>CM054943.1:6053401-6478454 GCA_029168755.2 Tillandsia fasciculata | reverse complement strand
TACCTATTGTTGGGTTTAGGTTAATAAGGATCTAATAGGGGAAAAAACACCTAGAGGGGGTGAATAGGTGTAAACAATAAACACTCAAAAATCATTGTGCGATAAAACCCAATGCGGAAAAATAAAAGAACACACAAGATTTTTACGTGGAAAAACTCCAAACCGGAGTAAAAAACCACGGGACCGATAACACGGCGAAATCCACTAGAATTAACACACGTACAAGGTGATATAGCGTACTCACAGACGACTCAACCTCTTACCATACGCTCCTAGTAGATCTTCTCCGCTCGCTCCACGACGCTTCTCGAATCCACGATCCGCGCCCAACGCTGAATCCACAGCGTCCAACGTCGAGTCCACGACGTCCAACCGAATCCACGGTCTTCACCCAATGGCACGCTTCGAATCCACGAACGCACCTCGCTCCGAATCCACGAGAGCGATAACACCTTGAATCCACAAGGCCACGCGAGTCCACGCGCCGATTTTGGGATAAATCGTTGTTTGTTTGGGTGGTGATGATCCGCCGAATACTTAGATTAAAGATAGATCGGAAATACCATCTAAGTATTCATTGATTTGATTCTACTCAAAATGTGAGTATGGAAAACCTAGAATCAAATCAATCAATATAGATGAAGAACCATTGAATAGATCTAATGATTTCCGTTCTTCTCTATATATGTGGATTTTTCTTTTCGGCTATCTTTTCTTAATCAGCCGATCTATGCGGATGCCCTAGAAATGAAATGGAAGGGCTATTTATAGGTTAGAAACCCTAGGAAGAATATTCGGATCAAAAACAGCCTTTTCTGGAAAGATTTACCGACGGCGATCCGGATTGATTGGCGATCCGGATTGCAGAAGCACAAACCACATTTCCAGAAAATTGCCTGTTCGGGATCCGGATCGTAGTCCCCGATCCGGATCGTTCATACAGTTTTACCAGAAAATCATGTTCGGGATCCGGATTGCAATTCCTGATCCGGATCGAAGAAGCAAACAGGTAAAACTAGTGTTCGGGATCCGGATCAGAGATGCTGCGATCCGGATTGAACCAGTGTATGAACAAACACCTTTCGGGATCCGGATTGAAAGCCACGATCCGGATCCTGAACATGTCCCATGTCCAGTTTTTGATGAATAAGCAATTAAAACCTCTTCCAGGTGTTTCTACACTATAAGAAGTATTCGGATCATCAAAATTCTTTAGTTAAACGTACCTGATCCTTTTGAATTCTTCTTTCTTGAGATTGAGGTATACGATCCAAAGTTTCTTCATCTTCAATCTTCAAGACTTAATACATTCACGAAATACGCCAACTCAAATTCCGTAACAATCTCCCCCTTTGGCGGTTTCGTGACAAAACACAAATCCACAAAGAAAATTCAAAAAGATATTTTTGTTGCTATCACCATACAACAAAAATTTACAAAAGAGTTCCAGAAATTAAAAACATGAGATAAACTCCTAGAACAGACTCTAGACTTAGACATCTGTAATCTCTGCACACAGAAAACATTCTTGACAAACAAATTCGTTAGATACCTCAAGAATTGAAACATACAAAACCAATACAGAGATAGAGTTTATTCTCATCATGACATTTGAAAAAAATCAGATATGTGAAAGAATCATAGTTAAAACCAACATATCTTCTAAGCAGTTGAAAACCAAATGTCAAAGTATGTTAGTCCAACATCAACTTGTTAGTCATATTACATGCCCAAATAGTTAGTCGAATAGTTAGTATAGAAGCATGTCACAAATCACAAAAGAAAACCAAAGTTGAGTTGAGGTTCATACTTACCTTGATATTACCTTGATATCACGATATTCACAATCATCATTGTTCAAAGAGTCTTCTAACTCTCTCCCTCTCTCCCCTTTTTGTCACAAAACAAAGCCAAATAATTACAAAACAAGGAGAGTTAACAAAATTCATAACCTGCAAACAACCAGGATCAAATTGAAAAACCTGCAAAGTTAGAACAAAAGAAGTTAAAACAAAGAACTACTCCTGAGAGTCGGAGTCATCAGATGTTGTGCACCCCATTTTCGCAAACAGCTTCTTCACAAGTTTCTTCACGGATGAGACTGACTTAGTCAAAGTAACTTGAGAAGCTGTGATAATTTCCATCTCATTTTCATGACGTGAGATCGCCTTTCTTTCAGTGAATTCAGCGGACATACGTTCCTGTCATTCGAAAGCCGCTGTTGTTCTTTAAAGATGGAGGTGACAGAGGCATCATCGTCAGAGGGGATGGAGGTGCCTTCTGTTGCGGAGGAACTAGGCTGTGGAAGAAGTTGCATGTGGCGAGCTCGTTGTCCAATGGAGGAGATGGGGGATCATCCTGCTTTGTTGAAGGACTTGATACGATGGTTGTCTCATTGATTGTCCCCAAACTATACATATAAGAGCTCGCGCTTGTATCCACTTTAAATTCTCCTAAGGATGCGCATGATAATCATTGGATATGGTAGTCGCTCTGTTGGGTGGAGTGTTCGACATACGCGTCATCCTATTCCAAATGAGATAGGGATGTTCAAGTTTGCTCCCATTGCAGCTGTTGGGTTCCCAAGAAGATAAAGAATAACATCCTATCCCATCGAAGCACTTTTGTATTCATATTTGGAAGAATGTTGTAGCAGACATGAAGTTTATATACTTATATTCTTTCCGAAGTTCTTTGAAAAACAGATTTCCGGCAGACTGAGTATCCGGAAGGCAAATTCCATTGACTACAATTCTCCAAGAGTTTTCGTGAAGACTTGAGTCTTCAAATAATGAAGTCCATCTGAGTGGCTGTCATGCCAAGCACCTCTCCAATCAGTTGGGGAGTGACTTTGATTTTGATACCTTTTACAAAGGTATGAAATTCCCGCGTCCGTCAACATCATCAATAAGACTTCCAGCATTCTGATAGAAAATCCGAACTGAGTGTGGACAATACCCAGTTTTTTCAGGAAAGTTGCAAATTGGAGCGAACCAACTTGGTCAAACAGAGCTCCAAACTCTGCAGATGATTCCTCATCTGTTGTACATTGACATGTCTTTCCTATGCATTCCCTCTTTTCAAAATCTTTGATTCTTGTGGAGCTGATGAATCCCTGAGGTGGTGGCTGGTGGCTATAGGTTCGTTGATTGAGATGCCTTGGGCACTACCTCTTTTCCTTGCCGAGTTTTCATCCTTTTCCAGTTTGGTTGGTTCCATTGGTTCCTTTCCTTTCTCAGCTGCTGTAGGAGGAGGCTTAGTTTTGGGGGCTTCAGCAGGAGCCTTTCCTTTTGCGACAGTTGGGACAGTTGCTTCAATTTCAATGTTGTCCCAATCAATCGACTCCGTTTCCGATTCAGTATCGGAGTCAGCTTTAGCTCGTTTCGTCCTTTTGGTCCTCTTGGCTTGGCAGTGTCCTTCACATGGACCATGGCAGCAAGTAGAAAATGATCCAGGTGATCACCATTGCTTACAGTGCTTTGAGTTTAAGAAAGTGTCCTGTGAAACCAACTCAAGAACATATGAAAATTGTCAATTTTGAAAAATTGAAAACATTGTACCTAGACAATCATAATCATGTAGAGAAGCCAAGAATCAAATTAGTTTTCCAAAAAGAATTTTAAAAATAGATCAATTCCATGATTTACAAAAATTCCTCTTTTATGCCCTAAAACCGAATTTTTAGAAATCGAAGCCTAAAAACTCGTTAATCAAGAAAATCCCAGCATAAAAGCAAAACTAATTGACCCAGAGTTCTTATTTCAAAAGAAATTTGATCAAAAACCATTCACAAACGAAAAAGTTCCAATTTTCAACTCACGTTTGATGAAAAACCATAAAAACTGTGAAAAACCGAGTTTTGATCATGAAAACTTACTTGAATCCGAAGAACTTTGAGTTTTGAAGCACCAAGAAGCAAGAAATCTAGAGAGAGAAACTCTAGAGACTTGAAAACCAAGATTAGGGTAAAGAAATCAAAATCTGTATGTTTCTATATAAAACCCTAGCCGTGATCCGGATCGGCCGAGAATGTGATCCGGATCGGCTACCCGCAGGAAAAATCCTGCGTTCGGGATCCGGATCACTTGCTCCGATCCGGATCGGCTACACCTTTTTCTTCAGAAAAATTTAGAAAAATACATAAAATCCAGAAAAAGTATGTAAGCACTTTACCATGTCAACTTTAAACAAATGGCATCGTTTCATACAACAAGAAATAGATTATGCAAAATCTATCAAAAATATCCAAAAATGAAACGAAATTTACGAAAGTTAAAACACTTAAAGTTGAACAACTTCAATTACATCTATCCTGATCTTATGTGTAATGCCTTTATCAAATCATCAATTTCAGTAAAGAAAATGAAGTACCAAGATCAATAGATGTTTGAAATCCCAGATAAGTTAGATAATATATCTAGACAATCTGTTGAAGGAGTGGCTCTTTGAGCATCTTTTACTAAAAATCCCACCTTATACCAACCATGAAATACGACTGAGTCAAGTATTTCAATATGAATTTCATCAACAATTTTCAAAACAAAAATTTGCTTTTCATTCATGGAGTATCTTTTTCTTTCATTTTCTCCATGTGGTGGTAGTTTTCACACTCCTCATTGGGATGTAACTCTTTCCACATCTTTTGAGCATTTCACATTTCATTGACTCCCCCTCAATTGGCTATCAATTATTTAATATATAAGGTATTCAACCAAACCATTGATCTCGAATTCATACTCGACTAAGCAATCAAATATGATAATGACTATACCAAGAGATCATTGAGAGAGAAATTGACTTTGATCACTTAAAAGATGGTTTAATTAACGTAAATGATCATTGCAACATTGAAATATTATGACATCAAAAGCATAATAAATTTCTAAATGCATAAAAGGATGCAATTAAAGTCAATTATGATTTATGCTCAATTAGTGTGCTATGTACAGAACATAGATAAAGAACAAAACAAAAACAAAACAAAACAAAACCTAATCTAAGCAAAGGTTTCAAAAGAGTTTATTTCAAGGAAAGCATGCCAATTGCTTTACGCAAGTGAATAAAACGTTTTTGATCCAAAGGTTTTGTTAAGATGTCAGCTAATTGATCCTCAGTTGAAATATATGACAGTTGAAGAATGTTTGATTCAACTAGCTCTCTAAGAAAATGATATCTAAGTTCAATATGTTTTGTTCTAGAGTGCAACACAGGGTTTTTAGAAATGTTAATAGCACTAGTGTTGTCACATAAAATGGTTACCGAAGATGTTGAAATCCGGAAATCGCTCAACACGCTCTTCATCCAAATCAATTGGGTTGAACAACTTCCTGCAGAAATGTACTCCGCTTCGGCAGTCGAGAGTGCTATGCAGTTCTGCTTTTTACTGTGCCATGCAACAAGGCAGTGGCCAGATAGAAGCATGCACCACTCGTGCTTTTCCGGTCATCCACCGATCCAGCCCAATCGGCATCTGAGTATCCAACAATATCCAAAGTCGTTCCCATAGGATACCAAATTCCGAAATTGATTGTACCTTTGATATACCGGATGATCCGTTTCACCGCTTTCAGGTGAACCTCCTTCGGTGCTGATTGATATCTCGCACAAATCCCAACACTGAAGGATATATCCGGGCGACTAGCCGTGAGATATAGTAGACTTCCAATCATACTGCGGTACAGTTTCTCGTCTACATTCTCACTTTGTGATTCACTTCCAAGTCCCTTATGGCTAGTTCCCATTGGAGTCGGAAAATCCTTAGAATTTTCAAGATCAAACTTTTTGACCAACTCCAGTGCATACTTGGATTGACACAAGTGAATTCCTTCATCGTTTTGTTTAACTTGTAATCCAAGAAAATAATTCAATTCGCCCATCATGGACATCTCAAATTCGCTTTCCATGGTCTCCGCGAATTTAGAAGCATCATTATCTCTTGTTGCTCCAAAAACAATGTCATCGACATAGATTTGAGCAACTATGAAATTGTTTTGATAATGCTTCACAAAGAGAGTCCTGTCAGCTCCCCCTCGAGTGTAGCCCTTTTCCAAAAGGTGCTTTGTCAACCTTTCGTACCATGCTCGCGGTGCTTGTTTCAGACCGTAAAGAGCCTTTTTCAGACGAAAAACATGGTTAGGTAGTTTATGATCCACAAAACCTTTCGGTTGAGCTACATAAACTTCCTCATTTAAAAATCCATTTAAAAAGGCGCTCTTAACGTCCATTTGAAATAATCTGATTTTAAAATGACAAGCGATCGCAAACAATATACGAATGGACTCGAGTCTAGCTACAGGGGCGAAAGTTTCATCAAAGTCTATACCTTCTACTTGAGAATAGCCTTGAGCAACTAACCTTGCTTTGTTCCTGATGATAGTACCTTCTTCGTTTTTCTTGTTCTTGAAGATCCATTTGGTACCTATCACATTGTGTTGCTTCGGAGGCTTCGTCAATTCCCAGACTTTGTTTCGCTCGAATTGATGGAGCTCTTCCTGCATTGCTTTAATCCAGTAATCATCTTGGAGAGCTTCATCAACATTCTTTGGTTCGATTTGAGATACATAGCATGCAAATCCGCAAACCAATTGTCTCCGTGTTCTAACTCCTTCTTGTGGATCTCCAATTATGTTCGATTCAGGGTGATCCTTGGAGATGCGTAACGTTTGAGGTAGAGGAGTAGGCGGAGGTACACGAGATGATTCCTGCACATCAGATAAGCTTGAAGAACCGTTAGATGCATCAACATTATTATCGAAAGAATTGTTAGAAGAAGATGCATTAGCAGGTGTATCATCATCAAGAGAGATATCGAGGGTAGATTTTTCAGATTCAAAATGAAAAGCTTCATCTACCTTAACATTTATCGATTCTACGATCGTCTTAGATTCTAAGTTAAAAACTCGATATGCTCTGCTGTTTGTAGAATAACCTAAGAAAATCCCTTCGTCACTTCGAGAGTCAAATTTTCCAAGATTCTCACGATCACGTAAAATAAAACACCGACTCCCAAAGATGCGAAAATATTTGATGTTAGGTTTTCTACAAAACCAAAGTTCATATGGTGTATTCAAAGTCCCCGGGCGCAAATACACGCGATTGATAACATAAACAGCAGTGTTCACCGCTTCAGCCCAAAAATAAAAAGGTAAGTTCCGGCTGTGAAGCATAACACGTGCCATTTCCTGTACGACCCTGTTTTTGCGCTCGACTACACCATTTTGTTGAGGTGTGTAAGGTGCGGAGAATTCATGTTTAATGCCATTAGAAGTGCAAAAATCAATGAATTTGGAATTTATGAATTCCCCACCTCTATCACTCCTAACTCGAGTAATCCTATCATTCTTTTCTATCATAATACGATTGCAGATTTCGAGAAAAGAATCAAAGGTATCAGCTTTTTCTTTTAAAAAGGCTACCCAAGTATATCTAGAAAATCATCAACCAACAAGAAAATATACCATTTACCTCCCAGAGATGGTTGACGAGTTGGCCCCATTAAGTCCATATGCAAAAGTTCCAAAGGCCGTTTTGTACCTATGTGGTTCAAATTCTTGTGTGCAGTCCTAGACTGTTTTCCCTTTTGGCAACCGCCACACACAAGGTTTTGTTCAAAAGAAAGTTTCGGAACCCCCTTGACCACATCTTTATTTGAAATTCTAGCAAGTTCCTTAAAGTTTATGTGACCTAGCCTTTCATGCCAAAGTGTTTCATTTTTCAAAGATGCTAGGTTACATTTTTCAGAAATCTTAGAAGGAACTACATAACAATTGTTTTCTGATCTAACCCCCTTTAAAAAGAAAGCATGGTTCATGTCAGTTACAGTGCATTTATCAGATGAAAAATTAACTGAATAACCACTATCACACAGTTGACTTATGCTTATGAGGTTAGTCTTAAGGCCATGAACAAATAATACATTATCTAGAACCGGGCCATCTGGAATAGCTACCGTTCCCTTTCCAACAATTTTGGAAGACCGACCATCTCCGAAAACAACAAGTCCTCCGGAGTTTTTCTCAAATGTTTGAAAACAGTTTTTATCGCCGGTCATATGACGGGAACACCCGCTATCCAGGTACCAAGACGAACTATCATATGCATGCAAGGAAACATTGGTAGCAAGACAGGGAAAGATTTCACCTTTGCGCACCCAAACCTTTTTGAAGTGCGTCGGTAATGGTCGTGAAGTTGATTTCCTAGGTGAGAGCGTCTTGCTTGAAGAATTGCTGCTCCTTGATGATGTCGTCTTGAGCGGTGTACTACCAAGGCTCTTTTCCTTCAATGAATTGCAGTTGTTTTCCGAGGAATAGCCCTTTTGGTAGTCATTGCAAGATGTGCTTGAGGTGTGCGTTTGGCTTCCGTCTTGCAATTTCTTCTTATGTGCCCTGAAATGCCACAACGAAAACATACCTTGGTTCTTGTCGATTCCGAGGAAGATGTAGTAGGTTCGTTGTCGTTGCTTGTCGTGAACACCGGTGTCGGAGGAGGAGATACCGACTGAGGCACAAATACTGTACCACTCGAACTTGGAATGTCTCCAGTTTGAGTGTATCCGAGGCCGAACTTATTTCTTTGACCGAGACCAAGAAGTCTGTCCAACTTACTCCTTCCAGAAGAAAATCTCTTTAAGTCATCCTTTAGTTGGCGTATGGTCTCCGTCATTTCCAATTTTTCCTGTCGAGCCTCGCCGTTGAGCTTCAAGAAGTAATTCGCTTTGTTCACCATATCCATATAATTCTTCTCGAATTGCTCATTGGACTCTTGAAGGGAAACATTTGTCTTAATCAGATTGTCCCTTTCCACTTCAAGATCGGTTGAGATAGAGGTTACCCTTTTTACTTCATCTTCAAGATCCTGCAATCTCTCTTTCAACCCCTTGTTTTGCTTAGCCAGTTTCTTTGAATCCCTCAAAAGCTTATGGTAGGCTAAAACAAAATCTTCACCTTCCGAATCATCTGATTCATCGTCCGTTGCAATCTTTTCAACAGTGGAGTTGGACAGTGAGTCGGATGTACTTGCCATTAAGCACATGAAGGGAGAAGATGTAGTGGACGCGTGGAAAGCTGTCGCGTTGTCTTCTTCATCACTTGACGATGACTCATTTGACGTGGAGTTGTCATCCCAAGTAACTACTTGCATCGCTTTCTTTGCCGGATTCTTGTTGGGACATTCCGTTGCTATGTGGCCGTAGCCTCGACATTTGAAACACTGAACTTGTCCCTCGAACTTCTTATCTTTGAGCTCTTGATTCTTGACTTGTGTGACACCCTTGCCTGCGAAGGATGAGCTTGCCTTCGACATTCCTGAGAGCAGCTGCTTCAAAGTCCTCCATAGAAATCCTCTCGTAACTTTCTTAGAACTCTCTTCTAGAACTCGTTCTCTTGCTTCTTTGACTTGTAGCTCGACTCCTTGCCTTTTCTTGCTTTCGAGGATGTGAGTTTTGCTTGATTATTATCCTTGAAGAAGTGTTGCGGCGAATTCCATTGTCAAGAGAGCGAGCTGCTTCTCAAAGTCCTCCATAGAAATGTTCTCGTCGTCGTCCGAGGAGGATGAATCCGCGTCTTCTTCTTTAGTTGATTTCAATGCGTAACCTGAAGACTTAGAAGAGGATGCCTTTCCAGAAGAATAGTTAGTAGGAAAAGTCATTTCATAAGTTTGTAAAGCACCTACTAATTCTTCTACACGCATTTCGTCCGGGTGTTTAATTGTTTCAATGGCTGCGACCTTCGGGCGAAATCGTTCAGGAAGAGTTCTTAGAATTTTTCTTACAACTTTAAATTCTGGAATCTTCTCTCCCAAGTTAGCACATGAGTTCACGATGTCTTGCAATCGTGTGTAATAGTCAGTGAAGGATTCATTCTCTGCCATAGAGATAGAGTCAAACTTGCTCGTGAGCATTTGCAGTTTCTGAATCTTCACTAAGTTAGTTCCCTCATGCGTAACTTGAAGAACATCCCAGATTTCTTTCGCAGTCTCACATGCCGAGACGCGAGAGAACTCAGTTTGTGACAAAGCATTAAATAGAGCATTAATCCCTTTGCCATTGTAAGAAGATAAGTCTATCTCTTCCTTGGTCCATTTCGACCTAGGTTTTAAGGTGCGAACATCATCTAAAATTTCAGTTGGATTAGACCATCCTAATTCAATTGATTGCCACACCCTTTCGTCGATGGAAATTAAGAAAGCTTTCATCCGTACTTTCCAGTACGCATAATTAGTTCCATCAAAGAAAGGGGGTCGATTGATGTTTCCACCTTCAACCATTGTTTACAACCCTATTCCCGCTCTGATACCACTTGTTGGGTTTAGGTTAATAAGGATCTAATAGGGGAAAAAACACCTAGAGGGGGGTGAATAGGTGTAAACAATAAACACTCAAAAAATCATTGTGCGATAAAACCCAATGCGGAAAAATAAAAGAACACACAAGATTTTTACGTGGAAAAACTCCAAACCGGAGTAAAAAACCACGGGACCGATAACACGGCGAAATCCACTAGAATTAACACACGTACAAGGTGATATAACGTACTCACAGACGACTCAACCTTTTACCATACGCTCCTAGTAGATCTTCTCCGCTCGCTCCACGACGCTTCTCGAATCCACGATCCGCGCCCAACGCTGAATCCACAGCGTCCAACGTCGAGTCCACGACGTCCAACCGAATCCACGGTCTTCACCCAATGGCACGCTTCGAATCCACGAACGCACCTCGCTCCGAATCCACGAGAGCGATAACACCTTGAATCCACAAGGCCACGCGAGTCCACGCGCCGATTTTGGGATAAATCGTTGTTTGTTTGGGTGGTGATGATCCGCCGAATACTTAGATCAAGATAGATCGGAAATACCATCTAAGTATTCATTATTTGATTCTACTCAAAATGTGAGTATGAAAACCTAGAATCAAACTAATCAATATAGATGAAGAACCATAGAATAGATCTAATGATTTCCGTCTTCTCTATATGTGGATTTTTCTTTCGGCTATCTTTTCTTAATCATGCGATCTATTGCGGATGCCCTAGAAATGAAATGGAAGGGCTATTTATAGGTTAGAAACCCTAGGAAGAATATTCGGATCAAAAACAAACTTTTCTGGAAAGTTTTACCGACGGCGATCCGGATTGATCTGGCGATCCGGATTGCAGAAGCACAAATGACGATTTCCAGAAAATTGCCTGTTCGGGATCCGGATCATAATCCCCGATCCGGATCGTTCATACAGTTTTACCAAAATCATGTTCGGGATCCGGATTGCAATTCCTGATCCGGATCCGCAAACAGGTAAAACTATGTTCGGGATCCGGATCAGAGTGTGCGATCCGGATTGAACCAGTGTATGAACGAACACCTTTCGGGATCCGGATTGAAAGCCACGATCCGGATCCTGAACATGTCCCATGTCCAGTTTTTGATGAATAAGCAATTAAAACCTCTTCCAGGTGTTTCTACACTATAAGAAGTATTCGGATCATCAAAATTATTTAGTTAAACGTACCTGATCCTTTTGAATTCTTCTTTCTTGAGATTGAGGTATACGATCCGAAGTTTCTTCATCTTCAATCTTCAAGACTTAATACATTCACGAAATACGCCAACTCAAATTCCGTAACACCTCATCACATGTGTTGCTTCGGAGGCTTCGTCAATTCCCAGACTTTGTTTCGCTCGAATTGATGGAGCTCTTCAACTGCATTGCTTTAATCCAATAGTCATCTTGGAGAGCTTCATCAACATTCCTTGGTTCGATTTGAGATACATAGCATGCAAATCCGCAAACCAATTGTCTCCGTGTTCTAACTCCTTCTTGTGGATCTCCAATGATGTTCGATTCAGGGTGATCCTTGGAGATGCGTAACGTTTGAGGTAGAGGAGTAGACGGAGGTACACGAGATGATTCCTGCACATCAGATAAACTTGAAGAGCCGTTAGATGCATCATTATCATTGAAAGAATTGTTAGAAGAAGATGCATTAGCAGGTGTATCATCATCAAGAGAGATATCGAGGGTAGATTTTTCCGAGTCAAAGTGAAAAGCTTCATCTACCTTAACATTTATTGATTCTACGATCGTCTTAGATTGTAAGTTAAAAACTCGATATGCTCTGCTGTTTGTAGAATAACCTAAGAAAATCCCTTCGTCACTTCGAGAGTCAAATTTTCCAAGATTCTCACGATCACGTAAAATAAAACACCGACTCCCAAAGATGCGAAAATATTTGATGTTAGGTTTTCTACAAAACCAAAGTTCATATGGTGTATTCAATGTCCCCGGGCGCAAATACACGCGATTAATAACATAAACAGCAGTGTTTACCGCTTCAGCCCAAAAATAAAAAGGTAAGTTCCGGCTGTGAAGCATAACACGTGCCATTTCCTGTACGACCCTGTTTTTGCGCTCGACTACACCATTTTGTTGAGGTGTATAAGGTGCGGAGAATTCATGTTTAATGCCATTAGAAGAGCAAAAATCAGTGAATTTGGAATTTATGAATTCCCCACCTCTATCACTTCTAACTCGAGTAATCTTTTCATTCTTTTCAATCATAATACGAAGGCAGATATCGTGAAAAGAATCAAAAGTATCAGCTTTTTCTTTTAAAAACGCTACCCAAGTATATCTAGAAAAATCATCAACCAATAAGAAAATATACCATTTACCTCCCAGAGATGGTTGACGAGTTGGCCCCATTAAGTCCATATGCAAAAGTTCCAATGGCCGTTTTGTACCTATGTGGTTCAAGTTCTTGTGTGCAGTCCTAGACTGTTTTCCTTTTTGGCAACCGCCACACACAAGATTTTGTTCAAAAGAAAGTTTCGGAACCCCCTTGACCACATCTTTGTTCGAAATTCTAGCAAGTTCCTTAAAGTTTATGTGACCTAGCCTTTCGTGCCAAAGAGTTTCATTTTTCAAAGATGCTAGGTTACACTTTTCAGAAATCTTAGTAGGAACTACATAACAATTGTTTTCTGACCTAACCCCTTTTTAAAAAGAAAGCATGGTTCTCGTCAGTTACAGTACATTTATCAGATGAAAAATTAACTGAATAACCACTATCACAAAGTTGACTTATGCTTATGAGGTTAGTCTTGAGGCCATGAACAAATAACACATTGTTTAGAACCGGGCCATCTGGAATAGCTACCGTTCCCTTTCCAACAATTTTGGAAGACCGACCATCTCCGAAAACAACAAGTCCTCCGGAGTTTTTCTCAAATGTTTGAAAACAGTTTTTGTCACCGGTCATATGACGGGAACACCCGCTATCCAGATACCAAGACGAACTATCATATGCATGCAAGGAAACATTGGTAGCAAGACAAGGGAAAATTTCACCTTTGCGCACCCAAACCTTTTTGGAGTGCGTCGGTAATGATCGTGAAGTTGATCTCCTAGGTGAGAGCGTCTTGCTTGAAGAGTTGCTGCTCCTTGATGATGTCGTCTTGAGCGGTGTACTACCAAGGCTCTTTTCCTTTGAATGATTGCACTTGATTTCTGAGGAATAGCCTTTTTGGTAGTCATTGCAAGAGGTGCTTGAGGTGTGCGTTTGGCTTCCATCTTGCAATTTCTCCTTATGTGCCCTGAAATGCCACAACGAAAACATACCTTAATTCTTGTCGATTCCGAGGAGGATGTGGTAGGCTTGTTGTCGTTGATTGTCGTGAATTCCGGTGTCGGAGGAGGAGATACCGACTGAGGCACAAATACTGTCCCACTCGAACTTGGAATGTCTCCAGTTTGAGTGTATCCGAGGCCGAACTTATTTCTTTGACCAAGACCAAGAAGTCTGTCCAACTTACTCCTTCCAGAAGAAAATCTCTTTAAGTCGTCCTTCAGTTGGCGTATGGTCTCCGTCATTTCCAATTTTTCCTGTCGAGCCTCGCCGTTGAGCTTCAAGAAGTAATTCGCTTTGTTCACCATATCTATATAATTCTTCTCGAATTGCTCATTGGACTCTTGAAGGGAAACATTTGTTTTAATCAAATTATCCCTTTCCACTTCAAGATCGGTTGAGAGAGAGGTTACCCTTTTTACTTCTTCTTCGAGATCCTGCAATCTCCCTTTCAACCCCTTGTTTTGCTTAGCCAGTTTCTTTGAATCCCTCAAAAGTCTGTGGTAGGCTAGAGCAAAATCTTCACCTTCAGAATCATCCGATTCATCGTCCGTTGCAATCTTTTCAACATGGGAGGAGTTGGACAAGGAATCGGAGGTACTCGCCATCAAGCACATGAAGGGTGAAGATGTAGTGGACGCGTGGAAAGCTGTCGCGTTGTCTTCTTCATCACTTGAGGATGACTCATTTGACGTGGAGTTGTCATCCCAAGTAACGACTTGCATCGCTTTCTTCTTTGCCGGATTCTTGTTGGGACACTCCGTTGCAATGTGGCCGTAGCCTCGACATTTGAAGCACTGAACTTGTCCCTCCGAACTTTTCTTATCCTTTGAGAAGTTCTCTTGGTTCCTTGACTTGTAACTTGAAGGACCCTTGCCTTTCTTCGACTTTCCGAAGGGTGAAGTTTTGCTTGAATTTCCCCTTCGGAAGTTGCGGCGAAACTTCCTTGTCAAGAGAGCGAGCTGCTTCTCAAAGTCCTCCATAGAAAGGTTCTCGTCGTCGTCCGAGGAGGATGAATCCGCGTCTTCTTCTTTAGTTGATTTCAATGCGTAACCTGAAGACTTAGAAGAGGATGCCTTTCCAGAAGAATAGTTAGTAGGAAATGTCATTTCATAAGTTTGTAAAGCACCTACTAATTCTTCTACACGCATTTCGTCCGGGTGTTTAATTGTTTCAATGGCTGCGACCTTCGGGCGAAATCGTTCAGGAAGAGTTCTTAATATCTTTCTTACAACTTTAAATTCTGGAATCTTCTCTCCCAAGTTAGCACATGAGTTTACGATGTCTTGCAATCGTGTGTAATAGTCAGTGAAAGATTCATTCTCTGCCATAGAGATAGAGTCAAATTTGCTCGTAAGCATTTGCAGTTTCTGAATCTTCACTAGGTTAGTTCCCTCATGCGTAACTTGAAGAATATCCCAGATTTCTTTCGCAGTCTCACATGCCGAGACGCGAGAGAACTCTGTTTGTGACAAAGCATTAAATAGAGCATTAATCCCTTTGCCATTGTAAGAAGATGATTCTTTCTTCTTCCTTGGTCCATTTCGACCTAGGTTTTAAGGTGCGAACATCATCAATAATTTCAGTTGGATTAGACCATCCTAATTCAATTGATTGCCACACCCTTTCGTCGATGGAAATTAAAAAGGCTTTCATCCGTACTTTCCAGTACGCATAATTTGTTCCATCAAAGAAAGGGGGTCGATTGATGTTTCCACCTTCAACCATTGTTTACAACCCTATTCCCGCTCTGATACCACTTGTTGGGTTATGTTAATATGGATCTAAATAGGGGAAAAAACACCTAGAGGGGGGTGAATAGGTGTAAACAATAAACACTCAAAAAATCATTGCGCAAATAAACCCAATGCGGAAAAATAAAAGAACACGCAAGATTTTTACGTGGAAAAACTCCAAACCGGAGTAAAAAATCACGGGACCGATAACACGGCGAAATCCACTAGAATTAAAACACGTACAAGGTGATATAGCGTACTCACAGACGACTCAACCTTTTACCATACGCTCCTAGTAGATCTTCCCGCTCGCTCCACGACGCTTCTCGAATCCACGATCCGCGCCCAACGCTGAGTCCACAGCGTCCAACGTCGAGTCCACGACGTCCGACCGAATCCACGGTCTTCACCCAATACCACGCTTCGAATCCACGAACGTAGTTGCACCTTGAATCCACAAGGCCACGCGAGTCCACGCGCCGATTTGGGGTAAATCGTTGTTTGTTTTGGGTGGTGATGATCCGCCGAATACTTAGATTAAAGATAGATCGGAAATACCATCTAAGTATTCATTGATTTGATTCTACTCAGAATGTGAGTATGGAAAACCTAGAATCAAATCAATCAATATAGATGAAGAAACATAGAATAAATCTATTGATTTCCTTTCTTCTCTATATATGTGATTTTTCTTTTCGGCTATTTTTTTTTTGTAATAGCGGATGCCCTAGAAATGAATACAGGGCCTATTTATAGGTTAGAAACCATTGGAAGAAGATAGGAAACAAAAACTGCCTTTTCTGGAGATTTTTACCGACGGCGATCCGGATTGGAATTGGCGATCCGGATTGCAGAAGCAAGAAAGACGATTTCAAGAAAAATGGTAGTTCGGGATCCGGATCACAAAGTCCGATCCGGATCGTTCATACAGTTTTACCAGAACATCAATGTTCGGGATCCGGATTGCAAGCCCTGATCCGGATCGAGAAGCAAACAGGTAAAACAAGTGTTCGGGATCCGGATCAGAGGATGCTGCGATCCGGATTGAACCAGTGTATGAACAAACACCCTTCGGGATCCGGATTGCCGAGTCTGATCCGGATCCTGAACATGTCCCATGTTCAGTTTTTGATGTTAAGCAATTAAAAAATTCTTCCAGGTGTTTCTACACTATAAGAAGTATTCGGATCATCAAAAATCTTTAGTTAAACGTACTTGATCCCTTTGAATTCTTCTTTCTTGAGATTGAGGTATACGATCCAAAGTTTCTTCATCTTCAATCTTCAAGACTTAATACATTCACGAAATACGCCAACTCAAATTCCGTAACATCATCACCGGAGCCGCGGGGGACGAAACTGGAGTCGTACTGTTCATCCCCGTACGGACCACACCCGCGCGGTCCACCGGAGTGGCGTGCGCCCGGCGCACGTCCCACAGCCCGAAGGCATGGAACCAGGCGCACGGGTGCGTGCGCCAGCCCGGCCCGCCTACCGCGGTGCACGCCTCCAGCGTGCACCCAGTGCGCGTCGCCGCGGCCTATGGGGGTGAGCCCGACGCACGGGCGCGTGTGCCAGCCCGGCCCGCCTACCGCGGTGCACGCCTCCAGCGTGCACCCGGTGCGCGCCGCCGCGGCCTGGGAGGGTGAGCCCGGTGCGCGCCTGCGCGTGCAACAGCTCAACCCAATCCTCCTGGTGCATGCTCCCGGGTGAGCCTGGTCTGCGCCGCCGCCTCCTCTGCGCTGTGGACCCGGTCCACGCCTCTGCCCGTGCACCAGCCCCCAGCCCGGAAGCCCGGTAACTCCGTTTTGGCCTGTTTTTGGCCCGTTTCGCCTCGTTTTTGAACGTTTCCGACCACGACGATACTTTTAACAACGCTCCTTAAGTGTAGTTTCTTTCGGGACAGAGTTTGGGAGTTACGGGTTTCGCAGGGGACAGTGTTAGCTCTTTAATGTTTACCTTGGGGATTTTCTAGGTCCGCGTGCCGATCGAGTGGGGTGCAGCGAGTCAACTTCTAGCGTACCGACCAAGCGCTGTTCAAGTGGGTGTTCCTTCAAATCCTAACAATTATGAGATATGGTAAAGTTTCGTGTATGCGTGAATATCATGATATTGACCGTATGATCTCATCTAACTCCTGTTGTCCATAAGCATGTTATTGCTAATATCTCTAGCGACTGTGGGTGTTCTCCTCCGTCAAACCAGGAATGTGGTAAAAGAAATTATGTTTTTTTCATGAATGAAGTAACACTTATATTATAATCATGTCTAACCCCTATTTTACATAAGCATGTTATTACTATTATCTCTCGCGACTACGGGTCGCTCTGGGTACAACACACCCACTTATCACATTTATGAGCCCAAGGTTTGCTTGCACGCACACCGGCGGTTTGGCCACCGCACGAGGGTGTATTTTTCCGGAAAGATGGCATGTCGGCCCGTATACCCCACGACTAGTGGTGATGGGGACCTCTCACGGCTGCTCACGTACCGCACGAGCGTCGTGGGGGGGTATAGGCAAATCACGAGAGGCAACTGCACGTTTGATTGTTGCAGGACGAGTACGTATGTTTGATTGTTACAGGAGCAAGGGCATATGTTTGTTTGTACAGGAGCAGATGCACGTGTCTGGCTCGTTACAGGGTACTGTGGAAATCTCGAGAAGGGAAGCTTGGAATTTTCGAGTGTTTTCGGTTTGCATTGTTTTTAATTCTCCTTTATTGCGCATATTACTATACCTTGATTATGTTGCATCTTGGCAGTGTCGCTGACTCCCCACTCTGTGACAGGTTGGTCGGGCGCGGGCACGGGACGGACGTGAGGACGGTCTAGGAAGATGATTCGTTCTTAGCATCTCTTTCGAGTGACATTGTTAGGTTTTATTCATGTATTGTATCTTAGTTTCTGTCTTGTGTGAGTGGTTGTGACTGTGGATGTACAAACTACTGTAGTGACTCTGTGTGCTTGCATACTCGGTAATTGTCGGCCTATTTTCAAACTAGGAAAGATATTTACGAAAACGGCTTTTAAAACAACGAGTGTCTTGTGGACACTGATTTGGAAACCCATGGATTTATCCTTTCTAAATAACGATGGCCGTGTTAAGTAGTTGTAGTACTCTCTCTTGCTTTTTGTGAACGATGATTGTGGTTAAAGTGTGAACGAGATTACATGCGGGTTGGTATGCCTATCTAAGTTGAGACTGCCGTGCATGTGCGAAGGAGACCCCGCTCTCGGGGTCGAGGAATTTGCACATGTGGCAGGTCTGGCGCGCACTGGGGGACACTGTAAAAGAAAATTTTTAATATTCCATGTTTTCCGCTCTACCGAAAAACCCCCGGGGCGTTACAAGGACCCTTTTTTCTAAGAAGATTTGCTAATTTATACATTTACGACTCCTCTTAGGACTAATCGTCGTTTTAGGTAACGGCGTATTAAACAGGAAATTATTGGAAATAACAGCATATTTTTGAAAATTTGTTACGTATTTCTCGTTCTCAAAATCAATAGTAGCACATTTCAGTCTATGTTTATCCACATTGCGCGTTATTCTGTTACGGGATTTGTGCCTATAATTTTTCCCGTGTAATTTTAGGCGTTATTTATATCCTTATCCTCAATCGGCTTATAAAAAGCTGATGACCGATTATTTATCTTATCCTCAATCGGCTTATAAAATCGATGACTCAATCAGCCAATGACTCACAATTGGCTTATAAAGCCAATGGCTTATTATTTATCCCAATCCTTATTCTTAATTTTCAATCGGCTTATGAAGCTGATAACCGATTCTCAATCGGCTTATAAACCCGATGACCAATTATTTATCTTAATTCTTATCCTCAATCTTAGCCGATTATTTATCTCGGTTCTTATCCTCATTCGCCTTATGAAGCCGATGACCGATCCTCGGCTTATAAACCCGATGACCGATTATTTCTCTCGGTCCTTATTCTCAATCTTATTTATCTCGGTTCTTATTCTCAATCGGCTTATGATCAGCTTATAAATCCGATGACCAATTATTTATCTCGGTTCTTATTCTCAATTTTAATTGATTATTTATCTCGGTTCTTATACTGAATCACCTTATGAAGCCGATGATCGATCCTCAATCGGCTTATAAATCCGATGATCGATTATTTATCTTGATTCTTATTCTCAATTTTAAACGATTATTTATTTCGGTTCTTATCCTCAATCGGCCTAGAAGTCGAAGACCGATTCTCAATCGGCTTATAAACTCGATGGCTGATTATTTATCTCTATTCTTATTCTTAATTTTAACTGATTATTTTAAATAAGTTAACTTGTTGACAGATTTTTATACTACTTGTTACCTTTGATTCAGTTCAATTAGTTTGGTCATATCGACCGTACCGCTTGGCACGTGGCGATTTTTTATAATTTCAGTAAATTCGAAATCTAGTTTTTTTATATTTATTTTTAAAAAAATAAAATAAAACGGATAATCTCTCCAAAAAAAAAAAAAAAAAAAAAAAAAAAAAAAAAAAAAACCTAGCTTGCATGTAAAGTGGGAAGTAAATTTTCTACAATTCTGTAGTACAAATTTTTTACACACGATTTCATTCATCCGCTGATTTTAAGCGTAATTAATTCGTGCAGTTCAACTCTGCAGCGGAATCAACGTTACATGTAGAAATTCTTTGCATAGAATTGTACCCGTTCGAATCCTATAAGCGCCACCTCAAAATAATAATTATTAATATAATAATATTACTTATTTCTTTGGGGAGCGATTCGCAGCTCACACGCAAGTGCGTTTACTCTATTCATCTCACATTAATTTCATGAGTCACGAGATTCAAAATCGTGACTCCGCACGATAGAAGATATGCTATTTTGGCTTTTTGTGGCGTGGTTTTTCTCATATGATCCCAAATAAACAATGAGATTCGTAATGTTTGAATTTGAGATTGAAAGATTCTCAATGATGTAGCTAAAAAAAAAAAAAAAAAACAATCAAATTTTTGATTCTATTAAAAAAAAAATTAAAAGAAACAAAAGAGAGATTTGTGCACAACATTGCAACTATTGAGCTTTCTTTAAATATTCAAAATGCAAAAGGACACCAAGTGGTGTAACACATTTTTGGGCAGGTTTTTTTTATTTTTTTTTGGTTATTCTGCTTAAATATTAAAAGATTATTATTTTAAAATTTTACTATTAGTGTTTGCATCGTTAATACTAAAATTTGAATTGTGATTAGATTTTGATCAACACTTACCGGTTTGAACTATCGTGCAGAACTTCAATCTAAATTTTTTTTTGCATCTGTTAAAATTTAATTTTCTATTCAATTTTTGCATGAATTTTGATTAACATTTAATCCAAACATGTTCAAAATTTAGTAACTCGATTCGGAATCCAATCCAAATTCAAATTATCAGGAAATTAACCGAGAGAAAAAGAGTCTTTTAAAAGTTAAATATATATTAATATTACGAATAAAATCATATTAATTAATTATACTTTTCTCTTCGAAGCTTTAGCTCCATTATTGAGTCAATGACGGAGACGCGCACAAAATAGAAAACCTTTTATCTAGGCAATTGAAGTGCCTTTTATCTACTAAATTGAAGTGATGATAATGAGAGCCATCCAAAGGAAAAGTATTGATAGAATATGAAAAATGTATAGAGACCCTTCACCTAGAAGATATTTTCAATTGATTCCTTTTTAACTCTCAATTATTTTAATTTAAGTTGAACTAATTTTTTGAAATGAGATTTTCATTAAATTCAACAATTTTAATCAACTATTTACCTTTAAATATTAACAAAATTATTCAATATTAATAAATTTATAATTTTCTACTGGAAAGTGGTTAAAATTGTAAAATTTGACAACATCATTAATTTTTAACGCAAATTAAAATAAATAAAAATTGAGAATTATTAATAAGACTAGATTTTAAAAATGTAACTGTGTTAATTAGTACTTTTCTAATTAAAATATATTGTATCTTATTTTTGTATATTTCTATAATTTTACTTAGGGCCTTTTTTTTTGAAAGTAGTCTTCTAAAATTTTTTAAATTTAAAAATGACTATACAAAATTTGAAATTACAAAAATAATCCTATATTTGTCACGCGTGCGCCACGTGTGAACCACGCGGGTGGGCTTGAAGCTAAGTTTTAGTTGAACACGATTCACCGTGTTCAAACACGGGGATCCATTCCTCGTGTTTGAACACGGTGAACCATTCACCGTGTTCAAACATAGGGAATGGTTCCCTGTGTTTGAACACGGTGAATGATTCACCGTGTTCTTCGCATAACACCCCAATTGCAGAAATTTCTTCAAATTTCAATTTTATATAATTTTCAAGGAGAATAAAAATAATGAACAATAAACATTATACAACTTTGAAACAAAATAAATAAAAAATAAATAAATAATGAACAGTATATGAACAATCGATAAGCATGTAATTTTAATGAACAAGAATTAATCAAACATCTCACAATATATCTAATTGTATTTGATTTAAATATTCTAATTGCACATTATGTTCAATGTGCCATCGATCCAAAATATTTACCACGGACGTTATAATGACTCGGCCAACTAGCAATAATAACTCGTTCGGCCTAAACCACAGCCCAAAATGCTTAAGCTTAGTTATTATTACTAGTGTCCATGTTTCTTATATACGCAAACACAACTTCATTCCCATCCGATGTGGAACTACTGGGGCGTCACAGACTACTCCCGTTTAGGCCTGACGTCCTCGTCAACCCAAACACACGCACAACCCAAGATCACGAGGCAATGTGAGACTTGTCTCGCTAGCCTCGTCATTCAAATCCTGACATAGCCCGTCACCTTGTCTTTCAGACCCTGGCTCGGCCGAGAGTTGCCACACAGTTCCGGCAGGTGACTAGCTCTGATACCAAATATAACGACCCAATCCACTAGCTATAATAACTCGTTAGGCTCAAACCACAGCCCAAAATGCTTAAGCCCAAGTGTCCATGTCTCTTATATTCCCAATCACAATTTCATTCTGTAACGCCCCGAGTCGAAACTGCGACCCGGGCTCGCCAACAGATCCGCCGCCCACACGGGAAGCCCCGTATGAACGTAGCGTCAAACCTGCATAAAATCCCCTACACTAAACAGATATCAGAGCTGGAATGTAAATGCTGAAATGAAATAAGTACAACTCTAGATATATACAGACCAAGTCCTCACCATAAATACATACATCTCTCAAAATAAAGAAGAGTACAACTCGATCCTCACTACAAGGTCACTCGACAAGAACTCTCAAAAGGTGAGGGTACAACTACTCTCAAAATGACATCTGGTAGGGATCTAACTCGTGACTCCTTTACCTCGATCAGCTGGATCAGCAACCGGTGCGGCAGGAACAGAAGTGGAGGTCCCTGGGGAAAAAGACACCACGACGGGTGTGAGAACTACATCCCAAAGTAGTTCTCAGTGGGTGCCGCCAACAAGCCCGACGGTCTGCCCACTAAGTCTACTAGAGGCATAAAGTAACAGATGCAATGCTGGAAAGAAAAACTGATAAAATAACTCTACAGCTACTATGCCTCTAACTAGATGCTCAAGGGTGAAACAGAAAGAAATCTGGTACCACTACTAACCCTCAACTCAAATCACCCAATCTATACTGACTGCCACATCGGGTCCAGTCAAACCTGCGCCTACCTACTGCCGTTACGTCCACGGAGGACCGGACTTACGTAGGGCGTCCGTGACTGCCAAAAAGGCCAGCCAGAGGGACTGTCGACAAGTCGCGATAGCAAGTAACCCGCCTAGCTCCGGAGTGGCACTCGAGGGGCGCGACCCCACCGAGCAAAGTATCTGCGCATCTATGTCGAGCTCAATGTGGCCCATGCAGGCTATAATCCAAATCCACGATCAACAAGATCGACTGTAATCAAAAGAACCCTGTCTCACTCACTGGCTGGAACACTACACAGCCGAGACCCCCTGTCCCTCAGACAGTACTCAAAGACACCCTGATCAATAACCCACTATCTGACTCCACTCGGTCCCCCGACACGAGTGTAAATGCACCCCACAGTAATCTGACCCCTCGGCCCCCTATCTGGGCGAGGAAGAAACTAAGTCCAGATGAAATAGTGATGACAGTGGAAGTGTCTAAAGCAATAAAGTAACCTAGCCCAAGTTGGAGTTTTCTACTAGTCTGGTTAAACATGCTGCAAATGACAGGGGTGCTAGGTCAAGTCCGAAGATAGCAATAAATAAGGATGTGGTGGGAAAATAATAAGAACACATGATAAACTGAATAAATAAGAATCTCAACTCATGCTCTCTAACATGCTATACTGGAGATAATAATACATGCACATCCCTATACAGCTAGAATTAGTGTACAGATCGCAAATCTTGAAAGCGAGGCCACCCACCTGACAAGTCGAACTGTCAAAAGTCCTACAGCTGATAATACCAGAAAAACAGCTACACAGAGTCCAACGGGTCCAACACTGTCCACAACTGCTCCTGGGTACAAAAACAGAGCTGTCGTTACAACTACATTCCCCCAAAACTGTCAGAATTTTACACTGAAATTCAGCTGTGAAGATGTGCGAAAATCACCTGCTGAAAGTCCTCGAAAAATCCAAATAAAATATCCCCTGCGATCTACGCGTCGATAGCTTCGAAACGAATACCTGCACGTCCAATTCCGAGTTTTCTACGCTGAGATATAAATCCGGCAAGAGAAACACCTCATTTATAACTGTACAAATTTCCACAGATAAGAACTCGGAAGAAGAAATATTCTCACCTTCGAAGCAACTCAGTAAATTCTGAGAAAAATCCAGGAGATTCCTCGCGAGAAGTAGATGAAAATTGCCTTTTGAATCACCTCGATCCGATGTCGGTACGCAAAGTTATGGCCGAAACTCTGCAATGCTGTCCAAAAATCCGTGAGGAAAAAGCTCAAATACCTCCAAAATATGTAAGGAATCTGAGAAAACTCTGAACATCAAAGTTAAAGTCCTACCAGTCGTGAGTCCGACGGCGCAAAAATCGCTAAAAACGGAGATCGGAGCGAGTCGGGGCAGTCTGCGCACCAAAACGCGACGAAACGGGTCGCCGAAGTAGAAGCGTCACTGTGCGCCGCGTCGCAGATGAAGTCGAAAAGATGATCTCCTAAAATCTCCAAAATCCTCCAAGTGGTGCTGCTAGAAGAGGGGAATATTTCTTCTTAAGGTTGCTCTGAGAAAAACATGAAGAAAAGAGCTGAAATGGGCCCCTCAAGGCCCTATTTATAGTGAAAAGTCCATAATGGGCTTTTGGCGGATTCGGGCCCAACTTTCGGGCGCCCGAATCCGCCAGAAGGGTCGGACGCGGCCCATACGACGCGCCCGAATCCTCCTGGTGCGGCCACGTCACCCCGCAACAGCAAACAGCTGTGCGGGGCCTGTCGCAGCGCGCCACGTCGCCCGTCCGCGGGCGGTGGGGTAGGTGGGGCGGAGCGCTGGCGGAGCGACGCGTGGCGCACTCAAGTGCGGGGCGCCACGCGTCGGCCGCGCCACTGCCCCGTGCACCGCCGCAGGGCCGTGGACCGCGACCACGTGAGCCCGCCAATGCAGGCTGACACGTGTCGTGCTCCCGGTCCACCATGCAGCGCCTTTTTCCCTGAACCGCGCCGCGCGCACCCGCCAATCCGGAATGCCACGTGGCCCGCCCCGCGGTCCATGCACCGGCGCGCTTCTCCCGTGGACCGAGCGGTGTGAGCCGGCCCAATCACAAGCCGCCACGTGGCTCCGGCCGGTCCACGGTCACCCCCATGCACCAGAATTCCCCGAAAACTTCCGGTAGCCCGTTTTTGGTCATCCGGACTCCAAATTAAACAAGCAAATAGCCGTTTTCAAGCGTTTTTCCGCGCTGAATCCAAATCCAACCTCTGTTTGGCCAAAATCCTTCTAAAATTTCGGCAAACACAGCCGAAGGCCAAACAGTAAAAGATACTCACAGGGTCCATCTGTGGCATCCCTTTGATGCACCATGGGCCAACACACCAATACTAGGTGTTCTACACAGTGGATTCATCGGAAAAGCTGCATGGGAAATCTGGACCACTACATCCTCCCCCACAAAAAAAAGTTTCGTCCTCGAAACAAAAGTCATACCTCAAGCCGGGGCCTCGAACAAGTGGGGGTAAGCATCCATCATCGCTGACTCCAGCTCCCAAGTAGCCTCACGCTCATCATGGCTGCTCCAGAGGATCTTCACATAAGGGATGGCTCGGCTGCGCAACTCTCTAACCTCACGGTCCAAGATCCTCACTGGCCGCTCGACGTAGCTCAAGTCCTCAGCAATCTCCAGTGGGGTAAATCAATGATGTGCGACGGGTCATACACATATCTCCTCAGAGTCGATACATGAAACACATCGTGAACACCAGCAAGTCTGGGAGGAAGTGCAAGCCTGTAGGCAACTGGCCCTATGCGCTCCAATACCTCGAAAGGTCCAATATAACGAGGGCTCAGTTTCCCACGAATCCCAAATCTCCGAATCCCCTTCGAAGGCGAGACTTTCAAAAAGACATGATCGCCCACCTGAAACTCAAGTCTCGCCGTCGAGTATCAGCATAGCTCCTCTGTCGACTCTGGGCGGTCTCGAGATGTCGTCGTATCAATCTGACCTTTTCCTCTGCCTCTACCAGTAGATCAGGACCCAAAGTCTTCTTCTCACCCACGTCACTCCAATATAGGGGTGACCGACACTTGCGTCCATACAACGCTTCAAACGGAGCCATCTGGATGCTCGCTTGATAGCTGTTGTTGTACGCGAACTCAACTAATCCCAAGTGTCGGTACCACCCTCCTCCAAAGTCCAGAACGCAAGCTCTCAACATATCCTCAAGGGTCTGAATAGTGCGCTCTGACTGTCCATCGGTCTGTGGGTGGAATGCTGTGCTAAATCGGAGCTGAGTCCCCAAGGCTGTCTGTAAACTCCTCCAGAAATGCGAGACAAACCTCGGGTCTCTATCTGATACAATGGAAACAGGTACCCCGTGCAATCTCACTATCTCAGCCAAATACACCTGTGCCAGCCGCTCCATCGGCCAAGTCATCTGAACTGGTAAAAAGTGAGCGGACTTGGTGAGTCTGTCCACGATCACCCAGATCGCATCTGCCCCAGCCTGTGCTCTCGGCAATCCAGTGACAAAATCCATAGTAATATGCTCCCATTTCCATTCAGGGATTGGGAGACTCTGCAACTTGCCAGCAGGTACACGATGCTCAGCCTTTACTTGCTGACAAGTTAAACAGTGTGCGACAAATCTCCCAATGTCTCTTTTCATCCCATTCCACCAAAACTGTGCCTTGAGGTCCCTATACATCTTAGTCCCACCAGGATGGATGGTATAAGGTGTATAGTGGGCCTCTCTCAAGATCTGCTCTCGAATCTCTGCGTCCATGGGCACACAAGCTCGGTCCCTGTACCGTAGTACTCCCGAAGCATCAACTGAAAAATCCCCTGTCTGACCAGTCTGAATCTGCTCTCGAATCCTCATCAGGTGGGGGTCCTCACTCTGTTTCTCTCGAATCCTGTCCAACAGAGTGGGCTGCACGACTAGAGACATAAGTCTAGCAGAGACCCCAGGGGACACAACCTCAAGCTCTAACCGCCTCATCTGCTCAAGTAATGGCGCCTGATCGGTGATCATCAAAGATAAACTCTGCACTGCCCTCCTGCTCAAAGCATCAGCGACCACATTGGCCTTGCCAGGATGGTATAGAATGTCCACATCGTAGTCCTTTAACAGCTCCAACCATCTGCGCTGCCTCAAATTGAGCTCTTTCTGTGTGAACAAGTATTTCAAGCTCTTGTGGTCAGTATAAATCTCGCAGTGCTCACCATACAGGTAATGACGCCACAACTTCAGTGCAAAAACCACTGCAGCTAGCTCCAAGTCATGGGTAGGGTAATTCTTTTCATAATCCTTCAGTTGCCGAGAGGCATAAGCAATTACCCTACCCTCCTGCATCAGCACGCAACCAAGTCCACTGTGCGATGCATCACTGTAAATCACATATCCTTTCCCCATAACAGGGAGGGAAAGGATAGGAGCTGACATCAATCTGTTCTTTAGTTCCTCAAAGCTCCTCTGGCAATCCTCACTCCAAATAAACTTGATTCCTTTACGAGTCAGACGAGTGAGGGGTGTGGAAAGTTTCGCAAAACCTTCCACAAACCGACGGTAATATCCCGCTAAGCCCAAGAAACTGCGGACCTCTGATACCGTCGTCGGTCGGGGCCAATCCCGGACTGTCTCAATCTTCGCCGGGTCTACTGCCACTCCAGCGGCTGATACAACATGGCCCAGAAAAGCAACCTCCCGAAGCCAAAATTCGCACTTTTTAAGCTTGGCATACAGCTTCTTCTCTCGCAGAAGCTGCAGCACTATCCTCAAGTGCTCCTCATGCTCCAAATCACTCCGGGAGTAAATCAGAATGTCGTCAATGAAAACAACGACAAACCGGTCCAAGTACGGCTGAAATACCCGGTTCATCAAATCCATAAATGCAGCAGGGGCATTAGTTAATCCAAAAGGCATAACTGTAAACTCATAATGCCCGTACCGGGATCTAAAAGCCGTCTTGGGAATGTCCTCGGCCCTCACCCTCAGTTGGTGGTAACCTGACTGGAGATCAATCTTCGAGAACACTGACGCTCCCTGCAACTGATCAAACAGATCATCAATCCGTGGGAGGGGGTACTTGTTCCGGATGGTCACTTTATTCAGCTCCCTGTAGTCCACACACAATCGAAGTGATCCATCCTTCTTCTTCACAAATAACACCGGCGCTCCCCACGGAGATACACTGGGCCTCACAAAGCCCACATCCATCAAGTCCTGCAACTGGGCCTTCAGCTCTCTCAGCTCAGCAGGGGCCATCCTATAAGGTGCCTTTGAGATTGGTGCGGTTCCTGGAACCACATCAATCACAAACTCAATCTCCCTCTCCGGCGGCAAAGTCGTCAACTCTGAGGGAAACACATCTGGGAACTCGCGGACAATAGGGATATCCTCGAGTCCCAGTGCCGCCGTAGGCACCTCTACAACCGTCGCCAGGAAAGCAATGCAGCCCCTACTCATCATCCGCCGAGCTCTCGACGACGAGATAGTCATCGCAAACAAAGTACTCTGACAGCCTCTAAAAACGAACTCCTCCTGCCCAGGCTCACGAAGAGTCACCGTCCTCTCTCTGCAGTCAATAGTGGCGCAATACCGAGATAGCCAATCCATGCCAAGTACAACGTCGAAATCCTGGAGCTGCCGCAAGACAAGCAAGTCTGCCGGCAGGATCCAGGGTCCCAACTGTACAGGGCAATCCCTACAATACTCCTCGACATGCAAGACATGGTCTGGAATCTGAACCTCTAATGCATGCGATAATGAAACTACCTCTATACCATGTAGGGATGCAAATGCTCTACTAATAAATGAATGCGATGCGCCAGTATCAAAAAGAGCTCGAGTATGAACTGCAGAAATCAAAATAATACCTGCGACGACCTGGTCAGCGGCTGTAGCATCCTCTACCTGAGCGGCATAAACTCGACCGCTCGGTGCAGGTGGTCGTCGATCTGGCTGTCGCGAAGAAGATGAAGCATGATCAGGCCTACCATAGGCCACAGAAGGCCCTGCCGACTGATACGGAACAGTGGGTGCCGAAGCTGAGGAAGGAGCTGGAGGACCTGCTCTGGGGCACGATCTCTGGAATGGCCGGTCTGTCCACATCGGAAGCAACGGCCCTGACTCTGGGAACACTGAGTCGGTAAGTGCGGCCCTCCACAAATAACACATCGGTCTGGGCGTGGCTGTCGCCGTGGCTGCTGCTGCTGAGACTGCTGCTGCTGAGACTGCTGCTGTCGAGGTGGTCGACGCTGCTGCTGCCATGGACGGGGTGCTCCTGATCTCTGGCGCCCCTGAGACCCACGACCCTGAGGATGAGGTCGTGGAGGTCTCGGGGGTCCCTGCCCACTCGACTGCCCCTCATCCACCGGTGCCGGGCGCTTCGCCCCTGGAGTCACTACAGGGGCTGGAGCCACCTCTGCCATCACTGCCTCTCCAGACTCAACATATAATGCCTGCTCCATCGAGGCCTCCAAAGTCTGCAGTCTGCGGGAGCGAACAAGCTGATAAATATCCCGGCGCAATCCTCGCTCGAACATGTAAATCTGATGAGCCTCATCCCTGGCCACGTGAGGCATACTAGCCAACAACTGATTGAATTCAGCTATGTATACATGCACGGGCCGATCTCCCTGGCGGAGACTCCTCAGCTGCTCCTCCAATCTCTGACGGACACTCTCTGGGAAGAAGGCTCCAAGGAGAAGACTGCGGAACTCAGTCCAAGTGAAGAAGCTGCGTCCCCGGCGGCCCAGCCGGTCGCACACGCCGCCACCAAGCCTCGGCGTTGCCCTCCAAGAAATGGTAGCCAAGAGAACCCGAAAGCGATCCTCGATGAACAAACTCTCAAAATGACGCTCCATGGCCGTAATCCAAGTCTCGGCCTCCCACGGCTCAGCTCCCATACCAGAAAAATGGGGTGGGTCGAACTGGCGAAACCTCATCAACAAATCCACCACCACCCGCTGCTCAGCTGAAGTCAGAGGTCCCGTCGACCCAGACGGTGGTCTGCAAGGAACCGGCTCAACAGGAACTGCCGGTGCTGAGGAACAACAGGGGGTGCCGCAACTGGGGAAGAAGGTACAGGCGAACTCTCACGGGGTGCTACCACTGGCTGCGACCTCTGCTCTAACAAAGCATCATCCGGCCCAAGGCCTCCTCCTGACGGCGAGAAGCCTCCTCCTGGCGTCGTAAGGTCTCCTCCTGACGCTGAGAGGTCTCCTCCTGACGCTGAACAACCTCCGACATCTGTGCCATCTGGGCACGGAGCTCCTGCACCTCACTCTGATGTCCCTGTCCCGAGTCCTCCTGCTCGGGCACCGAGGAAGAAGGCTGCGAACGCGTCGACATCCCGCGTCGCGGAGGCATCACTCCCCTGAGGAGAAAAAGAAGAACAGTCAGAACCTCCAAACAAAACTCGACCCAATCTCGCGAAAGTCAACAGGCATGTCCCCCTTCCCGTAGCACTATGTTGTCTGCAGCCAACATAGTCGCCACCGAAGGAAGACATGTCAATCACTCATCCCATCCACTGGGAGAGTTTAGAACCCAATCAAGACTCTCGCAAAAGTTACGGCTCTCACGTAAGTCATCCTAGGGTCCAACCACAAGCCTAGGGTTTCTAAGTCCTCAATGACCTACAACCTAGGCTCTGATACCACTCTAATCTGTCACGCCCCGGGTCGAAACTGCGACCCGGGCTCGCCAACAGATCCGCCGCCCATACGGGAAGCCCCGTATAGACGTAGCGTCTAACCTGCAAAAATCATCTACACTAACAGATATCAGAGCTGAAATGTAAATGCTGAAATAAAATAAATACAACTCTAGATATATACAGACCAAGTCCTCACCATAAATACATAAGTCTCTCAAAATAAAGAAGAGTACAACTCGATCCTCACTACAAGATCACTCAACAAGAACTCTCAAAATGTGGGGTACAGCTACTCTCAGGACGACACTGGTAGGGATCTAACTCGCGACTCCCTTACCTCGATCAGCTGGATCAGCAACCGGTGCAGCAGGAACAGAAGTAGAGGTCCCTGGGGAAAAGACACCACGACGGGTGTGAGAACTACATCCCAAAGTAGTTCTCAGTGGGTGCCGCCAACAAGCCCGACGGTCTGCCCACTAAGTCTACTAGAGGCATAAAGTAACAAATGCAATGCTGGAAAGGAAAAGCTGGAAAATAACTCTACAGCTACTATGCCTCTATCTAGATGCTCAAGGGTGAACAGAAAGAACATGGTACCACTACTAATCTCAACTCAAATCACCCAATCTACACTGACTGCCACATCGGGTCCAGTCAAACCTGCGCCTACCTACTGCCGTTACGTCCCGGAGGAGCGGCCTTACGTAGGGCGTCCGTGACTGCCAAACTGGCCAGCCAGAGGGACTGTCGACAAGTCGCGATAGCAAGTAACCCGCCTAGCTCCGGAGTGGCACTCGAGGGGCGCGACCCCACCGAGCAAAGTATCTGCGCATCTATGTCGAGCTCAATGTGGCCCATGCAGGCTATAATCCAAATCCACGATCAACAAGATCGACTGTACTCAAAAGAACCCTGTCTCACTCACTGGCTGGAACAATACACAGCCGAGACCCCCTGTCCCTCAGACAGTACTCAAAAGACACTCTGATCAATAATCCACTATCTGACTCCACCCGGTCCCCCGACACGAGTGTAAATGCACCCCACAATAACCCGACCCCTCGGCCCCCTATCTGGGCGAGGAAGAAACTAAGTCCAGATGAAATAGTGATGACAGTGGAAGTGTCTAAAGCAGTAAAGTAACCTAGCCCAAGTTGGAGTTTTCTACTAGTCTGGTTAAACATGCTGCAAATGACAGGGGTGCTAGGTCAAGTCCGAAGATAGCAATAAATAAGGATGTGGTGGGGAAATAATAAGAACACATGATGAACTGAATAAATAAGGAATCTCCACTCATGCTCTCTAACATGCTATACCGGAGATAAAATAATACATGCACATCCCTATACAGCTAGAATTAGTGTACAGATCGCAAATCTTGAAAGCGAGGCCACCCACCTGATCAGTCGAACTGTCAAAAGTCCTACAGCTGATAATACCAGAAAAATAGCTACACAGAGTCCAACGGATCCAGCACTGTCCACACTGCTCCTGGGTACAAAAACAGAGCCGTCGTTACACTTCCATTCCCCCAAAACTGTCAGAATTTTTACACTAAAATTCAGCTGTGAAGATGTGCGAAAATCACCTGCTGAAAGTCCTCGGAAAAATCCAAATAAAATATCCCTGCGATCTACGCATCGATAGCTTCGAAACGAATACCTGCATGTCCAATTCTGAGTTTTCTACGCTGAGATATAAATCCGACAAGAGAAACACCCCTTTTATAACTGTACAAAGTTCCACAGATAAGAACTCGGAAAGAAGAACTATTCTCACCTTCAAAGCAACCTCAGAAAATTCTGAGAAAAATCCAGGAGATTTCTTGCGAGAAGTAGATGAAAATTTCCTTTTGAATCACCTCGATCCGATGTCTGTACGCGAAGTTACAGCTAAAACTCCGCAGTGCTGTCCAAAAATCCACAAAGAAAAAGGAGCAAGAGGAAGCTTAAAAACCACCAAAATCCGTACGGAAATTGAGGAAACTCAAAACATCAAAGTTAGAGTCCTACCAGTCGTGAGTCCGACGACGCAAGAATCGCTAAAAACGGAGATCGGAGCGAGTCGGGGCAGTCTGCGCACTAAAATGCGACGAAACGGGTCGTCGAAGTAGAAGCGTCACTGTGTGCCGCGTCGCAGATGAAGTCGAACAGATGAACTCCAAAAATCTCCAAAGTCCTCCAAGTGATGCTGCTAGAAGAGAGAGATATTTCTTCTTAAGGTTGCTCTGAGAAAAACATGAAGAAAAGAGCTGAAATGGGCCCCTCAAGGCCCTATTTATAGTGAAAAATCCATAATGGGCTTTTGGCGGATTCGGGCCCAACTTTCGGGCGCCCGAATTCGCCAGAAAAGGGTCGGACGCGGCCCATACGACGCGCCCGAATCCTCCTGGTGCGGCCACGTCACCCCGCAACAGCAAACAGCTGTGCGGGGCCTGTCGCAGCGCGCCACGTCGCCCCGTCCGCAGGCGGTGGGGTAGGTGGGGCGGAGCGCTGGCGGAGCGACGCGTGGCGCACTCAAGTACGGGGCGCCACGTGTCGGCCGCACAGCTGCCCCGTGCACCGCCGCAGGAACCGTGGACCGCGACCACGTGAGCCCGCCAATGCCAGGATGCCACGTGTCGTGCTCCCAGTCCACCCTGCAGCGCACTTTTCCCTGAACCGCGCCGCGCGCACCCGCTAATCCGGGAACGCCACGTGGCCCGCCCCGCGGCCCATGCACCGGCGCGCTTCTCCCGTGGACCGAGCGGTGTGAGCCGGCCCAATCACAAGCCGCCATGTGGCTCCGGCCGGTCCACGGTCACCCCCATGCACCAGAATTCCCCGAAAACTTCCGGTAGCCCGTTTTTGGTCATCCGGACTCCAAATTAAACAAACAAATAGCCGTTTTCAAGCGTTTTTCCGCGCTGAATCCAAATCCAACCTTTGTTTGGCCCAATTCTTTTTCTAAAATTTGGCAAACACAGCCGAAAGCCAAATTGGCCAAAGGTACCACACCGGGTCCATCTGTAGCATCCCTTTGATGCACCGTGGGCCAGACACACCAATACTGGTTGTTCTACACAGTGGATTCATCGGAAAAGTTGCCTGGGAATTCTGGACCACTACAAATGCGACATGATCATGAGGCGGGAGGCTCTACTGCGCCGCCTCAAGGAAAGTCACCGCTACTTCAATTGGTGGTAGCCAAGACGAAAGACGAAGACGTCCAGCGGGAGTTGGACGCTCGCCTGAAAAAGCAAGAGACTACAGTGAGACACAACCTTGAAGCGCCAGAGGAACTGGAAGACAAGGTTGCCTCCAAGTGAAACCTAGGCAAGGTGGCTAGACGCGAGAGGTGGCCACCAAGGGACGATGAGGAAAAGGTCCCAACCCCATCTTCGACCAAATTGGAGGCCGAAGAGAAGAAGGCACGTACCGACGCAATGTTGGTCGATGAAGATGCGTCGGGGATCAACATGGTCTATGCCCTGCCGATGTCATTCAAGGCGATAACGTCCCCAAAAGACGCTCACGAGCAAACCTCTAACGACGAGGGCTTGCCCGTAGTAGAGCTCCAGCTGACCGAGCGCAAGGTGGAGGCCGAGGTGGTGGTATTTGAGAAGCCGTCGGCCTTCCAGACTCGATTTGTAAGGTCGTTGTATACACAGTCCTCAGTAAAAGGGCGGCTGGTAGGCCGCGTAATGGTAGATGGTGGGGCAATGGTCAACGTCATGCCCACATCCTTCTTGAAAAAGATCGGCAAGAGCGAAGAGGAGCTCAAGCCGACCAACACCACAATGACCGACTTCGCTAGAGGTGGTCAGGCAGTGAAAGAGCTCCTGACGATCGAAATAACGATCGGCTCCAAGACCCTGAGGACCACTTTCTGTTACGGCTTTTTGGTGTTGGCACATTTCGTGAGTTAAGTCAGTGAGTTGAGTCGGAGTCTTAAAGGGATCAAATTGTCAAATCAGCCTTCGAAGACTCATTGAAGATTCAACATGAGCCCAAGTCAACTCTCAGGTATGTTTAAATATTAATAATGGTGATTAAAGTTCATTTATAATCATTGGAAACAGGAAATTAATGAAAATCGGTTTAGACTTGGTTTTAGGAACTTGGTTTTAACTTACAACTTAATTCAAGTTTGGTTTCCGGTACTTGGTGTGTTTTGGATAAAGTTTATCTTGGAAAAATCAGTTTTTACATTGCGTACCGGAACCACACTTGAAGTTCCTCAAACCCGACACAGAGTTTTCTGAAATTTGTATTTCGTACCGGAACACAGACTCGCGTACCGGAACACAATAGAAAAATCTGTGTTTTGCGCCATTGAGTACCGGAACACAATATTTGGTACCTGTACACAATGTTGCCTCGGGAAAAGTTTCCTAAACCGACTCTAATTCGTTTCCAAGGGCTATAAATAGACACTTAGGGTTTCTCAAGAACTGGGGTTCAATACCGTCAATTTATAAAACACTTGAGAGCAACCCTAGAGGCTAGGTTTTTATCGTTCTTCTTTATAGCCTCTTTTAGGTCAATTCGACGGTTCTTCCAAGATCTATCTCTTGTCGAATTGATCTAATCTTTGCTTAGAGATTTCTTCTACGGTTCTTCAATGATAATCTAAGCAAAGGATCACCATCGAAGCCTATATTTTCTATCGGCTGAGTTTGCGTCGTGGATTCGACGTGGCACCGTGGATTCGGTGTGTTGAAGGCGTTTCGTGGATTCGAAACGTGTGCTCGTGGATTCGAGTGGCGTTCGTGGATTCGAACGTGTGCAGTGGACGTGCAAACGTTGGAGCGCAAGGTCCGAAGAAATTGAAGGAGGGGTTGAATCCGTGGAGACGGTAATCACCTTGTTATTCTTCGTTTCTTAGTGGATTGTTATTGCGTGGACATCCAACCGGTCAGCGCAAGGTCCGAAGAAGTTGAAGGAGGGGTCGAGTCCGTGGAGTCGGTAATCACCTTGTTATTCTTCATTTCTTAGTGGATTGTTATTGCGTGTTGGTCCCGTGGTTTTTCTCCTGGATTGGAGTTTCCACGTAAATCTCGGTGTGTTGATTTTTATTTTCCGCATTATTTTTATTTTTGCACTGAGATTGATTTTTATAATATTACACCTATTCACCCCCCTCTAGGTGTTTGATAGTACCTATTTAGATCCTTGTGGATCCTAAATAACTCTACAATTGGTATCAGAGCGGGTTTTAGGCTTATCTATCATGTTGGGTGAAAGTGGTAATATTTTTAGACCTCCTCTTTTTGATGGGACCAATTATGCATATTGGAAAGTGCGGATGAGAGCTTTTCTCATCTCAATTGATGAGCGTGTTTGGCAAACCGTGGAATACGGTTGGGTGCATCCTGTTGAGGAAGTAGGAAATTCTACTACCCCAAAACCTCGCTCTAGATGGTCCAAAGAGGAAATCGAAAGATCTTCTTACAATGGGAAAGGTATGAACGCTTTATATAATTCTCTTTCCTCGACTGAGTTTACAAGAATTTCCGCGTGTGAAACCGCGAAGGAAATTTGGGATATTCTCAAAATTACACATGAGGGTACTAATCTTGTAAAAATTCAAAAGCTCCAGATGCTTACAAGTCAATTTGACTCTATTCATATGGAAGAGCATGAATTGTTTACAGATTATTACACTAGACTTCAAGATGTAATTAATACATGTGCTAATTTAGGAGAAAAGATCCCGGAGTCGAAAATTGTAAGAAAGATACTTCGGACTCTTCCGGAACGGTTTAGGGCAAAGGTTACCGCCATTGAAACCGTTAGTCATCCGGATGAGATGAGTGTAGAGGAATTAGTAGGTGCTTTACAAACCTATGAGATGACTTTTCCTACTAATCAAATTTCTTCCAAGTCTTCTTCTAAGCTTACAGGTATTGCATTCAAATCAACAAAGGAAGAAGATAGCGAATCAAGTTCCGACGATGAAATCTCTCTTGCCGATTTTGAAGAACAATTGGCGCGGATCACAAAGAAATTTCGTCGAAAATTTTGGAAGAATCGAACCGATGGATCTTCATCCACGAAACCATCTAAAGGATCATCGGGTTCTAAATCCTCTAAACTCAAAAGCGTTGCAAAACCTTCTAAAGAAAAAGAAAACGATGATTTCGAAGGGGAAATCCGATGTTATAGATGCAAAGGCTACGGCCATATTTCAACGGATTGTCCTTCTAAGAAATCATATAAAAAGAAGGCTTTGCAAGCGAAAACTTGGGACGATTCTAGTTTCGATGAATCGACCTCAAGTGAAGAGGAAAAAAAAAATTTGTTGCTTTTCATGCCTCTCAAATTCCCTCTTCTAATTTGTGTTTATCATCTTTAGTCACTGACTCTATTCCTTTGATTTTGCATGAAACATCAACATCCGGAGGAGAGTCATCAAGTGAGGGGGAGTCGGACGAAGAAGAACTCGTTGAGGCATACCAACAACTTCTTGCGGAATCAAAGAAGATGGCCAAACATAACAAGAAGTTGAGGAAGCAACGACTTGAAATTCAAGACGAGAATCAAGCTTTAAAGATCAAACTTCATGATCTCGAGGAGGAACAAGGACGTTTATTGGATAACAATAAAATCCTCCAAGAAAAGATAAATCAATCGGAAACGATCGTTAATTCATACATGGACAAGATTGATTTTCTTGAAAAGCAGTTTGAAGAGATTCATGTCACCAACCAAGCTTTGACCAAGCAAGTTCATCAACTTAAATCCGACATACAAAGGCTTTCAACCGGTTCCAAGAAACTTGATTGTATGTCCGGATTAGGTCAAACAAGCAAGGTTGGTTTGGGATTTAAAAAGAACCAAACTGTGAAGGCTTCAAGTTCCACAATAAAATTGAAGGAAAGAACTTGTCACCTATGTGGACTTGAAGGACACTTGGTGAAGAATTGCCCGAAAAAGAGAAAGAAAAATCCTTCGGCAACTTCATCTACGGAGCGAACTCAACGGAATCAAAAGACACATCAAGTCAAAGGAGTTCACTCAACCCACCAAAGGTCCGAGCCACAACATCAATCATTCAAGTGGATCATTGCAAGGCAAAGACCTAAGGTGGACCAACAGTCAAAGCTACCAACCCCCGGGCACAATGAATCAAGACAACCCAAGATCCGACGATTTTGGATTCGGAAAGGTGATATCTTTCCTTGTCTTAAGTACTAATTAGCTTATGACTGTATGTAATGCTTTGATTGTTTTTCCCTTCATATTTTGCTTGATCTTTGCATTACATGTTTTTCAATGCTCTTTGTTTTTATACTTTGTTCTTGAACAAAAGGGTTTTTAACGAACAAGTGCATTGAATAAAAAAGGGCTTCACGTTCATTTACTCCAAATTAAGTTTTCTTGGATTATCAACTTGACTCCATTTTCATAATCTTGAAGACACTTCATTTAGAGGAGTTGTTTAATTGAGCATTGGTTAAATTGACTTTAATTGCATCCTTTCACACATTTAGAAATTTATTATGCTTTTGATATCATAATATTTCAATGTTGCAATGATCATTTATGTTAATTAATTCACCTTTTAAGTGATCAAAGTCAATTTCTCTCTCAACTAGTGAAGTACCCGCGCTGCGCCGCGGGTATAATTTTTGTAACAAATATTATTTTTCATTCCATATTTTTCGGTACATATTAGCTAACCTACAAAATAATCATACAGTCCACCAACAAATGTATAAAATAAAAGCAAGGTAAATATAAAAAAACATAAGCAAGCTAAGCAAAAAGAACCATCATAGTAAGAAACTGAACTTACCAATAAATAGTCAAAGTATAAAAGTAATCATTCACACAAAATAATTACTCACATAAAATAATCTTTCAAAGCATGAAAATAATCATTAACACAAAATAATTCCTCACACAAAGTAATGCTTCCACAAAGTAATTCTTCACAATGTAATCCACTTTACATTTGAAAACTAAAGTACCATCTGGAAACTTACAAACTTATAAAAGGAATTAAACTTATAAATTGACAATAAAATTCACTTTATGCTTGTGTAAAATAGTTCTGTATCCAATTTCTTTCAAGTGGATATCTCTGGAGTAAATATCAAAGTTAAGGGCCACAGTGAAACTCAAGCAATTAGCTACTGACTAATGATGCGATTTATCCTTCTCAGTACAAAGCTAAATTTGCTCTTGTTCGGCACATATTGAGGGTCTGTTTGGATGTTAGAAGTTATATGGTGGTAACTTTTGCTGGATGGAAATATTTTTTGGAGATTACAATCCAGTGCAAAGATCCCAAAATCATGATTTCAGATAGTGTGTACTCCACCTGAGAGATGATTAAGCTTTTGCTTCTTTCTTTTTTCCGAAAATTGAACCTGGTGAGATGATTTATCATTTCCATAAACAAAGAGATTATTTACTCCTTACTACTCCTTACTTTGGAACATCTTTTATTGCATCCAAAGTTCCAAACAACCAAGTAATAAAAGATCCAAAAGTAAAGGAGAGGAAATATGGTGCATCAGTTATTCTAGCATCCACAAAGGTCCTAATGGCCTATTTAGATGTTAGAACAAGTTATCTGGGCAATGGGCACCAGTCATCTTGGTTAGGGCTCTTCTTTTGTAATTATGACATAAAGTTTGACTTTAGTATCACGATATTTTAAGATACATACCAACTATGAGAAACTTATCATAACTATCAAATCATAACTATCAAAATTGAGATAACTTGTCCTTTTCTTGATCAATAGAGGCGCCTTTTTATGTCTCTCAACAATTGCCAAACAAATTATTCTTGAGTATGTCTCTCAACAATTGCTGGATGGAAATCAAGATCTTTTAATAGTCATGATGTTCATCTTCATGGGTTGTTTTTAGAATTTGCCTTATCTACTTTGAATATTATTTAATTATCTTTGTCCTCTTTATCTGCATTTCAATTTGGTTTTGGTAATTTATTCTGCTTTAGGAATTGAAGTGGCTTCCAGTTCACCTATTGAGAATTGTCTTTATTTTCTCCCCTCTTGACTCCCTTTTTGATGTTTATATCAATATTTCAGTTCAAAGCTCAACTACCGCATAACCAATCAATGGTGAGACAGAGAGATTCAACACCGCATAACCAATCACCCAATTTTCTTCCTCCAAAACAAAAGTCAGATCTGTATCATATGATGCCCACTTTTTAACATTTAAATTCTTCTAAAATCTTTGTATATATCCAAGCTCAACTACCTCTTTCACTGTTTTGTATCTTGATTCCTCAAATTGCAGTTTCTCAAAATGAATGTAGCTATTTCTACTATGTTTTCTTCCTCCCCCTTTTTTTTTTTTTTTGGAAAAATCAGGCAAAACTATATTGTGACATGGGAAATTATATTCTGTATTTTAATCTGATGGCAATCTGGTAACTTGCAAAATAAATAATCGTTCATAACTTGTTTTGTTTGCTGGGGGTTTTGATAATTATGTTGTTTGAGTAGAATCATTTGATAAAATTATAGTGGGGTAAGGGATTTGTTTGTTTGTTTGTTTGTATATATATATATATATATATATATATATATATAGATGATAGAGCTTTCGAATCAACCCTAAACCCTAAACCCTAAGGTTTTGAATCAACGATTCATATCGTTAAATTTGATCTAGAAGAATGATCTAGAAGAGTACTTGAAATTTCTAAACAACGGATTTTGTAAATTTTTAACATTATTTATCTTATGATAAAAAAAATTTAAAATTAATAATTTTTTAAAATTATGATAAAGTTCATCAAGCAGGCATAAAATGTCCAGTCAAAATCGAATGATCTTTTAATAACTGAATCGACGGAAACATCAGGTAATCTGCCACCGCTAGTCCAGCAGGACAAAAGGGGCGGCGAGGACATACGGCGGCACAAAATGATAGAAAACCGCAAACAGGAGGAAGTACGAAAGAGCAAAACTAATTAATACAGGAAAAATTATGAGGCAGAGACACTTGAAACCACTTAAAGAAACAGTGAGGTATATATATGACACTGCAGATCTCATCTTAATTCTGATAAAAAACCTAATGTGTTCTTTGCAGTGGCATGTATATACTCATAACCTCAAGAGATGGCATGTAAACCTAATGCAGATTTCATCCCCATTCAGTATTTATCTATGTTAACATGTTGATGGCATTTGATGGCATTTGATGTTGGTGGGTCAACTTGTGATCATATATTTTGTGATCGAAATATAAACTTACTCACCTCGGAAACTTGATAGGCAAAAAACGAAAAGAAAAAGAGTTAAACAGAGCTTGCCCTTTGATGTCGCCTTAACTTGCACACTACAGTCTCAACTGCGCAGGGTGGCCACATTACCATATTGGTCGCATAGTAACTGAACTTGAGCTACCTCCAACTGTTAGAATAGACTATAGGATAAGAATACTTAAACTAAAAAAAAAAAACATACTAACCCACATGAAGTGGTCATTTTTGTTTTTTTTCTTTTGGCTAAGAAAATATGCAGGTAATCTTGCGAGTCTAGAAGCATAACTAATTTTCCACGGAATTGGCCCTAATAAAACCACCAATTACTTCCAACTGGTTGCTTAAAGAGCAGGCTATTGAAGGCTGAATAGGAAAGAAAGAGGGCAAGGGGAGAGAGGGGATCAGTGCGAGATGCGGGACATCATGTATACCACGCGGGAGGCAAAAGAGAAGCAAACAGAGAAGAGCAACCACAGAGTAGTGAAGAATATAGATTATCCCAAAATTAGTTTGCGAGTAAATAAACTTCAGCATACTCAACAATCATCTCCAACTGGTTACCCAAACAGTTGGCCTTTCAAATTAAGTTGGTTTCTTCTACATTATCATCATTGCTATAAGAAAACATGAACCGAAGAACATAATACCTTTTACTCTGTGTGATCATCTTAGTTCTTTATGGTTTACCTCATGCTGATGTAGAAAGTAATGCGGATATTTTTTGTAATTATCTTTAATAATATAGGAAAATATTAATGCTTGTTTATAACCTTCATAGTAAATTATTTCTGAGATAAATACGAAATATAACAGTATTGTTTGTGCAATGTACTGAATAAAAGGAAAACACAATAAAACAATGACATCATGTATTATGCATCATTACAGGTCCAAAAAATAATTGAACAAATAAAAAAGACACGGGAAAGCAGGAATTTTTTAAGACAACGAAAATGAACTTTTGTTTAGAGCGGCCGACAGTCTCAGCACAAAACCTGAGCCAAAAGCTTGAGTGCCATTAATTATAACTTTTCCATTTTTCTATGAAGAAAAAGTTTTTTGGTCTTTTTTTTTTTTAATCTTACAAAGTTCAATCTCCAGGAGAAATTTACCCTATTATTAGTGTTATTGGAACATTCAAAGAGGAAAACCTTATTTTTACGGTTATTTGATACGAACAACTCGGTAAGAATAAAATTAGAAAATAAGACGCAAAAAAAAAGGGAAAAAAATTCTAGCAAGTAGCTGTTGTTATATGAAGGGCTATCCAATTAGTTGGGATATTTTTATTTTAACATTAATAATTTGTATCTATTTTCAAATACTGAAAAGGCACCAAAGAGAGACAATGCTAACAGTTTGCTACATTCTAATATACAAAAGCTTTCTCGTTGAAGCAAAACATCAAACACCTTAAGTGCACTTTATCTATAGTTGGCTACAAAGATTCCCCAGTTAACATACAGCAAATTGGTATGTTACATGCCCTACTATTCAAAGGCTTTTTCACTAAAACAAAATATCAAATACCTTGAGCAACTCTTGAAGAATCAAAATAGAAATAGAAAAGCATATCATCATATGAATCAACAAAAATACATCTGATAATTAAAAGTAAAAGATACCAAAAAAAAAAAAAAAATGATGCCCAAATGAAAATCGGGAAAAGGTTGGGAGAGTAATGGTGTGTGATTAACCCAAAGACAACACACAAGATTCCAAAACAAAGAGAATTATTTTACGCCCTCAATTTCATCATTGTTTCTTCATCCACTCACTCGCAGTTCCTACCCCTTGACTCACTGCCATTTTGCTCCCAAATCAGGAAAATATAAAATTCATTTCTGGATTTTGTGAAAGACTTGCTTGGAATAAAGATGTTACGAAACGAACTCTACAACAAATTATAAAAGAATTTCTAATGCTACCGACACTACTAAATCCAATTAGATAATATTCCAGTCACGGACCAAGAATCCAATTAATAGTATTTCAGTCACTGACCAAGAGGTGGGAGGTTTATTCTCTTGTATGCGAATGTGCTGAAATGATGACTTAGACTTCAGGGCTTTTTAAAAAAATTATAATATAACTAATTACAGCGTATACTTCTTGAGGTGATATTTGCGGAGCTTTTTTTTTTTTTTTTTTTAACAGGAACAATTCTACCAGTTTAAGTAAATTTATAATTTGGTTAGGTAAAATATATTAAAGTAAGAAAACTTAAAATTATGTATAAAAATTAAAGTATGCCCAGAACTCGCCGTCGACGGAGGGGGTCGTGACCTGATCGGGGGCGTCGCCCTCACGAAGGCGTCTTGATTATAGTGGCGACGGAGTCTCTTCTACGGCAGGGGGCGCTAGTCGAGAGCACTGAAGACGGTAGAGGCGACGGAGGTGCGGGTCTTAGGGCTACTGCGAGCGAGAGGGAGAAAATTTTTTTCGCGGCTGCGTTTTAGAGAGAGAGTGTGCGGGGGGAAAGAAAGTAGAAAGTAAGAGATGTGAGAATAGGAGGACCCTGATTCTAAATTAATCTTAGCCACCCCTGTTACGGGTGTATGAAGTACACCCCTAACATTGGCGTACCCATAGCACTATTATTTAAAAAAATGAACAATAAAATTTATTTTATTTTAAAATAAATAAAATATATATTATATATTTTATTTTAATTTTTGAAATGTAGAAATAATATTTTCCATTACTAATACCATCTCCCCCATCTCGCTTCTTCTCTCTTTTAATTAACGGAAGCCTTTGGCTTCCGCCTCTCTCTCTCTCTCTCTCTCTCTCTCTCGTTTTCACCGTTCTCTCAAATCTCTCAATCGAAAGCAATTTCTCTTGTGGGGAAGGCGGAAGGCGGAAGCAGCAGATAGAAGGCGCGTGAGCAGGGGAAGGGCGCTGCGGCGATGTGCGGCGGAGCGATCATCTCCGATTTCATCCCCACGGCGCGGCCGCGGCGGATCGCCGGCGAGCACCGGTGGCCGGAGTTGAAGGGGGGGGAGGAAGAGGAAGAGGAAGAAGGGGGATGGGCGAAAACCTACTCGGCGGAGGGAGAACTCGGCGCCGAGGACGACTTCGAGGCCGACTTCCGCGAGTTCCGGGACGAGTCCGGTGAGTCGGATGTGGACGAAGGCGATGTTGATGCCGCCGAGCTCGCTGATGTGAAGCCCTTCGCGTTTGATTCCCAGGGACCCTTTTTCGAAAGTACTTCGAGGCCAACTTTCGCGTTTGATTCCCAGGGACCCATGTGTTTAAAAATGAGATCTTTTTTGGGGGGAATTTTGGTGGGTTTTAGGGTTTCGATTTTGAGTTGGGCGAAATCCCTGAGACCATTTTTCGAAGGTATCCATGCGATAAAAATAGGAGTTTTACTGGTGTTTTTTTTTTTTTTTTTTTTTTTTTTTTTTTTTTTTTGAGTTCGGCGAGATGGGTTTTGTTCTCTGGGTGTTGTTTTTATTTTCGTTTGATTCCCCGTGACCCTTTTGCTAAGGTACCCGTGTGATAAATTTTGCTTTGGATTTTTTATTTTTTTTGGGTAAATTTTAGGGCTAAGCAGCAAGCGCGCAGGGATGCGTCGCGCGCACCTGCGCAGCGCGCCCGCGCGCACCTGCGCAGGGCGTCCGCGCGGCGCCCTGCGCGCTTCCCGCGCCCCCGCGCAGCACCCCTGCACGGAAGCCGCACGCCCCTGCGCGCTTCCTGCGCGACCGCGCGGCGCCCTGCGCGCTTGCCGCACCCCCGCGCGGCATCCCTGCACGGAAGCCGCGCGCCCTGCGCGCAGCAGCAGGCGCACGCAGCGGCGGGCGCTGCCTGCGCAGCGGGAAGCACCAAGCACGCGGGCGCTGCCTGCGCAGCAGGAAGCACCAAGCGCGAGAGAATGAGAGATATATAGAGAGGGGGGGGGGGCGGGATTATATAGGGCGGTTAGAGGGGGAGCACATGAAGCCCATGTGCAGAGCGCCGGGGGGGGGGGAGCACATGAAGCCTAAAGCCTATGCCCAGAGGAGGGAAAGAGGAAGGCCATGTGCAGAGGGAAGTACAGCACAGTGCACACCCATGTGGAAGAGTGCGGGCAACCCGGCGCGGAAGAAGAGAGGAGAAAGAGAGAGTGAGAGTGAGAGAGGAAAACCCGGAGAAAATAGAGGACAGAGAGCGAGAGTGAGAGGGGTCTGGAGACACATCATGTGCAAGCACATGGATAGAAGTTCATAGAAGAAAGTAGAGGAGAGGAAATATCAGCTCGTAGTCCAAACCACACCGACGAAGCGCGGAACGCCGCCACGTCGGCTCGGGATCGCTGAGAGGCCTCCACGGAGGCTCGGCAAAACTCAGCTTTTATTATCTTTTATTGATGATCTCTTGGTATAGTCATTATCATATTTGATTGCTTAGTCGAGTATGAATGCGAGATCAATTTTTGGTTGAATACCTTATATATTAAATAATTGATAGCCAATTGAGGGGGAGTCAATAAAATGTAAAATGCTCAAAAGATGTGGAAAGAGTTACATCCCAATGAGGAGTGTGAAAACTACCACCACATGGAGGAAATGAAGGAAAAAAAAGATACCCCATGAATGCAAAGCAAATTTTTGTTTTAAAAATGTTGACGAAATGCATATTGAAATACTTGACTCAGTCGTATTTCATGGTTGGTATAAGGTGGGATTTTTGATAAAAGATGCTCAAAGAGCCACTCCTTCAACAGATTGTCTAGATATATTATCTAACTTATCGGGGATTTCAAACATCTATTGATCTTTATACTTCATTTTCTTTACCAAAATTGATGATTTGATAAAGGCATTACTCATAAGATCAGGATAGATGTGATTGAAGTTGTTCAACTTTAAGTGTTTTAATTTTCATAAATTTTCGTTTCATTTTTGAGTATTTTTGATAGATTTGGTATAATCTATTTCTTGTTGCATGAAACGATGACTTTTGTTTAAAGTTGATACGCTAAAGTGCTTACATACTCTTTCTGATTTTTATTTTTCTAAATTTTTTAATGAAAGAAATTTGGATTGAATGACATCTTTGTGAATTTACTGTTTTTCAAAGCACTTAAATGGATTTCTTGATGGTATACAAATCGGTATTTGAAAAGGTGACAAAATTTGGATTTGTTTCAAGAAATTTTAGCTTTTTGGCTCTGTTGTTCCGGTACCTGAAATCCAATCCGGATTAGAAAACTCAATCCGGATCCCGAATCTTGAAAATCCCTGCTTTTCACTTGCGTACCGGTACTACTCTTTTCGTACCGGAACTACATTGCGGATCCGGATCACCTCCTGTTTCTCAATCCGGAACCCGAACGAAGGTTTTTCGGTTTTTACACTGCGTACCGGTACGCGACTTCTTGTACCGGTACGCGATCTGGAATTCCTTATATTCCGAAACTACAATGTTTGTATTTCATCTCACCCACTTCAAAACCCTCCCTCTCTCTCTCTAAAACATCTCAAAGGGGTTTTTCATCAAGTTTAAGAGATTTGTTGCTCTCATTTGTAAGTTTCTACTTAGATCTTGGTTTCTTTAACTTCAAAACCCTAGTTTTAGGTTTTGATGTTGTTTTTAAAGATTTTTGAATAGATCTTTGCTTCTAATGAAATCTCTTGCATAAATTACCCTTAACTCATGTTTAGAACATACTTGGTACATCTCTATGCATTTAGATTCAGATTTTCATGCTTATATGCTTGAATCTATCATTTGCATGTGTTCTTAACATAGAGAAAATTGAAATTTTAGGGCTTTTGATGTAAATGGTTTTTGAATGATGAATCATCACTTGTGACATGTTTAGAATGCTTTTTAGACATGTTTAAGCCTTTCTATAAGATCAAATCATAGTGCATTGTGTTCTTTGTAGGAAATGGCATTTTCATGGCTTCTTGCACTAGTGATCTTTATGGCCACTGGAAGTGGACGTGGTCGTGGTTCTGGAAAGAAGAAGACTACTAAACGATCACGAGAGGAAGGTTCGACAAGCTCAGATTCTGAAAATTCCTCAGAATATGAAGAAGAAACGGTTCAAGGAAAGGGGAAAGCACCTATGGCTCCAAGGAAAAAGAAAGGTGCGGATTCTCCTCCGCGTAGAAGTACCGGTGGACCGGTAATACGCGACCGCTCTCAACGGAGATCTAATGTTGATGAAAGCGAACCGCATGTGAGTGCAAAACGACGTGCCAGATTTGCAAACCGCACATGCATTGGAGAGCGACACGTGAACTTCAACGAGCTATGTCGTGAGGTGCCAGACTTTGCAAGGATTTTGGAACGAAGTCATATTCGGCCACTTGGCAGAGTTCAACCTAAGATGGGTTTTTGTGTGGAGATCATCAGGGAATTCTACATGCAAGGTAACATACTTCAAAAAGACCATGACACCGGGGCCTTCGTCTTTGAAACAACAGTTAGAGGCGTCAAGTTTGACATTACCCCAGCAGTAATTGGTGCAAACCTTGGATTAGATGTTGACACTACTGGTCTTTATTACACTGATGGTGACTTCCAACATGATACCCATTGGGATATGGTTGTGGACTCTATTTGCAAGACAGGGACGCACACGAACAGATCATATGTTGAATCAAAGGACCTAAAACCAGAGTATCATATTTTGTCCTTAATCATATGCTACAACCTATTGCCCACACTGGGGACCAAAAGGATTCGATGGGATCGATTGTTACTTCTCTTTTTCCTTGGTCACCCGGAAAGTGCAAATGGAATTAACACAACATTCCATTTCTCATTTGGCAGCAGATGGTACATGTCATTGAAGGATCTAGACAACGTGACCTTCTACCGTATCCGATCTTGATTACTCGTATTCTGGAAGATCATGGAATGGACATTTCTTGTGCCAAATATGATTATGGCTTGGGGGCAATTGATGGAATCACTTTAGCCAAGTCAATTAGCACTTTGAAGACTTTTGGGCATACAAAAGCCTATGCAAGTGAAGCAACAGTGAGTGCACCACCTCGTCAAGAATCTCCTGAACCAGATGAGGTCGTAACTCTTCATACCTTGCATCGGGATGTTCGTTCACTAAAGCAAAGGATGGAGCAAAGGATGGAGCAAGGCTTCAAGAAACTTGAGGATAGCTTAAAGAAGATATTCGAAATCCTTGGGTGCAAACACGACGATGTGGTCACTGGAGCAACTGCACCGAGTACATCTCACGGACCTACATCACATGAGGACGATGAAGATTCGGATCAGGATGAGTGATCTCTTTACCTTCTTGTTTTTGGTTTTTAGTTTCTTTTCACTTTGTGTTGAACAAGAACTCTAATGGGCATGTAACTAAGAACTTATCCTCCTAGTATTTTTACTTTTTGTTTCTATTAACTGTTTGACAATTTGTGACAAAAAGGGGGAGAACGGAAATGATCGTAGGGGGAGAACATGGAGAATATGTTGGAGATGCTCAAGATAGGGGGAGACAAAAAAATAAAAGAGCCACAAAAAAATGAATCAAAAGGAAGACGGATCAAATGTAGGATTTTAATTTCTGACGACTAACATTTGATTTTGTTTGGAATTTTGTTTTGCAGGAATCATCACTTTAAGACTCCAAGTCCTAAGTCATAGAGTATGTTCTAGGACTGTTTGGTTCAAATGTAATTTTGTATTTATTGGATCTTTCACGCAAAGAAAATCAATGTTTTGGTGATGACATTGAATTTCAAATTTTTTGGTTTAAGATGAGTGACCTGAGCGTTTTATGTATTTTTGGGTTTTGTCACGAAATTGCCAAAGGGGGAGATTGTTACGGCTTTTTGGTGTTGGCACATTTCGTGAGTTAAGTCAGTGAGTTGAGTCGGAGTCTTAAAGGGATCAAATTGTCAAATCAGCCTTCGAAGACTCATTGAAGATTCAACATGAGCCCAAGTCAACTCTCAGGTATGTTTAAATATTAATCATGGTGATTAAAGTTCATTTATAATCATTGGAAACAGGAAATTAATGAAAATCGGTTTAGACTTGGTTTTAGGAACTTGGTTTTAACTTACAACTTAATTCAAGTTTGGTTTCCGGTACTTGGTTTGTTTTGGATAAAGTTTATCTTGGAAAAATCAGTTTTTACATTGCGTACCGGAACCACACTTGAAGTTCCTCAAACCCGACACAGAGTTTTCTGAAATTTGTATTGCGTACCGGAACACAGACTCGCGTACCGGAACACAATAGAAAAATCTGTGTTTTGCGCCATTGAGTACCGGAACACAATATTTGGTACCTGTACACAATGTTGCCTCGGGAAAAGTTTCCTAAACCGACTCTAATTCGTTTCCAAGGGCTATAAATAGACACTTAGGGTTTCTCAAGAACTGGGGTTCAATACCGTCAATTTATAAAACACTTGAGAGCAACCCTAGAGGCTAGGTTTTTATCGTTCTTCTTTATAGCCTCTTTTAGGTCAATTCGACGGTTCTTCCAAGATCTATCTCTTGTCGAATTGATCTAATCTTTGCTTAGAGATTTCTTCTACGGTTCCTCAATGATAATCTAAGCAAAGGATCACCATCGAAGCCTATATTTTGTATCGGCTGAGTTTGCGTCGTGGATTCGACGTGGCACCGTGGATTCGGTGTGTTGAAGGCGTTTCGTGGATTCGAAACGTGTGCTCGTGGATTCGAGTGGCGTTCGTGGATTCGAACGTGTGCAGTGGACGTGCAAACGGTGGAGCGCAAGGTCCGAAGAAATTGAAGGAGGGGTTGAATCCGTGGAGACGGTAATCACCTTGTTATTCTTCGTTTCTTAGTGGATTGTTATTGCGTGGACATCCAACCGGTCAGCGCAAGGTCCGAAGAAGTTGAAGGAGGGGTCGAGTCCGTGGAGTCGGTAATCACCTTGTTATTCTTCATTTCTTAGTGGATTGTTATTGCGTGTTGGTCCCGTGGTTTTTCTCCTGGATTGGAGTTTCCACGTAAATCTCGGTGTGTTGATTTTTATTTTCCGCATTATTTTTATTTTTGCACTGAGATTGGTTTTTATAATATTACACCTATTCACCCCCCTCTAGGTGTTTGATAGTACCTATTTAGATCCTTGTGGATCCTAAATAACTCTACACTTTCTTTGTAATGGATGTTGTGAGCCACAACAACCTACTACTCGAGCATGACTGGATTCATGCTAATGAATGCATACCCTCCACACTCGACGAAAAGCTCTTCCAGTGGGTGGAAGACAAAGTGGGGGAGATCGCATAGAATCAATCGGCCATGTGAATTGGGCCGATGAGGACCTAGACCAGATCTCATTTGTCCGAGTGACCGAGGAGGTAAAACTCCTCAGCGAGACCAGCCGAATGACGGCAGGTGATGGGCCCCATCCTGGATCAAATGGCACGTGGGGGGCTAATAGCCGAGGCCGCCACAGGGCCTCAATAGAAAGAGCCAGCACGAGAAGCCAACGAGGAAACAACCTCGGCTACTTCACCATTGGCCGAGGACCTGGTCGAGAGGGCCGAGGAAGAAATAATGGGGGACTACCTCGAGGATTCGCCGTTTAAGAATGGTGAAAAGACGTTAAAAGTACAAGACCCCTGGTTGAAGTCAATCTAGGGTCGGATGAGCAAAAGCGACCGACTTACATCTGCTCAAAACTCTCGGCAGAGCAAAAAGAAGAGCTCGTCGGTTTACTCAAGCACTACCAAGACTGCTTTGCTTGGAGCTATGAAGAAATGCCGGGACTTGGCCAAGAAATTGTAGAACATAGGCTCCCTATTAAAAAGGGATTTAGGCCTTTCAAGCAACCGACTCGTAGGTTTGAGCCGAGTATTGTATTAAAAATAAAAGATGAAATAGAAAATCTTTTGAAAACCGATTTTATTAGACCGGCTCGTTATGTGGAATGGCTTGCAAATATAGTTCCCGTTAAGAAAAAGAATAGGAAACTAGGGATTTGTATAGATTTTAGAAACTTCAATCTGGCTACTCCAAAGGTTGAATATCCCATGCCGATAGCTGATATAATAGATGCCGGCGCTGACCATGAAATCTTGTCTTTCATGGATGGTCACACTAGCTACAATCAGATAATGATAGCCGAAGACGATGTGTCTAAAAAGGCTTTTGGATGCCCGAGTTTGATCAGAACCTTTGAATGGTTGGTAATGCCCTTCGGCTTAAAGAATGCCGGGGCAACATACCAAAGAGCGATGAATCTAAAGTTTCACGATATGATCGGTAAGTCGATAGAAGTCTATATCGACAATATCGTTGTAAATCAAAATCTAAAACTAATCAATGAGCCGATTTAAGACTGGCTTTTGAACGGATGAGAAAGTATGTCTAAAAATGAACCCGCCAAAATGCGCGTTCGGTATTTCGGCCGAAAATTTCTTCAGTTTCCTGGTGCATCAGAGGGGGCATCTGTGACACCCCAATAGTCCCACATCGGATGGGAGTATGGATATGTTTGGGTATATATAAGACATGAATACTAGTAATAATAACTGGACTTAAGCATTTTGGGTTGTGGTTTCGGCCCAACAAGTTATTATTGCTAGTGGGCAGGGTCGTTACATTTGGTATCAGAGCCGATAACCAGACAGAAGTGTGAGATGAGTCTCGGCTGAGCCTGGGTCTAGATGACAGGGCTAGCGAGGCAAGTCTCACATTGCTTGGTGATCATGGGCTGTTGTGTGTGTGTTTGGGCTGACGAGAACGTCAGCCCTAAAATGGGGGGAGTCTGTAACACCCCAATAGTCCCACATCGGATGGGAGTATGGATGTGTTTGGATATATATAAGACATGGACACTAGTAATAATAACTAGGCTTAAGCATTTTAGGCAGTAGTTTCGGCCCAACGAGTTATTATTGCTAGTGGACCGGGTCGTTACATTCGAGGTTGATCAAAACAAGGCAAAGGCGATTACAGAAATGCCTGCACCGAAGACGAAGAAAGAATTGCAATCCCTCTTGGGAAAGATTAACTACATATGGCGATTCATTTCTAACCTAGTCGGAAGAGTAGAGGCATTTAGCCCTTTACTACGGCTAAGAGATCAGGACGAGTTCGTGTGGGCCGTGAAACACTAAGTGGCCTTCGATGATATTAAGAGGTATCTTATGAAGCCACCAGTATTAGTTCCCCCTCGATACGATCGGCCGATGAAGTTGTAAATATTGGCTACCGATTGGGGAGGCTCTCCATCGCCCTCTCCTGCTCAGCCCGCTGAGCTTGATACTCGGCAGCGGTGTTGTAATAATCTGACTTTCCCAGCGTTTTTTTTTTTTAAATCCTCGCTGGGACCTTTTATTGAAAGGAACCTTTGTTTTCCTTCTTTCTCCTTGTTTGGGGTGTGTGTCTTGGGGCGCCCGTTTTATTTTTGTACGATAGTGCACGAAAAATGTTGATTGGCGGTACGACCGGAGCGTAAATCTGACCTACGGACCTCCCAGTATGGGAATTTAAGCTCTGGGTGATTACCGGGTGCACCGAAAGTCGTGCATCAGGAGTTGCACAACTTTCAAGGGAGGTGTGGGTCTGATCCATTAACTAGGGTTTCGAGGGTTGTTAGGCGCCTCTTTTATATTTTTCGCTCGGGTAACGCATTTTGGAGAATGAGAGAGGGGGAAAGGGAATTCAAACGTTCGAATAGTTTTGAAAGGAAAGAACGCGTGAGGGGGGGGGGGGGGGGGGGGGAGCGCTCCAGCCGCACAGATCATCGGGATTGGAGACGGAGGGAAGATCCACGGTCATCCCTCCTGACCAAGGTGAGCGATGTTCTCCTCCTCCTTTTCTATCTCGGTTTGTCGTAGTTGTTGGGGGGGGGGGGATCGCGTTGCCGTACTGCTACCGCTGCCGCCGCGCCGCCGATGCGCGCGGGGCTCTTGCCCCCGCGGAGGGCGCGCCGCCGCTGCCGCGCTGGGCCCTTGCCCGCGCGGAGCGGTGCGCCGCGCTGCTGCCGCCGCGCGCTGTGCTGCCGCACTTGGCCCTTGCCCGCTGTGCTGCCGCGCGGAGCGGAGCGCCGCTGCTGCTGCCGCTGCCGCAGCCGCCTTGCCGCGGGGGCCCTTGCCCGCGCGGAGCGGCGCGCCGCGGTGCTGCCGCGCGGGGCCTCTGCCCGCGCGGAGCGGAACGCCGCGCTGCTGCCGCCGCGCGGGGCCCTTACCAGCGCGGAACGACACGCCGCGCTGCTGTCGCCGCGCGGGGCCCTGAACCGCGCGGAGAGTCTTGCCGCTGCCGCGACACTGCCACCCCCGTACCCGTGTCGTTCGGCCCCACTCGGATAGTCCAGTCGTAGGTAGGGTTTCTCTTTACTTGTGAGTCCTAATATTTGACCTCCCCTTTCGGGGACTTCGTAGGTTCGAGCACCATTCGAGATCAAGAATGGCCGTTGGGGCAGAGCGATCGACACGATAAGGTGGGTGCTCCCCTCTGTTACCTCGGGATTACGGTAAAGAAAATTATGTCACGTATGGAAAAGCAACACTTATATTTTACGATCATGTCTAACCCCTGTTTACGTAAGCATGTTTACTACTAACCTCTCTAATAATTGTGGATCGCTTCGATTTATAATGTACACATTTACCATATTGAGCCCAAGGTTTGCTTGCACGCACACCAGCGGTTTGGCCACCGCACTGGTGTATTTTTTCGAAAAAATGGCACGTTGGCCCGTGTACCCCACAACTAGTGGTGATGGGGACCTCTCACGGCCGCTCAAGTACCGCACGAGCGTCGTGGAGGGGTATATGCAAATCACGAGAGGCAGGTGCATTGATTTCAATTGTTACAGGGGTACTGTGGAATCTCGAGAAGGCAAGCTTGGAATTTCCGAGTGTTTTCGGTTTGCATGAAATTTATTTAGTTTTCGAGCATCTCTTTTATGTTGTATTTAATTCTCGATAATGGTAGTGTTGCTGACTTTCCACTGTTGTGACAGGTCCGGGGAGGGGTACGGGGCGTGGGTGAGGCCGAAATGCGAGGATACCGTTAACGTCGCAAAACCAAATTTGATGATTCTTTTATATTCTTGTCTTTTCCGTTATATAACTGTTTGTGGGTGGGTGGCATGTATTTGTGTGTGGCTTGCGACTGTGCGAACTGTAGTAGTTGAATGCTTGAACATCTGGTCGCCCGGTTGGGTTTCGCCCCTCTTGCAAATAACATTCAAATGGTTGCGAAAACATTTTTGAAAATACGGGTGTCGGGTAGGCACCAATTTATAAAACCTTGGATTTATCCTTTCAAAACATCGGGACCGTTTTACGTAACTTCATTACCTCCCTTGACGTATGTTGCGATTGCTGTGGTTATCGTGTCTGACTGAGTGGCTTCGTCGCGCGCATGCAAGCGGTGCCCGTCAATGCGAGGGGCCGCATTTGCATGTGTGGCGAGTCTGGCACGAACCGCGGAGTACTGCGCCTTCCAATATATATATATATATATATATATATATATATATATATATATATATATATATATATATATATATATATATATATATGGACCCCGGGGCGTGACAGATTATATGGTATCAGAGAGAAAGCACCTTAACCATAGTGGTCGGGGTCGGACATCCACACAGAGTTAATGCCACTAACGTTGAACGACAAGATAGCCGGAGAGTAGACGCTAAGAGCGTGAGGGTCCGAGAGAGGGGAAAGAGTCTCGGTCTAGTCGTAGGCACTAGATGCCGTAAGCCTGGTGTCTAACTCGGGTGTTACGGAATTTGAGTTGGCGTATTTCGTGAAAGTATTATGTCTTGAAGATTGAAGATAAGAGAAGTTTGGATCATGTACCTCAATCTCAAGAAAGAAGAATTCAAAAGGATCAGGTATGTTTAACTAAAGATTTTTGGTGATCCGAATACTTCTTGTAGTGTAGAAACACTTGGAAGAATTTTTAATTGCTTAAATATCAAAAACTGGACATGGGACATGTTCAGGATCCGGATCGGACCTTGCAATCCGGATCCCGAAGGGTGATTGTTCATTGGCAATTCCAATCCGGATCCTAGGCCATTCCGATCCGGATCCCGAACATGGGAGTTTGCTGAATTGCATGAACGATCCGGATCGGACCCTGCGATCCGGATCCCGAACCCTGTTTTCTGGAATCGTCAATCTCGTTATGACGATCCGGATCGCAGTAATCCCGATCCGGATCGCCGTCCTGAAAATTTCCAGAAACGATGGTTTTTGATCCTTATCTTCTTCCAATGGTTTCTAACCTATAAATAGGCCCTTTATTCTTTTTCTAGGGCATCCGCATGTATCCGAAAAATACGACCGAAAAGAAAAATCCACTTATAGAGAAGAAAGGAAATCAATAGATTTAATTCTATGTTTCTTCATCTATATTGATTGATTTGATTCTAGGTTTTCCAAACTCAGATTTTGAGTAGAATCAAATCAATGAATACTTAGATGGTATTTCCGATCTATTTCTAATCTAAGTATTCGGCGGATCATCACCACCCAAAAACAACGATTTACCCTAAATCGGCGCGTGGACTCGCGTGGCCTTGTGGATTCAAGGTGCAACCGCTTTCGTGGATTCGAAGCGAGGTACGTTCGTGGATTCGAAGCGTGCTACTGGGTGAAGACCGTGGATTCGGTCGGACGTCGTGGACTCGACGTTGGACGCTGTGGATTCAGCGTTGGGCGCAGATCGTGGATTCGAGAAGCGTCGTGGAGCGAGCGGAGAAGATCTACTAGGAGCGTATGGTAAAAGGTTGAGTCGTCTGTGAGTACGTTATATCACCTTGTACGTGTGTTAATTCTAGTGGATTTCGCCGTGTTATCGGTCCCGTGGTTTTTTACTCCGGTTTGGAGTTTTTCCACGTAAAAATCTTGCGTGTTATTTTTATTTCCGCATTGGGTTTTATTGCGCAATGATTTTTTGAGTGTTTATTGTTTACACCTATTCACCCCCCTCTAGGTGTTTTTTCCCCTATTTAGATCCATATTAGTATAACCCAACAAGTGGTATCAGAGCGGGAATAGGGTTGTAAACAATGGTTGAAGGTGGAAACATCAATCGACCCCCTTTCTTTGATGGAACAAATTATGCGTACTGGAAAGTACGGATGAAAGCCTTTTTAATTTCCATCGACGAAAGGGTGTGGCAATCAATTGAATTAGGATGGTCTAATCCAACTGAAATTATTTCTGATGTTCGCACCTTAAAACCTAGGTCGAAATGGACCAAGGAAGAGATAGATTCATCTTCTTACAATGGCAAAGGGATTAATGCTCTATTTAATGCTTTGTCACAAACAGAGTTCTCTCGCGTCTCGGCATGTGAGACTGCGAAAGAAATCTGGGATGTTCTTCAAGTTACGCATGAGGGAACTAACCTTGTGAAGATTCAGAAACTGCAAATGCTTACGAGCAAGTTTGACTCTATCTCTATGGCAGAAAATGAATCTTTCACTGACTATTACACACGATTGCAAGACATCGTAAACTCATGTGCTAACTTGGGAGAGAAGATTCCAGAATTTAAAGTTGTAAGAAAAATTTAAGAACTCTTCCTGAACGATTTCGCCCGAAGGTCGCAGCCATTGAAACAATTAAACACCCGGACGAAATGCGTGTAGAAGAATTAGTTGGTGCATTACAAACTTATGAAATGACATTTCCTACTAACTATTCTTCTGGAAAGGCATCCTCTTCTAAGTCTTCAGGTTATGCATTGAAAACAACTAAAGGAAGAAGACGCGGATTCATCCTCCTCGGACGATGACGAGAACCTATCTATGGAGGACTTTGAGAAGCAGCTCGCTCTCTTGACAAGGAAGTTTCGCCGCAACTTTCGAAGGGGTAATCCAAGCAAAACTCCATCCTTCGGAAAGTCGAAGAAAGGCAAGGGTTCTTCAAGCTACAAGTCAAGAAAGCAAGAGAACTTCTCAAAGGATAAGAAAAGTTCAGAGGGACAAGTACAGTGCTTCAAATGTCGAGGCTACGGCCACATTGCAACGGAGTGTCCCAACAAGAATCCGGCAAAGAAGAAAGCGATGCAAGTCGTCACTTGGGATGACAACTCCACGTCAAATGAGTCATCCTCAAGTGATGAAGAAGACAACGCGACAGCATTCCACGCGTCCACATCTTCACCCTTCATGTGCTTAATGGCAAGTACCTCCGATTCCTTGTCCAACTCCTCCCTGTTGAAAAGAACGCAACGGACGACGAATCGAGCAATTCTGAAGGTGAAGATTTTGCTCTTGCCTACCATAAGCTTTTGAGGGATTCAAAGAAACTGGCAAAGCAAAACCGGAGTTTGAGAGGGAGATTGCAGGATCTCGAAGAAGAAGCAAAAAGGGCATCTTCTCTCTCAAACGCTCTTGAAGTGGAAAGGGATAATCTTAGTCAAAACAAATGTTTCCCTTCAAGAGTCCAATGAGCTTCTCGAGAAAGAACATAGATATGGTGGATAAAGCGAATTATTTCTTGAAGCTCTACGGCGAGGCTCGACAGGAAAAATGGAAATGACAAAGACCATACTCCAACTAAAGGATGACTTAAAGCGATTTTCTTCTGGAAGGAGTAAGTTGGACAGGCTTCTTGGTCTTGGTCAAACAAATAAGTTCGGCCTCGGATACACTCAAACTGGAGACATTCCAAGTTCGAGTGGGACAGTTTTTGTGCCTCAGTCGGTATCTCCTCCTCCGACACCGGAATTCACGACAAGCAACGACAACAAGCCTACTTCATCCTCCTCGGGATCGTCAAGAACTAAGGTATGTTTTCGTTGTGGCATTTCAGGGCACATAAGGAGAAATTGCAAGACGGGAGCCAAACGCACACCTCAAGCACCTCTTGCAATGACTACCAAAAGGTGATTCCTCAGAAATCAAATGCAAATCATTTGAAGGAAAAGAGCCTTGGTAGTTCACCGCTCAAGACGACATCATCAAGGAGCAGCAATCTTCAACAAGACGCTTTCACCTAGGAGATAACTTCACGACCATTACCGACGCATTCCAAAAAGGTTTGGGTGCGCAAAGGTGAAATTTTTCCTTGTCTTGTTACTAATGTTTCCTTGCATGCATATGATAGTTCGTCTTGGTATCTGGATAGCGGGTGTTCCCGTCACATGACCGGTGACAAAAACTGTTTTCAAACATTTGAGAAAATCTCCGGAGGACTTGTTGTTTTCGGAGATGGTCGGTCTTCCAAAATTGTTGGAAAGGGAACGGTAGCTATTCCAGATGGCCCGGTTCTAAATAATGTGTTATTTGTTCATGGCCTTAAGACTAACCTCATAAGCATAAGTCAACTTTGTGATAATGGTTATTCAGTTAATTTTTCATCTGATGAATGTACTGTAACTGACAAGAACCATGCTTTCTTTTTAAAAGGGGTTAGATCAGAAAACAATTGTTATGTAGTTCCTCATAAAATTTCTGAAAAATGTAACCTAGCATCTTTGAAAAATGAAACACTTTGGCATGAAAGGCTAGGTCACATAAACTTTAAGGAACTTGCTAGAATTTCAAACAAAGATGTGGTCAAGGGGGTTCCTAAACTTTCTTTTGAACAAAACATTGTGTGTGGCGGTTGCCAAAAGGGAAAACAGTCTAGGACTGCACACAAGAACTTGAACCACATAGGTACAAAACGGCCTTTGGAACTTTTGCACATGGATTTAATGGGGCCAACTCGTCAACCATCTTTGGGAGGTAAATGGTATATTTTCTTATTGGTTGATGATTTCTCTAGATATACTTGGGTAGCATTTTTAAAAGAGAAAGCTGATACTTTTGATTCTTTTCACGAGATTTGCCATCGTATTATGATTGAAAAGAATGAAAAGATTACTCGAGTTAGAAGTGATAGAGGTGGAGAATTCATAAATTCCAAATTCATTGATTTTTGCACTTCTAACGGCATTAAACATGAATTCTCAGCACCTTATACACCTCAACAAAATGGTGTAGTCGAGCGCAAAAACAGGGTCGTACAGGAGATGGCACGTGTTATGCTTCATAGCCGGAACTTACCGTTATATTTTTGGGCTGAAGCGGTGAACACTGCTGTCTATGTTATTAATCGCGTGTATTTGCGCCCGGGGACTTTGAATACACCATATGAACTATGGTTTTGTAGAAAACCTAACATCAAATATTTTCGTATCTTTGGGAGTCGGTGTTTTATTTTACGTGACCGCGAGAATCTTGGAAAATTTGACTCTCGAAGTGACGAAGGGATTTTCTTAGGTTATTCTACAAACAGTAGAGCATATCGAGTTTTTAACTTAGAATCTAAGACGATCGTAGAATCGATAAATGTTAAGGTAGATGAAGCTTTTCACTTTGAATCTGAAAAATCTACCCTCGATATCTCTCTTGATGATGATACACCTGCTAATGCATCTTCTTCTAACAATTCTTTCGATAATAATGATGCATCTAACGGTTCTTCAAGTTTATCTGATGTGCAGGAATCATCTCGTGTACCTCCGACTACTCCTTACCTCAAACGTTACGCATCTCCAAGGATCATCCTGAATCGAACATCATTGGAGATCCACAAGAAGGAGTTAGAACACGGAGACAATTGGTTTGCGGATTTGCATGCTACGTATCTCAAATCGAACCAAAGAATGTTGATGAAGCTCTTCAAGATGACTACTGGATTAAAGCAATGCAGGAAGAGCTCCATCAATTTGAGCGAAACAAAGTCTGGGAATTAACGAAGCCTCCGAAGCAACACAATGTGATAGGTACCAAATGGATTTTCAAGAACAAGAAAAATGAAGATGGTACTATCATCAGGAACAAAGCAAGGTTAGTTGCTCAAGGCTACTCTCAAGTAGAAGGTATAGACTTTGATGAAACTTTCGCCCCTGTAGCTAGACTCGAGTCCATTCGTATCTTATTTGCGATTGCTTGTCATTTTAAAATCAAATTATTTCAAATGGACGTTAAGAGCGCCTTTTTAAATGGGTTTTTAAATGAGGAAGTTTATGTGGCTCAACCGAAAGGTTTTGTGGACCATAAACTACCTAACCATGTTTTTCGTCTGAAAAAGGCTCTTTACGGTCTGAAACAAGCACCGCGAGCATGGTACGAAAGGTTGACAAAGCACCTTTTGGAAAAGGGCTATACTCGAGGGGGAGCTGACAGGACTCTCTTTGTGAAGCATTATCAAAACAATTTCATTGTAGCACAAATCTATGTCGATGACATTGTATTTGGCGCAACAAGAGATAATGATGCTTCTAAATTCGCGGAGACCATGGAAAGCGAATTTGAGATGTCCATGATGGGCGAATTGACTTATTTTCTTGGATTACAAGTTAAACAAAACGATGAAGGAATTCACTTGTGTCAATCCAAGTATGCAATGGAGTTGGTCAAAAAGTTTGATCTTGAAAATTCTAAGGATTTTCCGACTCCAATGGGAACTAGCCATAAGGGACTTGGAAGTGAATCACATAGTGAGAATGTAGACGAGAAACTGTATCGCAGTATGATTGGAAGTCTACTATATCTCACGGCTAGTCGCCCGGATATATCCTTCAGTGTTGGGATTTGCGCGAGATATCAATCAGCACCGAAGGAGGTTCACCTGAAAGCGGTGAAACGGATCATCCGGTATATCAAAGGTACAATAAATTTCGGAATTTGGTATCCTATGGGAACAAGTTTGGATATTGTTGGATACTCAGATGCCGATTGGGCTGGATCAGTGGATGATCGGAAAAGCACGAGTGGTGCATGCTTCTATCTTGGCCATTGCCTTGTTGCATGGCACAGTAAAAAGCAGAACTGCATAGCACTCTCGACTGCCGAAGCGGAGTACATTTCAGCAGGAAGTTGTTCAACCCAATTGATTTGGATGAAAAGCGTGTTGAGCGATTTCCGGATTTCAGCATCTTCGGTAACCATTTTATGTGACAACACTAGTGCTATTAACATTTCTAAAAACCCTGTGTTGCACTCTAGAACAAAACATATTGAACTTAGATATCATTTTCTTAGAGAGCTAGTTGAATCAAATATTCTTCAACTGTCATATATTTCAACTGAGGATCAATTAGCTGATATCTTAACAAAACCTTTGGATCAAAAACGTTTTATTCACTTGCGTAAAGCAATTGGCATGCTTTCCTTGAAATAACCTCTTTTTTGAAACTTTTGCTTAGGTTAGGTTTTGTTTTTGTTTTGTTTTGTTCTTTATCTATGTTTGTACATAGGACATTAATTGAGCATAAATCATAATTGACTTTAATTGCATCTTTTCATGCATTTAGAAATTTATTATGCTTTTGATATCATAATATTTCAATGTTGCAATGATCATTTATGTTAATTAAGTCATCTTTTAAGTGATCAAAGTCAATTTCTCTCTCAATGATCTCTTGGTATAGTCATTATCATATTTGATTGCTTAGTCGAGTATGAATGCGAGATCAATTTTTGGTTGAATACCTTATATATTAAATAATTGATAGCCAATTGAGGGGGAGTCAAAGAAATGTAAAATGCTCAAAAGATGTGGAAAGAGTTACATCCCAATGAGGAGTGTGAAAACTACCACCACATGGAGGAAAGAAAGTCGTCCGAGTACTACTACCAATGAATACCAAGCATTTTTGTTTTTTGATTGATAAAATGCATATTGAAATACTTGACTCAGTCAAATTTCATGGTTGGTATAAGGTGGGATTTTTGATAAAAGATGCTCAAAGAGCCACTCCTTCAACAGATTGTCTAGATATATTATCTAACTTATCTGGGATTTCAAACATCTATTGATCTTGGTATTTCATTTTCTTTACCAAAATTGATGATTTGATAAAGGCATTACGCATAAGATCAGGATAGATGTAATTGAAGTTGTTCAACTTTAAGTGTTTTAAATTTCGTAAATTTTCGTTTCATTTTTGAGTATTTTTGATAGATTTTGTATAATCTATTTCTTGTTGTATGAAACGATGATTTTTGTTTAAAGTTGATATGGTAAAGTGCTTACATACTTTTTCTGGATTTTATGGAATTTTTCTAAATTTTTCTGAAGAAAAAGTTGGAGCCGATCCGGATCGGGCAAGTGATCCGGATCCCGAACGCAGGATTCTTCCTGCGGGTAGCCGATCCGGATCACATTCTCGATCCGATCCGGATCACGGCTAGGGTTTTTAATAGAACAAAGGGTTTTGATTTCTTTTACCCTAATCTTTTGTTCTCAAGTCTCTAGAGCTTCTCTCTCTAGATTTCTTGCATCTTGGAGCTTCCAAACTCAAAGTTCTTCGATTCCAAGTAAGTTTTATTGATCAAAATCTCGGTTTTTCACAGTTTTTCTTATTTTCTCAAAACGTGAGTTGAAATCATGGATCTTTTTCGTTTGTGAATGGTTTTTGATCAAATTTCTTTTGAAATAAGAACTCTGGGTAGATTAGTTTTGATTATATGCTGGGTTTTCTCAAGATTAACGAATTTTTGGGCTTCGATTTCTAAAAATTCTGTTTTAGGGCATAAAAGAGGAATTTTTGAAAATCATGGAATTGATCTATTTTTAAAATTCTTTTTGCAAAACTAATTTGATTCTTAGCTTCTCTACATGATTATGATTGTTTGGGTACAATTTTTCAAATTTTTCAAAATTGAAAATTTTCATGTTCTTGAGTTGGTTTTCACAGGACACTTTTCACACTAAAGATCAAAATGGTGATCACATGGATCATTTTCCTACTTGCTGCCATGGTCCATGCTAAGGACACTGTCAAGCCTAAAAGGACTAAGAGAACTAAGAAGACTCGGAATGATTCCGATACGGAATCAGAGACTGATTCGATTGACTGGGATAACCTCGAGATCGAGGAAGATGTCCCATTATCTCCAAAGGGAAAGCACCTGCTGAAGCTTCAAAGACAAAGCCTCCTCCTACTGCTGCAGAAAAAGGAAAAGCTCCCATGGACCCAAGTCCAATCGGAACAAGATGAAAACCGGTGCAAGAAAACGAGGCAGTGCTCGGGACATTTCGATTAACGAACCAATTGCTAGCCAGCCTCCCCACAGGAATTCATCAGCTCCGCAAGAATCAAGGATTTTGAGAAGAGGGAATGCATTGGGAAAGACATGTCAATGTCAAACTAATGAGGGAACGATCTACAGTCTTTGGGTTTCTGTTTGACCAGGTCGGTCTTGCTCCAATTTGCAACTTCCCTGAGACTACTGGGTACTGTCCACACTCAGTACGAATGTTTTATCAGAACGCGGCAAATTTAATTGATCACGATGACGGACGTCGAGAATTTCATACTTTGGTTAAAAATATCAAAATCAAAGTCACTCCCCAACTGATTGGAGAAGTGCTGGGTATGAAAGCCAGAGCTGATGGACTCCATTACCTTAAAACTCAAAGCTTCAACAACAACTCCTGGAGAGTGGTTGTAGATGGAATTTGTCTTCCGGATACTTTGTCGACAGGAAATTCAGTTTTCTCTAAAGAGCTTCGACCAGAGTATCGGTATATAAACTTCATTGTCTGCTACAACATTCTTCCCAACATGAATACGAAGGTTCTTCGATGGGATAGGATGTTATTCCTTTATCTTCTTGGAAACCCGGCCGCATCGATGGGAGCAAACTTGAATATTCCTTATCTAATTTGGTCTAGGATGACGCGGTATGTGGAACATTCTCACCCTACAGAGAGACTCCCCTATCCAATGATCATTATGCGCATCCTTAAGAAGTTTAAAGTCGACACAAGTGCAAGCTCATATATGTACAGTTTGGGCACAATAAATGAAACAACAATTGTAAAGTCTCTCTCAACAAAACAAGATGATCCTCCCTCACCTCCTACCCGACAACGAGCACCACCTCGAGCTACAGCTGCTGTTCCACCTACACAGCAGGCACCTCCATCCACTTCTGATGATGATGCTTCTGTTAGCTCAATCTTTAAAGAACAACAGCGACTCTCCAACGAGCAAGAACGAATGTCTATGGAGTTCGCTGAAATGAAGGAAGATCTCAAAGAAGTCAAGAAAGAACAAGCTGTGATGATTCAAGATCTCAGAGAAGTGAAGAAGGAGCAAGCTTCCATGAATAAACGGATCAAGAAAATGTTTCAGAAGCTTGGGTGTATTAGCTCTGACGATTCTCCATAAAATTTCCTTCTAATCTTTTCTTTTGCAGGTTTTTAAGTTTCTTAATTTGTATTTAAACTTGTTTAAATCTCTTTAATTTTTGGCTAACTTTGTGACAAAAAGGGGGAGAGAGATTAGAGAGAACTTTGAATGTGAATGTGAACTCAAACTTTAGCTTTGGTGACAGGTAAGTATTACAACTCTTGGTTTTTATCTGGTGATTTGTTGCATGTCCCTACTAACTATTCGACTAACTATTTGGGCATGTAATATGACTAACAAGTTGTTTGTTACTAACAAACAAAGTTTGACATTTGGTTTTATTGCTTAGAAGATATGTTGGTTTTAATTATGATCTTATTACATATCTGAATTCTAAATGTCATGATGAGTATAAACTCTATCTCTGCTTGGTTTTGTATGTTTCAATTCTTGAGGTATCTAACGATTTCTTTTTGTCAAGAATGATTTCTTTTTGCAGAGAGTACAGATGTCTAAGTCTAGAGTCTGTTTTAGGAGTTTATCTCATGTATTTAAATTTTTGGATCTCCATTGTAAATTTTTGTTGTATGGTGATAGCAACAAAAATATCTTTTTGAATTTTCTTTTGTGGATTTGTGTTTTGTCACGAAACCGCCAAAGGGGGAGATTGTTACGGAATTTGAGTTGGCGTATTTCGTGAAAGTATTAAGTCTTGAAGATTGAAGATGAAGAGAACTTTGGATCATATACCTCAATCTCAAGAAAGAAGAATTCAAAAGGATCAGGTATGTTTAACTAAAGATTTTTGGTGATCCGAATACTTCTTATAGTGTAGAAACACCTGGAAGAATTTTTAATTGCATAAAAATCAAAAACTGGACATGGGACATGTTCAGGATCCGGATCGGACCTTGCAATCCGGATCCCGAAGGGTGTTGTTCATTGGCAATTCCAATCCGGATCCTAGGCCATTCCGATCCGGATCCCGAACATGGGAGTTTGGTGAATTGTATGAACGATCCGGATCGGGGACTGCGATCCGGATCCCGAACCCTGTTTTCTGGAATCGTCTTTCTCGTTCTGCGATCCGGATCGCAGTAATCCAATCCGGATCGCCGTCCTGAAAATTTCCAGAAAAGGTGGTTTTTGATCCTTATCTTCTTCCAATGGTTTCTAACCTATAAATAGGCCCTTTATTCATTTTCTAGGGCATCCGCATTATCCAAAAAATACGCCGAAAAGAAAAATCCACATATAGAGAAGAAAGGAAATCAATAGATTTATTCTATGTTTCTTCATCTATATTGATTGATTTGATTCTAGGTTTTCCATACTCAGATTTTGAGTAGAATCAAATCAATGAATACTTAGATGGTATTTCCGATCTATTTCTAATCTAAGTATTCGGCGGATCATCACCACCCAAAAACAACGATTTACCCTAAATCGGCGCGTGGACTCGCGTGGCCTTGTGGATTCAAGGTGCAACCGCTTTCGTGGATTCGAAGCGAGGTACGTTCGTGGATTCGAAGCGTGCTACTGGGTGAAGACCGTGGATTCGGTCGGACGTCGTGGACTCGACGTTGGACGCTGTGGATTCAGCGTTGGGCGCAGATCGTGGATTTGAGAAGCGTTGTGGAGCGAGCGGAGAAGATCGGCTAGGAGCGTATGGTAAAAGGTTGAGTCGTCTGTGAGTACGTTATATCACCTTGTACGTGTGTTAATTCTAGTGGATTTCGCCGTGTTATCGGTCCCGTGGTTTTTTACTCCGGTTTGGAGTTTTTCCACGTAAAAATCTTGCGTGTTATTTTTATTTCCGCATTGGGTTTTATTGCGCAATAATTTTTTGAGTGTTTATTGTTTACACCTATTCACCCCTCCTCTAGGTGTTTTTTCCCCTATTTAGATCCATATTAGTATAACCCAACATCGGGTTCTTGTATGTAGAGATGGCACGGACCAGATCTTCGACGGAGGACGCCGGGACGGAGGGAGTGGCATCCACGGCCGCGGAGAACCAATTGCTGAGGCAGTAACTGCGTGACTTGACGCAACAGTTGACGACTCTTTCGGAGCAAGTACAGGCCCTGAGGCAGCAACCTGTTACGTCAGTGGTGATCACCCAAGCCCCTACATTGGGGCCGACCGCACCTTCGACAGGACCGACGGTAGGGGAAGGAGAGGCGACGGCCGCCCCTTCCCCGAGCGCGTCGGCCGAGGTTCCGTTGGCGCAGACGACCGCGCCCCCGGTAGGGCCGACGCCAGCGAATGTCCGGCCCACCGCCGGGGGTCTTCCGGGGGGATCATCGACGACCCCCATCGTCGTAATGCCCGCCGCTGCGGCAGGAGAGGCCGCGCTCCCACAGACCGAAAGAGATCGGAAGCGAACCAACATGGCAGACTTCCTAAAGTTCAACCCGCCAATTTTCGAGTGGGAGACAACCGACCCTTGGGACGTAGAAAGATGGGTCGACACGATAGAAAAATTATTCGAGGACTTATTGATAGAGGACCATGAGAGGGTTTCCCTGGCCATCCATTTTCTGGAGGGGAACGCGCGCATGTGGTGGAAGACGGTGCGCCCGGACCCTTCGAAGAGCACCTCCCTCCCATCATGGACTTCCTCCAAAGAGAAGCTTTTCGGGGCGTTCTTCTCCCACAGCGTGAAGCAACAGATGGAGGACGACCTGAAACACATTAAGCAAAGGGATTGGACCGTGATGGAATATCTGCGAGAGTTCGTAAGGCTGGTAAACTGCATCCCTTTCGTCGTCAGAGACGAATCCCATAAGGCTCGACTATTCGTAGACGGTTTACGGAGCGACATTTTTCAAGTGGTGCAAGCGACAGACCTGCACACCTTCCAGCAGGTGGTCGACCGAGCCACCCTTGTGGAGCGGGATTTTGCAGTCACCCGCGCCCGGCGGGGGGGCTACGAGCATGATCCGGATCAGAAGCGCCCTCATTCCTTTACAGGAAGGGGCTCCTCCAGCGGAAACCGGCCTCCTAAACACCCGAGATTTCAACCGGGAACCCGGAACACCCCGACGGGGGGCAATCGAAGGGGGGCTGGTCTTGCGTCATTTGCAGAGGGAATCACCGCGTGATGGAGTGCTCACAGAGAAAAGACCATTATTTTCGATGCGGTAAACCGGGGCACCTCCGTTTCAACTGCCCCTTGACCATCGGCTCTGCCGTTCCAGCTATATCCACACCGACGCCAGCCCAGCAAGGGCGAGGAAGGACTCCTCCAGGACCGACTCCTCCACCTTCAACGCTCAGACAAGAGGGAGAGGCTCGGCCACAGGCGGGGGGAAGAATCTATTCATTGAACCAACAAGGGGCGGAGCCATCCGAGGACGTCATGGCAGGTTACACTCTTGTCTTTAACTATCAGGCTAGAACTCTTTTTGATACTGGTGCATCCCACTCTTTCCTGTCTCGAGATTTTGCTTGTACCCATAGTTTGGGAGGTGATCCCCTCCCTAGAATAATGTCAGTCGTGACCCCTGGGGGACCCACAGAGGCGACCCACTTTACACCCTCCTGTCCCATCAGATTGGGAAGGCTGTCTTGCCCTTGGGACTTAGTCATAATTCCAATAAAGGATTACGACATGGTCTTTGGGATGGACTGGCTCACCAGGTATCAAGCAGTGATTGACTGTGAGAAGCGCAAGGTGCGCCTACTTGAACCCGATTTTTCGGAGAATGTGTACCTGGCACGTAAGATTACTACTTTCCCCCGGGTCATCTCGGCATCATGGGCAAGACGGTTAGTGGAGGGCGGTGTGTAGCCTACGTGGCTTCAGTGGACCTAGCATCTCGACCCGCGGCCTCACTTGCTGACATTCCCGTAGTAAGAGACTTCGCGGACGTGTTCCCGGCCGAGTTGGTTGGGATGCCCCCCGAGCGTGAAACCGAGTTCCCCATCGAACTAGTACCAGGCACGCAACCAGTTACCAAGGCACCGTACTGGATGGCGTATGCCGAACTGAGGGAGCTCAAGGCGCAACTAGAAGACCTGCTGGACAAAGGATTCATAAGGCCGAGTGTATCACCTTGGGGGGCACCGGTGCTCTTTGTGCGGAAGAAGGACGGGAGTCTGTGACTGTGCATCGATTACCAGGAAATCAACAAAGTCACAGTGAAGAATAAATACCCCTTACCTCGGATCAACGACTTATTTGACCAACTTCAGGGAGCGACGGTGTTCTCAAAGATCGACTTACAATCTGGCTACCACCAGCTATGGGTTCGAAAGGAGGATATACCCAAAACAGCCTTCCGGACTCGTTACGGCCATTACGAATTTACGGTCATGCCTTTTGGGCTTACTAACACCCCGGCCGTATTCATGGACATGATGAACAGGATTTTCAAACCCTTCTTGGACCAGTTCGTAGTGGTCTTCATCGACGACATCCTGGTGTACTCACGTACGGACGAGGAGCACGAGGAACATCTACGGACCATTCTACAAACACTTAGGGATCAAAAGTTATTTGCTAAACTCAAGAAGTGTGAAATTTGGCTGCGCGAAGTGGACTTTTTGGGACATATAGTTTCAGCAGCAGGAATCGCGGTGGACCCCAAGAAAGTGGAGTCGGTGACGCACTGGCCCCGGCCAACTACGGTGACGGAGGTCAGAAGCTTCTTAGGATTGACCGGATATTACCGACGTTTTGTGGAGGGCTTCTCAAAAATCGCCACCCCCCTGAACCGACTAACCAGAAAGGGGGAGAAATTCATCTGGACGATGCGATGCCAAGAAAGTTTTGAGCAACTCAAAGATAGACTAACACGGGCACCCGTACTCACACTGCCGACGCCCGGCAAAGAATTCGAAGTTTACTGTGACGCGTCAAGGAATGGTCTAGGATGTGTACTGATGCAACGGGGGAAAGTCGTCGCCTATGCGTCAAGACAACTCAAGGATTACGAGAAAAACTACCCCACCCACGATCTGGAACTCGCGGCAGTCGTCTTCGCATTGAAACTCTGGAGACATTACTTATACGGAACTCATTGCAACGTGTTTTCGGATCACCAGAGCCTCAAGTACATTTTTACCCAGAAAGAACTGAACTTACGCCAAAGATGTTGGCTTGAACTGTTGAAGGATTACGACATATCTCTGCAATATCACCCTGGGAAAGTGAACGTGGTGGCGGACGCCCTGAGCAGAAGGGGCCAGGCGGGGGAGCTACCCGCGAACCCCATCACGCAGGAAAACCGCTTAGCCACGGAACTCTCTCGTTTGAGATTGGAGGTGGTACCAGTCGGTACTGTGTCGCGACTCCTGACCCTGGTAGTCAGGCCCACCCTATTCGAGAGAATTCTAGAAAGCCAAAGGACGGACCCCTACTACAACACAGGCGGGATGAGCTTCTCGTGAATAAAGGCGGTGACTTCTCGATCGGCACGGACGATGCAATCTGATATCGGGGACGAATCTGTGTGCCCGAAACGTCGGACCTGAAGAGCGAGATCCTAACTGAGGCACACAGCGCCCCCTACACGGCACACCCAGGCGGCACGAAGATGTACCAAGATCTGAAGCAAACCTTCTGGTGGCCCGGGCTAAAATCAGACATGACGCAACACGTGGCCCACTGCCTAGTCTGCCAACAGGTGAAGGCCGAGCATCAGCGTCCAGCGGGAAAACTTCAACCCCTACCTGTGCCAGAGTGGAAATGGGAGCAAATCACCATGGACTTCGTCACTAGGTTTCCGAGATCCCAGCAGGGCTACAACGCAAGCTGGGTCGTAGTTGACCAATTAACGAAAACGGCTCACTTCCTACCCATCCATACGACGTGGACTCAAGATTGGTTAGCGCAGGTCTACATTAGCGAAATTGTGAGATTGCATGGAATACCGACCACCATCACTTCTGATAGAGACACCCATTTCGTATCAAAATTTTGGCGAAGCCTGCAACGAGCGATGGGAACCAAACTACATTTCAGCACAGCCTTCCACCCTCAGAGCGACGGACAATCCGAGAGGGTGATCCAAGTACTGGAGGACATGCTTCGTTCGTGCGTACTCGACCTAGGGGAGGGATGGTCCTGCTACCTACCCCTTGTGGAGTTTGCCTACAATAATAGCCATCAGGCTAGTATTAAGATGGCACCCTATGAGGCACTCTATGGACATCGTTGCAGATCCCCTATCTGTTGGGACGACTTGGGAGAACGGAAACTCCTGGGACCTGACGTCGTAGAGGAGACTGAGGCAAAGATACGACTCATCCGACAGCGACTGTTGACTGCTCAGAGCCGGCAAAAGAGTTACGCGGATGAAAGGCGACGCGACTTAGAGTTCTAGGTCGGTGAACACGTGCTAGTCCGGGTCTCCCCAACCAAGGGAATCAGACGGTTTGGGCTGCGAGGTAAGCTAAGTCCGCGTTTCGTGGGACCCTTCGAAATTCTAGAACGAATAGGCCCGGTAGCCTACCGCTTGGCCCTCCCACCTAACCTCGACCGCGTGCACAACGTCTTCCACGTGTCGATGCTCCGGAAATACCTACCAGATCCGTCGCAAGTCCTGGATGCATCCACAATTGAACTCCGAGAGGAGTTGAGTTATGAAGAGACGCCGACTCGGATCTTAGCCCGAGAAGACAAGAAACTGCGCAATCGGACCATCCCATACGTAAAAGTGCTATAGAGTAATCACGAAGAACGGGAGGCAACGTGGGAAATGGAGGCGAAGATGAGAGAGTGTTTTCCGCACTTGTTCGGCGTAGAAGAAAGTTAAGTTTCGAGGACGAAACTTCCTTTTAAGGGGTGTATGGTGTAATAATCTGACTTTCCCAGCATTTTTTTTTAAATCCTCGCTGGGACCTTTTATTGAAAGGAACCTTTGTTTTCCTTCTTTTTCCTTGTTTGGAGTGTTGTGTCTTGGGGCGGCCGTTTTATTTTTGTACGATAGTGCACGAAAAATGTTCATTGGTGGTACGACCGGAGCGTAAATCTGACCTACGGACCTCCCGGTATGGGGATTTAAGCTCTGGGTGATTACCGGGTGCACCGAAAGTCATGCATCGTGAGTTGCACAACTTTCGAGGGAGGTGTGGGTCTGATCCATTAACTAGGGTTTCGAGGGTTGTTAGCCTCCTCTTTTATATTTTCCGCTCGGTAACGCTTTTGGAGAACGAGAGAGAGGGAAAGTGTCACGCCCCGGAGGTTCGAAGAGAGAGGAAAACGTACCTATTTTTTTTTCTTAAATATTTAAATGAACCTCGCCTCCGGCGCGTATCAGACCCGTCGCATATACAAATTCACTCCCCAAACGGGCGGAGTCTCCTTTGTATATGCACGGCGTCGCCAACAAGTCAAATACTTTAACCATTCCAACCATGACAGGCAAAGAGGAGAGGATATAGTAAATCAAACCAACACCGCTATCTTATAGAGACTATAGCATAAACCCATGGGTTTTGAAAATCGGTGCCCACACGGCACCCAGTTTTCCAAAATGTTTTCGCAAACTCTTTGAGCGGCCATTAACTTGAAAGGATAAATCCACGGGTTTTAAAATCGGTGCCCACACGGCACTTGCTTTGAAAACACTTTTGGAACCGGTTTGCGTTTGGAAACAAGCCGCAATTACACATCCTAACATTCACCAATTAGTTACAAGAAAATCCTCATCCCAACATCCATCAGAAACCACAGTAAATGAATCACAGTTTAACTAACCATAGTATAATGAAATAACCAAAGGTAAAGAAAATAACGTATCGTTTACTAGCCCTCATGGCTAGGGTCCTCTAACTGATGCCTCACTGTCGTCCCGAAATCCACCCCTAATCGGACCTGTCACAGTGTGGGTTGTAGTGACTGATAAAATAGAAAAGCATGTAAGTAAATGCAAAAACAGAAAGAACACACCGAGTCACCGGAGCATTTACTTTTCCCCTCCCCCTCTCATGTATTGCTAAATCCCTGTCAAAAATCTCACTGAGCACCCGCCCCAGCTTTCAAAATGTCTTGGGCCCCAACCCCAATACCGTACTCATTTTCTTGGTGCCTCCAACCCCTCCACTGCCCAAGCAGCAGTCGCCTCTCCTTGAGGGGTCCCCACTAACCTCCCCTTGTGGGGTACACAGGTAAAACGACTTACCATCTTTTCGAAAAAATACACCCTGTGCAGTGGCCAAACTGCCCGTGTGCGTGTAAGCAACATGAGTGAATTTATTGCCTTGCGACCTCAGTCGCTTTAGTCAGAATAGTCTACCGATCCTGCGACCGCAGCCGCTTTGATTATCATAATAAAAGGGATTCATATGCTACGGGGTTAGTCCAATTACCAAATAGATCTACTTATCAAAACGAATATTCGGGAACGACTCTACATCGGTAATAACCAAAAGTACCCACCTCGATTGTGCGAAAACTGCACTCCGGAGACCGAACCTTGCTCTCTGTTGACGCCCGGACCTAGAAGTAGTCACCAAAAGAGCCGCGGTCAGATCAGAAATAAAACAGTAGACAAACCGAGTCTAAAAACTCAAAACCCTAATGACAACTCGACCCGGCGGTGGCGCCCGCGTGCGTCGAGCGACGCGGCCGCCACCACACCCGTGCGGCCTTGCGGCCGTACGACCGCGCAGGATCCAGCCCCGCGCGGCATTTGCCGCGACCGCACGGGCACCAACCCTGCGCGGCACCCTCCGCAACCGTGCGGCCCTTAGCCCCGCACGGTGCGAGTAGCGGCCGCACGGGCACCAGCCCCGCGCGGCACGCGCCGCCGCTGCCGCCGCGCGGCACAAAAAATGCAGCCGCGCGGGCATGGCCCCGCGCGGCATGCGCCGCCGCCGCCGCGCGGGCATGTGCCCTGCGCGGCGCGCGCTGCCGCCGCCGCGCGGGCGCCCGCCCGGGCGGCACGAAGCCGCGGCCGCGCGGGTATATGCCCCGCGCGGCGCGCGCTGCCGCCGCCTCGCGGGCGCCCGCCCGCGCGGCACTTACCGCGGCCGCGCGGGCACCGGTCCCGCGCGGCACTTACCCTAGCCTCGGCCACACGGAACCTTGGTCCCGCGCGGCACTAGCCGCGGCCGCGCGGGCACCGTCCCCGCGTGGTGCGCATCCCGGTCACGACGGTGATGCCCTAGGGCTCCGCGGCGGCGACGCCTAGGGTAGCGACGACTCCTCCTAAGACTCCGCGAAAAAGATCGAAACCAAAACTGAGCGAAACTACACAAAACATAAATCTAGCTTACCTCTAATCGCCGGAGACGGTGATCCGATCACGCTCCCGGCTTCGTCACGCTCGTCGGGAGGGTTTAGGTCCTTCCGTCTTCTCCTTCTTTCCCACTGTTTCTTTCTGATTAGGGTTTCGCCTTTTCTTTTTCTTTCTTTCGGGAGAAGTCACAAATTAATCTTTTTGTACGACAAAATCCACATCGGGTATTTTAATATCCTAATTAATTAATTTCTCAATTAATTAATTCCTCGATTAATTAATTTCTTAATTAATTAATTCCTCAGATAAGATCCTTCGGGATAATTCTTTAAAGATAAATCCCTCCTTTTCCTTGAAAAGCATGCCAAATCACTTACGCGGATTTCGATGCACCCCCTGGCCATTGCGATCACTTTCTACCCTTTTCCGGGAGTTCCGTAAGTCGGAATCCGGATCCGATCGCACTGCCGTTCTCCGTTTTCCGAGCTCTATCGCAGAAAAATATCCGCAGCTCCAAATTATCGACTTAAGTAAACCCATTACATTAGTTACTTTAAATAGAAACTTTATTAGCAGGAGGTATAAAGTGTTACAAAAATCTATGATATTACAGAAAGGGAATTCAAACGTTCGAATAGTTTTGAAAAAGGAAAAGAACGCGTGGGGGGGGGGGGGGGGGGGGGGGGGGGGGGGGGGGGAGAGCTCCAGCTGCACAGATCATCGGGATCGGAGACGGAACGACACGCCGCGCGGGGCCCTTACCAGCGCGGAACGACACGCCGCGCTGCTGTCGCCGCGCGGGGCCCTGAACCGCGCGGAGAGTCTTGCCGCTGCCGTGACACCGCCACCCCCGTACCCGTGTCGTTTGGCCCCACTCGAGTAGTCCAGTCGTAGGTAGGGGTTCTCTTTACTTGTGGGTCCTAATGTTTGACCTCCCCTTTCGGGGACTTCGTAGGTTCGAGCACCGTTCGAGATCAAGAGTGCCCGTTGGGGCAGAGCGATCGACACGATAAGGTGGGTGCTCCCCTCTGTTACCTCGGGATTACGCTAAAGGAAATTATGTCACGTATGGAAAAGCAACACTTATATTTTACGATCATGTCTAACCCCTGTTTACGTAAGTATGTTTACTACTAACCTCTCTACTAACTTGGATCGCTTCGATTTATAATGTACACATTTACCAAATTGAGCCCAAGGTTTGCTTGCACGAACACCAGCGGTTTGGCCACCGCACTGGTGTATTTTTCTAGAAAAATGGCACGTTGGCCCGTGTACCCCACGACTAGTGGTGATAGGGACCTCTCACGGCTGCTCAAGTACCGCACGAGCGTCGTGGAGGGGTATAGGCAAATCACGAGAGGCAGGTGCATTGATTTCAATTGTTACAGGGGTACTGTGGAATCTCGAGAAGGGAAGCTTGGAATTTCCGAGTGTTTTCGGTTTGCATGAAATTTATTTCGTTTTCGAGCATCTCTTTTATGTTGTATTTAATTCTCGATAATGGTAGTGTTGCTGACTTTCCACTGTTGTGACAGGTCCGGGGAGGGGTACGGGGTGTGGGTGAGGCCGAAATGCGAGGATACCGTTAACGTCGCAAAACCAAATTTGATGATTCTTTTATATTCTTGTCTTTTCCGTTATATAATTGTTTGTGGGTGGGTGGCATGTATTTGTGTGTGGCTTGCGACTGTGCGAACTGTAGTAGTTGAATGTTTGAACACCTGGTCGCCCGGTTGGGTTTCGCCCCTCTTGCAAATAACATTCAAATGGTTGCGAAAACGTTTTTTAAAATACGGGTGTCGGGTAGGCACCAATTTATAAAACCTTGGATTTATCCTTTCAAAACACCGGGATCGTTTTACGTAACTTCATTACCTCCCTTGACGTATGTTGCAATTGCTGTGGTTATCGTGTCTGACTGAGTGGCTTCGCCGCGCGCATGCAAGCGGTGCCCGTCAATGCGAGGGGCCGCGTTTGCATGTGTGGCGAGTCTGGCACGGACTGGGGAGTACTGCGCCTTCCAAAAAAAAAAAAAAAAAAAAAAAAAAAAAAAAATATAGACCCCGGGGCGTGACCATGTGTGGAGTCCCGAAATCCCCGTGCGACTTGACTGGATAGTCGGCGGTGAGAAAACACCTATTTTTGGTGTATCGAGCCCATTGTGCGTCAAACGGATGCCAAAAACGGACTCAGCACGCGAAAACATTAAAAATCGGCTATTTTCGGCCAAAATGGGCCTAACGGGCTGAATTTTTAGGTGGGCCCACTTGGCGTGCACCGGGACCAACGAGTGGGGTGCAACGGACGCGCGCGGGCTCCCATTGGCCGGGTGGCAGTGCGGGAGTCGAGGCGCCAATCGCACCGGGCACGGCGCACCCTAGACCGCGCCAGGATGCGTGGCGAGCCCCTATTGGCGGGCGCATTGACCCGGCGGCCCCGGCGCGGACTGCACCCCGTGAACCCCGGCGTAGACCCCGTGGGACACGTGGCGCGATCCCGTGCTTCCGGGCGCTACGCGGTGGCGGCCTAGATGGCTGCCACGTGTCTTTCGGGCGCTCCCTGTTGCATTCGCCCGAAATCTGGGCCCGAATCCGAAATCCATTTTTTTTGGATTTCGGCTATAAATAGCCCACTCTTGCCTCCATTTGAGGACTTTTTCCGAGCCTTCTTGAGCCATTCTTTGACAGGGAGCTTAGTCTTCGAGTGTTCTTCGATTTTTGGCATCCTGGAGTTTTTTTGGAAGTCGTTTCATCAGCCTCCTCCTCGACATCGTGAGCTTCGACATGCCTTCGATACCGATCTTTTCCGTCGATGTTTTGTCCATGGGCTCCCCTGGGCCGACCCGAAAGAGTTTTTGGCCTATTTTTGCGGCATCGTTTTCACGAGAGGTAGATCTTCGATTTCTTTATTTTATACTCCTCTCAGTTTTGAGTTTTTATTGGGGTTTTTGGTGCATCTTTGAACCCCTTTCTTGTTGCTGGTTTTTCTGGACAGCGGAGCTTGTTTGATTTTTATCTCGGTGCTCGGTTATCGAATTTCAGCCTGTGAGAACTCGACCGACATCTACGCTTCGTGAGGATCACAGATATATTTTTATTGGAATTTTTGGAGATAATCTAAAAGGTGATATTTTGACTTCTTCTGGACTAATTTTCTGAAGAGTTGGAATTTTGGGGACTTTTGCTTACTGCGGTGTTTGGACTGTAACTCAGCGGTCGGGAGGAGTTTTTTGGTGTTTTTGGGCTCGTTGGGATCATGGGAACCTGAGGAGTATCCCCATTCAGTGTTGGCTTATTTGGACTTTGGATCAACGTGTGCATTCAGGTGGGTTGCTTTCGTCTCCAAAATCGGTGAACGATTCTCTAATTCTATATGATAGTGAGCATGCATGTTTGTGAGATGTGATAGAAAGCATGTTGGTGGGAGATGATTTTTTCTTTTGTTGATATTGAGATCATGTTGGTTAATATTCCCTATTTACGTTCAGTTAAATTAAATACTATTATTGGAACTTTGACCTAGCACCCTATCATATATTACATGTTTCGACCAGACTAGTAGAAAATCCAAACTTGGGCTAGTTTATTTATGCTTTAGACACTCCCACACATTTATTCGTTTTCCCTAAACTTAGAGTGTTCCTCGCCCGGGTAGTGGGCCGAGTAGTTGAGAGGTTGTGGGATGCATGTTACACTCGTGTCTGGGGGCCGAGTGGAGTCTGGTAGCTTTGGTTAGATCAGTGCTAGTCTTGGGAGCCGTCTGAGTCGACGGTGGGTTCCGGCTGTGGAGTATGTCCAGCCAGTGAGTTAGAGATGTAATTTGGGTATTGTCGATCGTGTTGATCGTGGATTTGGATTATAGCCTGCATGAGCCATATTGAGCTCGACAGAGATGCGCAGATACTTTCCTCGGTGGGGTCGCGCCCCCCGAGTGCCGCTCCGGAGCTGGGCGTGTTACTTTACTATCGCGACTTGTCGACGCAGTCCTTCTAGCTGGACCCTTTTTGGGTAGTCACGGATGCCCTATGTAAGTCCAGTCCTCCGTGGATGTAATGGCAGTAGGAGTGCGTAGGTTTGACTGGACCCTATGTGGCAGTCAGTGTAGATTGGGTGATTATTTTTTTCGAGAGATAGTAGATGCACCATGTTTCATCTGTATCACCCTTTGAGCATTTAGACAGAGGCATAATAGCTGTAGAGTTATTTCCAGCCTTTCTTTTATAGTACTGTATTTGTTACTTTATGCCTCTAGTAGACTTAGTAGGCAGACCGTCGGGCTTGGTGGCGGTACCCACTGAGAACTACTATTGGTTGTAATTCTCACACCTGCTGTTGGTGACCTTTTTCCAGGGACTTCTTCTCCAGTTCCTGCTGCTCTAGTTGCCGCTCCATCTGACTGAGGTAAGGGAGTCGCGAGTTAGATCCCTACCCGTTTTCAGCGAGATAGTAGATGTACGCCTTTTGGTGATGTTTTAGTACTGTCAGTGGTTTGGGGGTATCTTGCATTTATTTTACTTGAGAGCTTTATTTTGGAGAGACATTTGTATTGTGAGGACCTGACATGTACTATTTGGAGTTGTATTTATTTATTTTTGCAGTTTACTTTTTCGCTCTGATATCTATATAGTGGTTAGTATGATCTTTTGCAGGTTAGTCGCTTCGTCTATACGGGGCTTTCCGTATGGGCGGCGAATCTATTAGCGGGCCTGGTTTGCAGTTTCGACCTCGGGGCGTGACAGATTAGAGTGGTATCAGAGCCTAGGATGTAGGTCCATTGTGGACTTAGGAATCCTAGGCTTGTGGTTGGACCCTAGGATGACTCACGTGAGAGTCGTGATTGTTAACGAGAGTCCTGATTGAGTTTCCTAACTCTCCCAAGGGATGGGATGAGTGATTGACATGTCTTCTCCCTGTAAGCGGCTATGTTGTTTGCAAACAACATAGTGCTACAGGAAGGGTGACATGCCTTAGACTTTCGCTAGATTGGGTTGAGTGTTGTTTTGGTTCTGATCTTCTCCTTTTTGTCGCAGGTGAGAGTGATGCCTCCGCGGCGCAGGATACTGACGCATTCTCGGCTTTCATCCTCCGTTGAGCCTGAGCAGGAGGAGTCAGGGCAGGGCCAGCAAAGAGAGGTATAGGAGCTTCAGGCTCGGATGGCCCAGAAGTCGGAGACCGTGGACCGGATGATGCAGATGCTTGAGCAGAGGGCACAGCCGGTTGCAGCACCCCCGGAGAGTTCCCCTGCACCTTCTTCATTGATTGCGACACCCCCTGTGGCACCAGCGGCACCGGCAGCCCCTATTGCGCCGGTTACTAGTAGATAGCCGTCCAGGCCAGCGGGACAGTTGACCCCTGCGGAGCAGCGGGAGGTTGTTGATTGCTTGATGAGGTTCCGCCAACTTGACCCGCCTCGTTTGTCTGGGCGGAGTTTGGAGCCGTGGGAGGCAGAGTCTTGGATCACGGCTATGGAGTGACTTTTTGAGACCCTTTTTGTCGAGGAATGGTTTCAGGTTCTTCTAACGACAAACTTTTTGGATCACAATGCCGAGGCTTGGTGGCGGCGAGCACAATACTGATTTTGATTTGACGGTCGGATCGTCTCGAAAACGGCAAAGAACGAAGTGGGGTCCACGACTTAAGTGAATAGTAATTATGAATAGTAATGTCACGCCCCAAGGTCGAAACTACGACCCGGGCCATCCAACAGATCTGCCGCCAATACCGAAAGCCCCGTATGGACGAAGCGTCTAACCTACAAAAGGTAAAACTACGACTATACAAATATCAGAGCTATAAAATAAACTACTGAAACATAAATGTACAACTCCAAATAGTATAGATCTGAAACTCACAATACATAAGTCTTTCAAAAATAAAACTCTCAAAAGTAACTATCTACTGGAATCCAGCAGACTGTACTACAAAGCTCCAAAAAGGGTACCACTATACTCCAAGGACGGGTAGGGAACTAGCTCGCGACCCCCTCACCTCGAACTGCTGTCTCCACTCGAACAAAAGCCGGAACAGCAACCTCGAAAAAACCTGTCACCACAGCGGGTGTGAGAACTACACCGTCACGTAGTTCTCAGTGGGTACCGCCACCAAGCCCGACGGTCTGCCCACTAAGTCTACTAGAGGCATAAGATAATATGAAAACTGATATAATGTAAAGATAAGGTGGAAAGAAATCTACAGCTATCATGTCTCTATCTACAATGCTCAAAGGGTGATACATATGAAAATGATGCATCGACTCTAACCCAATATACTCAATCAACTCAATCACAGTGACTGCCACATGGGGTCCAGTCAAACCTGCGCCTACCTATTGCCATTACATCCACGAAGGACTGGACTTACGTAGGGCGTCCGTGATTGCCAAAACTGGCCCAGCCAGAGGGACTACATCGACAAGTCGCAATAGCAAAGTAATAGGCCCAGCTCCGGAGCGGCACTCTAGGGACGCGACCCTACCGAGGAAAGTATCCGCCCATCTCTGTCGAGCTCAATATGGCTGATGCAGGCTATAATCCAAATCCACGATGAACAAAATCGACAGTAACCAACATCACATCTCTAACTTACTAGATGGAAATACTTAACAGCCGGGACCACCGTCAATCCGACGGCTCCCACAACAGGACATCAACTCAACATGCAAACTCACTAGCTGGGTATACTCCAAAGCCGACAACAATGAAGGGTCCGAAAACCCCGAAAGACTAGAACCTACAACCCAAATAAAACAAGAATAGGATCTAGGCATAGCCTCTCGTTGTTCTCGACCTAAAGAAGGAACAACCCTTAGAACCCAGATCACTTGAACCCTCCCGGGTGAGGAAGTTTACAGGAAAATGTGACATTTTTTACTAAAAACCATTTTCACTCGAACCCCCTCGGGGTGAGGACTAAAAGTAGTTTCTTTTTCTTTTTATAAAACCATCTTGACTCCATTTTAATGATTTTTAGCTCTTTTTAGGAAAATCAGTTAGAAAATAAGTTTTATTCCCAAACCCCGAAGAGCTAATGCCTTCGCCCAATCAGACAAGAACAGAGTCCGACGACCCTTCGATGTTTGGATTTAAAATATTGGTTGACTAAAATCATATGTGTCCAAAAAGATTCTGGGTTCAAGGTCCTGCTATCACTGGTACGCCACTGCCACGAACACAGTGGCGACAAATAAATCGAAGAACTCGACAACTTAGGACCACCGTTTACCGAAACGGTTCTCGCCACTGGTACAAGACTAGCTACATCTACCAGACTCCACTCTGCCCCCAAGCACGAGTGTAACATGCATCCTACACTAAGAAAAATTCCGACCACTCAACCCACTACTCGTGTTACGGAATTTGAGTTGGCGTATTTCGTGAAAGTATTGAGTCTTGAAGATTGAAGATGGAAAGACTTTGGATCATATACCTCAATCTCAAGAAAGAAGAATTCAAAAGGATCAGGTATGTTTAACTAAAGATTTTTGGTGATCCGAATACTTCTTGTAGTGTAGAAACACCTGGAAGAATGTTTTATTGCTTAAACATCAAAAACTGGACATGGGACATGTTCAGGATCCGGATCGGGCTCGGCAATCCGAATCCCGAATGGTGTTCGTTCATACAATGTTTCAATCCGGATCGCAGCATTTCATGATCCGGATCCCGAACACTGGTTTTGCCTTTTCACTTGCACGATCCGGATCAGGAATCACAATCCGGATCCCGAACGTGATGTTTGGCGAGACTGTATGAACGATCCGGATCGAGGACTACGATCCGGATCCCGAACTGGCATTTTTCTGGAAATCGTCTTTCTTGCTTCTGCGATCCGGATCGTCCAATTCCAATCCGGATCGCCGTCGGTAAAATTTCCAGAAAAGGCAGTTTTTGATCCTTATCTTCTTCCAATGGTTTCTAACCTATAAATAGACCCTATGGTTATTTTTCTAGGGCATCCAAATAGAACCGTCATAATCGAATATCATCTTATACGGAAAAATCCACATATAGAGAAGAAAGGAAATCAATAGAATTTATTCTATGTTTCTTCATCTATATTGATTGATTTGATTCTAGGTTTTCCATACTCACATTTTGAGTAGAATCAAATCAATGAATACTTAGATGGTATTTCCGATCTATTTCTAATCTAAGTATTCGGCGGATCATCACCACCCAAAACAAACAACGATTTACCCTAAATCGGCGCGTGGACTCGCGTGGCCTTGTGGATTCAAGGTGCAACTACGTTCGTGGATTCGAAGCGTGTATTGGGTGAAGACCGTGGATTCGGTCGGACGTCGTGGACTCGACGTTGGACGCTGTGGATTCAGCGTTGGGCGCGGATCGTGGATTCGAGAAGCGTCGTGGAGCGAGCGGAGAAGATCTACTAGGAGCGTATGGTAAAGGTTGAGTCGTCTGTGAGTACGTTATATCACCTTGTACGTGTTTCAATTCTAGTGGATTTCGCCGTGTTATCGGTCCCGTGGTTTTTTACTCCGGTTTGGAGTTTTTCCACGTAAAAATCTTGCGTGTTCATTTATTTTTCCGCATTGGGTTTTATTGCGCAATGATTTTTTGAGTGTTTATTGTTTACACCTATTCACCCCCCTCTAGGTGTTTTTTCCCCTATTTAGATCCATATCAGTATAACCCAACAACTCGGGCGAGGAAAACACTTTGTTCAGGGATAGAATGTAAAATGTGGATGTCTAAAGCATAAAGAAACCTAGCCTAAATGAGAGTTTTCTACTAGTCTGGTTGAACATACATCATATGACAGGGTACTAGGTCAAGTTTCAATAATAACATTTGTTAATACAAATAGGAAACATTAGTCGACATGAACTCAGTAACAACACAAGAAAAATATCATCTGTCTCTTTCTAACATGCTTCCTAGCTTCTCTCGCAATCATGCATGCATTCTATTTAATAGAATTAGAAAACCATCCACCGGTTCTGGAGACGAAGCAACCCACCTAAAAGTGCGTGTTGATCCAAGGTCCAAACTGAACGTGGAGAATCCTCAGGTTCTCTCGATTCCAACGAGCCCAAAAACACCTAAAAACTCCTTCTGGGCACAAAGATACAGTCCAAACATCGCAGTAAGCAAAAATCCCCACGTTCACAAATCTATGGAAAGATCAGTCCGAAAGAATCTAAAATATCACCTGCGAGATGATCTCCAAAAATTCCAATAAAAAATATGGCAGCGATCCTCGCGAAGCGTAGATGTCAATCGAGTCCTCACAGGTCGAAATTCGATAACCGAGTGCGGAAATAAAAATCGAACAAGCTCGGGGGGTCTAGGAAAACCAGCAGCAAGAAAGGGGTTCAAAAATGCTCCGAATACCCTAATAAAAACCCAAAACTGAGAGGAGCGGTAGACACAGAAAACGAAGATCTACCTCTCTTGAAACCTATGCATGAAAATCGGCCAAAAACTCTCTCCCGTCACTCCTAGGGAGCTCGTGGAAGAAACATTGACGAAAAAACTCGGTATCAAGGGCGTGTCGAAGCTCGCGATGTTGAGAAGAACGCAGATGGCACGACTCCCAAAAATCTCTGGGATCCCAAATGTTGAAGAAGACTCACAGACGACGCTCCCTATCGAAAATGGGCCGAAGAGGGCTCGGCAAAAACCCTCAAAGGAGAACACCAATGGGCTATTTATAGCCCAAGCCCACCAAAAAAGAAATCAGATTCGGGCGCCCGAATATGGCCTGGCCCGCTACTGTGCGCGCCCGAAAACCTCTCGGCACGCCACGTGGCCCACTCCGCGCCTCGCGCGCCCAGCGCACGCGCGCCCGCCAATCGCGGCGCGTCGCGTGGCAGCGCGGTCCACGGTGGAGACCATGGTCCGCAGTTCACGGCGGAGCAGCCGGGTTGCTGCGCCCACCCAACACGTGGCCTGGCGTGGTCCACGGTGCGCCACGCCAGGCGCGCTGTCACGGGTGCGTTGACCGCCCAATCTGCGTGCGCCACGTGGTCTACCGCTGCGTTCGCGGGCCTCGGTGCACGCCAAGTCCCGTGGACTGGCCTTCCCACCGCCGTGCACGCCCCTGCCCGCGCCCGCGTTGCCACCTGCCCGTCGCTGCCGGTGCTGCCCTGTCCTGCCGGAACAGTAACCTTGCATCGAAATCTATGTTTTGGCATCCGGACTCTGAAAAATACAAGTAAATAGTCTATTTTCATCGTTTTTTTGCGCACTGAGTCCAAATCCGATGTCTGTTTTGCCAAATTCTGCTTCTAAAATTTGTCGAAGGCATCCGAACAGGTATTCATAATCCAAATTTTGCTCTGGGTCCGATCTTAAGGTCCGATTTGCGTGCAACCATCTCGAACACACATCATTGGCCTCCAAAAGCGACAATTCACTCCGTAAGACCTTCGCAGAGATCCGGGTCATCACATCCTCCCTCACTAAAAGAAAGTTTCATCCTCGAAACTAACAAACCTCAACGGGAGTCTCAAACAGAAGGGTGGGTATCCATCAACACAGTCTCTAGTTCCCCAGTCGCAACTCGCTCCTCGTGATTGCTCCTCAACAACAACAAGTACGGCATGGCCCTGTTGCGCAATGCTCTCATCTCACGAGCCAGAATTCGCAACGGGCATCCCTCGTACTCAAAACACTCACGGATCTTAAGTGGAGTGAGCCAATCACGGGCAAGGGATCCAAAATATAATACCACTGAGCTGGGATGTGGAAACGCGAGGACTTCCAACAAATTGCGGGGAAAAGCAACAAGCTCAAAAGCAAACCCTCGGTACTAACTCGTCCAAATCTACTCAAAGTTCGCCATCACAACCAAACAGGAAAGGTAAAGGTCCCACCATCAGGAACGTCATCAACTCCAACTCTCAATTGAAAAGCAGCCGAAGATAACGAAAAGTCCGAAAATTCTGAAAGGCCGGTGCCCTCGCCCCAATCAAACAAAAACATGTTCGGGCACTGTCTTCATTTCTGGAGTAGCCTTCCGAAGTTTTCATCCCGTTCGTAAGTTTCAGCATAAAGGCGAGAAAAAGGGAGAGAAGTGTTGAAGCCGTTCCTGCTGTGGCTACAAAACGAAAGCTACGATCTAACCGAGACCTCTAAGGACACAACCTCTAGTCCTAATCGTCACATCTGCTCAAGTGGTGGCATCTGTCCACTGCCACTGAAGCCATCGCTGTGGGAAGGGTACTTCGGCAACCTGTGAAAATGAACTCCTCCTGTCCAACTCGCGGAAAGGTCACTATTCTCATTCCACAATCAGTCGTCGCATGATATCGTGCCAACCAGTCTATCCCGTGTACTCGGTCAGAGTCTTGGAGCTGCCACCAAACCGTCACGCCTGCCGGTATAACCCCGAGTCTCAACTGTAATGATAGTGTTTCACAACCCTCTCTACTCGCAGGATACGATCGAGAATCTAAACCACCAATACATGTAACAATAATCCTATCTCTTATCCATGCAGAGATGCAAATGCTCTACTAACATATGCAGGAAAATACAGCGGTACCGAAATGCTCAAGCCAGCTGACTATAAGTAAAATCATACCTGCGATGACACGATCCGCTGCCGGGGTGTCCTCCACCTGGGCTGCGTAAACCCGCCCACTGGGTGCTGAAGGTCGTCGCTGCTTCGTCTGTCTCGACGTCGTGGTCCAATCAATCTGGCAGCGTACCGGAGGGGCTTCTGCTTCCTGAACAGGCAAGGGGAGTGCTGTAGCGATAGGTCGCACTGACAAAATGGCTCGGGGGCAAGCTACTCGGAAATGTCCTAACTCTCCACATAGGAAGCACAATCCCTGTCTCTGGTCCACGTAAAAATCTTGCGTGTTCATTTATTTTTCCGCATTGGGTTTTATAGCGCAACGATTTTTGAGTGTTTATTGTTTACACCTATTCACCCCCCTCTAGGTATTTTTTCCCCTATTTAGATCCATATCAGTATAACCCAACAAGTGGTATCAGAGCGGGAATAGGGTTGTAAACAATGGTTGAAGGTGGAAACATCAATCGACCCCCTTTCTTTGATGGAACAAATTATGCGTACTGGAAAGTGCGGATGAAAACCTTTTTAATTTCCATCGACGAAAGGGTGTGGCAATCAATTGAATTAGGATGGTCTAATCCAACTGAAATTATAGATGATGTTCGCACCTTAAAACCTAGGTCGAAATGGACCAAGGAAGAGATAGATTCATCTTCTTACAATGGCAAGGGATTAATGCTCTATTTAATGCTTTGTCACAAACTGAGTTCTCTCGCGTCTCGGCATGTGAGACTGCGAAAGAAATCTGGGATGTTCTTCAAGTTACGCATGAGGGAACTAACCTTGTGAAGATTCAGAAACTGCAAATGCTTACGAGCAAATTTGACTCTATCTCTATGGCAGAGAATGAATCTTTCACTGACTATTACACACGATTGCAAGACATCGTAAACTCATGTGCTAACTTGGGAGAGAAGATTCCAGAATTTAAAGTTGTAAGAAAAATTCTAAGAACTCTTCCTGAACGATTTCGCCCGAAGGTCGCAGCCATTGAAACAATTAAACACCCGGACGAAATGCGTGTAGAAGAATTAGTAGGTGCTTTACAAACTTATGAAATGACATTTCCTACTAACTATTCTTCTGGAAAGGCATCCTCTTCTAAGTCTTCAGGTTACGCATTGAAATCAACTAAAGAAGAAGACGCGGATTCATCCTCCTCGGACGACGACGAGAACCTTTCTATGGAGGACTTTGAGAAGCAGCTCGCTCTCTTGACAAGGAAGTTTCGCCGCAACTTTCGAAGGGGAAATTCAAGCAAAACTCCATCCTTCGGAAAGTCGAAGAAAGGCAAGGGTTCTTCAAGTTACAAGTCAAGAAAGCAAGAGAACTTCTCAAAGGATAAGAAAAGTTCAGAGGGACAAGTTCAGTGCTTCAAATGTCGAGGCTACGGCCACATTGCAACGGAGTGTCCCAACAAGAATCCGGCAAAGAAGAAGGCGATGCAAGTCGTCACTTGGGATGACAACTCCACGTCAAATGAGTCATCCTCAAGTGATGAAGAAGACAACGCGACAGCTTTCCACGCGTCCACCTCTTCACCCTTCATGTGCTTAATGGCAAGTACATCCGACTCACTGTCCAACTCCACTGTTGAAAAGATTGCAACGGACGATGAATCAGATGATTCGGAAGGTGAAGATTTTGCTCTAGCCTACCACAGACTTTTGAGGGATTCAAAGAAACTGGCTAAGCAAAACAAGGGGTTGAAAGGGAGATTGCAGGATCTCGAAGAAGAAGTAAAAAGGGTAACCTCTCTCTCAACCGATCTTGAAGTGGAAAGGGATAATCTGATTAAAACAAATGTTTCCCTTCAAGAGTCCAATGAGCAACTCGAGAAGAATTATATGGATATGGTGAACAAAGCGAATTACTTCTTGAAGCTCAACGGCGAGGCTCGACAGGAAAAATTGGAAATGACGGAGACCATACGCCAACTGAAGGATGACTTAAAGAGATTTTCTTCTGGAAGGAGTAAGTTGGACAGACTTCTTGGTCTTGGTCAAACAAATAAGTTCGGCCTCGGATACACTCAAACTGGAGACATTCCAAGTTCGAGTGGGACAGTATTTGTGCCTCAGTCGGTATCTCCTCCTCCGACACCGGAATTCACGACAAGCAACGACAACAAGCCTACTTCATCCTCCTCGGGATCGTCAAGATCTAAGGTATGTTTTCGTTGTGGCATTTCAGGGCACATAAGGAGAAATTGCAAGACGGAAGCCAAACGCACACCTCAAGCACCTCTTGCAATGACTACCAAAAGGCTATTCCTCGAAAATCAACTGCAATTCAATTGAAGGAAAAGAGCCTTGGTAGTACACCGCTCAAGACGACATCATCAAGGAGCAGCAATTCTTCAAGCAAGACGCTCTCACCTAGGAGATCAACTTCACGATCATTACCGACGCACTCCAAAAAGGTTTGGGTGCGCAAAGGTGAAATTTTCCCTTGTCTTGTTACCAATGTTTCCTTGCATGCATATGATAGTTCGTCTTGGTATCTGGATAGCGGGTGTTCCCGTCATATGACCGGTGACAAAAACTGTTTTCAAACATTTGAGAAAAACTCCGGAGGACTTGTTGTTTTCGGAGATGGTCGGTCTTCCAAAATTGTTGGAAAGGGAACGGTAGCTATTCCAGATGGCCCGGTTCTAATAATGTGTTATTTGTTCATGGCCTTAAGACTAACCTCATAAGCATAAGTCAACTTTGTGATAGTGGTTATTCAGTTAATTTTTCATCTGATAAATGCACTGTAACTGACAGAACCATGCTTTCTTTTTAAAGGGGGTTAGATCAGAAAACAATTGTTATGTAGTTCCTCTAAGATTTCTGAAAAATGTAACCTAGCATCTTTGAAAAATGAAACACTTTGGCATGAAAGGCTAGGTCACATAAACTTTAAGGAACTTGCTAGAATTTCGAACAAAGATGTGGTCAAGGGGGTTCCGAAACTTTCTTTTGAACAAAACCTTGTGTGTGGCGGTTGCCAAAAGGGAAAACAGTCTAGGACTGCACACAAGAACTTGAACCACATAGGTACAAAACGGCCTTTGGAACTTTTGCATATGGACTTAATGGGGCCAACTCGTCAACCATCTCTGGGAGGTAAATGGTATATTTTCTTATTGGTTGATGATTTTTCTAGATATACTTGGGTAGCATTTTTAAAAGAAAAAGCTGATACCTTTGATTCTTTTCTCGAAATCTGCAATCGTATTATGATTGAAAAGAATGAAAGGATTACTCGAGTTAGGAGTGATAGAGGTGGGGAATTCATAAATTCCAAATTCATTGATTTTTGCACTTCTAACGGCATTAAACATGAATTCTCTGCACCTTACACACCTCAACAAAATGGTGTAGTCGAGCGCAAAAACAGGGTCGTACAGGAAATGGCACGTGTTATGCTTCACAGCCGGAACTTACCTTTTTATTTTTGGGCTGAAGCGGTGAACACTGCTGTTTATGTTATTAATCGCGTGTATTTGCGCCCGGGGACATTGAATACACCATATGAACTTTGGTTTTGTAGAAAACCTAACATCAAATATTTTCGTATCTTTGGGAGTCGGTGTTTTATTTTACGTGATCGCGAGAATCTTGGAAAATTTGACTCTCGAAGTGACGAAGGGATTTTCTTAGGTTATTCTACAAACAGCAGAGCATATCGAGTTTTTAACTTAGAATCTAAGACGATCGTAGAATCGATAAATGTTAAGGTAGATGAAGCTTTTCATTTTGAATCTGAAAAATCTACCCTCGATATCTCTCTTGATGATGATACACCTGCTAATGCATCTTCTTCTAACAATTCTTTCGATAATAATGTTGATGCATCTAACGGTTCTTCAAGTTCATCTGATGTGCAGGAATCATCTCGTGTACCTCCGTCTACTCCTCTACCTCAAACGTTACGCATCTCCAAGGATCACCCTGAATCGAACATCATTGGAGATCCACAAGAAGGAGTTAGAACACGGAGACAATTGGTTTGCGGATTTGCATGCTATGTATCTCAAATCGAACCAAAGAATGTTGATGAAGCTCTCCAAGATGACTACTGGATTAAAGCAATGCAGGAAGAGCTCCATCAATTCGAGCGAAACAAAGTCTGGGAATTAACGAAGCCTCCGAAGCAACACAATGTGATAGGTACCAAATGGATCTTCAAGAACAAGAAAAATGAAGAAGGTACTATCATCAGGAACAAAGCAAGGTTAGTTGCTCAAGGCTACTCTCAAGTAGAAGGTATAGACTTTGATGAAACTTTCGCCCCTGTAGCTAGACTCGAGTCCATTCGTATCTTATTTGCGATAGCTTGTCATTTTAAAATCAAATTATTTCAAATGGATGTTAAGAGCGCCTTTTTAAATGGGTTTTTAAATGAGGAAGTTTATGCGGCTCAACCGAAAGGTTTTGTGGATTATAAACTACCTAACCATGTTTTTCGTCTGAAAAAGGCTCTTTACGGTCTGAAACAAGCACCGCGAGCATGGTACGAAAGGTTGACAAAGCACCTTTTGGAAAAGGGCTATCGAGGGGAGCTGACAGGACTCTCCGTACATTTTCCGACTGAATCTACAGTTGAGAACACCTATTGCTGGTGTATCTGGCCCAAGGTGCATCAAAGAGGTGCTACTGTTGGACCTGAGAGGTATCATTTACTGTTTTGGCCTTCGGCTGGGTTTGCCGAAATTTCGGGAAGGATTTTGGCCAAACAGAGGTTAGAATTGGATTCAGCACGGAAAAACACTTGAAAACGGCTATTTGTTTGCCAAATTTGGAGTCCGGATGACCAAAAACGGGCTACCGGAAGTTTCCTGGGTTTCCTGGTGCATGGGGGGTGACCGTGGACCGGCTGGTGCCACGTGGCGGCTTTTTATTGGCCGGCCCACGCCGCTCGGTCCACGGAAAAAGGGCGCGGGTGCATGGACCGCGGGGCGGGCCACGTGGCACAGCGGCATTGGCGGGTGCGCGCGGCTCGGTCCAGGGAAAAGTGCGGAGCGGCGCGTGGACCGGGCGCAGGACGCGTGGCGCTCGGGTACTGGCGGGTCCACACGCTCCCGGCCCACTGGGCCCTTCAGCGGTGAGCGGGGGCGGCGGAGCGGCCGACGCGTGGCATTGCACCACGCGTCGCCACCCGCGTCGCCCCGCCGCTGTAGCGGGGGGGGCGCGTGGCGCGCGCGCAGAAGCCCCGCACGGCCGTACCCTGTTCTGGGGGTACGTGGCGGGCATCCAGGCGGGTCGGACGGCGTCTGGTCCGACCCGGGCCACGCCGGATTGCCCCGGGCTAACGGGTTTGATCCGGGAACCCGATAAGCTTTATTTAGGCTTGTTTATCCGGTTTGAGGCCATTTTTCACCTATCTCCTGTGGGAATTTCACAGTGGGCTCTGAAGAAGAATTATTCCCCTGCCAGAGACCTTTCCAACAGTAGCTTCCCGGATTTGTGGTGGTGCACAGTTTTCGAGGTTGGCCGTTTTCCGGCACGGCGCGCTTCGTTCTTCTTCGACCCGTTTTGCGTCTTCTAGGTGCGCAGACTCTCCTGTCTTTATCCGACACCCGATTTCGACGATTTTTGCGCCGTTGGACTCACGACAGGTAGGACTTTGATTTTGTATTCAAAGTTTTCCCATATTATTCTCGGATTTTGGAGGTATTTGAGCGTCCTGTTGCCCCTCTTTCTTTGCGGATTTTTGGACAGCGACACGGTGTTTTGGCCATAACTTCGTGTACAGACATCGGATCGGGGTGATCCAAGAGGCTAAATTCATCTACTCTTCGCGAGGAATCTCCTGGATTTTTCTCAGGATTTTAGGAGGTTGTCTCGAAGGTAAGAACCTTCCCCCTTTCCGAAAGTTTATCTGTGAAAATTTCTACAGTTGGGTTAGAAGTTATTTTCTTGCCGGATTTATATCTCAGCGTAGAAAACTCGGATTTGGGTGTGCAGGTAGTCATTTCAAAGCTATCGACGCGTAGATCACGGGGATATTTTAATTGGATTTTTCTGAGGACTGCGAGCAGGTGACTTTTGCCCATCTTCGCAGTTGTATTATTGTTTGTTAAATCTGGCAGTTCTGGAGGAATACATGTGTAGTGACAGCACGGTTTTTGTACCCAGGAACAGTGTGGACTGCGCGGGACCTTTTGGACTTCGGGTAGCTACCATTTTTGGTATTATCAGCTGTAGGACTTTTGACAGCTCGACTGATCAGGTGGGTGGTTGTTGTACTCCTCTCTTTGGTATGTCACTAGGAACGCCAGAGTTTCCCTGAATTGATGATGTTAACTGTTGTTGGTGGACCTGCATGCTCTAGGAAGATAATTCTCAGTTATTTAATCCCTGATGAGTTGTGTTAGAAGGAATACGCTATTTAAGCATTTAATTATTCTGGACTGCATGTTTAGGGGCAAAATAATAATTGAGAACTTTAAAAGTGTTGATTGTTCATATGTGACTGTCACCTTAGCATACACTCCCTAGACTGACTATTTTGGAAAATGGACAAATTATTGGAATAATGCATGAATAAACGGATCATATAATTTTGTCATCTTTTACTGCTACACTATCCTTTGGGACTTGACTTAGGAGAAACCATGCATTTATTCTTGTATTCCCTATTATTGATAGACTCGAGGCATAGTTGCTCGGATTCGAGCGGGTGTTGGACAGTGTAGTCAGGTATTGGGGATTTGGGACAGGTTGGGTTTTTGACAGGGGGTTGCGGCGACCACGGATCTTGGGTGGTTGACCGGGTTGTTACTATTGCATCAGATTGGGTGTTTTGGGGATCGGGCTTTCTTTAGTGGAGGGTTTTTCCCACTTCATTGAGTCTCGATCCAGTCCTGCTATTCAGGTTACTTGTGGCTACTTACTTTCCTCGTGTGGGTCGCTCCCCACGAGTGCGACTCCGGAGTGCGCGGCTGACAGACTTTGAGTCCTGGGGACTCCTTGCTTCGGTGTTATGCGTAGGCTGGCATACCCGAGGCGGCAGAGCAGGCAGTGCCAGTGTCCACTGGCGGTCAGATTGGGTCATCTTGACAGGCGTCTGATACAGATGCATACTTTGTCATCCCGGTTGGTTTAGCATGTAGAGGCAGGTTAGGGGTAGCACTTCGTCTGTGGTCACTCATATTGCACTCCCCTTTTCTTTCCCTCCCCTTTGTGCCTCTGATTTCCTGGTGGGCATACCTGAGCTGAGGCTTTACCCACTAGGGGAGGCTACTGTTTATAGTAGTACTTACCCCCATTGTTTTCTTGTTTCTTTCTTTCCTTGTTTTGCAGAGTCCTCAGTGGGAGTTGCTGGGCCGTCAGCAACTGATCGGGGCAAGCGCATCGCGGACTAGATAGAGAGTATCCCGCGGGCTGGAGCTGGAGATTTTGGGTACCTGGACTTCTCAGACAGTTTTTAGTTACTTTCTTTTGGGACTGGCTTCTGCCAGCTGTGTATATTTTAGTAGTGAGCTGGGAGAGACATCTGTAGTTTATTTTACTGTTGTACCTTTTACTTTCAGCTTCTGTCTGAGATACAGTAGTTTTAGTTTAGCTCTGATTACTTTATGCTCTTTTATTATTATTTCTTATCTGAGCAGATTACCGACGCTTCGTGTATGTGGGAAATACCGCATGCACGGCGGATCTGTGGACGGGCCCGGGTTCTGGTTTACACCCGGGGCGTGACAGATTAAGTTGGTATCAGAGCTTAGGGATGGGTCAGTTGGGACTTAGGAAACCCTAGGCTTTTGGACAGACCCTAGGATGTTAGGGCGTGAGTGGCGTGACATTTTGCGGAAGTCGGTGATTTTTAGAGTTAACTCTTCCTGTGAGTGAAGAGGGATCGACATAGTCTATTTCTGTTGAACCATTATGTTGGCTGCAGACAACATAAGGTTACAGAAATAGGGGGATGTCTTTGACTTCCGCCAGATTGGGTCGTGTGGGGTTTTGTTACTGATGTTTGGTTTCTTGTGGCAGGATGCCTCCTCGACGTCGGATTCCCACTCGGGGTGTTCCTTCGCCCCCTGTTGAGCCAGAGCAGCCTACACCCCCCGAGCTTACTGAGTTGAGGGCCTTGGTGGCCCAGTTGGCGGAGGGTCAGCGCCGCCAGGAGCAGAGGATTGAGCAACTGCTTGCTCGGAGGGAGGCACCACCCCCAGCTGTTCCTGAGGCCTCTGTGCCTCTTGTTGCACCTTTTGTGCCGTCGGCACCATCTCCGAGTAGCGGGGCTCCTGGAGCTATTCGATCTTTGACTGCGGAGGAGGAGCAGGATTTTGCTGACAAACTCTCCCAGTTTGTTAAGCGGGGACCACCTAGATTCTCGGGGCGGGATGCTCAGCCCCGGGATGTTGGGAGATGGCTTTCTGCGATGGAGAAGCTTTTTCGGGACTTCTTCGTCGACCCAAAGTATCGAGTGCACATGGCGGTGCACTGTTTGGACGGGGATGCAGATTTTTGGTGGCAGCGGGTAGAGCCACTGGAGTTTCGGATTACTCGACAGTTGCCTTGGGAGGAGTTCAAGCGGATGGTGTTGGACACCTACTTCTCTACCAGTGTGAAGAAAAAGTTGGAGGACGACTTGAAGAATCTGCAGCAGGGCGATCGATCGGCCCATGTCTATTTCCAGGAGTTCATGGAGTTGCTGAACTGTGTGCCTTTCGTCGCCCGTGACGGTCCGCACCAGGTAGAGATGTTTGAGGCAGGCCTTCGCCCAGAGATTTTCACACTTGTGCATGCCCAGAGATTCCAGACCCTGGAGGCAGCCGCAGAGCACGCACAGTGGGTGGAGAGAGGTGATCAGGAGGTGGCCAGACGGAGGGCCGCGGTCGCACAGAGTTCCGACAGGAAGCGACCAGCCCCGGAGGACGGGGGACAGGCCAGCTCATGGAGACCGCCACGGCCGCCGCAGTCCCAGTCTTACGGCCGTGGGCGACCTGATAGGAGAGGGCCTGGTGGACCCCAGAGACCGCAGCAGCATCAGCAGCAGCACCAGCAGCAGAGATCGCAGCAGAGGCAGCAGAGATCTCAGCAGCAGTCCTCGAGGCAGCAGCAGCAGCCGAGACAGCCCCGATCTTCTGACCGATGTATTTTCTGCGGGGGTCAGCATGCCGCCATCACTTGTGACCAGAGATGGGGTCGATGTTTCCGTTGTGGACAGCCGGGGCATGTGCGAGCTACCTGCCCCCTTTCTACTTCCTCGGCACCTTCTTCGGCGTCGACTCCATATTCCCCTCAGCAGCAGCAGCCACCAGCCCAGCGGTCTTATGCTCCAGCGAGCAGGCCGTCCACCTCTCATCCTACAGATTCTCGACCTCCAGCACCGAGCGGGCGGGTGTATGCCGCCCAGTTAGCAGATTCTTCAGCGGCAGACCAGGTGGTGGCAGGTATTACTCTACTCTTTGGTATTCGGGCTCGCACTTTATTCGACACTGGAGCATCTCATTCTTTCATTAGTCGAGCATTTGCATCCCTGCATGGTCTAGAGGTAGAGGCCTTGTCAGGTGCATTAGAGGTGCGGGTTCCTGATCACGTTATGCATGTCGAGGAGCATTGTTTGGCATGCCCGGTGCAGTTGGGGCCTTGGATTTTGCCTGCAGACTTGCTTGTCTTGCAGCAGCTCCGTGATTTTGACTTGGTGTTGGGGATGGATTGGCTATCACGGTATTCCGCCACTATAGATTGCAGGGAGAGGACTGTGACTCTTCGTGAGCCAGGGCAGGAGGAGTTCGTATTTAGAGGCTGTCAGAGTACCCTATTTGCGATGACTATCTCGTCATCGAGAGCTCGGCGGATGATGAGCAGGGGTTGTATCGCTTTCTTGGCGACGGTCGTAAAGGTGCCTACGGTGGCACCGGGACTCGAGGATATCCCTATCGTCCGCGAGTTCCCGGATGTGTTTCCCTCTGAGCTATCGACTTTGCCGCCGGAGAGGGAGGTGGAGTTTGTGATTGATGTGGTTCCAGGGACCGCACCAATCTCGAAGGCACCTTATAGGATGGCCCCAGCTGAATTGAGGGAATTGAATGCCCAGTTGCAGGATTTGATGGACGTGGGCTTTGTGAGACCTAGTGTATCGCCGTGGGGAGCGCCAGTTTTATTCGTGAAGAAGAAGGATGGATCACTTCGCTTGTGCGTGGATTATCGAGAGCTAAATAAAGTGACCATTCGGAACAAGTACCCGCTACCACGGATTGATGATCTGTTTGATCAGTTGCAGGGCGCAACAGTGTTCTCGAAGTTGGATCTTCAGTCAGGTTACCACCAGTTGAGGGTGAGGGCCGAGGACATTCCCAAGACGGCTTTTAGAACCCGGTATGGGCATTATGAGTTTACAGTTATGCCTTTTGGACTAACTAATGCCCCTGCTGTATTCATGGATTTAATGAACCGGGTGTTTCAGCCGTACTTGGATCGATTTGTCGTTGTATTTATAGACGACATTTTGGTCTACTCCCGGAGTGAGGTAGAGCATGAGGAGCATTTGAGGATCGTACTACAGCTTCTGCGAGAGAAGAAGCTGTTTGCCAAGCTGAAAAAGTGTGCGTTTTGGCTTCGGGAGGTTGCCTTTCTAGGCCACGTTATATCAGCCGCAGGGGTGGCAGTGGACCCGACGAAGATTGATGCCGTTCGGGATTGGCCTAGACCGACGACGGTTACTGAGGTTCGTAGCTTTCTTGGATTAGCAGGTTATTACCGTCGCTTTGTTGAGGGCTTTGCGAAGCTCTCTACTCCCCTGACCAGTTTGACGAGAAAGGGGGTGAAGTTTATTTGGTCTGAGCGGTGCCAAGAGAGCTTTGAGGAGCTTAAGAGGAGATTGATCTCAGCACCAGTTTTAGCTCTACCCGTGATGGGTGACGGATTTGTGATTTACAGTGATGCCTCACACAGCGGCTTGGGCTGTGTCCTGATGCAGCATGGTAGGGTAATTGCCTATGCTTCACGGCAATTAAAGGATTATGAGAAGAATTACCCTACTCACGATTTAGAGCTTGCCGCTGTGGTGTTCGCCCTGAAGTTATGGCGGCATTATCTCTATGGGGAGCACTGTGAAATTTATACCGACCACAAGAGCTTAAAGTATTTATTTACTCAAAAGGAGCTAAACTTGCGGCAACGCCGGTGGTTGGAGCTTTTAAAGGACTATGATTTGAGTATCCTTTACCACCCCGGCAAGGCCAATGTGGTTGCAGACGCCTTGAGCAGGAGATCAGCACAGAGCTTGAGCATGATGATTACTCAGCAGGCACCGCTTGTGGAGCAGATGAGGCGTCTACAGATAGAGGTAGTTTCCCCTGGGGTCTCTGCTAGACTCTTGTCCCTGGTCTTGCAGCCCACTCTGTTGGACAGGATTGGTGAGGCACAGAGTGAGGACCCCTACATGACGAGGATCAGATCGCAGCTTCAGGCAGAGCAGTTAGGGGATTTTTCAGTGGATAGCTCGGGAGTACTGCGGTACAGGGACCGAGTGTGTGTGCCTACAGATTCGGAGATCAGGGATCAGATTCTGAGAGAGGCTCACTATACACCTTATACCGTCCACCCTGGAGGTACTAAGATGTATAGGGACCTCAAGGCACTCTTTTGGTGGTCTGGAATGAAGCGGGATATCGGAAGATTCGTGGCTCAGTGTTTAACTTGTCAGCAAGTGAAGGCGGAGCATCGGGTACCTGCTGGCAAGTTGCAAAGTCTTCCAATTCCCGAATGGAAGTGGGACCGCATCACCATGGATTTTGTGACTGGGCTACCGAGATCACAGAGTGGAGCCGACGCAGTCTGGGTGATTGTTGATAGACTTACCAAGTCAGCTCATTTCCTGCCTGTGCAGATGACTTGGTCCATGGAGCGCTTGGCACAGCTTTATTTGGCTGAGATTGTGAGATTGCACGGAGTACCAGCGTCCATTGTTTCAGATCGAGACCCGAGATTCGTGTCACGGTTTTGGGGGAGCTTACAGTCAGCCATGGGTACTCAGCTTAGTTTCAGCACGGCATTCCACCCACAGACAGACGGCCAGTCAGAGCGCACCATTCAGACGCTTGAGGATATGTTGCGTGCGTGCGTCATGGATTTTGGAGGAGGTTGGCACCGACACTTACCCCTGGTTGAGTTCGCGTACAACAACAGCTTTCAAGCGAGCATTAAGATGGCTCCGTTTGAGGCGTTGTACGGACGCAAGTGTCGGTCGCCCCTTTATTGGAGTGATGTGGGTGAGAGGAGGACGCTGGGGCCAGATTTACTGCTGGAGGCGGAAGAGAAGGTCCGGATTATACGACGGCACTTGGAGACGGCCCAGAGCCGCCAGAAGAGTTATGCAAATGTTCGGCGGCGAGACCTTGAGTTCCAGGTTGGGGATCACGTCTTCTTAAAGGTCTCGCCCTCGAAAGGGGTCCGGAGGTTTGGAGTGCGGGGGAAGCTCAGTCCCCGCTTCATTGGACCCTTTGAGGTGCTCGAGAGGGTAGGCCCTGTGGCGTATAGAGTTGCTCTACCTCCCCGCTTGGCTGGTGTTCATGATGTCTTCCATGTTTCGGCCTTGAGGAGATATGTATTCGATCCGTCTCATGTCATCGACTTCGCATCCTTGAATATCGGCGAGGACTTGGTTTACGAGGAGCGCCCATTGCGAATTCTGGCTCGTGAGGTGAGGGAATTGCGCAACCGGGCAATACCTTATGTGAAGATCCTTTGGAGCAACCATGAGGAACGAGAGGCCACTTGGGAGCTTGAGACGGCGATGCGGGATACCTACCCTTCCCTGTTCGAGATTCCTGATTGAGGTACGCAGGTGTACTTTCCTTTTGTTTCGAGGACGAAACTCCCTTTTAGTGGGGGAGCATGTGGAGACCGTAAACCCCGTACAGTTTTCCGACTGAATCTACAGTTGAGAACACCTATTGTTGGTGTATCTGGCCCAAGGTGCATCAAAGAGGTGCTACTGTTGGACCTGAGAGGTATCATTTACTGTTTTGGCCTTCGGCTGGGTTTGCCGAAATTTCGGGAAGGATTTTGGCCAAACAGAGGTTAGAATTGGATTCAGCACGGAAAAACACTTGAAAACGGCTATTTGTTTGCCAAATTTGGAGTCCGGATGACCAAAAACGGGCTACCGGAAGTTTCCTGGGTTTCCTGGTGCATGGGGGTGACCGTGGACCGGCTGGTGCCACGTGGCGGCTTTTTATTGGCCGGCCCACGCCGCTCGGTCCACGGAAAAAGGGCGCGGGTGCATGGACCGCGGGGCGGGCCACGTGGCACAGCGGCATTGGCGGGTGCGCGCGGCTCGGTCCAGGGAAAAGTGCGGAGCGGCGCGTGGACCGGGCGCAGGACGCGTGGCGCTCGGGTACTGGCGGGTCCACACGCTCCCGGCCCACTGGGCCCTTCAGCGGTGAGCGGGGGCGGCGGAGCGGCCGACGCGTGGCATTGCACCACGCGTCGCCACCCGCGTCGCCCCGCCGCTGTAGCGGGGGGGGCGCGTGGCGCGCGCGCAGAAGCCCCGCACGGCCGTACCCTGTTCTGGGGGTACGTGGCGGGCATCCAGGTGGGTCGGACGGCGTCTGCTCCGACCCGGGCCACGCCGGATTGCCCCGGGCTAACGGGTTTGATCCGGGAACCCGATAAGCTTTATTTAGGCTTGTTTATCCGGTTTGAGGCCATTTTTCACCTATCTCCTGTGGGAATTTCACAGTGGGCTCTGAAGAAGAATTATTCCCCTGCCAGAGACCTTTCCAACAGTAGCTTCCCGGATTTGTGGTGGTGCACGGTTTTCGAGGTTGGCCGTTTTCTGGCACGGCGCGCTTCGTTCTTCTTCGACCCGTTTTGTGTCTTCTAGGTGCGCAGACTCTCCTGTCTTTATCCGACACCCGATTTCGACGATTTTTGCGCCGTTGGACTCACGACAGGTAGGACTTTGATTTTTGTATTCAAAGTTTTCCCATATTATTCTCGGATTTTGGAGGTATTTGAGCGTCCTGTTGCCCCTCTTTCTTTGCGGATTTTTGGACAGCGACACGGTGTTTTGGCCATAACTTCGTGTACAGACATCGGATCGGGGTGATCCAAGAGGCTAAATTCATCTACTCTTCGCGAGGAATCTCCTGGATTTTTCTCAGGATTTTAGGAGGTTGTCTCGAAGGTAAGAACCTTCCCCCTTTCCGAAAGTTTATCTGTGAAAATTTCTACAGTTGGGTTAGAAGTTATTTTCTTGCCGGATTTATATCTCAGCGTAGAAAACTCGGATTTGGGTGTGCAGGTAGTCATTTCAAAGCTATCGACGCGTAGATCACGGGGATATTTTAATTGGATTTTTCTGAGGACTGCGAGCAGGTGACTTTTACCCATCTTCGCAATTGTATTATTGTTTGTTAAATCTGGCAGTTCTGGAGGAATACATGTGTAGTGACAGCACGGTTTTTGTACCCAGGAACAGTGTGGACTGCGCGGGACCTTTTGGACTTCGGGTAGCTACCATTTTTGGTATTATCAGCTGTAGGACTTTTGACAGCTCGACTGATCAGGTGGGTGGTTGTTGTACTCCTCTCTTTGGTATGTCACTAGGAACGGCAGAGTTTCCCTGAATTGATGATGTTAACTGTTGTTGGTGGACCTGCATGCTCTAGGAAGATAATTCTCAGTTATTTAATCCCTGATGAGTTGTGTTAGAAGGAATACGCTATTTAAGCATTTAATTATTCTGGACTGCATGTTTAGGGGCAAAATAATAATTGAGAACTTTAAAAGTGTTGATTGTTCATATGTGACTGTCACCTTAGCATACACTCCCTAGACTGACTACTTTTGGAAAATGGACAAATTATTGGAATAATGCATGAATAAACGGATCATATAATTTTGTCATCTTTTTACTGCTACACTATCCTTTGGGACTTGACTTAGGAGAAACCATGCATTTATTCTTGTATTCCCCTATTATTGATAGACACGAGGCATAGTTGCTCGGATTCGAGCGGGTGTTGGACGGTGTAGTCGGGTATTGGGGGATTTGGGACAGGTTGGGTTTTTGACAGGGGGTTGCGGCGACCACGGATCTTGGGTGGTTGACCGGGTTGTTACTATTGCATCAGATTGGGTGTTTTGGGGATCGGGCTTTCTTTAGTGGAGGGTTTTTCCCACTTCATTGAGTCTCGATCCAGTCCTGCTATTCAGGTTACTTGTGGCTACTTACTTTCCTCGTGTGGGTCGCTCCCCACGAGTGCGACTCCGGAGTGCGCGGCTGACAGACTTTGAGTCCTGGGGACTCCTTGCTTCGGTGTTATGCGTAGGCTGGCATACCCGAGGCGGCAGAGCAGGCAGTGCCAGTGTCCACTGGCGGTCAGATTGGGTCATCTTGACAGGCGTCTGATACAGATGCATACTTTGTCATCCCGGTTGGTTTAGCATGTAGAGGCAGGTTAGGGGTAGCACTTCGTCTGTGGTCACTCATATTGCACTCCCCTTTTCTTTCCCTCCCCTTTGTGCCTCTGATTTTCCTGGTGGGCATACCTGAGCTGAGGCTTTACCCACTAGGGGAGGCTACTGTTTATAGTAGTACTTACCCCCATTGCTTTTCTTGTTTCTTTCTTTCCTTGTTTTGCAGAGTCCTCAGTGGGAGTTGCTGGGCCGTCAGCAACTGATCGGGGCAAGCGCATCGCGGACTAGATAGAGAGTATCCCGCGGGCTGGAGCTGGAGATTTTGGGTATCTAGACTTCTCAGACAGTTTTTAGTTACTTTCTTTTGAGACTGGCTTCTGCCAGCTGTGTATATTTTAGTAGTGAGCTGGGAGAGACATCTGTAGTACACTTTACTGTTGTACCTTTCACTTTCAACTTCTGTCTGAGATATAGTAGTTTTAGTTTAGCTCTGATTACTTTATGCTCTTTTATTATTACTTCTTATCTGAGCAGATTACCGACGCTTCGTGTATGTGGGAAATACCGCATGCACGGCGGATCTGTGGACGGGCCCGGGTTCTGGTTTACACCCGGGGCGTGACAGGGCTACACTCGAGGGGGAGCTGACAGGACTCTCTTTGTGAAGCATTATCAAAACAATTTCATAGTTGCTCAAATCTATGTCGATGACATTGTTTTTGGTGCAACAAGAGATAATGATGTTTCCAAATTCGCGGATACCATGGAAAGCGAATTTGAGATGTCCATGATGGGCGAATTAACTTATTTTCTTGAATTACAAGTTAAACAAAACGATGAAGGTATTCACTTGTGTCAATCCAAGTATGCAATGGAGTTGGTCAGGAAATTTGATCTAGAAAATTCTAAGGATTTTCCAACTCCAATGGGAACTAGCCATAAGGGACTTGGAAGTGAATCACATAGTGAGAATGTAGACGAGAAACTGTATCGCAGTATGATTGGAAGTCTACTATATCTCACGGCTAGTCGCCCGGATATATCCTTCAGTGTTGGGATTTGCGCGAGATATCAATCAGCATCGAAGGAGGTTCACCTGAAAGCGGTGAAACGGATCATCCGATATATCAAAGGTACAATCAGTTTCGGAATTTGGTATCCTATGGGAACAAGTTTGGATATTGTTGGATACTCAGATGCCGATTGGGCTGGATCAGTGGATGACCGGAAAAGCACGAGTGGTGCATGCTTCTATCTTGGCCATTGCCTTGTTGCATGGCACAGTAAAAAGCAGAATTGCATAGCACTCTCGACTGCCGAAGCGGAGTACATTTCTGCAGGAAGTTGTTCAACCCAATTGATTTGGATGAAAAGCGTGTTGAGCGATTTCCGGATTTCAGCAGCTTCGGTAACCATTTTATGTGACAACACTAGTGCTATTAACATTTCAAAAAACCCTGTGTTGCACTCTAGAACAAAACATATTGAACTTAGATATCATTTTCTTAGAGAGCTAGTTGAATCAAATATTCTTCAACTGTCATATATTTCAACTGAGGATCAATTAGCTGATATCTTAACAAAACCTTTGGATCAAAAACGTTTTATTCACTTGCGTAAAGCAATTGGCATGCTTTCTTTGAAATAACCTTTTTGAAACCTTTGCTTAGGTTAGGTTTTGTTTTTGTTTTTGTTTTGTTCTTTATCTATGTTTTATACATAGGACATTAATTGAGCATATATCTTAATTGACTTTAATTGCATCCTTTTATGCATTTAGAAATTTATTATGCTTTTGATATCATAATATTTCAATGTTGCAATGATCATTTACGTTAATTAAACCATCTTTTAAGTGATCAAAGTCAATTTCTCTCTCAATGATCTCTTGGTATAGTCATTATCATATTTGATTGCTTAGTCGAGTATGAATGCGAGATCAATTTTTGGTTGAATACCTTATATATTAAATAATTGATAGCCAATTGAGGGGGAGTCAAAGAAATGTAAAATGCTCAAAAGATGTGGAAAGAGTTACATCCCAATGAGGAGTGTGAAAACTACCACCACATGGAGAAAATGAAAGAAAGAAAAAGATACTCCATGAATGCAAAGCAAATTTTTGTTTAAAAATGTTGATGAAATGCATATTGAAATACTTGACTCAGTCGTATTTCATGGTTGGTATAAGGTGGGATTTTTGATAAAAGATGCTCAAAGAGCCACTCCTTCAACAGATTGTCTAGATATATTATCTAACTTATCTGGGATTTCAAACATCTATTGATCTTGGTATTTCATTTTCTTTACCAAAATTGATGATTTGATAAAGGCATTACACATAAGATCAGGATAGATGTGATTGAAGTTGTTCAACTTTAAGTGTTTTAATTTTCGTAAATTTTCGTTTCATTTTTGAGTATTTTTGATAGATTTTGCATAATCTATTTCTTGTTGTATGAAACGATGATTTTTGTTTAAAGTTGATATGGTAAAGTGCTTACATACTTTTTCTGGATTTTATGGAATTTTTCTAAAATTTTCTGGAGAAAAAGTTGAAGCCGATCCGGATCGGAGAAAGTGATCCGGATCCCGAACGCAGGATTCTTCCTGCGGGTAGCCGATCCGGACCACATTCTCGATCCGATCCGGATCACGGCTAGGGTTTTTATAAGAACAAAGAGGATTTGATTTCTTTTACCCTAATCTTTTGTTCTCAAGTCTCTAGAGCTTCTCTCTCTAGATTTCTTGCATCTTGGAGCTTCCAAACTCAAAGTTCTTCGAATCCAAGTAAGTTTTATTGATCAAAATCTCGTTTTTCACAGTTTTTCTCTCTTTTTCTTCAAAACGTGAGTAGAAATCATGGATCTTTTTCGTTTATGAATGGTTTTTGATCAAATTTCTTTTGAAATAAGAACTCTGGGTCGATTTGTTTTGCTTTTATGCTGGGTTTTTACCTGATTAACGAGTTTTTAGGCTTCGATTTCTAAAAATTCAGTTTTAGGGCTTAAAAGAGGAATTTTTTGTAAATCATGCGATTGATCTATTTTTAAAATTCTTTTTGCAAAACGAATTTGATTCCTAGCTTCTCTACATGATTATGATTGTTTGGGTACAATTTTTCCAATCTTTCAAAATTGACAATTTTTCATGTGTTCTTGAGTTGCTCTTCACAGGACTTCAACTCCTTAACGCACTGTGATCAATGGGATTCTCGTGGTTCTTTCTTTTGTTAATCACTATGGTACACACGAGTACATCTGTTAAAAAGGAACAGGATGAATCCACTCAAGAAAAGACGAAGGGAGCTGGGGAGGACAGCTCAGACTATGATGAGGAGGAATGGGATGAATTTTTCAAAGATGTTCAACGAAAAATTGATGAGGAAGACAGGAAATTTGTCAAAGGAAAAAGGCTTATGAAATCTGCCTCAACAACTAAGCAATATACAAGACGGAAAAATGTCCAAAGAAGTGAAAGTCAGCGTAGTGGGCCTCTTACCAGAGCACGCTCACTTTCTGGGGTTCAACAAACTGAATCTCCGTGGGTTGAGGGACTGGATGCACCATCTGCTTCTACACAGCATCCATCACACTCGAAGACACGGACTACGGACACAGACATATTGGAATCAGTTCTCCAGGAACAACAAAGACTCTCTGCTGAACAAGAAAGAATATCGAAAGAACTTCAGCAAATTTCTTCCCAGCACAAGAAGATCAAGAAAAAGTATTCAAATTTTTCAAAAATGCTTCAGGGAATTTTGACCAAGCTGAGTTGTACCAGTTCAGACTCCTCAGACTGAACAGCACCTTCTGACTTTACTTTCTTGCAGGATTTCCTTTTAGAACTTAGTTTTTGTTTTAATTTTTAGCTTTAGTTCTCAGGTTTTTCATGATAATGGAACTTTTCATCTCTCCTTACATTTTGTAGCTTTTGCTACGTTTTTGGCTTTGTTTTGTGACAAAAAGGGGGAGAGAGTTTAAGAAAGAACTTGGACAATGCAACTTGAACAATGACGAAAATGTATGAACATTGTGAATCTCAAGGTAAGCAACTTGAACAATGACGAAAATGTATGAACATTGTGAATCTCAAGGTAAGTATGATCTCAACTTCAACTTTGGTTTTTCTCTTGTGATTTGTGGCATGCCTCTCTACTAACTATTCGACTAACTATTTGGGCATGTAATATGACTAACAAGTTGATGTTGGACTAACAGTTGGTGACATTTGGTTTTTGAATGCCTAGAAGATATGTTGATTTTTAACTATGATTCTCTTACATATCTGAATTCTTCAAATGTCATGATGAGAATAAACTCTATCTCTGTACTTGGTTTTGTATATTTCAATTCTTGAGGTATCTAACGCTTTTGTTTGTCAAGAATGCTTTATTTGTGCAGAGAGTACAGATGTCTAAGTCTAGAGTCTGTTTTAGGAGTTTATCTCATGTATTCTAAATTTTCTGGATCTCCATTGTAAATTTTTGTTGTATGGTGATAGCAACAAAAATATCTTTTTGAATTTTCTTTTGTGGATCTGTGTTTTGTCACGAAACCGCCAAAGGGGGAGATTGTTACGGAATTTGAGTTGGCGTATTTCGTGAAAGTATTGAGTCTTGAAGATTGAAGATGAAAAACTTTGGATCATATACCTCAATCTCAAGAAAGAAGAATTCAAAAGGATCAGGTATGTTTAACTAAAGATTTTTGGTGATCCGAATACTTCTTATAGTGTAGAAACACCTGGAAGAATGTTTTATTGCTTAAACATCAAAAACTGGACATGGGACATGTTCAGGATCCGGATCGGGCTCGGCAATCCGGATCCCGAAGGGTGTTCGTTCATACACTGTTTCAATCCGGATCGCAGCATTTCATGATCCGGATCCCGAACACTGGTTTTACCTTTTCACTTGCACGATCCGGATCAGGAATTGCAATCCGGATCCCGAACGTGATGTTTGGTGAAACTGTATGAACGATCCGGATCGGGGACTACGATCCGGATCCCGAACTGGCATTTTTCTGGAAATCGTCTTTCTTGCTTCTGCGATCCGGATCGTCCAATTCCAATCCGGATCGCCGTCGGTAAAAATTTCCAGAAAAGGCAGTTTTTGATCCTTATCTTCTTCCAATGGTTTCTAACCTATAAATAGACCCTATGGTTATTTTTCTAGGGCATCCAAATAGAGCCGTCATAATCGAATATCATCTTATACGGAAAGATCCACATATAGAGAAGAAAGGAAATCAATAGATTTATTCTATGTTTCTTCATCTATATTGATTGATTTGATTCTAGGTTTTCCATACTCACATTTTGAGTAGAATCAAATCAATGAATACTTAGATGGTATTTCCGATCTATTTCTAATCTAAGTATTCGGCGGATCATCACCACCCAAAACAAACAACGATTTACTCTAAATCGGCGCGTGGACTCGCGTGGCCTTGTGGATTCAAGGTGCAACTACGTTCGTGGATTCGAAGCGTAGTATTGGGTGAAGACCGTGGATTCGGTCGGACGTCGTGGACTCGACGTTGGACGCTGTGGACTCAGCGTTGGGCGCGGATCGTGGATTCGAGAAGCGTCGTGGAGCGAGCGGAGAAGATCTACTAGGAGCGTATGGTAAGAGGTTGAGTCGTCTGTGAGTACGTTATATCACCTTGTACGTGTTTCAATTCTAGTGGATTTCGCCGTGTTATCGGTCCCGTGGTTTTTTACTCCGGTTTGGAGTTTTTCCACGTAAAAATCTTGCGTGTTCATTTATTTTTCCGCATTGGGTTTTATAGCGCAACGATTTTTGAGTGTTTATTGTTTACACCTATTCACCCCCCTCTAGGTGTTTTTTTCCCTATTTAGATCCATATCAGTATAACCCAACAACTCGGGCGAGGAAAACACTTTGTTCAGGGATAGAATGTAAAATGTGGATGTCTAAAGCATAAAGAAACCTAGCCTAAATGAGAGTTTTCTACTAGTCTGGTTGAACATACATCATATGACAGGGTACTAGGTCAAGTTTCAATAATAACATTTGTTAATACAAATAGGAAACATTAGTCGACATGAACTCAGTAACAACACAAGAAAAATATCATCTGTCTCTTTCTAACATGCTTCCTAGCTTCTCTCGCAATCATGCATGCATTCTATTTAATAGAATTAGAAAACCATCCACCGGTTCTGGAGACGAAGCAACCCACCTAAAAGTGCGTGTTGATCCAAGGTCCAAACTGAACGTGGAGAATCCTCAGGTTCTCTCGATTCCAACGAGCCCAAAAACACCTAAAAACTCCTTCTGGGCACAAAGATACAGTCCAAACATCGCAGTAAGCAAAAATCCCCACGTTCACAAATCTATGGAAAGATCAGTCCGAAAGAATCTAAAATATCACCTGCGAGATGATCTCCAAAAATTCCAATAAAAAATATGGCAGCGATCCTCGCGAAGCGTAGATGTCAATCGAGTCCTCACAAGTCGAAATTCGATAACCGAGTGCGGAAATAAAAATCGAACAAGCTCGGGGGGTCTAGGAAAACCAGCAGCAAGAAAGGGGTTCAAAAATGCTCCGAATACCCTAATAAAAACCCAAAACTGAGAGGAGCGGTAGACACAGAAAACGAAGATCTACCTCTCTTGAAACCTATGCCATGAAAATCGGCCAAAAACTCTCTCCCGTCACTCCTAGGGAGCTCGTGGAAGAAACATTGACGAAAAAACTCGGTATCAAGGGCGTGTCGAAGCTCGCGATGTTGAGAAGAACGCAGATGGCACGACTCCCAAAAATCTCTGGGATCCCAAATGTTGAAGAAGACTCACAGACGACGCTCCCTATCGAAAATGGGCCGAAGAGGGCTCGGCAAAAACCCTCAAAGGAGAACACCAATGGGCTATTTATAGCCCAAGCCCACCAAAAAAGAAATCAGATTCGGGCGCAGGGTTCGGGCGCCCGAATATGGCCTGGCCCGCTACTGTGCGCGCCCGAAAACCTCTCGGCACGCCACGTGGCCCACTCCGCGCCTCGCGCGCCCAGCGCACGCGCGCCCGCCAATCGCGGCGCGTCGCGTGGCAGCGCGGTCCACGGTGGAGACCATGGTCCGCAGTTCACGGCGGAGCAGCCGGGTTGCTGCGCCCGCCCAACACGTGGCCTGGCGTGGTCCACGGTGCGCCACGCCAGGCGCGCTGTCACGGGTGCGTTGACCGCCCAATCTGCGTGCGCCACGTGGTCTACCGCTGCGTTCGCGGGCCCCGGTGCACGCCAAGTCCCGTGGACTGGCCTTCCCACCGCCGTGCACGCCCCTGCCCGCGCCCGCGTTGCCACCTGCCCGTCGCTGCCGGTGCTGCCCTGTCCTGCCGGAACAGTAACCTTGCATCGAAATCTATGTTTTGGCATCCGGACTCTGAAAAATACAAGTAAATAGTCTATTTTCATCGTTTTTGCGCACTGAGTCCAAATCCGATGTCTGTTTTGCCAAATTCTGCTTCTAAAATTTGTCGAAGGCATCCGAACAGGTATTCATAATCCAAATTTTGCTCTGGGTCCGATCTTAAGGTCCGATTTGCGTGCAACCATCTCGAACACACATCATTGGCCTCCAAAAGCGACAATTCACTCCGTAAGACCTTCGCAGAGATCCGGGTCATCACATCCTCCCTCACTAAAAGAAAGTTTCATCCTCGAAACTAACAAACCTCAACGGGAGTCTCAAACAGAAGGGTGGGTATCCATCAACACAGTCTCTAGTTCCCCAGTCGCAACTCGCTCCTCGTGATTGCTCCTCAACAACAACAAGTACGGCATGGCCCTGTTGCGCAATGCTCTCATCTCACGAGCCAGAATTCGCAACGGGCATCCCTCGTACTCAAAACACTCACGGATCTTAAGTGGAGTGAGCCAATCACGGGCAAGGGATCCAAAATATAATACCACTGAGCTGGGATGTGGAAACGCGAGGACTTCCAACAAATTGCGGGGAAAAGCAACAAGCTCAAAAGCAAACCCTCGGTACTAACTCGTCCAAATCTACTCAAAGTTCGCCATCACAACCAAACAGGAAAGGTAAAGGTCCCACCATCAGGAACGTCATCAACTCCAACTCTCAATTGAAAAGCAGCCGAAGATAACGAAAAGTCCGAAAATTCTGAAAGGCCGGTGCCCTCACCCCAATCAAACAAAAACATGTTCGGGCACTGTCTTCATTTTTGGAGTAGCCTTCCGAAGTTTTCATCCCGTTCGTAAGTTTCAGCATAAAGGCGAGAAAAAGGGAGAGAAGTGTTGAAGCCGTTCCTGCTGTGGCTACAAAACGAAAGCTACGATCTAACCGAGACCTCTAAGGACACAACCTCTAGTCCTAATCGTCACATCTGCTCAAGTGGTGGCATCTGTCCACTGCCACTGAAGCCATCGCTGTGGGAAGGGTACTTCGGCAACCTGTGAAAATGAACTCCTCCTGTCCAACTCGCGGAAAGGTCACTATTCTCATTCCACAATCAGTCGTCGCATGATATCGTGCCAACCAGTCTATCCCGTGTACTCGGTCAGAGTCTTGAAGCTGCCACCAAACCGTCACGCCTGCCGGTATAACCCCGAGTCTCAACTGTAATGATAGTGTTTCACAACCCTCTCTACTCGCAGGATACGATCGAGAATCTAAACCACCAATACATGTAACAATAATCCTATCTCTTATCCATGCAGAGATGCAAATGCTCTACTAACATATGCAGGAAAATACAACGGTACCGAAATGCTCAAGCCAGCTGACTATAAGTAAAATCATACCTGCGATGACACGATCCGCTGCCGGGGTGTCCTCCACCTGGGCTGCGTAAACCCGCCCACTGGGTGCTGAAGGTCGTCGCTGCTTCGTCTGTCTCGACGTCGTGGTCCAATCAATCTGGCAGCGTACCGGAGGGGCTTCTGCTTCCTGAACAGGCAAGGGGAGTGCTGTAGCGATAGGTCACACTGACAAAATGGCTCGGGGGCAAGCTACTCGGAAATGTCCTAACTCTCCACATAGGAAGCACAATCCCTGTCTCTGGTCACACTGTGACGGTGGATGGGGCCCGCCACAGATAACGCACCACTCCTGTCGCTGATGCCGATACTGTTGCTGCCGGGGGTACTGCTGCTGAGACTGCTGTCGCTGCTGATACTGCTGATACTGCGGCTGCTGCGGGGGTCCACCAGATCCCTGGCACCTCTGAAACCCACGATCCTCAGGGTGAAATCGTGGAGGTCACGGTGGCTCCTGCCTACTTGTCTGTCCCCCGTCCTCAGGCATCGGGCGCTTCATGCCCGAACTCCCACCTAGGGTCGTGTCCTGCTCAGTCATCACCTCATTCTCTCATTCCACATAAAGGGCCTGCTCTATCGAGGCATCCAGAGTCTGCAGTCTGGGCGAACGGACGAACTGATAAATATCCCGGCGCAAACCTCGCTCAAACATATAGATCTGATGCGCCTTATCCCTGGCAACGTGTGGTACACTGGCCAACAACCGGTTGAAATCCTCAATGTACACCAGCACAGTACGGTCTCCCTGTCAGAAATTCTTCAACTCCTCCTCCAGCCTCTGTCTGACACTCTCCGGAAAGAAGGCTCCAAGAAGATGTAACGATCCGACGAGCCGCAGCCGATCGGTGAGGTTTTGAGCTGAGATCTGGGCTTGGCGGTGAGGATGAAGATCGATATCCTGACGATCCGTTGCAGATCTGGGATGAGATCTCTCTGAGATCTGCAACGGAGAGGATGATGGGAATCCAATTTGATCAATTTGATCAAATTGATCCTGGATCAGAGGAATTTGGATCTGGGATTGGAGGGATTTGCGAGGAAATTGGAGAGCTCTAGAGAGAGAAGGAGATAGAGATAAGAGTGAGAAGGAATTTGGAGGGAAAGAAATGAGATTACTATTCCATTCATATCCCGATTCTGTTACATAGATGCTTATTTATACTGTCCTTACTGAGGACTTACAGCTAATATGTAATAATTGTGAGAATTTATTTGTAAAAGTAGTAATAATCGTGAATGGGCCTAGTGGGCCGTTATTCGGTTGTAACTGCTTCAGTGGGCTGGATTCCTCAACGCTAAAGTGCCGCCTCTCTACCCATCAGGCGGATCGGGTAGTTTCGCTCGGACGCCCGCTCCACGACCCCTATCGATTGGATCGGGTTCCCCTACTTGGCACCCGCTTCGCTGAAACTCTCCAGACCTCCCCTGGTACTCTGACATCCGGTCCCATCTCACCTACCACCGCACTCCTCCTCCTCCTCCTTCCTCTACGCTTCTTCCTCCCAAGGTTGGCCTCCTCTTCTCTCCTCCAGAGCTCCTTCCTCCTCTCCACTATTCCCCTTATACCTCTCATCCCGGCTCGTTACATTCCCCTCCCCTTGTGAACATCCTTGTCCCCAAGGATCGAATGAGGGATACTTAACCTGCATGTCCTTATAGTCCTCCCAAGTCGCTCTCTCAGGCCCTAATTTGCACCATTTCACCAATACCTGGGTGACGGCTTGATTTCCCCTCTTCAACAACATTCGGCTTAAGATCCGCTCGGGCTGGGTCAGCAGTTGCCCTCCTTCATCGATCCGAAGCCCCTCAACCTGAACCTGTTCCTTTGCCGGAACACCTTTCTTCAATTGCGAGACATGAAATACGGGATGGACCCTGGCATCTTCCGGCAACCGTAACCGGTAAGCAACGGGCCCAATCTTCTGCAAGATCTCATAAGGGCCGAAGTATCTGGAAGCTAACTTGAGATTGCGGCGTACCGCAACACTGCTTTGACGGTAAGGTTGGAGCTTAAGGTATACCCTCTCTCCCACTTGATATTCCTTGTCTACCCTCCTCCTGTCAGCATACTGTTTCATGCGATTTTGAGCTTCCAACAGCCTCTCTCTTAGTTCCTGTAGCATCTTGTCTCTATCCTTCTTCCACTCCTTAACCGGGGTACTCACCTCAGTTCCCCAATTAGTTAGTGAAGACAGAGAGGGTTTATACCCGTAGAGGGCCTCAAAAGGGGTAATCCCTAAGGAGGAGTGGTGGTTGGTGTTATACCACCACTCAGCCAGGGTTAACCACTGGGACCATCTACTGGGGTGATGAGAACACATGCATCTCAGATAGGTTTCTAGACATCGATTTAGTCTCTCCGTTTGCCCATCGGTTTGGGGATGGTAAGCAGTACTCATGTGTAATTTTACCCCAGAAAGTTTGAACAATTCCTGCCAAAATTGGCTTGTGAATACCTTATCCCGGTCAGATATAATGGCCCCTGGCATCCCATGCAGCTTGTACACTGTGTCAAGGAAGGCTTTAGCCACTGTGGGTGCTGTGTAGGGGTGCGTAAGAGGTATAAAATGTGCATACTTAGTAAGTTTATCCACCACCATAAGTATTGTGTCTCTGTTTCCTGACCTGGGTAAAGCCTCAACAAAATCCAAGCTCACTAGTTGCCATGCTTGAGTTGGAATGGGTAAGGGCTGTAGCAGACCCGCATAGGGAGTACCGTCCACCTTATTTCTAATGCACACCTCACAAGCTTTGATCTTGTCCTCAATCTCTCTCCTGAGCCCCGGCCAGTAGAAGTGTTGGGTGACTCTTCGATAAGTATTACCCACCCCTGAGTGTCCCCCTACAGCAGATGCATGTAATTGCTCCAGCAATGTAGCCCTCAAATTCCCATTATTACCCACATATAGCTTTCCCTTATACCTCAGTAGCCCTTCATGTTGACTGTAATCCGCACATGACTCTGGTTGTAACATAGTCTCAATTAACAATTGTTGGGCCTTAGGATCCCCTTCATAACTCTTCTTCAGCTCTTCTAACCAGGCAGGGATTATGGCTGATATGGCATGGCTGGTGCCCTCTTCTTAACACAGTCGGGATAGAGCATCAGCAGCCAAATTCTCCTTCCCCTTCCTATATCTTATAGTGTAGTCCAACCCCATCAATTTGAGCATTCCTCTCTGCTGAGTGGCGGTGGTGATCCTTTGCTCGAGTAAATATTTTAGGCTCTCGTGATCAGTTTGAATTATAAAGGGTCTGGGGCTTAAGTAATGTTTCCACTTAGCCACAGCCAGCAATATAGACAAAAACTTCTTCTCGTAGGTGGAGAGACCCTTATTCCTTGGGCTGATGGCCTTACTAATGAATGCCAAGGGCCTCCCCTCTTGAGACAACACTGCCCCCATACCTGTATCACAAGCATCTACCTCCACGACAAAAGTTTTTCTAAAATCTGGCATGCCTAGCACAGGAGCAGTAGTCATTGCTATTTTCAAAGCTTCAAATGCCCCCTGGGCCTCCTCTGTCCATTTGAAGTTATCTTTTTTTAAAAGATCAGTTAATGGCCTACTAAGTCCCCCATATCCTTTGACAAACTTGCGGTAGTATCCTGTTAGCCCAAGAAATCCCCTTAAACTCTTAACATTAGTGGGTTGGGGCCACTCAACCATGGCTGCTATTTTACTTGGATCTGTAGCTACACCCTTGGAAGAGATAATATGGCCTAAGTATTCCACAGAATCCTGCCCAAAAGAGCACTTACTTCTCTTAGCCAGCAATTGGTTCTCTCCCAGTAACTTGAGCACTGTCTCCAAATGTTTCGCATGATCCTCCAAATTCTTAATATAGATTAGAATGTCGTCAAAGAAAACAAGCACAAATTTGCGAAGATGTGGTTGGAAGATGTCATTCATGACTGCTTGGAAAGTGGCCGGTGCATTGGTTAGGCCGAAAGGCATGACCAGAAATTCATAATGCCCGGCATGGGTTCGAAAAGCAGTCTTCTCAATATCACTGTCATACATTCTTATCTGGTGATAGCCCGACCTCAAATCGATTTTGGAAAACCATTTAGATCCCCCTAGCTCATCCAACAAATCATCAATTATAGGTATAGGGTACTTATTCTTTATAGTGGCTTGATTTAGCTGTCTGTAATCCATGCACATCCTCCAACTTTGATCCTTTTTCTTCACTAACAGCATGGGTGATGCATAAGGACTGGTGCTTTTCCTAATAAAATGGGCTTTTAATAGCTCAGCCACCTGCTTTTCAACTTCCCCCTTTTGCTCATAGCTATGTCTATAGGGCCTGGTGTTGATGGGTTGGGTTCCAGGCACCAAAGGGATCTTATGGTCATGCTCCCTCTTTGGGGGTAAACTTGTGGGTTCTTGGAAGATGTTAGCATACTGGTCCAGCACCCTTTGTATCAGTTCTGGTACAAACTCTTCACATTTCTTGGCATCCACCTTGAGTTGGGCAATAGCACAGCAATGACCCTGCAGTCCAGCTGTAGTGACCCGACCCTTTGGGGTATTTTCGAACTCACATTAATCGCTTAAGCCTTAAGCGGAATAAAATTTATTTAATTTTCTTAAGTCGGCCGGGACAAGGTGGGTGTATTTTTCTGCGATAGAGCGCGAAAAACGATGACCGACGGTGCGATCGGATTCGAAATCCGATATCGGGATCTCCCGGAACGGGATCTTTAGCGATGCGGTAATTAGTCACGCATCGGTAACCGTGCAAAATATCTTGCACCCTAGGGATAAGGTGGGTTATCTCGGAGGGATAATTAATTAATTAATTAATTAATTAATTATCCGGTAACGGAAATTTAAATCCTCCTACGTACGAATTAATTAAGGGATTTAAATTGGTGGGATTTTATCTCGTGGATAGGATAAGGGATAGAATTCGGATATTTAATTAAGGGATTTAAATTGGTGGGATTTTATCTCGTGGGTTGGATAAGAGATAAAATCCGGATATTTAAATCGGGGATTTGTTTTCCCCGGGATTATTTAATAAAGGTGATTAAATAATCGGTGACCAGGATTTAAAATTAAGATTTAAATATCCGGTAATTTGAATCCAATTGGGAATTGATTTCCCATGATTATTTAATAAAGGTGGTTAAATAATCGGTGGTCAGGATTTGAAGTAATTAAATAACCGGTGGTCAGATTTAAAGGTGAATAAATATCCCGTCAGTCGGATATTTATGTGAGAGATAGAAACGGGGAATTATGGGTTTCCTACGTACGTAAATAAAGAAATCAACGATCAAATTTGGGGATCGACGGTGAGGATAATAATTAAACAATTAACTAATAGGGTTATCGGTAGGGATTAATTAATTAACGAATTAATTAATCGGAGTCAAAATACCCGAAAGGGATTTTGACGGTGCGGACTTACAAATTGGATGTATCCATAATAGGGATTATTTATTTCCCCGCTTACCGAGCGAAACCCTATTTTGTTTTTCCGCCTCCTCAAACCCTCCTCTTTCGTACGTTCCGAAACCCCTAACCGGAGGAGAAAAGAGGAAAAGAAGGGGGAAGCGGAGGAACCCGATCGCCCCGATTCACGTGCCGGAGATCGGAGAACGAGACGCCATCGTCTACGGGGAGCGGATCCGGATTTCCGACGCCGCGAGAAACAAGATCGGATCTTTTATTCCGATAAATTTAAGGTCCAGGGGTGCAGCGGGAGAGCGCGAAGGATACAGGTGTTCCGATTGCTCTCCAACAAGGTGGGTACGGTTGCGATGAGTGCAACCGGTGCTGTAAGTGCATCTATCGTCACTAAAAGTGCTCTTTAATTTACCTAACAAAGTAGATGGATAGTTTAACCTTTCGATTGTTGTTGATTATCTAATAAATGTGCGGCTGCGGTCGCGGTGCCCACTACACGCCATTCTTGGCGATCCGGTTTCGGATGCTGCACGTACACAGGCGGATTGGCCTCCGCATGGGTGTACTTTTCCGGAAAAGCGGTCTATATGACTCGTGCCCCCCACGTGAGGTGGGGACCCCTTCACGGCGGCTAAAGGTACCGCACTAGCCGGGGGAGGGGGCATCTATTGTCCTGTTCGGGGAGATGTTGTCAACCCCGACGGGACGGTGGTCCTGTTCGGGGAGATGTTGACACCCCGACGGGACGGTGGCACTAAAGTAAACAAAATATGTAATGTGAGTGCAAGTGTTTAACGAAAGGTTATGGTGTATTCGGTGCATTTGTATGTTTTATCCCTCTTGATATTGTTACACATCTACTTTGTTTGTCACTGACTTTACCCACTCCGTGACAGGTATTTCTAGGTGCGTTAGCCGGGATGGCGGTGGGACTGCGACGTGAGGATCGTAGTCGGACTCTTGGTTATCGTATTTATGACTCATTTCCCTTTATGCCATTTTTAGTTGCTTGTGGATTACTTTATATGTGGACATGTTTCATTAGCTCTGTGGATGAGGTGTAGTTTTATGTGTTGATTCTTTCAGTAGTATTTACATTTGCGGCATGTTTTATGATAAGATAAAAGTTGCGAAAATGTTTTCTCAAAAGGGAAGTGCCGTGTGGGCACGGGTTTTACAACTCTGGTTTTATCTTTCCCAAACAATGACGCCGCTCAAATGACATGTTTTAGTTAAACGATTAAACTCTGAATATGGTGTATGTCTACTGTATGGTTGTTGGTTGGTGATTGTTGTATGATATTCGTAATTGGTTGATATGTTGTAAATGAGACGCCGTGCATATACGAAGGAGACTCTGTCTGTGGACAGAGTGAATTTGTGTATGCGGCGGTCTGGCACGCACCGGGGTTGAAGTATATGCTACCTTATTAAAAAAAAAAAAAAAATAGACACGTTTTTCCGCTTCAAAAGACTCAAAAACCCCCGGGGGCGTGACAGATTAAATGGTATCAGAGAAAATACAACCACAACCATAGTAGACGAGGTTTACATCCACAGTGCTAGGTGCCACAAGCAAATGGGAAATGAGATAACCAAGGTGTAGGTGTAGTACGTGAGAGTACGGGAAAACGGGAACGTAATGTAGGTGTGTTCGTAAGTCTAGGTGCTAGGGTGATAACCTTAGGCCTAACGTGGTTTCTTTGTTACAAGCGGACGATGGCCCGAAATGGGTTATCAGCGGAGAACGCAGGGGCAAAGAGTATGGTGCGAACAGCGGCGGAGTATCAGCTTCTCCGACAACGACTACAAGAGATGGCCGGGCAGTCAGTAACCCTTATGGAACAGATGCCATAGTGGGTGCAATAGTCGACTGCACCAATGGAGGTCGCCCGGGCTTCTCTGCCCGGGCCAGCCGCGCCAGCAACTTTGGGACCTACGCCGGGAGCCGTCAATGGAGACCCCTTGAGGGAGATACGACCGACCCTTGGGTTGTAGGAAAATGGGTAGATAGCATGGAAAGGCTCTTCGAAGCTTTGCTAATGAGGAAAGGTGAACGGGTCCCTTTGGCAGTCCGTTTTCTTGAGGGAGACGCCCGCAAGTGGTGGAAGACGGTGCGCCCGGATCCTTCGGAGGGCACCGCCCTTCCATCTTGGACCACGTTCCAAGGAGAACTGTTGAGGGCATTTCTCTCCGACAGCATCAAACGGCGGATGGAAGGTGACGTGAAGTTCATCAAGCAAGGAAGTCGGACCGTTATGGGATATCAACGGGCATTTGTGAGGTTGATCAGATGTGTTCCCCTTTGATACAAGAGATGAATCTCACAAGGCCCGTCCTTTTGTGAATGGCTTATGGAGCGACATCTTAAAGGTGGCGCAAATGGCGGGTTTGCGCACCTTCCAGGAGGTGGACGATAGAGCCACCGCGGTGGAGCGCGGATTTACGATGTCTCAAGCCCGACGGGAGAGCTCAGGACACAGCAGGGATAAGAAACGAACCCGGCCAAACTTCGGAAGAGGGCATACCAAGAGGAGCACCTCGAGGGAAATGATTCATTCCGGAAGCACGACCTTTGCTTCTATCGTGACAAACTGGGACAGTTCCGTTTTTACTGCCCCGAACCCGGGAATGATTCTTTGGAGTCGCGACACGGATGAGGGGTCCTATGCGATGACACGACAAAGGACGCACTACCCGAGGGAAGTAGTAGCAGGAAAGACCCCTTACGAAGAGTAATGTGGGTCTTGACCCCAGGAGAACCCTTAGGAGCAAATAGTCTGTACTTTCCTGCCCAATAAGGATGCGAAGACTTAGTCGTCTTTGGTGTTGGCCCTTTATTATGGGTCAAATAGGTCGAACTTTCTGCCTTGAGACAATAGGCCCAAGGGACTAGTGAGTTGGGTTAGGTGAGCCTGAAAGGTTGAGTAGGCTGCGGTCCATAATAGACCTAACGGCAAGAGGCCCAACAATAGACCCAACATCCAGGTGGGTTGGGTCTGGTCGAGATCCGTGGTGCGGAGTATACCACTATAAGTGAATCGGATGCGCACCTCTGAAAGCTCAGGCTTTTGGGGTTAATGGTTAGTGCCGACGATTCGACATTTGAGGCTTAGTGGTAAGGAAATTGCCGGATGCGGCGGAGCTTTCCGGAATGCCGCCGGAACGAGAGGTTGACTTCCCAATTGAACTGCTCCCCGGCACCAAGCCCATCACCAAGGCACCGTACAGGATGGCCTTCGCGGAGCTGAAGGAACTCAAGGCACAGTTGGAGGACCTTCTGGACAAAGGTTTCATCAGACCAAGCGCGTCACCTTGGGGCGCGCCCGTCCTGTTTGTGAGGAAGAAGGACGGAAGTCTCCGGTTGTGCATCGACTACCGGGAGATAAACAAGGTGACGATCAAGAATAAGTACCCCCTTCCAAGGATCGACGACCTCTTCGACCAGTTACGGGGGGCGACGGTGTTCTCAAAGATCGACCTGCAGTCGGGCTATCATCAGGTCCGAGTCAAGGAGGAGGACATCCCCAAAACGGCTTTCCGTACTCGCTATGGCCATTACGAGTTTACGGTAATGCCATTCGGGCTCACTAATGCCCCGGCGGTGTTTATGGATATGATGAACAGGGTATTCAAACCCTTCCTGGACCTATTCGTGGTGGTCTTCATCGACGATATCCTCATCTACTCGCGTACCGATGAGGAACACGAAGAACACCTGCGCACAGTCCTCCAGACCCTACGGGAACAGAAACTCTACGCCAAACTCAAAAAGTGTGAGTTTTGGCTCCGAGAGGTCGGTTTCTTGGGGCATGTAATCTCGGCGGCTGGAGTCGCGGTGGATCCGAAGAAGATAGATTCGGTGACAGACTGGCCCCGACCGACCACGGTGACGGAAATTCGAAGCTTCCTGGGATTAGCCGGGTATTACCGGCGCTTCGTGGAGGGCTTCTCCAAGATAGCCACCCCCCTAACCCGTTTGACAAGAAAGGGGGAAAAGTTCATCTGGACTGATAAGTGCCAGAGAAGCTTCGAAGAGCTCAAGGACAGGTTGACGCGAGCCCCGATCCTCGCCCTGCCAGAGCCTGGGGAGGACTATGAAGTTTATTGCGACGCATCGCGAAATGGATTGGGTGGAGTACTCATGCAACGGGGAAAGGTTATAGCCTATGCATCTAGGCAGCTCAAGGAGTACGAGCGGAACTACCCCGTGCATGATTTGGAACTCGCAGCGGTGGTGTTTGTGCTCAAGCTCTGGAGGCACTACCTGTACGGGGCACACTGTAATGTGTACTCAGATCATAAGAGCCTCAAGTACCTTTTCACCCAAAGGGAGCTAAATCTGCGACAAAGGCGGTGGCTTGAGCTATTAAAGGATTACGATCTGACGATCCACTACCACCCGGGAAAGGCCAACGTGGTGGCCGACGCCCTGAGTCGCAAAGGACAGGCCGCGGAGGCCGATGTAAGCGCCATTACACAGCAGGATAGTCTAATTGCGGAGTTCTCGCGATTGAGACTAGAAGTGGTACCTGCAGGGACAGTCGCCCAACTTCTGACGCTGGTGGTCAGACCTACTCTGCTGGACAGGATTCTCGAGGGCCAATCGACTGATGATCAGCTCCAGCTGGTGCGGAGTAGAATAACCGCCGACCAGGAAGGTGATTTCGTGGTGAGCTCCGACGATGCAATACGATTTCGCGGACGAATCTGCGTGCCGGACCTGCCGGAACTCAAGGAAGAAATCCTACGGGAGGCGCACACTGCCCCGTATGCGGCGCATCCCGGAGGAACCAAGATGTACAAGGACGTCAAGCAAACCTTCTGGTGGCCCAAAATGAAGGAGGACGTGACCCGATTCGTGGCTCACTGCTTAGTGTGCCAACGGGTGAAGGCCGAACATCAACGGCCGGCGGGAAAATTGCAACCTTTACCGGTGCCCGAGTGGAAATGGGACATGATTACCATGGATTTTGTGACCGGTTTCCCGAGATCACCACAGGGACACGATGCGATATGGGTGATCGTGGACCGTTTGACGAAATCGGCCCACTTTTTGCCCATACACACGACGTGGACCCGGGAACGACTGGCGCAAACGTACCTCGATGAGATAGTGAGGTTGCACGGTGTACCGACATCCATCACGTCGGACAGAGACACGCGTTTTGTGTCGAACTTTTGGCGAAGTTTGCAACAAGCGATGGGGACCAAGTTGCACTTCAGCACAGCTTTTCATCCGCAAACCGATGGGCAATCGGAGCGGGTGATACAGATCGTGGAAGACATGCTTCGAGCGTGCGTTCTGGACTTGGGCGAAGGGTGGGCACGGTGTCTGCCCCTGGTGGAATTTGCCTACAACAACAGTTACCAGGCCAGTATTCAGATGGCGCCGTACGAGGCCCTGTACGGGCGCCGCTGTCGGTCTCCGATTTGCTGGGATGACTTAGGTGAGCGAAAGTTTCTGGGCCCAGATCTGGTGGAGGAGACCGAAGCAAAGGTGCGTTTGATTAAACAAAGGCTGCTGACCGCCCAAAGCAGACAGAAAAGCTATGCAGATAACAGACGCCGAGATTTAGAGTTCATGGTGGGCGAGCATGTTCTGCTCCGGGTTTCACCCTCCAAAGGGAACCGACGCTTCGGCATAAAGGGGAAGTTGAGCCCCAGATACGTGGGACCGTTCGAGATTCTGGAGCGCGTGGGACCGGTGGCGTACCGGTTGGCCCTGCCCCCGAACCTCGAACGAGTCCACAACGTGTTCCACGTTTCGATGCTCCGGAAGTACCTGGCAGACCCCTCTCATGCCTTGGATGCCTCCACCATTGAGCTACGAGAGGACTTGAGCGTCGAGGAGACACCGGTGCGGATTTTGGCAAGAGAGGACAAGAAGCTACGCAACCGAACGATCCCCTATGTGAAAGTTCAGTGGAGCAACCACGAAGAGCGCGAGGCGACGTGGGAACTGGAATCAAAGATGAGGGAATGTTTTCCCGAGTTGTTTAAGTGAGGTTTGAGTTTAAGTTTCGGGACGAAACTTTTTATAAAGTGTGAGTGGTGTAGTGACCCGACCCTTTGGGGTATTTTTGAACTCACATGTAATCGCTTAGGCCTTAAGCGGAATAAAATTTATTTAATTTTCTAAGTCGGCCGGGACAAGGTGGGTGTATTTTTCTGCGATAGAGCGCGAAAAACGATGACCGACGGTGCGATCGGATTCGAAATCCGATATCGGGATCTCCCGGAACGGGATCCTTAGCGATGCGGTAATTAGTCACGCATCGGAAACCGTGCAAAATATCTTGCACCCTAGGATAAGGTGGGTTATCTCGGAGGGATAATTAATTAATAATTAATTATTAATTATCCGGTGACGGAAATTTAAATCCTCCTACGTACGAATTAATTAAGGGATTTAAATTGGTGGGATTTTATCTCGTGGATAGGATAAGGGATAGAAATCGGATATTTAATTAAGGGATTTAAATTGGTGGGATTTTATCTCGTGGATTGGATAAGAGATAAAATCCGGATATTTAAATCGGGGATTTGTTTTCCCCGGGATTATTTAATAAAGGTGATTAAATAATCGGTGACCAGGATTTAAAATTAAGATTTAAATATCCGGTAATTTGAATCCAATTGGGAATTGATTTCCCATGATTATTTAATAAAGGTGGTTAAATAATCGGTGGTCAGGATTTGAAGTAATTAAATAACCGGTGGTCAGATTTAAAGGTGAATAAATATCCCGTCAGTCGGATATTTATGTGAGAAATAGAAACGGGGAATTATGGGTTTCCTACGTACGTAAATAAAGAAATCAACGATCAAATTTGGGGATCGACGGTGAGGATAATAATTAAACAATTAACTAATAGGGTTATCGGTAGGGATTAATTAATTAACGAATTAATTAATCGGAGTCAAATACCCGAAAGGGATTTTGACGGTGCGGACTTACAAATTGGATGTATCCATAATAGGGATTATTTATTTCCCCGCTTACCGAGCGAAACCCTATTTTGTTTTTCCGCCTCCTCAAACCCTCCTCTTTCGTACGTTCCGAAACCCCTAACCGGAGGAGGAGAAAAGAGGAAAGAAGGGGGAAGCGGAGGAACCCGATCGCCCCGATTCACGTGCCGGAGATCGGAGAACGAGACGCCATCGTCTACGGGGAGCGGATCCGGATTTCCGACGCCGCGAGAAACAAGATCGGATCTTTTATTCCGATAAATTTAAGGTCCAGGGGTGCAGCGGGAGAGCGCGAAGGATACAGGTGTTCCGATTGCTCTCCAACAAGGTGGGTACGGTTGCGATGAGTGCAACCGGTGCTGTAAGTGCATCTATCGTCACTAAAAGTGCTCTTTAATTTACCTAACAAAGTAGATGGATAGTTTAACCTTTCGATTGTTGTTGATTATCTAATAAATGTGCGGCTGCGGTCGCGGTGCCCACTACACGCCATTCTTGGCGATCCGGTTTCGGATGCTGCACGTACACAGGCGGATTGGCCTCCGCATGGGTGTACTTTTCCGGAAAAGCGGTCTATATGACTCGTGCCCCCCACGTGAGGTGGGGACCCCTTCACGGCGGCTAAAGGTACCGCACTAGCCGGGGGGGGGCATCTATTGTCCTGTTCGGGGAGATGTTGTCAAACCCGACGGGACGGTGGTCCTGTTCGGGGAGATGTTGACAACCCCGACGGACGGTGGCACTAAAGTAAACAAAATATGTAATGTGAGTGCAAGTGTTTAACGAAAGGTTATGGTGTATTCGGTGCATTTGTATGTTTTATCCCTCTTGATATTGTTACACATCTACTTTGTTTGTCACTGACTTTACCCACTCCGTGACAGGTATTTCTAGGTGCGTTAGCCGGGATGGCGGTGGGACTGCGACGTGAGGATCGTAGTCGGACTCTTGGTTATCGTATTTATGACTCATTTCCCTTTATGCCATTTTAGTTGCTTGTGGATTACTTTATATGTGGACATGTTTCATTAGCTCTGTGGATGAGGTGTAGTTTTATGTGTTGATTCTTTCAGTAGTATTTACATTTGCGGCATGTTTTTACGATAAGATAAAAGTTGCGAAAATGTTTTCTCAAAAAGGGAAGTGTCGTGTGGGCACGGGTTTTACAACTCTGGTTTTATCTTTCCCAAACAATGACGCCGCTCAAATGACATGTTTTAGTTAAACGATTAAACTCTGAATATGGTGTATGTCTACTGGATGGTTGTTGGTTGGTGATTGTTGTATGATATTCGTAATTGGTTGATATGTTGTAAATGAGACGCCGTGCATATACGAAGGAGACTCTGTCTGTGGACAGAGTGAATTTGTGTATGCGGCGGTCTGGCACGCACCGGGGTTGAAGTATATGCTACCTTATTAAAAAAAAAAAAAAATAGACACGTTTTTCCGCTTCAAAAGACTCAAAAACCCCCGGGGGCGTGACACCAGCCTTTGCCCACTGTTTAGCCCCTATAGCCTTGAGCTTAGCTCCCTCTGCAATGCCCTCTATGGTGACTGATTTTCCCTCCTTGCTGAAAGTGATTGAGTGATTAGAATAATCAAAAGTCACCCTCCCATACCTCCTGAGCCAGTCTATGCCCAAAATCATGCTAGAACCATCTAATCTTATGACCCTAAGGTCAGTCTGGTAGGTTTCCCCCTTCATCAACCACTGGAAGCCAGAACACTTTAGTTTACTTAACACCTTGTGGCCATTTGCCACTGTAACCAAAAGTGGTGTAGCTGCAGTCATATGAGCCTTCATCTCCTTAGCCACCTGATAATCTATAAAGCTGTGGGTGCTTCCGGTGTCAATAAGTATTACTAGAGGTTTGCTTCCACACTCCCCCTGCACCTTGATGGTTTCCTGGGGAACCTCTCCACTGAGAGCATGAACAGAGATACCTCTCTCCTCTGGCTCCTTCTGCTCTTCCTCTTCTTCTTCTGGGAGCATCCCTTCATCAAAGACTTCTTCTATTTCTGCCTCCCCTTCAATCTGATTCAATGCCTTGCCTGGGCACTGATGCCCCTGGTAATATTTATCCCCACACTTAAAGCATAACCCAGCTGCCCTCCTTTGCTCTATCAGTTGCCTATTAGCTCCAGATGGCCATGCTGGATTCTTGTAGGGCACTGTTTTGCTATCCTCAGCCCCCTTGGAGTTGGCCTTCTGGTTAAAAGCTTTAGGGGCTTGGTATCCTGCAGATGGCCCATTGCCTGCTCTGTACATGTTCCTTTGCTTCTTCCACATCAAGGATAGGGCATGCTCATGTAATTTGGCTTGTTCAAACACTTCTTCTAGGGTGGTGGGGTTGGTGAGATCCATAAAAGGGACTAGCTCTTCCTTAAGTCCACTGATATAACTCTGAATGAAGTGTTCCTCACTCAAGGTAGGATTCAAGTATAGCATCCTGGCCCTCAAATCCTCAAACCTTTCTTGATAAGCCTCCACACTGGTAGTTTGTTCAAGTTTATTAAATTCTCTAACCAGTTTCTTCATAGAGGCTCCCTCAAATCTTCTGTAGATGGCTTCTACCAACTCAGCCCATTCCAATTCTGGTTTATCAATTATATATCCTTCCTTCCACCTATGAGCCTTGCCCACAAAATGCATTGTAGCTATTTCCACCCACTGCTCTTCTGGAATCTGATATAGCTTGAAGAATTGCTCACTTTTACTAAGCCATTCTCTTGGCTCATCCCCTCCAAAGGTGGGGTAATCCAACTTGGGGTAAGGTATATATGAATGCTACCTGTGTGGGGGTGGGGTACCCAGGTGATCTGCTCCTAGATGGGGTGTAGGCAGAACTCCTTTACCCTTATTATCTCTGTAATTATGCTTGGTACTGCTCCCTGGAATATCTGGTCCCCTCCCCTCTTTTATCTGGATTGAAGGCATAGGCTCTACCTTGAGGGAGTTGGTTTGGGATCCTAATATTCTCAACAATTGCTCATGTCTTTTAGCAGCTTCTAACTGCTGAGCATCATGCCTTTGTTGATTCAACAATTGGATTTCATCCAATTGGTGCCCCAGGGTGCCCAGTTTCTGATTATATTCCACTCCAAACTGTTGCAACCTATGTTCGATAATGGTATGGCACTCCGTGGATAGTGAATGCAATTTTTCCTCAAGTGTTTTAATCTGCTCATTCATTTCTTTCAGTCGAGTACCTTCAGCCATCTCTATGAGGTATGGATTGTTGGAATTATATTGGAACCTCTTATATTTGGATTTACCTATCTTGAATAAGGCTTACTGATTTCTTCTTCCCTCTCTTCTCAGATTCAAACACAACAACAATATAACAAGGAGGAGTCAAGCAATTTCTGGGGGGAAATGATCTTAATACCTTTCAATCAGCAGAATACTGATTGTTTGTGATCGCTAGTAGGTATATTGCTTGGTTCTGGGGATTGTGGATCTCCAATTGCTGTGCTGCTCCGATCTGTAGCTCGTTGCCTTGATTTGTTGCCTCGAATTATTGCTTGTTGCCCCGAATTGTTGCTTATTGCCTCGAATTGTCGCTTGTTGCCTCGGATTGTTGCTTGTTGCCCCGAATTGTTGCTTGTTGCCTCGAATTGTCGCTTGTTGCCTCGGATTGTTGCTTGTTGCCTGCTGCTTCACGATCCCTGGGATCGAAACAGCCCTGATACCAATTTGTAACGATCCGACGAGCCGCAGCCGATCGGTGAGGTTTCGAGCTGAGATCCGGGCTTGGCGGTGAGGATGAAGATCGATATCCTGACGATCCGTTGCAGATCTGGGATGAGATCTCTCTGAGATCTGCAATGGAGAGGATGATGGGAATCCAATTTGATCAATTTGATCAAATTGATCCTGGATCGGAGGAATTTGGATCTGGGATTGGAGGGATTTGAGAGGAAATTGGAGAGCTCTAGAGAGAGAAGGAGATAGAGATAAGAGTGAGAAGGAATTTGGAGGGAAAGAAATGAGATTACTATTCCATTCATATCCCGATTCTGTTACATAGATGCTTATTTATACTGTCCTTACTGAGGACTTACAGCTAATATGTAATAATTGTGAGAATTTATTTGTAAAAGTAGTAATAATCGTGAATGGGCCTAGTGGGCCGTTATTCGGTTGTAACTGCTTCAGTGGGCTGGATTCCTCAACGCTACAGTGCCGCCTCTCTACCCATCAGGCGGATCGGGTAGTTTCGCTCGGACGCCCGCTCCACGGCCCCTATCGATTGGATCGGGTTCCCCTACTTGGCACCCGCTTCGCTGGAACTCTCCAGACCTCCCCTGGTACTCTGACATCCGGTCCCATCTCACCTACCACCGCACTACTCCTCCTCCTCCTTCCTCTACGCTTCTTCCTCCCAAGGTTCGCCTCCTCTTCTCTCCTCCAGAGCTCCTTCCTCCTCTCCACTATTCCCCTTATACCTTTCATCCCGGCTCGTTACAGAAGAAGGCTACGGAACTCTGCCCATGTGAGCAGCTGGGTCCCAAGCGGACCAACAGGTCGAACTCACTGCCACCATGCCTTGGCATTGTGCTCCAGAAAATTTGTCTCCAGAAGAACCTGAAATCTCTCCTCGATAAAAAGGGTCTCAAAAAGTCGCTCCATAGTCGTGATCCACGACTCTGCCTCCCACCGCTCCAAACTCTGCCCAGATAAACGAGGCGGGTTGAGCTGGCGGAACCTCATCAAGCAATCTACAACCTCTCACTGCTCTGTAGGGGTCAACTGTCCTGCCGTCCCGGACGGTTATTTGCTGGTAACCGGCGCCATAGGGGCTATCGGTGCTGCTGGTACAACAGGGGGTGCCACGACCGACGAAGAAGGTACGGGGGAACTCTCCGGGGGTGCTACAACCGGCTGCGCCCTCTGCTCAAACATATGCATCATCCGGTCCATGGCCTCCTTCTTGCGCCGGGAAGCCTCCTCGTGACGTCGAACAGCCTCCGATATTTGGGCAATCTGAGCCCGAAGCTTCTGTACCTCACTCTGCTGGCCCCGCTCTAACTCCTCCTACACAGGCTCATCGGAGGAAGAAGGCTGAAAACGCGTCCGCATCCTGCGTCGGGGAGGCATCGTGGTTACATGCGATAACATCCAAACATCAGGACAAAGCAAATACTCGACCCAATCCAGCGAAAGTCTAAAACATGTCATCCATTCCATAGCATTATGTTGTCTGGAGCCAACATAATCGCTTAGGAGCATAAACATGCCAATCACTCATCCCGTCCCTTGGGAGAGGTATAAAACTCAATCAGGACTCTCGCTATAAATCACGACTCTCACATAGTCATCCTAAGATCCATCAATATGCCTAGGGTTTCTAAGTCCACAATGACCTACAACAGATCCGCCGCCCATACGGAAAGCCCCGTATGGACGAAGCGTCTAACCTACAAAAGATAAAACTACGACTATACAAATATCAGAGCTGTAAAATAAACTACTGAAATATAAATGTACAACTCCAAATAGTGCAGATCTGAACCTCACAATACATAAGTCTCTCAAAAATAAAACTCTCAAAAGTAACTATCTACTAGAATCCAGCAGACTATACTACAAAGCTCCAAAAAGGGTACCACTATACTCCAAGGACGGGTAGGAAACTAGCTCGCGACCCCCTCACCTCGAACTGCTGTCTCCGCTCGAACAGAAGCTGGAACAGCAACCTCGGAAAAACCTGTCACCACAGCGGGTGTGAGAACTACACCGTCACGTAGTTCTCAGTGGGTATCGCCACCAAGCCCGATGGTCTGCCCACTAAGTCTATTAGAGGCATAAGATAACATGAAAACTGATATAATATAAAGATAAGCTGAAAAGAAATCTACAGCTATCATGCCTCTATCTACAATGCTCAAAGGGTGATACAGATGAAAATGATGTATCGACTCTAACCCAATATACTAAATCAATCCAATCACAGTGACTGCCACATGGGGTCCAGTCAAACCTGCGCCTACCTATTGCCATTACATCCACGGAGGACTGAACTTACATAGGGCGTCTGTGACTGCCAAAACTGGCCCAGCCAGAGGGACTGCGTCGATAAGTCACGATAGGAAAGTAACAGGCCCAGCTCCGGAGCGGCACTCGAGGGACGTGATCCCACCGAGGAAAGTATTCGCGCACCTCTGTCGAGCTCAATATGGCTCATGCAGGCTATAATCCAAATCCACGATCAACAAGATCGACAGTAACCAACATCACATCTCTAACTCACTAGCGGGAAATACTCAACAGCCGGGACCACCGTCAACCCGACGGCTCCCACAACAGGACATCAACTCAACATGCAAACTCTAGCTGGGTATACTCCACAGCAGACAATAATAAAGGGTCTGAAAACCCCGAAAGACTAGAACCTACAACCCAAATCAAACAAGAACAGGATCTAGGCATAGCCTCTCATTGTTCTCGACCCAAAGAAGGAACAGCCCTTAGAACCCAGATCACTCGAACCCTCCCGAGTGAGGAAGTTTACAGGAAAATGTGACATTTCTTACTAAAAACCATTTTCACTCGAACCCCCTCGGGGTGAGAACTAAAAGTAGTTCTTTTTTCTTTTTATAAAACCATCTTGATTTGAAAAAACATATTTTAATGATTTTTAGCTCTTTTTAGGAAAATCAGTTAGAAAACAAGTTTTATTCCCTAACCCCGAAGGGCTAATGCTTTCGCCCAATCAGACAAGAACAGACTCCGGCGACCCTTCGATGTTTGGAAGAAAAACATTGGTTGACTAAAATCATGTGTGTCCAAAAAAATTCTGGGTTCAAGGTCCTGCTATCATTGGTACGCCACTGCCACGAACACAGTGGCGACAAATAAATCGAAGAACTCGACAACTCGGGACCACCGTTTACCCAAACGGCTCTCGCCACTGGTACAAGACTAGCTACATCTACCAGACTCCACTCTGCCCCCAAGCATGAGTGTAACATGCATCCTACACTAAGAGAAATCCCGACCACTCAGCCCACTACCCGGCCGAGGAAAACACTATGTCCAGGGATAGAATGTAATGTGCGGATGTCTAAAGCATAAATAAACCTAGCCCAAGTGAGAGTTTTCTACTAGTCCGATTGAACATACATCATATGACAGGGTGCTAGGTCAAGTTTCAATAATAACATTTGTTAATACAACTAGGAAGCATTAGTCGACATGAACTTAGTAACAACACAAGAAAAATATCATCTCTCTCTCTAACATGCTTCCTAGCTTCTCTCGCAATCATGCATGCACTCTATTTAATAGAATTAGAGAACCGTCCACCGGTTCTGGAGACGAAGCAACCAACCTAAAAGTGCGTGTCGATCCAAGGTCCAAACCGAACGTGGATAATCCTCAGGCCCACGATTCCAACGAGCCCAAAAACACCTGAAAATTCCTCCTGGGCACAAAGATACAGTCCAAACATCGCGATAAGCAAAAATCCCCACGTTCACAAATCTATGGAAAGATCAGTCCGAAAGAATCCAAAATATCACCTGCGAGATAATCTCCAAAAATTCCAATAATAAATATGGCTGCGATCCTCGCGAAGCTTAGATGTCAATCGAGTCCTCACAGGCCGAAATACGATAACCGAGCACGGAGATAAAAATCGAAAAAGCTTGGGGGGTCCAAGAAAACCGGCATGATTAAGGGGTTCGAAAATGCTCCGAATACCCAAATAAAAACCCAAAACTGAGAGGAGTGGTAAACACGGAAAATGAAGATCTACCTCTCATGAAACCGATGACGCAAAAATCGGCCAAAAACTCTCTTCCGTCAGTCCTAGGGAGCTCGCGGAAGAAGCATCGACGAAAAAACTCGGTATCAAAGGCGCGTCGAAGCTCGCGATGTTGAGAAGAACGCAGATGGCATGACTCCCAAAAATCTCTGGGATACCAAATGTCGAAGAAGACTCACAGACGACGCTCCCTGTTGAAAATGGGTCAAAGAGGGCTCGGGAAAAACCCTCAAAAGAGAACACCAATGGGCTATTTATAGCCCTAGCCCACCAAAAAAGAAATCGGATTCGGGCACAGGGGTCGGGCGCCCGAATCCGACTCGGCCCACTACTGTGCATGCCCGAAAACCTCTCGGCGCGCCACGTGGCCCACTCTGCGCCCCGCGCGCCCGCCAATCGCGGCGAGCCGCGTGGCAGCGCAGTCCACGGCGGAGACCATGGTCCGCGGTTCATGGCGGAGCAGCCGGGTCGCTGCGCCCGCCAATGGGCGGGCGACACGTGGCCTGGCGGGGTCCACAGTGCGACGCACCCGGTGCGCTGTCGTGCGTGCGTTGACCGCCCAATCCGCGCGCGCCACGTGGTCTACCGCCACGTTCGCTAGTCCCGGTGCACGCCAAGTCAGGTCCTCACAATACATCAGTGTACAGGCTCTCAGTATAAGTTAGATCCTCATAATACAATAGTCTCTCAAATGTGTAAATAAAAAAATAATCTGCTGACTGTACTAGAAATCTCCAATGTGGGTACTGTTACTCTCCAAAGACAGGTAGTGATCTAGCTCGCGACTCCCTCGCCTCGAACAGCAACAGCAGAATCAGCAACCCCCGCAATGACTCTGCTAAACAAAGGAGAGGAAAGAAAAATGAAGGGGAGAACCCCCAACGGGTGTGAGAACTACATCCACACGTAGTTCTCAGTGGGTACCGCCACTCAGCCCGACAGTCTGCCCACTAAGTCTACTAGAGGCATAAGATAATAATGCAGTAAAAACTGAATAAGAAAAGCTGGAGATACTCTACAGCTATCATGCCTCTATCTAAATGCTCAAAGTGGAAAACCAAAGAAAGACATGTAACCACTCGCACACGAGGTGCATAATCAATCCAATCGAGCTAACTGCTACATCTGGCCCAGTCAAGCCTGCGCCTCCCTAGTGTATCAACGTAGGGTCCCCTAGTGTATCAATGTAGGGTGTCCAATCGGACTAACTCACCCCTCGCGCAAAATTGCCTCAACAGGCCAAACATCGCATCCACTGCGGCATCTCACGGGGTGCTCCCCCAATGAGGAAAATGGCGCGGTATAGAGTATAAAACAGTGGCACATGCAGGTTATAGTCAAAATCCACACTCTCTCTCTCCCAGAGCGGATAAACTCAGAATCCTCAACATCTCGTACAAAGGTCGGAGTACTCTCAATGACACAGCTAATACAGCTCTCACGAATCCCGAGATACTAGCGACACAACCACTCGTGACGCAAAACTCAATGGCTGGAGATACTCCACAGCCGGGATCACCGTCGACCCAGACAGCTCCCAAACGAGACACACAACTCATAGACGAGAAGAACTAACTGACACAGCAAGGGTCCGAGAATTCTATTAGGCCGGTGCCTAGAACCCCAATCAAATAAGAACAGACTCCAGGCTCAGCCTTTCGAAGTTCTCGACCCCTTATAGTTCAGGAATTCGACTCCCTCGGTTAAAGCAGGAATCCAACGCCACACAATAAACTCACGGGCTGGAGATACTCCACAGCCGGGATCGACCCACAACTCGAGGTCTAACAAAATTGGTCGGACGACACTCAAAGACCTGGGACCACCGTCACCCAAACGGTTCCCAACAACACTGACCGGAAGAAACTCTACGGCCCGGGATCACCGTCTACCCAAGCGGCTCCCAACAACACTAACACTGATCTAAGCTCAGCTACCATACTTCACTCAGCCCCCCCAGGCACGAGTGCAACATACGTCCCACAATAACCTGACCTCTCGGCTCACTATCCGGGCGAGAAAACACTAAGTCCAGTAAATAACCGAAGTGTGGGATGTCTAAGCATACAAGAACCTAGCCCAAGTGAAGGTTCTCTACTAGTCTGGTTTCAACATGCATCATATGGCAGGGTGCTAGGTCAAGTTCCAACAATAGCATATATTTAAACATAGCATAAATAGAACATCTCATCTCTCACAGCATGCTTTCTATCTCTTCTAGCATGGAATAAACATATCCATTAAACATCATGCGCGGTATCAAATCCACTAAAGCATGTACAATAAAACAAGTAAACATCAATCCACATGATCTAGGCCAATTCCTTATGCTTACATCTCAATCCTAGAGATTGCACATATAATCATGCATGCTATCAATCACAATGAGTAACACACCCTTAGGTAAGCTTCTATTAATCATCATCATGAATAACTCATATTGCAATTCTCATAAAACATAACATGGATATTACTCATGTAATTCTCAAATAGATACCGGTACTATGCTTACCTTTCAATCACATACATAGGTACACTAACATGCATGTATTCTATCAGATAGAATTAGAGAACCGTCCACCAGTTCTGAAGACGAAGCAACCCACCTGAAACGCTTTTTGTAGGCAAAGCTGAAGTCGGTGAAGTGCGCAGTCACTCACTAACAAAATCCGCCGAAACTGCACCCTCGGCACTCAGTCGCACAAGCCTCTGCTACAACTAACATCACAACCACAACACACAAGTTAATACCCCACACACACCAAACAGCACTTGTTGTTTTTACAATCCAGCACAGAGATAGGGGATTTTCACCTGCGTGCAGTCCTCCGAAAAGTCCAGAAAAATCACGATTGCGATCTTCGCGACGAGTAGATCCAAATCGAGTATTTATACAGCTTGTTCCGACACCTGTAGGCTAAGATAGGGTCGTTTCATCGCGGTAAGCCAAAATATCCACCATTCGCAAATCTGCGAAAAACAGTCACGGAAAATCTTAAATATCACCTTCGAAACGACCTCATAAAAATTCGATAAAAAAATAGTTCCGTTCCTCTCGAAGTGTAGATGTCGATCAGGTCCTTAAACATCCCGTTTCGATGCTCGTAGGCCGAGAAATCCCAACAATACTCCACCGCTGTCCAAAAGTCCGCCGCAGAAAAATAGGTCAAAAAATACCTCAAGAACACCACCAAAAACTCAAAACAGAGCAAAGTGATCTACATGGAAATCGTAGGCGTATCTCTCATGAACGCGCTGCTGCAAAAATCGGCTCAGAATTCCATCGGGGTAGCTCAGGGGGCCTCGCGCACTAAAAAGCGATGGTAGAAGCCAAAATCGAAGGAGCATCGAAAGGCGCCGCGTCGCAGAAAACGCCGATGCCGCGGCCTCCAAAAATCTCAGGAATCCTCCACAAGATGCAGCACTGGTTGGAGAAGAAATTTCCTATAGAAGTCTCTGGGAGAATCTGGCCAAAAAACTAGGAAAGAAGCTATACTGGGACTATTTATAGGCCCAGCCCAAGAAATCCAATAATACCGAATTTGTCCCGAGATTCGGGCGCTCAGACGTCAATCGGGCGCCCGAATCCCACGCAAGGCTCCCCGCGAGGAGCGCCCGAAACCGCCTCCTCGCGCCACATCGCCCATAATAGGCAACAGCCAAACCACCGCCTTACGCCGCGCCGCATGGCCAGCCGCGGGCGCTGACGCGTGGCGCGCCCATGCGCGGGAACCCGCTCATCAACGCGCCGGGAGTCGCGCCCACGTGCGCCCACGCTGCGCCGCCTGCTCCCTACCACGCACGCTTCCCGAGGTGCCAAACCTTTGCTCCGTGGACTGCGCATGATGCGCCAGCTACCCAGCCGCTGCCACGCGTCCGAAGCGGGCCAACGGGAAGCTGCCACGTGGCGCTCCGCCCCCGCTGCGCCGTGCCTGCTCCCGTGGGCCGGGCCCACTGCGCTGCACCTTCTGCTCCGCCACGTGGCGTACGGCGCCAATCGAAAGCCGCCATGTGGCACACCCTTAGTCCACCGGCTCACCGTGCACCCGAAAACACTAGAAATCTTCCGGGTGTCCGTTTTCGGGCGTCCGGACTCAGAAAAATACAACCAAGTAGTCAATTTCTATCATTTTTCCGTGCTGAATCCAAATCTAATGTCCTTTTCGTGCAAAACCACTTCTAAAATTAGACGGGGGCATCCAAATACACTCGGAATCCATTCTACGCACTGAGCCCCTTTCTTGAGTCCGACACGCGCCCAAACACCTCCAACACTCAACAAGGGCCTCCAGAAGCCGCTGATCCAACAGTAATCCTTTCGCGGGAATTCGGGTCTCCACACTATCATAACCTGCCATACTAGGCTACCATCAATAAGCTCGGCCATTATGCCGCTACAAAAAGGGTAATGCTAACCTGGTCACCTTGGCCACTCTACATTATCTTTGTCCATTTCATATTTCTATACTTTAATTCTAGTTGCTTATTCTTTGCCTTTTACTTTCACTTGCTTTGTCTTTTTCTTTTCCACTTTTGCCTTGAATGAGTTTAAAGCACCTTGGCACTCATTCACTTGGGAAGTGGAGCCTTGGTCACGCACACCTCCCCCAGGAGTCGAATCATGTTCTACACCTCCGTTGGCACCTTTCCACTTTTCCCTTGAATGAGTTTAAAGCACCTTGGCACTCATTCACTTGGAAAACGGAGTCTTGCTCACGCGCACTTCCGCCGAGAGTCGAACTATATTCTGTACCTCCCGTTGGCACCTTTGCCTTTATGTTTCCTCTTTTATTTCTTTAGCCACTTTTAGCTTTTAACAACCCAGGGCTCGAGAGTTCCAAAAGACGGGTGCCTACAACCCCAATCAAACAAGAACAGGTTCCAGGCACCGCCTCCCGTAGTTCTCGACCCAATCCTTTTATCTTTAACCTCTTTTATTCCCTTCTTTACTTGGTTATTCTTACTTAACCCTATGTTTTCAACCTTAGGGTTTCACTTTGTCTAATGGACATTAATTATTTTCAATTACCTTTGGCCTAGAGTTTATTAACTCTACATTCACTTTACATTTGACCTAGAGTTTATTAACTCTAAATTGCATTTCACCTTGACCTAGAGTTTTATTAACTCTATGTTCACATTTCCCTTTTACCTAGAGTTCCTTAACTCTATTTGCATTTCACATTCAACCTAGAGTTCATTAACTCTAACTTGCATATTTTCTTTAACCTAGAGTTTTATTAACTCTATGTTTTTCATGCCACACTTAACCTAGAGTACTTTCAACTCTATGTTGAATACTCTATCAAGCAACCTTAGGTTATTCCCTAAGATAATGCCACTCGTTTGCTTAGAGTTATCTCTTAGGGTTCATGCCACTCGTTTGCACCTTTAACCTATGTTTTCTCCTAATTTTTAAATCCATGCCAATTTGCAAAGTTAACCTTTCTCTAGGTTTATCTACATCAACTTTCTAGGGTTATACCCTAACCTGATTATAACTATATATTTATCCTTACCATTTTACATATGCAAGAAAACCTACAATAGGTTTAACATAGCTCTCTCTTAGGGCTAAACCCTATTTTATCCAAAATCACAACATTCTACTCTACATGCTTGCTAACATACTTCTATATCCAAAATGAAAGAAAAAAGTGGAGAGATCATCAATTTTCGGAAAAATCCCCTACCTTGATGTGTTCTTTACAAGAAGTAGGGCCTGATTTCTTGTTCCTCAAGAAGAATCCCTAAAACATGGGTTAAAAACCCAAAGAGTTCATTAAAACCCTCTTTGGAGCTCAAAATTTCAAAACCCTCAAATTTTTCAAAAACCCTAAATACCTACCTCTTGATTTCTTACTCAATAGAGGTGGAAAGAGATTTCTCTTCCTCCTAGAATGCTCTCCAAGTAATCCTCTTCCGATCCGTGGCTTTGAAGGAGATCAATCCAACCAAAATCCCCTTCCCAGGGCTTCTCTCTTATAGAGAGAGAAAGAGAGGAGAGAGAAAGTGAAAGAGAGGGAGTGAGGTGGTCTGAGGTTGGGAGAGGGTCCCCCAGCCTTTTAAACCCAAGCCCACACAAAAGAATTACAAAACTGCCACTTTCTAGAGCATTCTACGCGCGACGGTCCGGACTGGATGCCCCCCGGTCCGAACCCCGAACATAGATTTTCAGCGCACCAAGACAGTCCGGACTCATTTCCCATGCTCCGGACTCCCCTACAATTTCAGCATTTCCTGCACCATTTTTTCTCTCGTTTTTGCTCCGAAACTCCGATTTTCGTTCCGTTTTATGTCCAAATCAAATCTTACACAACCGAAACTCCTCCTACACATTTCCAACACTTCCAGAAACATTTCATATTAAAATCTTTTTGATTATTTCTCCTCAAAATAATCAAATCCTCAAAACTCGACTATTCTTCAAATTTTTCGTTTTTGCTCTACGAGGCCCCAAACCCTACGGAATCATTCCGACATGCTCGAAATTCATTCTTTAACATGTCTACAGCCATTTTGACTGTTCCAGAGTCTATTTTAACCCAAATTCCATTTTAGAACTTATCTTAAATTCCGGTTCCAACTCACTTTTGGCTCGAACGCTTTTTGCTTCGAACCAAACTTGCTCTAACTCTTTTTAAACGTATTTTTAATCACGTTAGGGTGTTTTATCCGAAATTTGCCATTTTAGCAAAAAAAATTGTGGAGCACTACACAAATTGTCCCCCAAATCCCTTAACGCGACATTCTATCATCTGGAGGTCAAAACACATAATATAACGCCCGTATCATTCCCCGATACCAGAAATCATGCAAAAATATCAAATTATACAACAAAGGGGTTCTAAAGGTGTACCCACCTCACTCGGAGATAATCAACCGCACTCGCGATCTTCCTAAGCCTTCAAAATCTTATCCGGACCTATCTAGCGTCCAAAATAGAACAATTAATAACTTTACCTCAACCAGCAATTCAGTGGTCCCGACCACTGTACAAAAAAATCCTTATGTTCCAAGTTGCCAGAATAGTCTCCGATGTCCGAACCATCGCACCGATCGCTTTACCGATAAAAAATATGCCCGAATGACTCCACCGTCATTCGGATGTGGACAAACAGTCCACCGGATCTTTTACCGCGACAAACGAACATCCGGAGGGTAAAAGCGCAATAATAATACCCCAAACACTAACTGATAGGAAAAATAATGTAAAAACACAAAGCTGTGGGGAAAAAGGATTTTATAGGTGTATCGTAATCAACAGACGATGCCCTGGTGATGATGGAGAAGACCGGAATGAAAAATGATGTACTGCTATCCTGGAACGCCTACCTGACAAAGAACGAAACGTCTGACGACGATCCGAACCCAAAATCGTGAAGCAAAACCAACTCCGTCAAGCGAACCGACTCTGTCAAGCGAGACCAACTCCGACAAGCGAAACCATCGATGGCGACCCGAACCAAGCGGGCGGGCGAGCGGCACAAGGGCGGCACGCGAACGCTGGTTGTAAGGGCTGCGTGGTGGCGCGGGCTGCGCGGTGGCACGATAGGCAGCGCACGCAGCGCGCTGCTGCGGACAGCGCGGTGATGCGAGCAGGGGAGCACCGCGCGGGCAGTGCACGCAGGGGAGGTATGCCGGTAGCACGCGCAGGCAACGCGCGCAAGAGAGCTGCTAGGGCACCGCGGTGCTCGGGCCTGAGTAGCACGGCGTGCGGGCTAGGGCACTTGCGGCGTGCGGCTAGCAGCAGAGGCACGCAGGCGCTACAAGGGCGCGCAGTGCGGCGACTGCAGGGTGTGCGGGCTATGCAAGGGCGCACGGCGCAACGCTGTAGGGCGCGTGGGAGCTGATTGCAAGGCGCGCGGCGGCGGCTAGGGCAACGGCAGCGATAGTCGAGCAGCTAGGGCAACGACGGTGGGCAGCCTTGCGGCTAGGGCAACGGTGGCGGCGGCCTTGCCCCACACCGGCCAACTCTGCTCACCAAACCGTGACGACGGTGAAGATGACGGCACCAATCGCCGGTGCGCAAAACAAACAAGAAGACGATGGGACTCCGATCTCCGGCAACAGTGATGATTTCAGATCCGATTTTTGGCACGCGCAATGAGGAAAACGCCGATAATCAAAATCTTGGTAAAAGAGAAAAATTTGGGTTTCCTTTCTGACGTATGAAATTTCTAAATCTCATTATTTAAAAAGGAAAAACTCACCCACTTTCCTCGTAATGCATGCCAAACATCCGCAAAGTTCCCGAGCCGATTGCACGGATTTTGATGCACCATTAAGCCTTAACGGGTACCGAAAGCCCCCACACTCACACTCCAGAACCCGATAACTTAAAAGTATCATTTTAGAAGATCCGCAAGTCGGATTCGTGATTCGATTGCACTGTCGTTCTCCGTTTGACGGAACCAATAGAGTGACGACCTTTCCATTCGAAGATCTCACCCAAACGTCAGTCTGAACAATTACAGAGAAAATTTGCTTACCCGTCAAATCCCATTTCGTGCTTTCCGGTGCAACCCGCACTCCGAATTCAGCAACAGTTTCAGCCAAACCCTGAAGCCACATTTCACCAATAACCCGATGAAAGCCATTTTGAGGATTAGATCCTCAAAATGTCAACAACAACATCCTCTTTAAATTTTGGAAGAGACCAAAAATATTCCAATAATCGAAAATTATTATAATTCTGAAATTCAAAAATTAATGTTATTACAACTCAGGTAGTGGAAGTGGGTGCAACTTTCCCACTGGCCTCTGGTGCTCAGCCTTAACCTGTTGACAAACTAAGCAATGTGCCACGAACCATGTCACGTCTTCCTTTAGCTTGGGCCATCAGAAAGTCAGCTTTAGATCCTTGTACATCTTTGTCCCTCCAAGATGTACTGTATAGGGGGAACAGTGTGCATCCGTAAAATTTTTCTCATTCAGATCGACCGATCGGAACACATAAACTACCGCGAAATCGAATTGAGTCGTCCGCTCCGACAGAAAAGACCCCTTCCTGGTCAGATATGATCCTGCTCTGCAAAAGCTGTGAATGTGCATCCGTCTTTTGACCTTCAATATCCGCTCAAGCAAGGTAGGCTTGACCACTAGGGCCAACAAATCGTGCCACCGTGCCCTTAGGCACTACCCCCAGCCTCTACCGCTGGAATTTTGTGGTTAACCCGTCCTGTTGGGTAACCGCTCTGACTTTTAGCTCCTCCGATTGGCCTTTTCTGCTTAAAGCATCAGCCACTACATTTGCCTTTTCCGGATGGTACTGGATAGACAAATCGTAGTCCTTTAGTAGTTCCAACCAACGCATTTGCCGAAGATTCAGTTCCTTATGAGTGAACAAAATACTTTAGGCTGTAGTGGTCTATGAATACCTCACTGTGCGCTCCACAAAGGTAATGTCTCCAAAGCTTTAGGGCAAAAACAACTGCCGCTAGCTCGAGATCGTGGGTAGGGTAGTTCCGCATGTAATCCTTGAGCTGTCTTGATGCATAAGCTATAACTCTCTCCTGCTGCATCAGGACACAACCCAGGCCAATCCGCGAAGCATCGCAATAAGCCACATAATCCTCTCTCGGCCTCAGCAGTGCTAAGACAGGCGCTTGCGTCAACCTATACTTGAGTTCCTCAAAACTCTCCTTGCACTATGGCGTCCAGACAAACTTCTCTCCCTTCTGGATCAACCGGTTTAGTGGAGTGGCAATCTTAGAGAAACCCTCCACGAACCGACTATAATACCTGGCCAAACCCAAAAAACTACGGGCCTCTGTCACAGTAGTCGGTCAAGGCCAATCAATCACCGACTCCACTTTCTTAGGATCCACTACAATACTCGATGTTGTGATGATGTGCCCCAAAAAGGCTACCTCGCGAAGCCAAAATTCACACTTTTTTATTTTGGTAAAGAGTCCCTAATCTCTGAGAGTCTATAGCACAACCCACAAATGACCCTCATGCTCCTCGTCAGTATGCGAGTAGATCAGAATATCATCGATAAAGACCACCACAAACTAATCCAAACAAGGTCTGAACACCCTGTTTCATCATATCCATGAATGTAGCTGGGGTATTCGTAAGTCCAAAAGGTATAACCGTAAACTTGTAATGTCCATATCGAGTTCGGAACGCCGTTTCAGGGACATCATCACCCTTAACCCTGAGTTGATGATAGCCGGACTGCAAGTCAATTTTTGAAAACACCGTCGCTCCTTGTAGTTGGATGAACAAGTCATCAATCCGAGGCAAAGGGTACTTATTCTTCCCAGTGACCTTATTTAACTCTCGGTAGTCGATGCATAAATGCAAACTGACATCCTTTTTCCGCACAAAAAGTACGGGTGCACCCCAAGGCGACACACTCGGCCTAATGAATCCTTTGGCCAATAAATCCTCGAGTTGTGCCAAACGCCATCCGGTAAGGTAACTTTGTAATAGGTAGTGTGCCGGAAATAAGCTCGATCGAAAACTAGATCTCTCGCTCAGGGGGCATCCCCAGCAACTACTCAGGAAAGATATCAGGAAAATCCTTTACCATCGGAACATCTACAAGTGATGGTGAAGGCCGTGTGACTACATCCACCGAGGCCAAGTAAGCCATACATCCATCAACAATCATTCTTCTCGCCCGAGAAGCGGAGATAAATATAGAGAAGAAAGTACTTTTACATGCTAGGTAAATAAGTTCTGGATACCCAAGCTGGTGCAGATGTACCTAACGCTTCTCACAGTCAATAACAGCAAAGTGCTTGGTAAGCCAATCCATTCTGAGCACCACATCGAACTCCCTTATCGGAATAACCACAAGGTACCCCGGACTGTTAAGGAATTTGTTTTGGCGTATTTCGTGGAAATGGTTAAGTCTTGAAGATTGAAGATGAAAAAGTTTGGATCATATACCTCAATCTCAAGAAAGAAGAATTCAAAAGGATCAGGTACGTTTAACTAAATAAATTTGGTGATCCGAATACTTCTTATAGTGTAGAAACACTTGGATGAATTTTTAATCGCATAAAAATAAAAAACTGGACATGTTATATGTTCAGGATCCAGATCAGGGCACTACAGTCCGGACCCCGAACATAGGGTAATTCATGCGCAAATCCAGTCCGAATCACATTTGCTCAGTCCGGACCCCGAACGTGGATTTTGCAGAAACTGCATGAACAGTCCGAACCGTGGAACTTCAGTCCGGACCCCGAACGTGTGTTTTTCTGGAAAAAGTCTGTTTAGCTACGACAGTCCGGATCGCAGTATTCCAGTCTGGACCGTCGTCCTGAAAAATTCTAGATAAGGTTAGTTTTTGATTCTTATCTTCTTCCAATGGTTTCTAACCTATAAATAAACCCTATGATTCATTTTTTAGGGTAAGCCGCATAATCCGAAAAAAAAAAAATCCACATATAAAGAAGAAAGGAAATAACTAGATTAATTCTATGTTTCTTCATCTATATTAATTAATTTGATTCTAGGATTTCAAACTCAGATTTTGAGTAGAATCAAATTAATGAATACTTAGATGGTATTTCCGATCTATCTTTGATCTAAGTATTCGGCGGATCATCACCACCCAAAAAACAACGATTTTCTCCAAAATCGGCGCGTAGACTCGCGTGGCCTTGTGGATTCAAGGTGCTATCGCTCTCGTGGATTCGGAGCGAGGTACGTTCGTGGATTCGAGACGTGCTACTGGGTGAAGGCCGTGGATTCGGTCAGACGTCTGGATTCGGCGTTAAACGCAAATCGTGGATTCGAGGAGCGTTGCGGAGCGAGTAGAGAAGATCTACTAGGAGCGTATGGAAAAGGTTGAGTCATGAGTGAGTGCGTTACATCACCTTGTACGTGTTATAATTCTAGTGGATTTCACCGTGTTATCGGTCCCGTAGTTTTTTACTCCTGGTTTTGGAGTTTTTTCACGTAAAAATCTTGCGTGTCATTTATTTTCCGCATTGGGTTATTTTTATGCAACGATTTTTGAGTGTTTACTGTTTACACCTATTCACCCCCCTCTAGGTATTTTTTTCCCTATTTAGATCCATATTAGACATAACCCAACACGTACAAACCCGTTTGCCCAACATCACTTGGCAGGAAGGAATATAACAGCCTGCATCAATGGGTGGCCCTAGGGTCTATACCGTCAATGCTCTAAGAAGGGGTCTCTCCTCAAAACCGTGGGTACGAGCAAAAGTACGCGATATAAAAGAGTGGGATGCTCCAGTATCAAATAAAGTCCTAGCACGAATGCCCGAAAGTAGAGTAATACCTACGACCATGTCCTCTGGTGGGTCTATCACCTGCTAAGCCATCGAGTAGACCCTCCCACCAAACTGCTGTGGTGCCCTCTCCTCACGTTGTGGTATCAAAGGGCGTCCGGTCAGCACTGAAGGAGACCTCCCATGGCCCTGGCGCTGCGGTGCAGGTGTAGAGGCTATCGACGATGCCATTCCCGAGTTCAGAGCACAGTTAGATCTGAAATGTCCCTGCTTGCCACACCCGAAACAATAGTCATGCCTCTTGGAACAAGCTGTCACCATGCGTGCTCCGCCACAGAAAATGCAAGGCCGGTCTCCCGGCTTCTGTCCTCCTGTTTGAGTGCTCCTGGTCCCTTATTACGATCGAGGATGCTTGGGTGGTCGGCTACCCGCGAATTGACCACCATCAGGATAAGTCTGAGACCACTTCTTATCCTTGTTGCAGTCAAAGCCCTCCCGTCGGGCACGAGTAACAACCGCTCCACGCTCCACCAATGTGACCTTGTCTTCAAGTCAGCCGACTGAACCAACTGAAAAATATCGCTCCTCAACCCATCCACAAAAATACGAGCCTTATGGGACTCGTCCCTTATGACAAAGGGGACGCAGTTAGCCAGTCTCACAAACTCCCGCTGATACTCCATCGAAGCACGATTTTCTTGCTTAATGTTTTTCAGATCATCCTCCAACTATTGCTTGACGCTGTCGGAAAAGAAAGCCCCGAACAACTTTTTCGGAACGTAGTCCATGAAAGAAAAGCAGTGCCCCTGGAAGGGTCGGGTCGCACTGTCTTCCACCAGATGCGGGCGGTTCCCTCAAGAAAATGAACTGCTAAGGGAACCCGCTCGCTCTCCTCCATCATCAAGTCCTCAAAGAGCTTCTCCATCGTATCCACCCACTTTTCCACGACCCATGGATCGGTAGTCTCTCCCTCAAAAACAGGCGGGTTGTAATTTTGAAACTCCGCCAAGTTTGCCCTTACCCTTGTCCGCTCCGTCTGCAATGTAGAATCCCCTCCAACAACGGCAGTAGAGAAGGTAGGGGAGGGTGCTGTCATGGTCTCCCTTACTGAGTCCCCGGTAGTAACCCCCGGCATAGGTCCCGGGGCCACTGGCGAAGGAGCATTCGAGGGTACCGTTGCATGAACCTGCGATACTCTTGCTGTAGTGGTCTGAGTAGGAGTAGCCACATCAACACCACCTGCTGCCGGCAGGTCGGCCACATGTACAACTGGCTTGGAAGAAAGGGTCTAGACAGCAATAGCCAGCGTAGCCGTCTGCTGCGCTATCCGTTGCACTAGATCAGTGAGCGCCGATAGTTGCCCTGCCATATCCTGAGCCTGCTACCGAAGTAGTTTATTCTCGACAGCCAACGAAGTCTTCGCAGCCGTCGGCCTCGTCCCATCCTCTCCTCTGCCATCAGTCGACGGGCTAGTACGCGCCATAATCCGTACACACAAATTACGGAGTTAAACTAAAATTTAACTGATACAGTACCCGAGTCATACAGAAAATAAATCCCAATACTCCTACGCTCTCACATAACTAAGACTTTGGTTATCTCATAGGTCAACCGCATGTAATATTGTATACCATGGATATTGGACACAATTTAAAGATACTGTGGTTGATGCCGTTTTGTCTCTGATACCATCTTAATCTGTCATTCCCCGGGAGTCATTTTAAAGCAGAAACTACTGGATTTTTAAAACCCTTTTTTTTTTTTAATCACCCGCTCTGGAATGTGTACAAACCCGTCACATATACAAGATCTCTTTATACAAACAGACAGAGTCTCCCCTGCATATGCACGGCGTCGCAATCACAAATACATCAACCACACACAGTTTACATACACAGAGTCCCCATGTCTAATCTAATCATCCATACAAAAACAACGTCCATCCAGCGTATCATAAGTTGAAAGGATAAAACCACAAGGTTTAAAAATAGTGCCCACACGACACTCAGTTTTTCTAAAACCATTTTCGTAAATCTTTCTATTATTGCCCGTGTCTACACGACGCATCCATAAAATCATAAACCAAAACCATAGTTTCAAAAGGGTTTCTGGCTAACAAATAAAAGCACAAGTCCGTCTCAACATCCACATCATCCATAATATATAAGACCGCATGCATGAATGTTAACCAAACTGAAATAATCAATAAAAAGGGAAGAAAAAGTGTCACCAGTCTGAGGAAAAACTATCACTCCCTAGTCGCAACCTCACTTCCGTCCTGATCCCCACCGCCGACTTAACCTGTCACATAGTGGGAGTCAGTGACATAATCATGGTAAGAAAATAAATATAACTATAATAACAACTGTAAATAGAGATATTGCATAATGATGGAATACCAAACCATAAATCAGAACATCCGAATCTCCATACTGCTACCACTCATATCCCATATGGGAAAATCCAAAAACAGTCGCCATGTCGGTCCACTGACCTCAGGCACAAAAATAGTCCTGCTCAATAGCCGATGCAAAACAACACCAACTGCAATTATTGTAGTACCGCAAATCACTGCAAGGATCCCCTCACGCAAATTGCCACGTAGGGATCACGGGTCAAACAGACTACCTCTTCGAAAAAGTACACCGATATGGTAGCCAAACCGCTGTTGGGCGTGAAAGCGCCAAGAGCATAACAATCTCATAACCATGTAATAAACCCTCCTACGACAATCAGTTGCCCAAGTGTAGCATATATACAACAGATAATAATAAAAAGATAAATCAATTAACCATTGTCCTTTTCGGTGTACTGTTTCGTCACATTATCCGTGACCATGTCTATATCCTACTATCAAAGCAAGCGTCATCAAATAACCATAAAGAAGAAGAGAAAAGTTTAATAAAACCCACTCAACATCTTTCTCTTCTTCGGATTAGGGTACCCACCTCAAATGGAGACAACCAACCGCGCTTGTGACCCTCCTAAGCCTTCGGAAACTTACCCAGACCTATCCAAAGTGTAAAAATAAATCAAACAATATTTTTACCCCAACCGGCAATTTAGTGGTCCCGACCACTGTGGCAAAATTTCCTTCTGTTCCAAATTACAGAAACCACATTCGATGTCCGAATTGTCGCACCGATTGTTTTACCGATCAAAAATATGCCTCGAACGACTTTACCGTTGTTCAAATGTGGACAAACAGTCCACCGGATCTCTTACCGCGACAAATGATCATCTGAAAGGTAAAAACACAATAATAATACCCCTAATATTAACCGATAGGTAAAACCGTGTAAAAATACAAAACTATGAAAAAAAAAAATTTATAGGTGTACCGCATGCGAAAGACGAAGTCCCGGTGGTGAAGGAAAAGACCGAACCAAATAACGATGTACCAATGTCCCAAAACAACGAACCGACGAAACCCAGCATCAAGAACCCCCTCCGGTTGCAGAAACCGTCCTCAGACGCGATCCGACTGTTGACGAGGCAACAGACGATGACCCGGGCCCCTACCATCACCTTGACGAATTCCGTGATGAAAAACGACCAAGCGAAACCATACCTGACGGAAAACGAAACAAACTCCGTCAACCAAAACCCAGCCAAAAACCTTGACGGCGGTGGCGGCGCGGGTAGACCGCACGGGCGGCGCACGGCACACGGGCGCAAACCGCGCATGGCGCACAGGCACGGCCAGCGCGGCCTGGTAGCGCACGGGCGTGGCCATGGCAGCGTGCTGCGCGGGTGCGGGCCTGGCAACGCGTGGCGCGGGCGGCGGTCTGGCAGTGCACGGCATGGGCGGCGCCTAGCAGCGTGCGCGGGAGGTGGCCTGGCAAGGTGCGACTCGAGCGGCGCCTTGTAGCGCGAGGGCGGTGGCGCGACTCGGCAGTGGCATGGCTTGGTAGCACACACTGCGGCAGCGGCGCGGCTGCGTGATGCCGAGGCTAGGGCACGGTGGCGGCGGCCTTGTGGCTAGGGCAACGGCGGCAGCGGCCTTGCCCACCATCGAACGACTTTGCCCACCACCTCAACTCCGATGGAGAAAAGATGAAATGAAATCGAAAACTAACCTCGCTCCGACGGGGAAGACGATGCGACTCCGATCTTCAGCAACGGTGGTGTTTTCGGATCTGGTCTCCGGCGATAGCGACGTTTTCGACCTCGGTTCCCGACGCGCACAACGAGGAAGAAGAAGAAATTCAATTTTTGGGAAAAACGAGAATTAGGGTTTTCTTTTGCACGTATGAAAATTCCATATCCTATAATATTTATAAGGGATTTTCACCCGTTTTCTCGATATGCGTGCCAAACATCTGAAACGTCTCATATCCATTAGCACGGATGTTGATGCACCGATAAGCCATAACGGGTATCAAAATTTTCAAATCTTGCATTTTTGGACCTGGTAACTTAAAAACGTCGTTCCGGGAGATCTGTAAGTCGAATTTTCAATCCGATCGCACTGCTGTTCTCTGTTCAACGAGCTCTACAACGATACAATACTAACAACACAAAATACCTCACGAAAACACAACCAAGAATTTTTTGGAAAAAAACTAACTTTATTCCAATATCAAACTAAAAATTCAGTGTTATTACACTTGCGCCTGAATTCTGCATTCCTTTCTTTTGAAGTCTTCCCTATTTCGGCTTGAGCAGCCACAGGATGACTCTGACTCTCCCTTTTTCTGTTGCTTGACTGGGGTGATCTGATGGTAGCCTTCAATCGAAGTTGTTCTTTAATGAAGTGATGATCTTCTTATCGACTGCTCCTTCTGTCGGCTGATGCTTTTAGCCGACGGCGTACGTCGCATGCCGTGTCTTAACGGGTGTGAGATCGATCGCAAATCCTTCTTTGGTTGGCTTTTCCCTCCGTCGGCTAACGTCTTCGGCCGATAGTAGATGCCACCTGTCGCTCTCTTAAGTGGCGAAAATTTTAGTCTCAGCAGTCATATTAGTCATTTCTTTAGTGAACACTATTCTTTTGCACATTTTTTGATGATTTTGGTTCGCCAAATTCAAAATCGGATCTCGCTACATCATTCAACTAGACGATACTGTTCAGATAGTGATTTTACTTCATCGAGTTCGGATCTCATTAGTTTGCATTAGCCGATTCTTCAAGAGCACACCTAATATTTCGAATTATCAAATATAAAAATTTCATAAATTTAAATTCAAATCCAATTTTTCAATTTTAATTTTATAGTTATTATATTATATGAAATTAAAGTTTGAAATTAAAACTTCCAAATTATCCTATTTTTGATCTTATCTAGCTAATTGATTCTACCGTGAATATACCGCGCCATATTGTGATTGGACGTTCAAATATAATTGTGTTATGGTACCCTTCATAAAACCCATACTCAACTCTATAAATACGCTCGATTGTTGCGCTTTGTATTAGGCTTCTAAAAAAGTTGGTTTTTTTTTTTATATATATATATATAAAATAAGCACTACATTTGAGGGATTGCGAGGAGAGTGCGGATGGAGAAGAGTAAGTTCAATCCCAGAAAAGTTGGGCGCAAATCAGTAGAGTATCACCCCTCACTTTGGGGTGATTATTTCATTACCTGCAGTCCAACATTTTCCCCACAACAGGCATGAATATATTAATTATTCGTATTATTTTGCCTTTTCTTTTGATGAAAACAAGCAACACGGCTTCACTTTAATCGTATAGAGTTAGACTCTGGAGTGCTATTTATTTTTATTTTTTTTTTCACTTTAGTAAGTATTTATAATAATTTTTTTTTAATAAAATTTAGTTAGCTCTGTAATTCTAGTGACGTTAATTTATAAAGCCATATAGAGTTAAAGAAATCCCAAATTTAGTGGTTGTCATGCCATTAGCTAAAACAAATGATAATAAATTAAGATAAAGTACAACATTGATAACTAGGTGCTGTTTGGTTTTTCCAAAAAAATGTGAAAAAAAAAATATTCAAGAAATTTTTTTTATGGAAAACCTTTTTTTTTTCTAAATTTTTGTTTGATTGGTTTACATAAAAATAAGCATTTTTGGAAATTTTGTTTTCCATATTTTATGAAAAATTAGCCTTTTTGTTTTCCAATTTTTTTTTAGAAAAACCAAAACTCTAGCTTTCCATAAAATGTGAACAAAAATTTGTCATAAAAGCTTTTTTTTAAGGACCGAAGGACGAAAAACTGAAAAAAAAAAAATAAAAAAATTCATGAAAACAATTTTTTTGAAAAAAAAATTTCACACTTTTTTGAGAAGCTAAACAGCTATCCACTAAAACTAATTACAGCAATCAAACAATATTCTAAGAATCAAATTTTGTAATTTTTGAAAATTATTTTTTAGATCATCAATTCATCGAAAGATGAAAGGTCAAAATTAAATAATTTTCTAAAAATTATAAATTTAAAATCAAAATCAGAATTATAGATCTTGTTGTAGATAGTTAAAACAAATATTCTATCAAATATTTAATCATTTTGAATTACTTTATATGTTAAACAAAATTTGTAACATTTAATCATATGAGAGCCACATTTGTAAACAATAGCGTTATTTTCCGTACAATTCATTGATAGTATTAAAATATAAAAACACAATATGAATTCAAATTGTCATACAACCACTACCTAACGGGTTAGCACTCAACTCAAATCAACCAAATCTAATAAAAAATAATAATAATAAAGGCAAACATTTTTTTTTTTTTTTTTGAAGTACCATCAAACATCTAAACCAAGCAATAAAGGAGTCACTAGTTATAAATTCTTTCAGCTTTGCTTTGCAGATTAACGAGACTAGAACTACAAAACTAAGTAAATTTAGTTTAAGAAATTATATATTATTAATGCTAACCAAATAAAGAAAGGGAATAAATAGACTTGTAGTTTACATCTCATATATATATATATATATATATATATATATATATATATATATATATATATATATATACTTTATATCATACTGACTTTTCAATTCCATGAATAATACAGAAGTCATGGATGGAGCAGAAAGTTGAAGAATTGAAGGAAGAAATAAAGAAAAAACTTCATAGTACCACTGATTTGCATGAAAGTATGAGTTTGATAGATGCAATCCAACACCTTGGAATAGACTATCACTTTGAAGAGGAGATCAACGAGGCATTAGACCGCATCTACAATTTAGATTTAAAAAGCTTTGATCTTCATGAAGTTGCTCTCCGGTTTTGGTTGCTTAGACAGCACGGGTTTCGTGTCTCTGCCAGTAATTTAATTATTATCACACATTTGATTGATAGTATTTTTGGATCATCCTACTTGCAAATTATGATTAATGAAGCTTTTTTTATAATTTCAATTCGCAAAACAAAATTTACCATATGATAAATGATATATATGGAAGTAATTGATATAAATATTAAATAAGTGTAACAATCCAATACGTAAGTAATAATAGCTCATCGGCTCCAAACCACTCCCCAGAATTAAGTCTATCTATCGATCTTACACACTAGTCTATCTTGAGATGTAATATCAATGATCATAATTGAATTGCTTGTACAGATGAGTTTACCAAGTTCAAAGATGACAAAGGGAACTTTGTTGAAACCTTAAGTAATGATCCGAGGGGCTTATTGAGCCTATATAATGCGGCTTATCTCGGAGGTCACGATGAGAACATACTTGAAGAAGCCATTTCATTTGCAAGAAGTCATCTAGAATCAATGGTAAACAACTTGAAGCCACCACTGGCAAAGCAGGTATCGCGCGCACTTGAGACGCCATTGTCGAGGAGAGTGAAGAGACTAGAGACAAGATATTACATATCCGACTACGAGATGGAGGATAAACGGGATGATACTATATTTGAGCTTGCAAAATTAGATTTTAATCTGTTGCAATCTCTTCATTGTGAAGAGCTCAAGAGTATCTCATTGTAAGTTGCATCTAATCTCTCTCTTCCAAAAGCCAATGAGTTTTCCATACATACCATTCTCTATATATTTTACAATCCTTGTTTAGATCCTAATAATTATTCAAAATCAATCCTGAGAATAAATGAAATTAAAAATTTCTTTAGTTTTATATTTTTACTTTGATTCAGTAGGACTTCATAATGGCATATTTTCAAACAAGAATAGATGTTAAATATATGCAATATATAATATATACTTAATGTTTTATTCGTATTGCAGATGGTGGAATGATTTAAAAGGCGAAGATAAATTTTGTTATGTGCGGGACAGAATCGTCGAACTCTACTTTTGGAATTTAGAAATATATTCTGAGCCTCGTTATTCTTGTGCACGCATGATAGCCACAAAGGTGTTAACCTTTGTTTGCATTTTAGATGATACTTATGATGTCTACGCAACTTTGGAGGAGAGTCGAGTGTTCACTGAAGCAATACAAAGGTAGTATATACGACTCCAACTTAATTTCTTTCATAGCTGAATCCAGTTAATTTTCCAAGCTTTGAGTAGGTTTGAGGATGCGAATATTAATTTTATTCATTTTTATATATACTAAATGCTAATACATAGGTCTAATTTTGGCCAATAAACTATGTAAAGATAGGGCTGTCAACGGCATCATTTATTCAACGAGCTGGTTTATAAAAATATCCTCATGCTCGATTTGTTTATTAAGTACTAACCAAACACTAGTGGCTCACAAATAGCAAATTAGAATGTCACCCCTACTAATAAGTGGAAAGTTGAAACAAAAAATAGAAATTTATAAACTTAGTTTAATAATTAAAATTTATAAAATATGGGATTCTTTACACTTGGATTGGCCTAAAATTCAAATAATAAAAATTTACATATAACTAGGCTACTATTTATCAATAATTATATCCCTTCATTCAAAAATCAAAAACCTAATATATATATATATATATATATATATATATATATATATATATATATATATATATATATATATATATATATAGTCGGACTGGAATACTATCGATAACATTAAACAATTGATGCTACCAAGTTTTCAACCCTTGGATGAAAGGATATGTTATTTCTACAACAAAATTAGGTCATAGAGAAACATCTTTGTGACACTTTTGTACAAATGTTCTATCTATATTTTATCTATATCCAAAATTATATTATAGGGACATATTTTTAGAACACATTACAATAATATGTCGCTATACACCTTAGCGACTGCACATATAGCGACACTAATTATAAATGTTGGAATTTTTACTAGCGGCACTTTTTTTTAGATTTTAGAAACACTTAAAATTAAGTGTCGCCATAGCATAGTTTTGTTGTAGTAGCTTGGGATTATAGTGGTTCCCTAAGATTTTTATTATTCAACCGATCACCCACTAAACTCTAGGGGACTACTATCATCCTAACAGCACATCTCTTAATCCAAGAGCTAAAAAATTAGTAGCACCAATGACTTGGTGCTATCAATACTATTCCAGCATAGTTTTATATATATATATATATATATATATATATATATATATATATATATATATATATTCACACACACGTTTTCAATGTTGAAACTTTTGAATCTATGGTCGGCTTTCTTAGATTTGATATAGAGTATTTGAAGTACTTAAAAAATAAAAAATTTTATTTTTTGATATTATTTATCTATTGATCGAAAGGGCTCAAGATCAACGGCTGAAAATAAAAATCTCTTAAAAAGTGATGATATGACACTAAAATTTTACATCAACAATATTGATATTTTTTATGTAGTATAGAAAAATTTCTATCAAAATTCTATGTGATTTTGATATTTCTACACCGTTATACTTACAAACGACTCATTACGATCGTTAAAATTAGTAATTTGAGACCCTTTGAACACTAGCTAATGATATCATAAAAAATTTTATTTTTTGATATTATTTATCTATTGATCGAAAGGGCTCAAGATCAACGGCTGAAAATAAAAATCTCATATAAAGTGATGATATGACACTAAAATTTTATATCAACAATATTGATATTTTTTATGTAGTATAGAAAAATTCCTATCAAAATTCTATATGATTTTGATATTTCTACACCGTTATACTTACAAACGACTCATTACGATCGTTAAAATTAGTAATTTGAGACCCTTTGATCACTAGCTAATGATAACAAAAAAATTACGAAATTTATTTTATAAGTATTTCAACTGCTCTAGATCAAATCTATTGTAACCGATCGTCGATTAGAAAGTCTCAATATCGAATACGATTTGAAAGCACAGAAAGCACCGTGCTTCTAAAAATATCCCAACCTCTCTCTCTCTCTCTCAATATATATATATATATATATATATATATATATATATATATATATATATATATATATATATATATATATATTCGAGCTAAATCAAGTTGAACTTGACTTCAGCTTGTGTTCGGCTTGTTAATTAAACGAGCGATTGATCTTAGTCTCATTTTGATCATGAACAATGTACGGAATTGTTAGCTCTATGTAAAGATGGCCTGAATCAATTCCTTTTTGTAGCACAAATAAAAATATTAGTATACCGTACAAATAAAAGATTAATATTTGTTGCATACATATTTCATATTACTAAATAAATTCTTAAAGAGGCACTTATATGCAGGTGGGACACACAGTCGGTTGATCAGCTGCCTACATATTTGAAATATTTATTTCTCAAATTAATCGACACATTCAAAGAATTCGAGGATTACCTTGCATCGGAAGATAAGTATCGCGTTTCTTATCTTAGGGAAATGGTAAATTTTTCCTTTTATCTTTCTTTAATTAATTTTTAGCTATTTCAAAATTTGTTTTGAAAGGTGCATAAAGTCAAATTATCACATTAATTAATTATCATAATATAAAATACGATCCCTGTTATTATCATGCAATTATCATAATGATCAAGTTTTATATTTCTGCAAAAACATTGTGTCAGTTATTTGAACCGTAAAAACAAATTAAAGATAACGACATAATTTAATTTGTCTTGTATTATAGAAGAATATATATATATATATATATATATATATATATATATATAGAGAGAGAGAGAGAGAGAGAGAGAGAGAGAGAGAGAGAGAGTTGCCACTACAAAAAAAAATAATAATATTTAAGAACACTTTTTTTATATTTAATTATGCTTAAAAGCGTCTTAATATAGTCTAGCGACGTATTTAAAAGTGTCGGTTAAAACGTCGGTAAATGAAGAGTCGTCACGTATATACCTACGCTTATATCAAATGTCGGTAAAACATATTTTGATTCTTTAAAGCGTCAAGATTTTTTTAAATTCTGACGTTTTAAAGCGTCAAAAAAATAAAAATAATAGTAAAATTTATTATTAAATAAATTAATTTAATACAATAAAAAATTTATATGACGATGTTTTTTGAAGCGTCGATATTTGCTATATTATAGAACACTTGGGGACGCTTCTCTCAAGCAACGTCTAAAAAGCGTTCTTATATTGAACTTTTTTTTGTAGTGTACCAAGTTTTTTGCCGTTAGATCTACCCCATTGATCATTTTCAATCTTTAGATCATTCTATTTCACCAACTATCCACTAAACTCTATGGGACCACTCTCATCTTAACCGCACATCCCTTCAACCAAGGGCCTATCGAAAATCTAATAGCATAATGATTTGGTGCTTTTAGTATCATAATATGCTCACTAAGTTATTGATGCTATTAAGTTTTTAATTTTTGGATTAAGAGATGTGCGGTTAAGAAGATAGTGGTCTCCTAGGATTTAGTGGGTGGTTAGTTAAATAGTATAATCCAAGGAATGGAAATGGTCAAAGAGATAGATCTAACGGTAAAAAATTGGTAGAATAAATTGTTTGGTGCTATCAATAGCATTCCAGTCAAGCTATATATATAGCGTCCGCTACTATGCTATCGATAGTACCAAGCACTTGGTGCTACCAAGTTTTTTATCGTTAGATCTACCCTTTGATCATTTCCACCCGTTAGATCACACTATTTTTCCAACCACCTATTAAACCCTATGGGCCCATTATTATTCTAACCATACATCTCTTCATCTAAGGGTTCAAAACCTAATAACAACGATGACTTAGTGCTATTAATAGTATAGTTGCCTAGTTCTCTCTCTCTCTCTCTCTCTCTCTCTCTCTCTCTCTCTCTCTCTCTCTATATATATATATATATATATATATATATGAGTTGAGCTGGAATGCTATCGATAGCAAAAAGGCTTCGTTGCCACCCATTTATTTTCGATAATGGAGCTTCCAAAATGGCGATCGGTACCGTTAAATATGATCTAGACTATTAAAATTTTCTGAAAATTAAAATTTTTTTTTTTCGATATTCTTTTTTTATCCATCAAGTGAGCACAAAAACGAATGGTTGAAAATGAATATCCTTCATAAAGTAATAATAGGAGTATTGTAATTAAGATCAAGAGTATAGATCTTATTTTAAATAGTTTAAAGAATTTTCTAACCAAAATTTAATTAATTTAGAATTCTTTACACCGTTAAGCTAGCAAAAACTCATATCTACCATTAAAATTATAAATTTTGTAACCCTTTGATCATCAGGTCAACATTGTCGAAAAGATTTAAAAATTAATTTCTAGATAGTTTAAATGATTTAGATCATATTCAGCGATACCGATCGTTAATTTGGAAGCTCTATCATCGAAAATAAATAGGTAACAACGAAACCCGTTTGCTATCTATAGCATTCTCAGTGAACTTTATATATATATATATATATATATATATATATATATATATATATATATATATATATATATTGTGATGCTAGAAATTAAACTAATGAAGGTACTATTTTGGTGGCTGCAGTTTAAAAAACTAGCTAGTGCTTATTTTATGGAGATCGAATGGTATGCACATGATTATGTGCCGACTTTTGATGAACAGTTGCAAACTTCAATGATTTCCTCATCGTATCCGACGCTAATCTGTTCCTCCTTTGTTGGCATGGATAATATCGCAACAAAGGAGGCATTTGAGTGGGTTGCTAATATATCTGAAGCAGTTAAAGCTTCAGCCGTTATCTCCCGACTCATGAATGATATCACTTCATCTGAGGTAATCCCTTCTTCTCTCTCTCTCTCTCTCATTCTCGCATATGCGTGTGATCTGTAAAACTATGTATGCTTTCACATACTTTTTGATGTATATATGTGCTACAATAATGTGGATGTCTCCATATATATAGCTTTGTTGACAAGCAAAATCTTTTGAAGCTTCTGGCTATATTAGCAAAGCAAAATACAGTTATTGTCCTAAAAGCAAAAACTCCATATAAAATTTTTTACTTCTTACTTTAATAAACTATTACAAAGAATTAATACATTCTAGATAACTCTATTCAAAACAACACTTAGTGAAAGTTTAGAAGGGACAAACAAGTCCTTACCATCTCTTTTGTCTTGCTTCATTCTTTGATTATGTTTCATAGTATTAGTTTCAAATTTAATTCATTACTTGCTAATGATCTCTAATTTTTTAATTACTTCCTTTCAACAGCGAGAACAAAAAATGGGACACTCTGTCTCTACATTGGATGCCTATATGAAAGAACACAACACAACCAAGGAAGTGGCCATTGCAAAATTTTGCTCCATAATAGAAGATGGATGGAAAACAATAAATGAAACATTCTTGAAGCCAACTGATATTCCAATCCCTCTTATTGAACGAGTTGATAATTTCACTAGAGTGAGCGAATTGGTATACAAGTACACAGACGCATTCACATACTCTACTCATCTTGAAAAGTACCTATCGTTGTTGTTCGTACAGCCAATTACTATTTGAGTGCTTGAAGTCTACTTCGATCTATCCATCTGAAGCAAAAAGTAGACTAGTAATAATCTTTGCATGCAAGTTTACATAATTATTCAGAAAATGGTTGCTTTTCGGAAGGTGATCTAATAAATAAGAAATGTATGTGCATGACTTCTTATCTAATGTGTGATTATGTTCTGATGGATAGATAGAAGCAGAGTGTGTGTGAACTGGACTTTTTGTCTAAGTCTTTTATGTTTGGATTATCATGTAGTTTCTTTCCAAAACTATGCATGTAACTGGACTTGTTGCCTAAAGTGTGATTTATGTTCTTGTTTAGTATTACCTAACTTTGAAACTATACTAATTAGATACATTAGTTATGTACTTGAATAACAACATATATAATTAGAAATTTGTGCCAAGTATATTGTGTTAATAACTAACTAAGGCTTCGTTTGAAGTACCACCATAGAACTCTAGCAGTTCCCATCGGTGTTACCTTTTTTTAAAAAAACTAATAGAAGAAAAATTAAAAAAACATGAGCACACACAAATCAAAGCACCTTCGAATTCTGTAAAGAAGAGTGGAGAATGTCGTTTTATCTCTTATGTATAAAACATTCGCTGTAAAACATAGTAAAAATATATGAAGCTGAAGAAGATCACAAATTCTCTTTTGACAAAAAGACCCAAAAATAAAAAAAGAACACCCATTACATATAGCTACAAATGCTAGATAAATATGCTGCATAAGCACATCACAATCTTGAAATGGGTCAAAAATAGCTAAACATTTCAATATCACTATCTTCTTTCTCAAGTCCGTAAAAATATATAACACTAATGCACAACAGTACTCTGGCCAAACTGTCACGCCCCGGGGTTCAAAAAGCAAACCATTATTATAGTAACCATGAAAATTGGATAATTTAAATACTCAAAAAATTATAATTTTAGGAATTTCTGGAAATTGAAAATTTGAAAATTCGAATACGTGAGGTGTCTTTGCGATAAAATTGCTGACATAACGAAACATGATTCGAATCCGACGAAACAAAATCTCTATCTGAACTGTCGGATTTGAATGTCGTGGTGATGTCCCTTTCTCAATCTAGCACGTTAAAAGCACAATTTTTAAAGAAAAATGAGAAATCACTTGCAGTTTTTCTGTTGGAGACTGAACACTGTAGGTTCAAAAAAAAATATCTTGCAAAATATCTAGTGGATTTTAGAGAATAAGGGCTCTAGGAAATCTACTCTTAAAAGACGAACGTCTGAAGCTATGTTACATTGAAAACAGAGTTTCGGGTAAAAAGTTATAGGATCTTGAATGAAATTTGCATACAGTTTTCTACTGGAGACCGAACACAGCTTTCTGCTGGAGACCGAACACAGTGCGTTCACGAAAGAAAATCTCGCTGAATATCCAACGGAATTTAGCAAGCAAGTGCTCATTAGAATCTACACTCAGAGACGAACGTGTCGGTCCAAGTTTTGCTGGAATCGGACCTAGCCGCCACCTTCTCCTCCTCTCTTTTCCTCTTAACCAGCATACCTCTATCCATGGCTGCAGGCACCTGAGAGCAGCAAGGGATACGAGCAGGCTACCCCACCTCCTCTTGACTCTGATCACTTCCTCTCTCTTGATCTCTTTCTCCCTCTCTAAATCCCTCTCTCGATCACTCCCTGCACGCGGGCTGTATGGTGGCTGCAGACTCACCCTTTTGGCACAGGCTGAGAACTCCTCCTTGGCGGCTTCTCTGGTGAGCACCACTACATTGTCTGCGATCTCGAATGACTCATCTCGCGTGGTTCCTCTCTTTTCTCGGGATTCCCGTGGGATGGTATTCATGATTCAGATGAATATTTATATGTGTGGATGGGTATATGTGGGTATCAGGTATTGCGGATCCATGACTTCCAATAGACGCAAGCATCTATTATTAATTACCCACATGTGATTGGGGCACCTTCGATTAAGAGACCTTTATGAGAAGGATAGAATAAATCGTATCCTAATGATTGACCAAATCCTAAGTATATGTTTTAGGATTTAGCTGGATTTAAAATTGACTTGATCCCGATTATATGTGTTGAGAACTAGTCGATATTAAACTCTAAGTATATGTGTTAGAGTTTAATTGGGTTCAATTGGCTCTAAGTATATGTATTAGAGTCCAATTATATTTGATTCCATATTTGGCGTATGTTCCAAAGTGGAGAGACCAAACCCCAAGGATATGTATTGAGGTGGGTCGGATTTGATGCTACTCGAAAGTAGGAGATGGCTAAGTCCTATATGTATTAAGATTGGCCAAGTTTGATATGTTTTTTACTCTAGTTATATGTGCTAGAGTAAAAGGTTGACTAACCCTAAGTATATGTATTAGGATTAGTTGAGTTGATTTGGCTTCTACCCTAGATATATGTGCTAGAGTAAAAGGTTAACTACACCCTAAGTATGTGTATTAGGGTTAGTTAGGTTGGTTTGGATGAACTCTAGGTATATGTGTTAGAGCTCGATCGAATTGGATTTGGCTAAATTCTAAGCATATGATTTAGAATCTAGTCGGTTTGGATATAATTTTGCCTTAATTATATATGTTAAGGCGATGAGATTGAATGGGTTTTGGAATTTTTTATTTGTGGATCGAATGGGTTTTGGGTTTTTTTTTATTTGTGGACTCGGCTTATATTATACCTGGACTGGATTTGGGACCCGTATGTGGTTGAGATCCCTATGAGGACTGAGCATTATTTTCATATGGGTAAATTTGAGGCATGTATATGGGTTGAGCCTTATTTAATAAATGATTGAATTCATTTATTAGTCCTTTTGGAATTGGACTTAGACTCCAAATTGATTAGGACTCATTTGAATTTTGTTTGGATTCAGAGAAATTTCCATTTATTTCAATATCTCCATTTATTTTTATTTGTTTTGGGGTCAGAAGAAATCCCTTTTTTTTTCTTGGGATGCGAGCAAATACCGTTATTTTATTTTGATGTGGGGTCATAAGAAATTTCTTTTTTGAAATTATTTGGGATCCGTAGAAGTTTTTTTTTCTTTTTCTTCTTCTTCTTCTTCTTCTTTTTGTTTTTTTTTTTTTGAGATTATTTGGGATCCGAAGAAGTTTTTATTTTTTATTTTTTTTTATTTGATTTGGGATTCGAAGGAAATCCACTGATCTTATCTTGGGATTCAATCCCTTTTATCTTGTAATTTGATTTGGGATCCGAAGGAAATCCACTAATCTTATCTTGGGGTTCAATCCCTTTTATCTTGTAATTTGATTTGGGATCAGAAGGAAATCCACTAATCTTATCTTGGGGTTCAATCCCTTTTATCCTATAATTTGATTTGGGATCAGAAGGAAATCCCTTTTTGACTTAACCTCAGTTCGGATGTCCGAAGAAATCATCCGAACCGGTTTTGGGATGAGCCTAAAGTTAGGGCGTCCGAAGAGGTCCTAACCGGCTTTATTAAATTTCCTTTTTTTTTTTCTTTTGAGCCTAAAGTTAGGGTGTCCGAAGAGGTCCGAACCGGCTTTATTAAATTTTCTTTTTTTTTCTTTTGAGCCTAAAGTTAGGGCGTCCGAAGAGGTCCGAACCGGCTTTATTGAATTTCTTTTTTTTTTCTTTTCCTTTTTTTTCTTGAACCTAAAGTTAGGGCGTCCGAAGATGTCTAAACCGGCTTTATTGAATTTCTTTTTTTTTCTTTTCCTTTTTTTTTCTTGAGCCTAAAGTTAGGGCGTCCGAAGAGGTCCGAACCGGCTTTATTAAATTTTCTCTTTTTTTTCTTTTGAGCCTAAAGTTAGGGCGTCCGGAGAGGTCCTTGAAGGGGGACCGGCCGTGGGGTTACCGAGCACACCTCAACCCACACAGCACACGAGCGCAGCGGAAATAGAATCTTTCGTAGATGAAAGTAGGCGAAAACGATTGTAGAAAACAAGCACGAGAATAACTAAAGAAATAAAATAAATAAGAGAATGCAAGGACACAAGAATTACGTGGTTCGGCCAACAATGTGTCAACCTACGTCCACGGGCAAGACCACCTCAATGCGTTATTCGATTAATCCACAACACAAAAGTACAAGGAGTAAAATTGGATTACAAGAAACTCTCTCACGGAAGCTCTCCACGTTTTTCCTCTCAATTAGGATTTTTCAATGAAGCTCTAAAAAATAAAAGATGAATCGCAAGAGTTAATATAACTCTAAAAACCTAATTCTAATAGGAAACGATCTCCACCGTCCATCCGAGTTTTTAAATCACTTCTAGTCGTCGTCCATATCCTCTTAAGAATTATCTTTAAGATATTCCTAAATCATCCCTAATCTTTAGGATCAAGATTGGATCAAATCCATATGGACTCGAAACATGATTTTACATAATCCAACAATTCTCCCACTTAAAAACATGTGCCGAATTTCATAAAACACAAAATTGAATATCTTGCCAAATTCCCACTCTCCTCATGTAGCTCCAAGACCGAGAGAAGCCATACTCCAATTGAACTTCTCTCGAGTCACCGGTTTCGTTAAAATATCCGCTGGATTCGCATCTGTGTGAATTTTCAACAATGAGATAAAACCCTCATCCACCACATCTCTCACGAAGTGATAACGAATATCAATGTGTTTCGTCCGAGAGTGAAACGCCGGATTCTTCGCCAAGTGTATTGCACTTTGACTATCACAATTCACTCCCACCACATCTTGCTTCACTTTTAATTCTCCTAAAAATCTTTTTAGCCAGATAGCCTCCTTACAAGCATGTGTTATTGCTATGTACTCCGCCTCCGTCGTCGACAAAGCGACTACCGACTGAAGCTTCGACTCCCAGCTAATAGCACCACCGCCCATGGAGAAAACATAACCCGTGGTAGACTTTCTTCTGTCTTTATCTCCTGCGAAATCTGCATCCACATATCTGACGCACTCCAAACCCGCAGAACCATAACAGAGTGAGAAATCCGCAGTACCTCTCAAATATCTGAGAATCCACTTCACTGCATTCCAATGTTCACAACCTGGATTCGCCATATACCGACTCACTGCTCCCACTGCTTGAGCAATGTCGGGTCTCGTGCACACCATGGCAAACATAAGGCTCCCTACTGCCGATGAATATGGTACCCGAGCCATGTCGGTCTTTTCTGCTTCCGTACCCGGTGATTGCTCGGCCGACAATTTTAAATGAATAGGAAACGGGGTAGAAACTGGCTTTGCGTTCTGCAAGTTGAAGCGCCGCAGAACCTTCTCCACATAACTCTTCTGTGAAAGCCAAACTTTTCTATTCTTTCTCTCCCGTAGTACCTTCATCCCGAGTATTTGATTCACAGTTCCTAAGTCCTTCATATCGAACTCACCGGCTAACTGAGTCTTCAAGATAGATATCTGGCCCTTGTTATTTTCGGCGACCACCATGTCGTCGACATATAATAACAAAATACAGAAGCTCCCGTCATTATAATCGCAGAAATATGCACAATGATCCGCTTCAAGCCTATCAAAATCCAAACTTATAATGGAGGAATCAAATCGCTTGTACCAATACCTTGGCGCTTGTTTCAAGCCGTACAACGATTTGTTCAACCGACAAACCAAATACTCCTTGCATTTTTCGACAAAGCCTTCGGGTTGCGACATATATATATCTCCTCCTCCATGTCACCATGCAAGAATGCTATTTTTACATCCATCTGCTCGAGCTCCAAATCCATGACCGCTGCGATCGCCAAAACAACCCGAATAGTGGTAAGACGAACCACCGGTGAGAAGATCTCATCGAAATCGATTCCCGGCTTCTGAGCATATCCCTTCACCACCAATCTTTGCCTTGAACCTCTCCACATTCCCATCTGTATCCTTTTTCACCTTAAACACCCACCGACATCCAATCGCGTTCCTTCCCTTCGGCAAATCAACAAGTTCCCAAGTCTTGTTCTTCCGAATTGACTCCATCTCCTCCTCCATCGCGCATTGCCACTTCCCAGCGTCAGTCGACTCACAAGCCTCCTTATACGAAGTCGGCTCATCTTCTTCCGCTAAAGCAACATTTGCACTAACATGGTTTGCAGAAGGAATAAATGAAGTAATATAGTCATTATACCTCGCAGGAGGTCTAATAACTCTACTAGGACGCCCGGAATCCGCTGGCGACTCTACCGGTGAATTTGTATCTTCGGATGATTGCGGAGATTCCAAATCAGGTTCATCATCAACCACTTCATCATCCTGTTGTGTTTGCTCAACTTGCACCTCATCGCGCGCTTCAAAGAGCTCAATTGGAATCATAGCATCATCATCTTGCTTTTCCTTGGTGCCTTGAAAGGACCCTTCATTGAAGATAACGTCACGACTTATGACTATTTTGTGGTTAGTAGGGTCCCACAATCGATACCCCTTAACACCTTTCGCATAGCCAAGAAATATACACCTCCGAGAGTTCTTATCCAATTTTGACCTTTTCTCCTTCGGTATCCACGCATAAGCATCACATCCAAAGGCACGAAGATAGGAGTAATCAATGGACTTGCCGCTCCAGACTTCTTCAGGAATTTCCAAACCAAGTGATTTTGTCGGCGCTCGATTAATCAAATAACAAGTCGTGCTCATGGCTTCCGCCCAAAATCTCTTGTCGAGTTTTGAAGTACTCAACATGCTACGGGCCCTCTCCATAAGTGTTCTATTTAACCTCTCCGCTACACCGTTTTGTTGCGGTGTACCGGGTACCGTGAGATGCCGCTTAATTCCATGCTCAATACAAAACTCATCAAATTCTCTTGAACAATACTCCCCTCCGTTATCAGAACGTAGGCACTTAATTTTTAAATCCTTTTCATTCTCCACAAGAGTTTTGAACCTCTTAAAAGTCTCAAACACATCGGACTTTCGCTTTAGAATATACACCCAAGCCTTCCGAGAGTAACCATCAATAAATGAAACAAAGTAAGAACATCCGCCCAACGAAGTATCGGGCGACTCCTAAGTATCCGAATGAATCAACTCGAGATGCTTCTTACTTCTTTGATGTGATAGAGAAAAAAACAACCTTCGTTGCTTCCCGTAGATGCAATCTTCACAAAAATCTAATGGCGCGGACTTGTAACCTGAAAGAAGTTCACGGTTGGATAATACCTGCAATCCGCGCTCACTCATGTGTCCTAAACGGCGATGCCACACCATTGAAGACTCTTCCTTTGCGCTTGCAACAACCACTTCTCCCACTTGAGTCTCGCCCACTAATCTATAAAGGCCACCTACTTGCTCTCCTTTCATCAACACCAAACAACCTTGACATACCCTCAAGTGATCTTTCTCGCCGATGAATTTAAACCCTTGTTTGCAAAATTTTCCAAGTGATAGAAGACTTTTTCGAAGTGCAGGAACATGTCGAACATTAGAAACCGTCCGAATAACACCATCAAACATCTTGATCCGAACGTCTCCCACTCCAACCACCGGACATGCCGTGTTGTCACCCAAATAGATAACTCCACAATCCCGTGACTTATAAGAATGAAACCACTCCCTATAGGGAGTCATGTGGAATGACGCCCCCGAATCCAAGATCCAATGATAAATAAGCTCGGATCTATCCAATGCGACTAACGCATCTCCGTCTTCTGAACTAGCCGACTTAGCATCCGCTTCGGCTATATTACCTTGAAAATTATTTGAATCGGATTTACCATCAACTCCTTTAACCCGACAATCTTTCTTCACGTGCCCCAACTTTCCACAATTCCAGCACTTTACTTTCTTTTTGCCCTTGGATTTTGATCTCGACTTTCCTCGATCACCATACTCCCTCTCGAAAGGTCTTGCCCGTGCTATCATAGCCTCCCCCGAAGAACTTCCTTGGCTAGACTTCCGCCTCATCTCCTCGGTAAGTAATGATGCAACAATCGACTCCATCTTAAGGATTTCAATATGGCTCAAGTTCATAATCAAATTATCCCAAGTCTCCGGCATCGAGCAAAGTAAAATACTTGCCTTTTCTTCTTCATCAATTCTCACGTCTAGGGCAGCGAGTTTGCTCACGATAGAGTTGAATGTACTTAGATGTTCTTATACCGGTGCCCCGTCCTTCATCTTTAGATTGTATAATTGTCGCCTTAAGAAAATTTTGTTCACCAATGACTTTCCTTCATAGAGATTTTTTTAATTTATCCCAAATCCCGTTGCGGTAGTCTCAGTCTCCACATTGAATAACACCGAATCATCCAGTGCCAAATATAGGTTTGCCAAAGCCGTCTTGTCCTTCTCTTCAAATTGTTTATCCGTCATCCCTTCCGGCTTATTCTCTATTCCTTGCAGGGCGATCTCACAAGCATCTTTAATCAAAACTGCTTGCATCTTCAGTTTCCACAACGTAAAGTTCGCTCCATCAAATCGAGAAATCTCATACTTTGTCACTGAAACTTTCCCCGCCATCGTTTCACCGTCAACGAACTACGAATAACCAAACGCTCTGATACCAATTGAAGGGGGACCGGCCGTGGGGTTACCGAGCACACCTCAACCCACACAGCACACGAGCGCAGCGGAAATAGAATCTTTCGTAGATGAAAGTAGGCGAAAACGATTGTAGAAAACAAGCACGAGAATAACTAAAGAAATAAAACAAATAAGAGAATCCAAGGACACAAGAATTACGTGGTTCGACCAATAATGTGTCAACCTACGTCCACGGGCAAGACCACCTCAATGCGTTATTCGATTAATCCACGACACAAAAGTACAAGGAGTAAAATTGGATTACAAGAAACTCTCTCACGGAAGCTCTCCACGTTTTTCCTCTCAATTAGGATTTTTCAATGAAGCTCTAAAAAATAAAAGATGAATCGCAAGAGTTAATATAACTCTAATTAACGATCTCCACCGTCCATCCGAGTTTTTAAATCACTTCTAGTCGTCGTCCATATCCTCTTAAGAATTATCTTTAAGATATTTCTAAATCATCCCTAATATTTAGGATCAAGATTGGATCAAATCCATATGGACTCGAAACATGATTTTACATAATCCAACAGTCCTAACCGGCTTTATTAAATTTCTTTTTTTTTTTTTTCTTTTGAGCCTAAAGTTAGGGCGTCCGAAGAGGTCCGAACCGGCTTTATTAAATTTCTTTTTTCTTTTCTTTTGAGGCTAAAGTTAGGACGTCCGAAGAGGTCCGAACCGGCTTTATTGAATTTCTTTTTTTTTCTTTTCCTTTTTTTTCTTGAGCCTAAAGTTAGGGCGTCCGAAGAGGTCCGAACCGGTTTTATTGAATTTCTTTTTTTTTTCGTTTCCTTTTTTTTCTTGAGCCTAAAGTTAGGGCGTCCGAAGAAGTCCGAACTGGCTTTATTAAATTTTCTTTTCTTTTTCTTTTGAGCCTAAAGTTAGGGCGTCTGGAGAGGTCCTAACCGGCTTTATTGAATTTCTTTTTTTTTCTTTTGAGCCTAAAGTTAGGGCATCCGGAGAGGTCATAACCGGCTTTATTGAATTTCTTTTTTTTTTTCTTTTGAGCCTAAAGTTAGGGCGTCCGGAGAGGTCCTAACCGGCTTTATTGAATTTTTTTTTCTTTTTTTTTCTTTACCTGAGAAATACGTTTTAAAAAAATGGCCGAGGAAGTCGATTGGGGGTGCTGAGGAAGTCGATCGGAGGTGCTGAGGAAGTCGATCGGAGTTGCTGAGAAAGTCGACGGAGGAGTTGAGAAGTGCTATTTCTTTTTTTTTTTTGATGTGGCGATGATGGATATATGGTGGATTTTTTTTTTTTTTTTTTTTTTTTTTTTTTTTTTTTTTTTGTGGTGGAATATGGGAGGTTTTTTTTTTTTTTTTTGTGGTGGAATATAGGAGGTTGTTTTCAAACAAAGCCAAAGAAAAAATCTCCTTTTTATTCTTTCTATTTTCTCTATTTATAGTGGGGAGTGGCAGAGAAATATCGTGGGATTTGTTGGGATTTGTTAAGGGGTTGGCGAGAAAATGCGGGTTTGTTGAGAAACGACGTGCGTGGGAATGTGGGTTTCGTTGAGGAAAAGACGAGGTTCAAATTTGAATACGTTGAGGAAATTATTATATTCAAATTTCAAACTTTAAATTTCAAATTTCAAAATTAAATTTTAAAATTGAAAGGATATGTTCAAATTTTAAAATTCAAATTTTAAAATTAAATATGTTGAAATTTTAAAATTGAACGGTTATGTTTAAATTTCAATATGTTGAGGGAGTATGATTATATATATTCAAATTTTAAATTTTAAATTTCAAAATTCAAAATTGAATATGTTCGAATTTTAAAATTAACCGATTATGTTCAAATTTCAATATGTGTTCAAATTTCAAAATTGAACGGTTATGTCCAAATTTGAGAAAGTATTGTTGTATTTAAATTTCAAGTTTCAAATTTCAAAATTGAATATGTTCGAATTTCACAATTGAACGGTTGTGTTCAAATTTGAGAAAGTATGGTTGTATTTAAATTTCAAGTTTTAAATTTCAAAATTGAACGGTTATGTTCAAATTTGAGGAAGTATGGTTGTATTTAAATTTTAATTTTCAAATTTTAATATTGAGTATGTTCAAATTTCAAAATTAAACGGTTATGTTCAAATTTGAGAAAGTATGGTTGTATTTAAATTTCAAATTGAATATGTTCGAATTTTAAAATTGAGAGGTTCAAATTTCGAACGAGAGAATTTGCTTGGATTCAAAAATTCAAAATTGAATTCCAAATAAATAGGATATGAGTAAGTTTGGATAAATCGGTTGAAAGATATTTTGAAATTGGGTTGTAAATTTGAATTTTGAATGAAATAGGAGTCTGAGAGATATTTTGAAATTTGGTTGGAAATTTGAAATTCAAAATTCAAAATTTATTTTGAATATAATTTTTGAAATTAAATTTTTAAACAGGAAGTTGACTATAATGTAAGGCCCGCTGGGCAGAAAAAAAAATAGGATCCGACTGATTTGATAGACTAAAAAAAATCGACGGAGCTTTAATGAGACCCATAAGCTTGTGTTCACAAATGGCCTAAGCTTGTGTCCACAAATGGCCTATTAAGGGATTGAATTTGCAGTAAAATTTGTTGGACCCAAATTATTAATATGGTAAAAATTTTGGGCTTATACGGGGCTTATTAGAAATATATAGACAAACCAATATTACGGGCTAACCATAATCTTTCCCCCTATTTTTTTTATTATATATATATATATATATATATATATATATATATATATATATTATTTTTTTTTTTTTTTTTTTTTTTTTTTTTTTTTTTTTTTTTTTTTTTTTATGCCAACATACATGAGGGTGCATCTTCATCATCCACTACAAGCCTCAACTCAGATCAGCTTCTCCTCGAGCTCGGGTGGAAGTTGAACCCAAGTTGGAGAGAGCTAGGCTGCGGCTTCAGATCCGTTGCTGCCGCTACCTCTCGTCGCAGGCCGCCACCACCTCGGCTTCACTTTCGTCGGGCCACACCTCCTCAAGCTTGTACACGCACTCCCAAGCTGCAGGAACTGAGTTTAATGGGCTACTGTCCATGGAGTCCGTGGTGGTGTATTTTTTTTTTGCCAGAGTTGATTTTTCGACCACCCTGCGCGTCGGCATAAACTCCAAAGGCATGCACGACACTCTTGAACCTCGGAGGACACCCGTGCTCATCTTCGCTAAGATTGGAATACCCCCGTGTTGCTAGTTGTAGTACTCGATTAATTCAAATTTGAATTTGAGAAAATTCAAGTGTGAATTTAAGTCTGAGAAACAAAAGAAACCTAAGTGGTTGTATACCGGCATGCAAATTGCACAGTTTTCGAGACGTTATTTTCTGACTTTTAGATCCGAGTCTAATCTCGAAAATATGAAATTATCAGTGCGATCGTCTCATCGAATCGATTGAAAATGGTATAGACCAATTTTTTATCTAACGGTCGGATCGTCCAGAAATCAGCAAAGAAGTTAGTGGGGCCCGCGACTTAAGTGAATAGTACTTATGAATAGTAACCCCTAATTTAATTTCCTCGCTGGCCAACGTCGGTCGATCGACTGTCTGGTCTACGAATCTGATGATTCAGCTAGTAGATTTAAATGACGTCGTCGTTTTGAGCACAGTGGCGCTGACGAAATTTATGTTTGACGAGCCTAAAGCATCGAAAAGCGTGCAGAACTATGAATTACACAGATAAAGATGGATCAAGAATTTATCAGGGTACAAACTCAAAAAATCAAAATTGCTACTCTATAGGTTTCGTCGAGCCGGACGTCGTGGTGGTGTCCGTTTTTCAGTTTGACAACCGGTTGTCTCAAAAAGCATGAAATAGGAAAAATTCATAGTATTTTGCATAAAAGCCTAATATTTTATGCATCAAAATGTGTGCACTTCCTTGGTGAGGGACTTCTCTGCATTTATCAACTACTGTGAAGGACCCAAGTGCTATTTTGGGCTATAGGCGGGCCTATTGGCATTTTGTTGCAATATACAAATATAGCACCTAGGGCATCTATGGGAGAAAACCCTAGCCGCTTTCCTATTGAAACCGCAGCCCCCACGACCTCTCCTCTTCCTCCTCTAAATTCCCTGAGTGCCAGCACCGCCGGCCGCCGTCCCCCATCGCCGGAAAAGCAAGAGATTTCAAGAGAGCTCTTGATCTCGGGTGAGGAGTGGGGGAGTGCACCAAAGTCCTTGGGCTTGTGCCTAGAGACCCCTGCGGTCATTCTACCTCCATAAGTCTAGTTGTGGTGATCTGGCAGACTGCTGTGGACGCGTGACGCTGGGAGGAGAAATCCGGCCTCAACCTATCTTCTCCAAATCTGACGAAGGTGAGATTTTTTATCCCTTGGTTTTCTCTGCCCAAGACCTCTGGAAGTAGCCTCCTGAGTCCATGGGGATGCTTTCTGCAGAGCCCCAACCCTCCATGCACGGCCGGTTGCCGGCGGGGACTCTGGACCCGCCGGAACCCTAATTTGCGCCACCTCGTGCACGTGCACTTTCCGGCACCTTGCGCCGGGATCAAAGATTCTGGTCATCTTCTGTAGGGTCCAGCGAACACCTCCATAAAGTTTTGTGGTGGTTGGATCTGTGTAGAGGAAGTTTGACTCAGCCCTAGTTTTGGGCCACTGTGCTTGGACCGAGCTTGCTCCGCCGCCGCCACCGTCGCTTCCCACCGCCGACCACCGCTCTAGTAAGCCTCCCCGAATCAAGGGCAAGCCACCTTTGCCCTTGCATGCGACCCATGCAGGCCAGTTGAGAATCTGCCATGAATGGAGCCAAGGTGGCCGCAACAATGGCGGCCGGCCAATCGCCACTTCCCGGCGCCAGCCACCGCACCCGCAAGCTTCCTTACATCATGTAGAAGCAATCTGGACCCTTTCATGAACCGGGGGGCTTCTGTGTAAGAATCCACCATTAGAGCTCCATTAATGGCCTCTAGAGCTCGAGCTCAGGTCCTCGCGGCTACTATGTGACACCCCCGGAATTTGGATTAGTCCTCTATATAAATGATATAATAGGACTAAATCTCTAACCCGGCTATAGCATTTTGGATGGTAGCAAGATCCATGAGGAACATGAGAGTTAAGCGTGCTAGAGCTAGAGTAGTTCTAGGATGGGTGACCCCCTGGGAAGTGGGGCGTCACATACTAGCCCCTTGAACTTGACCCAGACACACTCAGAGCCTTTTTTGGAGCCTAGTAAACTGCTGCTTTCCTTGTTTCAGCACCAAGTTCAATGGGTGCTGAAATGGCCCAATCCAAGCTCTTGAACCATGTGAACTTGGATTTATCTTGCTCCATCTTTGGTTTTAGCCATCCAGTATCTGTCCAGTAGTGAGCCCTAGTCTCCTTCTAGCATCCTAAAAATGATGCTCAGCTCAAAGTGGAAGATGACCAGGTGGATTGTTTGATCCCACATGCCAAGCTCTAGCTTAGGCTAGGTTGCCTTTTTGCACTGTTCCAGCAGCTTTGCAACTTCAGTAGGGCAATCCCTTGTGTCCTCATGATCCCAGGAGCTTGATGCTCACCCTACTTTAGCAAGTGACTGAGTGGTTTAGTGGATCTAGTAAGCTAAGCCCAAAATGGGCACTTGATGGCCCTTAAGCTGTTCCAGCAGGTTGGCTGCACCCTCAGGGTGAGCCTCGAAGTCCTTTCGACCTACTGAGCATGATGTGACGCCCCACTTCCCAGGGGGTCACCCATCCTAGAACTACTCTAGCTCTAGCACGCTTAACTCTCATGTTCCTCTTGGATCTTGCTACCATCCAAAATGCTATAGCCGGGTTAGAGATTTAGTCCTATTATATCATTTATATAGAGGACTAATCCAAATTCCGGGGGTGTCACATTCTTCCCCCCTTTAAGCCCTGACGTCCACGTCACGCTCAAGCACACTCACAAGCACCAGGCGATGTGAGACTCGTCTCGCTAGCCTTAGCCGACCTTGTGAGGAGCTGCACTCCACTCACAACGGTCATTAGCCGGGGAGCCTCGCTCTACCCGCTATATAACCCTGGCTCAGCCGAGACTCATCTCACATTTCCGGCTGGTGAATATCTCTGATACCAACTGTGACGCCTCACTTCCCAGGGGGTCACCCATCCTAGAACTACTCTAGCTCTAGCACGCTTAACTCTCATGTTCCTCTTGGATCTTGCTACCATCCAAAATGCTATAGCCGGGTTAGAGATTTAGTCCTATTATATCATTTATATAGAGGACTAATCCAAATTCCGGGGGTGTCACACATGATGCTCGCCCTAAATTTGTGTTTGGTCAAGTGTAAGTAAGAAAAGTAGAAACTTGAGCCTATTTACATAGTGTTTGTTTTCCTGGCTATTTCGGACTCTATCCTGACTGGTCTAGAGATTTTAGTTTAGCGTTGGCGACTTCCGAAGCCGAAATCAGCTTTTCCGGAAGTGTTTTCAGTATTTATGGCACCGTATGAGTACAGAGTCGCACCCAGTGGAGTTTGAGTGCCCGAACGTCTTCAGTGAAGCGTTTCGGTGCAGGATGTCAAGTTTCGTTAAATTCGGAGACCTGTAGCACAGATTAGGTCATAGTGGATCTATTGGCGAATTTTCGAAAATTCCAGAAGATTCTGGAACTTCAGCGAAGTTCCCCGTTTAGCTTGTCTGCACTCAGTGAGTCAGTTGGTTGGGACCTTGTGAGCCATCCAGCGGTCACCGTGATCGTCTACCCTGAGGTGGGTTTATCTTCGGTCCGGGCTTTATCATTTCGGCCCTATGGGGTACCATGGTGGGTCGAACCCCTGTGTTTGTTGTTATCCTTGATCCTCCAATTAAGATTTCTATTTGCTTATATTCCAGTATTCATTGTGTATAGCTATGTAGCATCGATCTTGTAGTTCAGTTCTCGCTATGATTTCATGTTCAGCATTTAGTATATCTATATATACAGCTTGATATATGCCATGTTTGCTTTGTCATCAGCTTAGTTATATTAGCATTTCCTATTCTATGTTGCATGATAGAATAGAAGTACAGTTATGCTATTCAGTTTTAGTTACAGCTCAGATATTCAGCTCATGTTGTGCAGATTCGTTTATACAGCATTCGTGATTATTACAGCTTTCAGCATCTCGACAGGGATTTCCCGGCTTTATGCCGTGTGTTTGGTCCTTAGACCATGAGCTTGAGCATCAGCATTATGATCGCCACAAAGCCAGCTGTTCTTTTCACGTACACTAGCAGTTTGATCCTCCGCAGTGGTGTACTTTACTGGTAAAGTGGTCGACAGTGGCGAACCGTGAGCCCAGAGGGTTATGACAGCAGATTGGTGTACAGGTGTTATTTAGCCTAAGGTCCCAGTGACAAATAGTGGCATTGATTGGGTACTTACAGTTATTATTATTCAGCACTTTCAGTTTACAACATTGTTATATACCAGCTCTGTTTATAGCATGATCAATTCAGTATATCAGATTTGCCAGTTTCAACATGATCAATTACAGTCATGAGTATCATGCTTTCTTTTTGTTTATTGCTCAGCATGCTTATTATTCAGTATTCAGTTATTCAGCTTTGTTATACCTGCTTTCGTTATCTGCTTATTATTGTATCCAGTAGGTACGACTTGCTATTTCTCGGCCCGTCGTGCCCACTGGGATACATGTACAGTGTATCTTACACCTCCTTAATTAGTTACCATTTTTCAGGTCAGTCGGGTGCTGAGAGATTGGGACGATCCAGTGAGCTGTCACGGTAGAGTCGACCCTAATATCGACCATAGTTTCCCAACCTTTTTATATTTACCGTGTATTTTGGAGTTATTATGTTTGTTATGGATTTGTGGATGTATTTACATGTGGAAGTTTATGCTTATATTTAGATAAGTGATTGTTGCTCTCTGATTGTATTATTGTACATGCCTAGCCGAGCATGTATATGGGAGATTCTGTCCGTGTGGACAAAGAATTTTCTATGCATGTTGCGGTCTGTCCACGTCTCGGGTTCAGTATTGTACTCTGATGATTTAAAAAAAAATAAATAAATAAATAAAAAAATTAGACCGCTGTTTTGAAACTCGGGGCATGACACTAGTTGGCCGACGTTGCCCCCGAAAATATCAAAAACAACACTAATCTTAACCTGGTACGTTCTACGAGGCTCATCTTCACTCCACACAGTGAGCATGGAGTAGTCTGGCGCATTGAAACCTTTTGGTTTGTGTCTTCTTTTGGATTCCAAAAGTGCAAGATCGACAGTAAATTTCTGAACTTCTCACATGGTGTATTTTGTCGAGCGTCGGGTGTTCAACGAAATGCCGCAATGAAATGTTTGTGTCATGGCTGCCCCTAACGGTGTGGGTTCCACTTTAGAATGCATGTATGCATCGCCCAAAGCCCGAAAACCTCTCGGTTCGAATCGCACGGCGATCGGCACACCAAAATATATTATCGAGCGCATTTTAGTATATTTTTGACTCTGATTTATGGAGTGGGCTTTTGCTGCTGATTGCAGCAGTAGAAAAGCTTTCATTGCTAGTTAGTGACTTGTCGATCTGAAATGAGAACATGCGAGTGTCCATGAGTGGGGTTCCGGTGCCAAATCGGCACTTTTTGGGAACCCGGCACGGTTGTTTTGGGTTTTCTAGCACCAAGGTCACACTACTTGACGCACGGCTGTCCCGACACTCAAAAGAGAGTGTCTTGGGATAGTAGGAATAGTTAAATAATGTCCGGAGTGTTTCAAAACACTTCTGGGCCGAACCAGACTTTAAAACGTCAAATCGGGCATTATCGTGTGCGGATTATTGTCGCGTGAGGTGCTGCTATTCGCAGCAGTAGATGGAAGTTGTTTACTAATCGTTTAGTGATGTTTGACACATCTGGTCATAGTAGGAAGGCTGCGGGTGGCTCTTGTGCCGAAATGGGCATCCGGGAGACAATTCGATCGATGAATTCTAGGTACTCGGCGGAGCTAGTTTCACATTTTTTGCGACCGACTTGCACCATTTGGCGTGGCTGTCCTAACACTGAAAAAGTGAGTGTTTCAGGACAGCAGGGAAAATTGATCGGTGTCCGAAACATTTCGAGGCATTTGTGGGTCGAACCGGACCCGAAATTAGTGTTCGAGACTGTACCGGACTCGGTTTCGTGTCGCACGAGTTAATGCTGTTGGCAGCAATAAATAGGCCTTATTTGTGGGTCATTGTGTGAAGTATAACACTGCTGGTCGCAGCAATAGGACTGCGGGTGGTTCTGGTGCCAAAATAGACATCCCGGGAACCAAGTTGGCGAGTTTCGGGACCTAGATGGTCCGTTTTGGCATACTAGTTGTACGGCTGTCCTAACATCAAAATTATTGATATTTTGGATAGTGGGTGATCCACTAAGGCTTGTGGCATGTTGTGTTATACTCTGGGGAGTCAGTTGAGTCTTAGTGGACTTACCAATGCTGTTTTGCATAGCTCAAAAATCGGTTAAAGGAATCGATGTTTCGATAGTGATTCGGATTAGGTAGTTGGTGACATAGAGTCACAATGTGATGTCAGTTATTGTGAGAGCCTGATGGACTCTAGTTGAGTTGGCGTAGTGGATAATTAAGTTATTAGTGGTCGGTTTGGGACCGACGTTGTAGATGTTACCTCGCACATTAGTGCTGTGTTAGACTTGTTCATCGTTTGGTGGGTTAGTAGAGAATACTGATGTGTGGTATCTTGTGCCTAGGTTCCTTTGGTGCCTAGAGGCTTTAACAGAGTCGTGGACTTAGGAGGTTGTCTATCTAGTGGGTTCTTTGATCCAGACATTAGCATAGTGAAACCTCACTGGGTACCTGTTGGGGCCAAAATGTGGCTTGCGTACGATCGGCCCCTTTGGGTGACCCTCCAGAGGTGTCGAAGTGCGTCGTGTGCCAACAATCAAGCGATCGGGCCGAGGAGAGATCCGCTCGGCTGGGTTCTTGTGACACCCCCGGAATTTGGATTAGTCCTATATATAAATGATATAATAGGACTAAATCTCTAACCCGGCTATAGCATTTTGGATGGTAGCAAGATCCAAGAGGAACATGAGAGTTAAGCGTGCTAGAGCTAGAGTAGTTCTAGGATGGGTGACCCCCTGGGAAGTGGGGCGTCACAGTTGGTATCAGAGCCATTCACCAGCCGGAAATGTGAGATGAGTCTCGGCTGAGCCAGGGTTATATAGCAGGTAGAGCGAGGCTCCCCGCCGGCTAATGACCGTTGTGAGTGGAGTGCAGCTCCTCACAAGGTCGGCTAAGGCTAGCGAGACGAGTCTCACATCGCCTGGTGCTTGTGAGTGTGCTTGAGCCTGACGTGGACGTCAGGGCTTAAAGGGGGGAAGAATGTGACACCCCCGGAATTTGGATTAGTCCTATATATAAATGATATAATAGGACTAAATCTCTAACCCGGCTATAGCATTTTGGATGGTAGCAAGATCCAAGAGCAACATGAGAGTTAAGCGTGCTAGAGCTAGAGTAGTTCTAGGATGGGTGACCCCCTGGGAAGTGGGGCGTCACAGTTCTTCTCTGGTAATGTCTAACGACCGCCAGACTAGGGACAGCCGAAGTGGGTTTACGGAGGTACAGAGGGATCGCCGATTTTGACTTAAATGAGTCGAACCGGGTTGAGATAAATGTACGACTGATGAGTCGATTGCAATGTTGGAAGTGCAAAAATCACCGATGAAGACACGGCTGATTAGCTAGTTTATACTCTAAAGAGAAAATTAAGCAAATAAAGACACGACCGACTGGGCCGGTTTACACTCTAAATGCAAGAATAAAGATACGACCGAATGGTCGGTTTACACTTTATATTGATAGGAAGAAGGGGATGCAAGTGGGGAAAAGGGATAGAAGGATTACAATTAAGCCTACTCCTATAAAAGCAGTAAAAAAGAAGAGAAACGAATTAAGTTAACCTACTCCTAGATAAATGAAGAAGCTGGGGTGGTACCGGACTTACAATCCCGATCTCTTCGATGGTTCGGGTATTTATACACATCTTGAACCAAGTTTATTAGACGCCGATTTAAACTATCGGCGTGATTTGGGAGAAGTTATCGGGAAGTTCTTAACTACTTCCCTTTGAGCTGATTAGCCTCAATGGGATGGTAGCAGCCTCCCGTCTAGATTCATCCCTTGATTGTTGTGCCGGGGCGTAATTCTCGGCGCTTTCCAATGCTGGACGCCGCTTGCCATTCTGGGTTAACCCCTTAATTATTGTATCGAAGCGTGATCTTCAGCTCTTCCCTTTGCTGGACGCCGCTTGCCACTTCGGGGTCTGTTACGAGATTCGCACCTGAATCTCGTCTTCATTCTTTCTAAGATCTTTCCTTCTACAGTCTCGAGCAGCTGAGAATTGACCTTGACTCCGCCTCTCCCGTCGCTTGATTGAGACGCTCTGGTATCATTCTTTGTCTGCTTCTCTTGTCGATGGATTCTCCTCTCGGCTAGCGCCTTCAGCCGATGGCATTTGCCACATCTTATGCCTTTATGTGCCCAAAATCGGTCTAAATCGGCGTGCAGGCCCCTCTTGGGCTAACCTGTCCCCCTGATAGCTAGTGACTTCGTCCGATGGCGCGCGCCTCATGTTGTGCTGTCACACACCCACAACCGATCTGAAATAAGACGTGGGTCTTCTCTTCTTCGGCTTGATCAACCGAAGGTTGACTCCGACTCTGCCTGCTTCGCTGTATGACCGGGGAAGTTAGATCTCTTCCTTCACACCACTGTCGATACTAAACGATGTGATAGTCTTTGCATCGGTTGCTTCTCTCATTGGCCGATGTCTTCACCCGATAACGTATCGCATGCTGTAGGCCTCTGTACTCGGGGCTGGTCGTAAGTCCTTCCTTATTGACTCAAACCCCTGTCGACTGATGCCTTTCAACCGATGGTTGACGCCACATGTCACTTCCTCCCGAGGCAGAAAATTTTGGTCTCAACAATGCCCCTCGGCAATCGCCTCATAGGCCATTCGGGCGATTATCGAAATTGAGTCAATTTTCAGCACATATGTTGATACCCACGATCTTCCCGTATCTTGGCGGGATATTTGCTCCACGCCCGAGGGATTCACGGATAAGTGCTGATCTTTCTTGATTCTTGGCAAAATCTTTCCTTTGCTGTTTCCATATCAGGTGCTGCTGCTTCCCGAGGATTTGCTACTGCCCTGATCTCTTTTACAGGCCTATAAAAAGGCCCCCTTGCTCACAGCTCTTTTCCCATCGTCTACCTCCCTCACAACGAATCTTATGCCTTTGCCACGATTGTGCCCTAGTCGTGGCCTTTTCACCCTTGAGGGTACTCCTGAAGCAACCTCCCAATCCGACCCTGGCTTTATTTCTGGCGCCGGCTGATGGCAGAGTTCTTATGCTTCGGTCCTCCGACGGTGTTCATGCTAGAGCCGATCCGGTGATTGACCTACCGATCCGGGATCTTACACCCAGTGGTCTAACCAATCTTCGCCTGCTTGCAGATGATCGTGCTTATGAAGATCACGCACTGGGCATTGTGGTCGTGGCCTTCCTTCCTAGGGGAATTCGAAACGCTCAGCGTCTAGTTTCCTTACTAGGGAACTAACGCCCTCATGCTCCAACTGGCTGTCCTACAAGGTTGTCCTTCTTTTCTAGGAGGGTCAGCGTGATCTTCTCCCGTTGCATGTAGGGAATCGAGTTAGGAGAGACTTTGTATTCTCTTTCTCTCCCCCTTTCGTCGGCTTCGAAGGTGATCAGGCATCTCAATTTCCAGCAGGTAGCGTCCGGTCGCTACCAGCTTGAAGACGGCTGTGCATCTCCACCTTTTAACGAAGCATCCCGACTGCGACTCTTCCTTTTTTGAAAAACTTTTGAATTTGCTCTTTTTTCGAACTGTATGCATGTTGGTTCAATAAATGTGAAGTTCTCTTACATTGTTGCTCCACACTCTTCAAAACTGATAGATGTGTTTCAAATATTTTCTTGATCGGCTGCTCGCTTTCCGATCCGTTTGTTGTATGTGCATTACATTCGGCTTTGGTGGCCTCGAATGTAGCCTAGCATTTTCGGTCGAAATTCGCACATTCCTTATCCGACGACTGTTGGCAAGTCAGGAGGCATTCCTTTTTTATTCCTTCCGTCGGAATCAAGATTCTCGCCATCGGCCTTTTCGACTGATCAGGTCCTTTATCCGCTTTCGGCCTTGGTCGTGTAAGCCGAAAGGTTCTCCTGGCCGGCCCCTATTGGCCGACCCTCAGCTCTCAGGCCCACGTGGAGCATGAGTCAATGGTTTCCTTGATATGACCCTCGCGGGTCTATACTCTCGGTTACCTCAACCGAGAGTTTGCTGAACCTTGGCCCTTTCCAGTCGGCCAGGTATGACCACCCCGTATATGCTGTAGTGCACCGACTTTGATAAGTAGTAAAGTGCGGTCAAATCACTTCAAATATATTTTAAAATATGATAGAAATGAGGTGGAACAGGTTTGGCTCGAAGCAAAAGGCTTCTGGACCAAAAGTGAGTTGAAAGGGCGAAGAAAAAGAGCAATAACCCTTGGTTCTGGTTGCTGGACAAGAATCTGTAGGGTTTAGGTTAATAAGGATCTAATAGGGGAAAAAAACACCTAGAGGGGGGTGAATAGGTGTAAACAATAAACACTCAAAAATCTTTGTGCGATAAAACCCAATGCGGAAAAATAAAAGAACACACAAGATTTTTACGTGGAAAACTCCAAACCGGAGTAAAAAACCACGGGACCGATAACACGGCGAAATCCACTAGAGTTAACACACGTACAAGGTGATATAACGTACTCACAGACGACTCAACCTTTTACCATACGCTCCTAGTAGATCTTCTCCACTCGCTCCGCAACGCTTCTCGAATCCACGATTTGCGCGCCAACGCTGAATCCACAGCGTCCAACGTCGAATCCACGACGTCCGACCGAATCCACGGTCTTCACCCAATGGTACGCTTCGAATCCACGAACGCACCTCGCTCCGAATCCACGAGAGCGATAACACCTTGAATCCACAAGGCCACGCGAGTCCACGCGCCGATTTTGGGGTAAATCGTTGTTTGTTTGGGTGGTGATGATCCGCCGAATACTTAGATCAAGAGTAGATCGGAAATACCATCTAAGTATTCATTAGTTTGATTCAACTCAAGATATGAGTATGAAAACCTAGAATCAAACTAATCAATATAGATGAAGAACCATTAAATAGATCTAATGATTTCCGTTCTTCTCTATATGTGGATCTAAGGCCGTATAAAATGATATTTGAAAATGACGGCTCTTTTTCCGATGTGTGGATGCCCTAGAAATGAAAAGGAAGGGCTATTTATAGGTTAGAAACCCTAGGAAGAATATTCGGATCAAAAACAAACTTTTCTGGAAAGTTTTACCGACGGCGATCCGGATTGCGCAAGTCACGATCCGGATCGCAGACGCGTAGAGAGCAATTTCCAGAAAACCGCCTGTTCGGGATCCGGATCATAATCTACGATCCGGATCGTTCATACAGTTTTACCAGAACATGTGTTCGGGATCCGGATTGAGATTCCTGATCCGGATCGTTCAAGCCAACAGGTAAAACTCATGTTCGGGATCCGGATCATCAAATGCCATGATCCGGATTGAACTAGTGTATGAACGAACACCCTTCGGGATCCGGATTGAACCGACATGATCCGGATCCTGAACATGTCCCATGTCCAGTTTTTGATGAATATGCAATTAAAACCTCTTCCAGGTGTTTCTACACTATAAGAAGTATTCGGATCATCAAAATTATTTAGTTAAACGTACCTGATCCTTTTGAATTCTTCTTTCTTGAGATTGAGGTATATGATCCAAAGTTTCTTCATCTTCAATCTTCAAGACTTAAACTATTCACGAAATACGCCAACTCAAATTCCGTAACAATCTCCCCCTTTGGCGGTTTCGTGACAAAACACAAATCCACAAAGAAAATTCAAAAAGATATTTTTGTTGCTATCACCATACAACAAAAATTTACAAAAGAGTTCCAGAAAAATAAAAACATGAGATAAACTCCTAGAACAGACTCTAGACTTAGACATCTGTAACTTCTGCACACAGAAAACATTCTTGACAAACAAAATCGTTAGATACCTCAAGAATTGAAACATACAAAACCAAAACAGAGATAGAGTTTGATCTCATCATGACATTTGAAAGAATCAGATATGTGAAAGAACATAGTTAAAACCAACATATCTTCTAAGCAATTGAAAACCAAATGTCAAAGTATGTTAGTCCAACATCAACTTGTTAGTCATATTACATGCCCAAATAGTTAGTCGAATAGTTAGTATCAGCATGTCACAATCACAAAAGAAAACCAAAGTTGAGTTGAGATTCATACTTACCTTGATTCATTCCTTGATTCATTCACAGTCATTGTTCAGAGTTCATTGTTTTTCATTGTTCAGAGTTTATAACTCTTCAACTCTCTCACTCTCTCTCCCCTTTTTGTCACAAATAAAGCCAAAAATGTAGCATGAGCTACAATATGTAAGGAGAGTAAACAAAAAGTTCATAAGTTTCTAACAATATGCACAAAAAGAGAATTAACCTAAGAATATGCACAAACTGAGAGATGAGTAAAGAAAAGTAATGTCCTGAAATCTAAAACCCAAACAAAAGTGTCCAACTCTGTTTTTCAGTCTGACGAGCCAGAACTAGTACAGCTCAGCTTGCTTAAAATCCTTTAATCAAGCTCTTAAGATTTGAGTATTTCCTCTTGATTTCTTGTGTTCAGCAGAGATTTCTGAAGTTCTCTCAATATCCTTTCATGTGTAGCGAGACCCTCTGTTGTTCTCGACGAATCGATTCCAAAGTTTCTGTCTCTGTGTTTGCGTCCTTGGAAAAGATGAACGCTGTCTAGATGCAGATGGTGCATCAGGTCCAGCAGTCCATGGTGATCCAGTTTGCAAGGATTGAAAGTGAGCGTGCTCTGTTAGAGGCCCACTATGCTGACTTGTATTTCTTTGAACGCTTTTCCTTCTTGTATACTGTACGGTCGTGGAGGCAGATTTCATAAGTCTCTTCCCTTTGGTGAACTTCCTTTCTTCTTCATCAATTTTTCGCTGAACATCCTTGAAGAATTCGTCCCATTCTTCACTATTGTAATCCGAGCTGTCTTCATTGGCTCCTTCGGTTTGTCTCCAGTTGAGACGCCTGGTTCTTCTTTAACAGATGAACCCCCAGGCACCATTGCGACCAGAAAGATGATCAACCAGGAGAATGCCATTGATTCTAGTGCTTTGAGTTTAAGAAATGTCCTGTGAAAACCAACTCAAGAACATATGAAAAATCGTCAATTTTGAAAAATTTGAAACATTGTACCTAGACAATCATAATCATGTAGAGAAGCCAAGAATCAAATTAGTTTTCCAAAAAGAATTTTAAAAATAGATCAATTCCATGATTTTACAAAAATTCCTCTTTTATGCCCTAAAACCGAATTTTTAGAAATCGAAGCCTAAAAACTCGTTAATCATGAAAAACCCAGCATAAAAGCAAAACTAATTGACCCAGAGTTCTTATTTCAAAAGAAATTTGATCAAAAACCATTCACAAACGAAAAAATCCATCTTTTCAACTCACGTTTGATGAAAAAACCTAAAAACTGTGAAAAACCGAGTTTTGATCATGAAAACTTACTTGAATCCGAAGAACTTTGAGTTTTGAAGCACCAAGAAGCAAGAAATCTAGAGAGAGAAACTCTAGAAGCTTGGAAACCAGAAATTAGGGTAAAGAAATTGAATCTGAAGTTTCTATAAGAAACCCTAGCCGCGATCCGGATCCGTGAATGAGATCGGATCGGAGAATGATGATCCGGATCGGCTACCCGCAGGAAGAATCCTGCGTTCGGGATCCGGATCACTTGCCACGATCCGGATCGGCTACACCTTTTTCTCCAGAAAAATTAGAAAAATACAATAAAATCCAGAAAAAGTATGTAAGCACTTTACCATGTCAACTTTAAACAAATAGCATCGTTTCATACAACAAGAAATAGATTATGCAAAATCTATCAAAAATATCCAAAAATGAAACGAAAATTTACGAAAGTTAAAACACTTAAAGTTGAACAACTTCAATTACATCTATCCTGATCTTATGTGTAATGCCTTTATCAAATCATCAATTTCAGTAAAGAAAATGAAGTACCAAGATCAATAGATGTTTGAAATCCCAGATAAGTTAGATAATATATCTAGACAATCTGTTGAAGGAGTGGCTCTTTGAGCATCTTTTACTAAAAATCCCACCTTATACCAACCATGAAATACGACTGAGTCAAGTATTTCAATATGAGTTTCATCAACAATTTTCAAAACAAAAATTTGCTTTTCATTCATGGAGTTTCTTTTTCTTTCATTTTCTCCATGTGGTGGTAGTTTTCACACTCCTCATTGGGATGTAACTCTTTCCACATCTTTTGAGCATTTCACATTTCATTGACTCCCCCTCAATTGGCTATCAATTATTTAATATATAAGGTATTCAACCAAACCATTGATCTCGAATTCATACTCGACTAAGCAATCAAATATGATAATGACTATACCAAGAGATCATTGAGAGAGAAATTGACTTTGATCACTTAAAAGATGGTTTAATTAACGTAAATGATCATTGCAACATTGAAATATTATGACATCAAAGACATAATAAATTTCTAAATGCATAAAAGGATGCAATTAAAGTCAATTATGATTTATGCTCAATTAGTGTGCTATGTACAAAACATAGATAAAGAACAAAACAAAACAAAACAAAAACAAAACCTAATCTAAGCAAAGGTTTCAAAAGAGTTTATTTCAAGGAAAGCATGCCAATTGCTTTACGCAAGTGAATAAAACGTTTTTGATCCAAAGGTTTTGTTAAGATGTCAGCTAATTGATCCTCAGTTGAAATATATGACAGTTGAAGAATGTTTGATTCAACTAGCTCTCTAAGAAAATGATATCTAAGTTCAATATGTTTTGTTCTAGAGTGCAACACAGGGTTTTTAGAAATGTTAATAGCACTAGTGTTGTCACATAAAATGGTTACCGAAGATGTTGAAATCCGGAAATCGCTCAACACGCTCTTCATCCAAATCAATTGGGTTGAACAACTTCCTGCAGAAATGTACTCCGCTTCGGCAGTCGAGAGTGCTATGCAGTTCTGCTTTTTACTGTGCCATGCAACAAGGCAGTGGCCAAGATAGAAGCATGCACCACTCGTGCTTTTCCGGTCATCCACTGATCCAGCCCAATCGGCATCTGAGTATCCAACAATATCCAAAGTCGTTCCCATAGGATACCAAATTCCGAAATTGATTGTACCTTTGATATACCGGATGATCCGTTTCACCGCTTTCAGGTGAACCTCCTTCGGTGCTGATTGATATCTCGCACAAATCCCAACACTGAAGGATATATCCGGGCGACTAGCCGTGAGATATAGTAGACTTCCAATCATACTGCGGTACAGTTTCTCGTCTACATTCTCACTTTGTGATTCACTTCCAAGTCCCTTATGGCTAGTTCCCATTGGAGTTGGAAAATCCTTAGAATTTTCAAGATCAAACTTTTTGACCAACTCCAGTGCATACTTGGATTGACACAAGTGAATTCCTTCATCGTTTGTTTAACTTGTAATCCAAGAAAATAATTCAATTCGCCCATCATGGACATCTCAAATTCGCTTTCCATGGTCTCCGCGAATTTAGAAGCATCATTATCTCTTGTTGCTCCAAAAACAATGTCATCGACATAGATTTGAGCAACTATGAAATTGTTTTGATAATGCTTCACAAAGAGAGTCCTGTCAGCTCCCCCTCGAGTGTAGCCCTTTTCCAAAAGGTGCTTTGTCAACCTTTCGTACCATGCTCGCGGTGCTTGTTTCAGACCGTAAAGAGCCTTTTTCAGACGAAAAACATGGTTAGGTAGTTTATGATCCACAAAACCTTTCGGTTGAGCTACATAAACTTCCTCATTTAAAAATCCATTTAAAAAGGCGCTCTTAACGTCCATTTGAAATAATTTGATTTTAAAATGACAAGCAATCGCAAACAATATACGAATGGACTCGAGTCTAGCTACAGGGGCGAAGGTTTCATCAAAGTCTATACCTTCTACTTGAGAATAGCCTTGAGCAACTAACCTTGCTTTGTTCCTGATGATAGTACCTTCTTCGTTTTTCTTGTTCTTGAAGATCCATTTGGTACCTATCACATTGTGTTGCTTCGGAGGCTTCGTCAGTTCCCAGACTTTGTTTCGCTCGAATTGATGGAGCTCTTCCTGCATTGCTTTAATCCAATAATCATCTTGGAGAGCTTCATCAACATTCTTTGGTTCGATTTGAGATACATAGCATGCAAATCCGCAAACCAATTGTCTCCGTGTTCTAACTCCTTCTTGTGGATCTCCAATTATGTTCGATTCAGGGTGATCCTTGGAGATGCGTAACGTTTGAGGTAGAGGAGTAGGCGGAGGTACACGAGATGATTCCTGCACATCAGATAAGCTTGAAGAACCGTTAGATGCATCAACATTATTATCGAAAGAATTGTTAGAAGAAGATGCATTAGCAGGTGTATCATCATCAAGAGAGATATCGAGGGTAGATTTTTCAGATTCAAAGTGAAAAGCTTCATCTACCTTAACATTTATCGATTCTACGATCGTCTTAGATTCTAAGTTAAAAACTCGATATGCTCTGCTGTTTGTAGAATAACCTAAGAAAATCCCTTCGTCACTTCGAGAGTCAAATTTTCCAAGATTTTCACGATCACGTAAAATAAAACACCGACTCCCAAAGATGCGAAAATATTTGATGTTAGGTTTTCTACAAAACCAAAGTTCATATGGTGTATTCAAAGTCCCCGGGCGCAAATACACTCGATTGATAACATAGACAGCAGTGTTCACCGCTTCAGCCCAAAAATATAAAGGTAAGTTCCGGCTGTGAAGCATAACACGTGCCATCTCCTGTACGACCCTGTTTTTGCGCTCGACTACACCATTTTGTTGAGGTGTGTAAGGTGCGGAGAATTCATGTTTAATGCCATTAGAAGTGCAAAAATCAATGAATTTGGAATTTATGAATTCCCCACCTCTATCACTCCTAACTCGAGTAATCCTTTCATTCTTTTCTATCATAATACGATTGCAGATTTCGAGAAAAGAATCAAAGGTATCAGCTTTTTCTTTTAGAAAGGCTACCCAAGTATATCTAGAAAAGTCATCAACCAACAAAAAAATATACCATTTACCTCCCAGAGATGGTTGACGAGTTGGCCCCATTAAGTCCATATGCAAAAGTTCCAAAGGCCGTTTTGTACCTATGTGGTTCAAATTCTTGTGTGCAGTCCTAGACTGTTTTCCCTTTTGGCAACCGCCACACACAAGGTTTTGTTCAAAAGAAAGTTTCGGAACCCCCTTGACCACATCTTTATTTGAAATTCTAGCAAGTTCCTTAAAGTTTATGTGACCTAGCCTTTCATGCCAAAGTGTTTCATTTTTCAAAGATGCTAGGTTACATTTTTCAGAAATCTTAGAAGGAACTACATAACAATTGTTTTCTGATCTAACCCCCTTTAAAAAGAAAGCATGGTTCATGTCAGTTACAGTGCATTTATCAGATGAAAAATTAACTGAATAACCACTATCACACAGTTGACTTATGCTTATGAGGTTAGTCTTAAGGCCATGAACAAATAATACATTATCTAGAACCGGGCCATCTGGAATAGCTACCGTTCCCTTTCCAACAATTTTGGAAGACCGACCATCTCCGAAAACAACAAGTCCTCCGGAGTTTTTCTCAAAGTTTGAAAACAGTTTTTATCGCCGGTCATATGACGGGAACACCCGCTATCCAGATACCAAGACGAACTATCATATGCATGCAAGGAAACATTGGTAGCAAGACAGGGAAAGATTTCACCTTTGCGCACCCAAACCTTTTTGGAATGCGTCGGTAATGGTCGTGAAGTTGATTTCCTAGGTGAGAGCGTCTTGCTTGAAGAATTGCTGCTCCTTGATGATGTCGTCTTGAGCGGTGTACTACCAAGGCTCTTTTCCTTCAATTGGTTGGAGTTGTTTTCCGAGGAATAGCCCTTTTGGTAGTCATTGCAAGATGTCTTGAGGTGTGCGTTTGGCTCCAGTCTTGCAATTTCTTCTTATGTGCCCTGAAATGCCACAACGAAAACATACCTTGGTTCTTGTCGATTCCGAAGAGGATGTAGTAGGTTCGTTGTCGTTGCTTGTCGTGAACACCGGTGTCGGAGGAGGAGATACCGACTGAGGCACAAATACTGTACCACTCGAACTTGGAATGTCTCCAGTTTGAGTGTATCCGAGGCCGAACTTGTTTCTTTGACCGAGACCAAGAAGTCTGTCCAACTTACTCCTTCCAGAAGAAAATCTCTGTAAGTCATCCTTTAGTTGGCGTATGGTCTCTGTCATTTCCAATTTTTCCTGTCGAGCCTCGCCGTAGAGCTTCAAGAAGTAATTCGCTTTGTTCACCATATCTATATAATTCTTCTCGAAATGCTCATTGGACTCTTGAAGGGAAACATTTGTCTTAATCAGATTGTCCCTTTCCACTTCAAGATCGGTTGAGATAGAGGTTACTCTTTTTACTTCTTCTTCAAGATCCTGTAATCTCTCTTTCAACCCCTTGTTTTGTTTAGCCAGTTTCTTTGAATCCCTCAAAAGTTGATGGTAGGCTAAAACAAAATCTTCACCTTCCGAATTATCTGATTCATCGTCCGTTGCAATCTTTTCCACAGTGGAGTTGGACAGTGAGTCGGATGTACTTGCCATTAAGCACATGAAGGATGAAGATTTGGTGGACGCGTGGAAAGCTGTCGCGTTGTCTTCTTCATCACTTGACGATGACTCATTTGACGTGGAGTTGTCATCCCAAGTGACGCTTGCATCGCTTTCTTCTTAGCCGGATTCTTGTTGGGACATTCCGTTGCTATGTGGCCGTAGCCTCGACATTTGAAACACTGAACTTGTCCCTCAGAACTTTTCTTATCCTTTGAGAAGTTCTCTTGGCTTCTTGACTTGTAGCTTGAAGAACCCTTGCCTTTCTTCGACTTTCCGAAGGATGGAGTTTTGCTTGAATTTCCCCTTCGAAAGTTGCGGCGAAACTTCCTTGTCAAGAGAGCGAGCTGCTTCTCAAAGTCCTCCATAGAAATGTTCTCGTCGTCGTCCGAGGAGGATGAATCCGCGTCTTCTTCTTTAGTTGATTTCAATGCGTAACCTGAAGACTTAGAAGAGGATGCCTTTCCAGAAGAATAGTTAGTAGGAAAAGTCATTTCATAAGTTTGTAAAGCACCTACTAATTCTTCTACACGCATTTCGTCCGGGTGTTTAATTGTTTCAATGGCTGCAACCTTCGGGCGAAATCGTTCAGGAAGAGTTCTTAGAATTTTTCTTACAACTTTAAATTCTGGAATCTTCTCTCCCAAGTTAGCACATGAGTTCACGATGTCTTGCAATCGTGTGTAATAGTCAGTGAAGGATTCATTCTCTGCCATAGAGATAGAGTCAAACTTGCTCGTAAGCATTTGCAGTTTCTGAATCTTCACTAGGTTAGTTCCCTCATGCGTAACTTGAAGAACATCCCAGATTTCTTTCGCAGTCTCACATGCCGAGACGCGAGAGAACTCAGTTTGTGACAAAGCATTAAATAGAGCATTAATCCCTTTGCCATTGTAAGAAGATAAGTCTATCTCTTCCTTGGTCCATTTCGACCTAGGTTTTAAGGTGCGAACATCATCTAAAATTTCAGTTGGATTAGACCATCCTAATTCAATTGATTGCCACACCCTTTCGTCGATGGAAATTAAGAAAGCTTTCATCCGTACTTTCCAGTACGCATAATTAGTTCCATCAAAGAAAGGGGGTCGATTGATGTTTCCACCTTCAACCATTGTTTACAACCCTATTCCCGCTCTGATACCACTTGTTGGGTTTAGGTTAATAAGGATCTAATAGGGGAAAAAACACCTAGAGGGGGGTGAATAGGTGTAAACAATAAACACTCAAAAAATCATTGTGCGATAAAACCCAATGCGGAAAAATAAAAGAACACACAAGATTTTTACGTGGAAAAACTCCAAACCGGAGTAAAAAACCACGGGACCGATAACACGGCGAAATCCACTAGAGTTAACACACGTACAAGGTGATATAACGTACTCACAGACGACTCAACCTTTTACCATACGCCCCTAGTCGATCTTCTCCGCTCGCTCCACGACGCTTCTCGAATCCACGATCCGCGCCCCAACGCTGAATCCACAGCGTCCAACGTCGAGTCCACGACGTCCGACCGAATCCACGGTCTTCACCCAATGGTACGCTTCGAATCCACGAACGCACCTCGCTCCGAATCCACGAGAGCGATAACACCTTGAATCCACAAGGCCACGCGAGTCCACGCGCCGATTTTGGGGTAAATCGTTGTTTGTTTGGGTGGTGATGATCCGCCGAATACTTAGATCAAGAGTAGATCGGAAATACCATCTAAGTATTCATTAGTTTGATTCAACTCAAGATATGAGTATGAAAACCTAGAATCAAACTAATCAATATAGATGAAGAACCATTAAATAGATCTAATGATTTCCGTTCTTCTCTATATGTGGATCTAAGGCCGTATAAAATGATATTTGAAAATGACGGCTCTTTTTCCGATGTGTGGATTGCCCTAGAAATGAAAAGGAAGGGCTATTTATAGGTTAGAAACCCTAGGAAGAATATTCGGATCAAAAACAAACTTTTCTGGAAAGTTTTACGGGCGCGATCCGGACGGCGCAAGTCACGATCCGGATCGCTTACGCGTAGAGAGCAATTTCCAGAAAACCGCCTGTTCGGGATCCGGATCATAATCTACGATCCGGATCGTTCATACAGTTTTACCAGAACAATGTGTTCGGGATCCGGATTGAGATTCCACGATCCGGATCTTTCAAGCCAACAGGTAAAACTCATGTTCGGGATCCGGATCATCAAATGCCATGATCCGGATTGAACTAGTGTATGAACGAGCACCCTTCGGGATCCGGATCGAACCGACATGATCCGGATCCTGAACATGTCCCATGTCCAGTTTTTGATGAATATGCAGTTAAAACCTCTTCCGGGTGTTTCTACACTATAAGAAGTATTCGGATCATCACAAATTATTTAGTTAAACGTACCTGATCCTTTTGAATTCTTCTTTCTTGAGATTGAGGTATTGATCCAGAGTTTCTTCATCTTCAATCTTCAAGACTTAAACTATTCACGAAATGCGCCAACTCAAATTCCGTAACAGAATCGGGCGCCCGAACATGTCCTGCAGGCACCCGGATCCAGCTGCAGAGCGCCCAGACCGAGAGCTGGGAATTTGGACAAACAGAGGTTTCGGGCGCCCGGAAAATCCTGGGGGTGCTCGAATGAACAGTAGTGGGCTCTGAAGGGGGCCGCCCGGTGGAACAGTGTTCCGTGGTTCCGGGCGCCCGGCGAAATGTTTCGGGCGCCCAAAAAGCGGCAAAAATCCTATGGACAGAGTGAAAATATGGAATTTTAGCGGGGGTAAAATGGTCATTTCACTTCACCTGCAGTCTCACCTACCCCTGACATATACACAGAGCTCTCCCTTTCTCTCCTCTCCATTCAAACACTCCTCTCCATCTCTCTCCCTCTCCTTCTCCCTGTTTGACCAGAGAAGAGAAGAAGCTCTGGGAGGTGGGCTGGGAGCTTGGGATGAGGGAATGGAGCACACTTGAGAGCTTGGAAACTTGAAGAGCACCTTGTAGAGCACCTCTATCAAGCTCCAATAACTTCCTTTCTCTTTTCTTTTGGGCAAGGGGCTACAACAAGAGGTAAGTAGAGATTAGGGCTTTATTTTTACGACCTCCTTTTGGGTTCAAAAGCATTGGAAAACCTCTCAAATAAGGTTTTTCCACCATTGATGGGGATTTTACAAAGTATTAAAGAGATCAAACATCTCTTTTAATGTGAGTACCTCAAAGGAAGGATTTCTATTCTTTTCTTCCTCTTATGTCAAGAACCCATCAAAGAGGAGAAGAGTAAACATAGGGATTACTCTTTTTATGGTTTTATGGGATTAAGAAATCATGTGAATGATTCCTTTAAGGTGTCATTTCATTTTAGGGCTTCCTTGTGGACCTACAAGAGAGCAATCCAATTCCTCTTTCAAGAACAACAAGAGGTGGGGGATATTTACCGAAAAAGGGTGACCTCTCCTCTTTTCCTTTGCTTTTCATTTTCAGAAGCATGATTAATAGGTCACTAGAGTTCATATATAGTGTAAGGGGCTTTAAAGTCTCTTAAGCATGATAAGTTGCATGTCTTGACGTATATGTTGCAAGTAGTGCATAGTTAAGTGTCAAACACTTTATGCTAAATGGTATGATGAACAATAGGCACGATGTGTCACGCCCCGGGGTCGGAACTGCGCCCCGGGCTCGCCAACAGATCCACCATCTGTACGAAAATTTCCGCACAGACGAAGCATCTAACCTGCAAATCAGATCTATAGCTAAATATGTATCAGAGCTGTAAAAATAAAATAAGTAGCTACAGAATCCCAACACTGAACAATTGAAGTAACACATCCAACATACATAGTCATCTCCCAGACTAATACATAATACATGATACATCAAACCTCTCAGACTGTTCAGTACATAAATAAATCTCTCAGACAGGGTACATCTACCTCTGACTCTCAAAATAAAACTGGTAAGGAGTTAGTCGGCCACGCCCTTACCTCGATCTGCTGCCTCTGCCCGAACCGGTGCCGGAACAACTACCTCAGGAAAACATGTCACCACAGCGGGTGTGAAAACTACTGTAGAAGATAGTTCCCAGTGGGTACCGTCACCAATATCCACGGTATGCCCACTAAGTCTACTGGAGGCAAGACAATAGGTATACAGATAGATTATATGAAAGCTGAAATGAAACTACAGCTAATATGCCTCAAGTATCATGCTCAAAGGAATAACACTCAACTATGAACATGCAATGCATCCACTCGCTCACGAGGTGCTCACATCAACCGAAATCTCAATGACTGCCAAATCTGGTCCAGTCAAGCCTGCACCCCCTAGTGTATCAACTAGGGCCCCTAGTGTATCAACTAGGGTGTCCAATCGGACTATCATAATATCACGCAAAGCAGCCTCATCAGGCACATCATCATCATCATCGCATCCGGAGCGGCTCTCGAGGGGCGCGATGTCACGCCCCAGAGTCGAAACTGCGACCCGGGCTCGCCAACAGATCCGCTGCCTATACAAAACCCCGCATAGGCGAAGCGTCCAACCTGCAAGAGAAGGTACTACAGCTAAACAAATATAAGAGCTATAAAGAAAACTACTGTAAAACTAAAATTCAATCACTGTACAACTGAAAATAAAGATACAATATCCATCTCCCAAATACAATCATATACAAAATCCTCTGATACAAAAACTCAGAACTCTACATGGAGGTAAACAAAAATGATACATCAGGGTACAGGCTCTTAGTACAAGTCAGATCCTCACAATACAAATGTCTCTCAAATGTAAAAACAAATAAACCAACTGCTGACTGTACTAATAGATCTCCAATAAAGGGGTACCACTACTGCTACTCTCCAAAGACAGGTAGGGATCTAGCTCGCGACTCCCTCGCCTCGATCAGCAACAAAAGGATCAGCAACTGGAAAGTAGGTCCCTGGGGAAAAAAATACACCACAGCGGGTGTGAGAACTACATCCCACAGTAGTTCTTAGTGGGTACCGCAACCAAACCCGACAATCTGCCCACTAAGTCTACTAGAGGCATAAGATAACAGAAAACTGAAGAAAGAAAAGCTAAAAATAACTCTACAGCTATCATGCCTCTATCTACTATGCTCAAAGGGTGATACAGATGAAAATGATGCATCGACTCAAACCCAGTACACTAAACCAACCCAATCACAGTGACTGCCACATAGGGTCTAATCAAACCTGCGCCCACCTACTGCCAGTACATCCACGGAGAACTGGACTTACGTAGGGCGTCCGTGACTGCCAAAACTGGCCCAGCCAGAGGGACTATGTCCGTGACTGCCTAAAAAAGGCCCAGCCAGGGGACAGCATCGACAAGTCGCGATAGTAAACTAACCGGCCCAGCTCCGGAGTGGCACTCGAGGGGCGCGACCCCACCGAGGAAAGTATCAGCGCATCTCTGTCGAGCTCAATATGGCTCATGCAGGCTATAGTCCAATCCACGATCAATAAGATCGATAGTACCCGAAACACCTCTCTAACTCACTAACAGGAAACACTCGAACAGTCAGGACCGCTGTCGACCTAACGGCTCCCTGAAAAGAACATCAATTTGACATGCAAACCCACTAGCTGGGTATACTCCACAGCCAACAACAATGAAGGGTCCGAGAACTCCGAAAGACTAGAACCTACAACCCAAATCAAACAAGAACAGGCTCTAGGCATAGCCCCACGTTGTTCCCGACCCAGAGAAAAAGGCAGCCCTTAGAACCCAGACCACTCGAATCCTCTCGAGTGGGTGAGTTTATAGGAAAAATGTGACATTTATTATTGAAAATTATTTTTTCACTCAAACCCACGCGGGGTGAGGATTAAAAATAGTTCCTTTTTAAAAAACCATCTTGATTTGAGGAAAATCCTTTTTTAATAATTTTTAGTTCTTTTAGGAAAAACAGTTAGAAAACAAGTTTTTATACCCAAACCTCGAAGGGCTAATGCCTTCGTCCAATAACAAGAACAGACTCCGGCGACCCCTCGATGTTTGAAAGAAAACATTGGTTGACTAAAATCATGTGTGTGTCCAAAAAGGTTCTGGGTTCAAGGTCCTGCTAACACTGGTATACTACTGCCACTAACACAGTGGCGACATATAAAACAAGGAAACAAGACATCCCGGGACCACCGTTTCACCCAAACGGCTCCCGCCACAGATAAAAGACCAACTACATCTACCAGACTCCACTCTGCTCACAAGCACGAGTGTAACATGCATCCCACACTAAAAGGAAACCCGACCACTCGGCCCACTACCCGGGCGAGGATAACACTTTGTCCAGGAATAGAGTAAAACATGTGGATGTCTAAAACATAAATAAACCTAGCCCAAGTGAGGGTTTTCTACTCGTCTGGTTACACATGCAACATATGACGGGGTGCTAGGTCAAGTTTCAATAATAGCAATTAATTTAACTAAAGCAGGATCAGGGAACATTAACCAACAGGATATCAATAATAACACAGGAACGATGACATCTCTCTTTCTAACATGCATTCTAATCCATCTCATAACATGCATGTTCCCTATATAATAGAATTAGTGGATAGTCCATTGATTTTGGAGGCGAAGCGACCCACCTAAAAATGCTAATTGATCCAATGTCCAAAAAGGTTGAAACTGCACAGGGATAATCCTCGAATTCACCTGATTCCAACGGGTCCAAAAACGCCCAAAAACTCCTCCTGGGTACAAAGATAAGGCCCAAACATTACAAACAATACAAAATTCCAAGTGTACAGCTTACTGAAATTTCAGTCCCAAAGATGTGAAATTTACACCTGTAATATAAACTCCAAAAATTCCAATAAAAATACGATGGCGATCCTCGCGAAGCGTAAATTTCAATCGAGTCCTTAAACGTTGAATTTCGATGCCCGAGTGCTGAGATAAAAATCTGACAAGCCTCCGCTGTCCAGAAAAACCACCAGCAGAAAGGGGTTCAAAGATGACTCGTAAACCGTGCCAAGAACTCAAAATGAGATGAAGTAATCAATACGGAAATCGAAGGCGTACCTCTCGTGAATGCGCTGTCGTAAAAATCTGCTCAAAATACCATCGGAGTAATCCAGGGAGTCTCGCGGACTGAGAAGCGACGGTGGAAGCCGAAATCCAAGAAACGTCTCAGTGCGCTGCGTCGCAGAAAGCGCGGATGTCGAGGCTTCCAAAAAAAATTGAAAATCCCTCACAAGGTGGAGCACAAGGTAAAGAACAAAATCTTTTAAGACCTCAGTTGTAGATGAGCTCGGGAAAAGGCCCGAAATCGCAGCCTAAGGGAGGGGTATTTATAGCCTCCACAGAACAATTCCAAAAATACCATCCATGTCCCCTCTTACGGGCGCCCGAAACTTTCGGGCGCTACAGTAACCCCAAAACGTACCCCAAACCGTCAGGGCCCGAATTAACCCTGGAACGCCACGTGTCCCCGTACAGCAAACAGCGAGCGCAGCCAACCCGCTCGCGCCACATGGCGCCCAGCACAGCGAACAGCGGCGCCAGCCACTGCGGCCGCTCCACGTGGCGCCGACCGCGCCTGCCCCGCGCACGTCGCCCGGTTGACCCGGGTGTACGGCCACCTGCCCGCCGTCGCCGCGTGGACCGCGCGTATGTGAGCCGGCCTATCCGGAGTCGCCACGTGTCCCGCTCCGGTCCACCATACACCCCTCGCACTCCCGTGGACCGCGCCTGCTGCGCTGGCCAACCGGAAGCCGCCACGTGTCCAAGTCCCCGGTGGACCGAGCGGCTGCGCCTCAGCCCGCCGCCACGCTCCGCCGCCTGTCGCCGCCACCGGCACTACTCCGGCTGCCGAAACAGTGCTCCAAAGCCTCGAAATCCATATTTTGGCGACCGGGCTCCGAAAAATACAAGTAAATAGTCCATTTTCATCGTTTTCGCACGCAGAATCCAAATCCGATGTCCGTTTTGCCCAATTCCACTTCTAAAATTTGTCAAAGGCTTCTGGTTAGACAAACTTGCTCCCATTTTACACACTGAGTCCATTCCTTGGGCCCGACGCGCGCACAAACACTTCCAAAAGCCACCAAACCAACAGTAAACCCTTAAGTGGGGATTCGGGTTCTCACACGCGACCCCACCGAGGAAAAAGCGTGTCTCATCTGGCTCAATAAGCGGCATCTGCAGGCTATAATCTACGATAGAACAGATCGAAAACTCGAAATGCCAACTAACCCATAAACAGGTCGGAGAACCCTCCACGACTCAATCTGATAGTGCACACAAACCCCCAAGACACTAGGAAACCCATCCACTGAGTCAATAAAAATCCCCTCGGCCCCCAGGTGTGAGAGTTCATGCATCCTGAACCTATCCAACCCCTCTGGGTGATCACAATGTTTAAAACTATTTTTGAAGCCACTTTTTATATTAAAATGGGTTCAATGATTTTAAAACAGTTCAGATGCAGTTCGGAAGTCAACTAATCATGCAATCTAGTGTCAAACAGTCTCAAGATCATACTGATGATAAATTGGGTTCAGGTCTGTCATTCAAAAATAATCTAGACATCTATCAGATTTTGCCAGCTATACAAATAGCTAAACTAGGCATGCTAACATGCTTTCAAAAGAATTAGAAGACATTCCATAAAGTTTGGAAGAATTCCAACCCACCTGGATGTGCGCATTAGTCCTGAGTCCAAAAGAGCTAAAATTTAATGGGTGCGATCCTCAGGTTCTCACGATTCCAACGCACCAAAAATCGACCGAAAATTCCACCCAGTCGCTGAGATATAAGCCGAACATCGTGGTAAGCTCAAATCACTCAAAACAGTAATTTTATCGCACATCTGTCCACAAAACAGGAAATTACTTCCTGCGAGATGCCCTCCAAAAATTCCAAGAAAAATATGACGGCGATCCTCGCGAAGTGTAGATAGAAATCGAGTCCTTAAACACCAAATTCCGCCTCTCGTAGGCCGAGAAGTTGCAAGATTACTCCTCCGCTGTCCAAAACATGCAACAGCAAAAAGGGAGTCTAAAGATGCTTCACGCACTCCCATAAAACCTCATATAACGACCCGGCCCACTAGCAATAATAACTCGTTGGGCCCAACATGCTTAAGCCCAGTTATTATTACTAGTGTCCATGTCTCATATAAACCCAATCACAATTCCATCCACATCCGATGTGGGACTATTGGGGGCGTCACATACTCCTCCCGTTTAGGCCTGACGTCCTCGTCAGCCCAAACACACACAGAGCAGCTCAAGATCACCAGGCGATGTGAGACTCGTCTCGCTAGTCCTGTCATCTAGACCCAGACTCAGCCGAGACTCGCCGCACACTTTCGGCAGCTCAAGATCACCAGGCGATGTGAGACTCGTCTCGCTAGTCCTGTCATCTAGACCCAGACTCAGCCGAGACTCGCCGCACACTTCCGGCTGGTTATTGGCTCTGATACCAAATATAAACAACCATTCAATCACAACAGTCACTAACATACAACTAAGTACCATAACTTATTAAAATGCACGGCCGATCAATTTGAAAGGATAAATCCACAGTCGTTGAAAATGCGCCTACCCGGCACTCAGATTTTGAAAATGCGTGTTGAAAACAACATAAATCCACAGGGTTTCGAAAACAGTGCCCACACGACACTCGAGTTTTGAAATTCATTTTCGCAATCCATAAATCCACAGGGTTTTGAAATCAGTGCCCACACGACACATAAATTTTAAAAACGGTTTTCGCAGTCTTTTCTTTGGTTTTATTTTTCTTTTCCAAACGGCCAACAGAAATAAAGGGAAGATAAACAAATAAGAAGAAAATGTAACCCATGCCGACATCCACACCGACCCCACGAGGGTATCGAGAACCACACGAGTGACTACAAACGTAAATGAAATGTAAAGATAAAAGGGAAAATACAGTCTGGGGTCCCCAGCGACCCAGAAGCTCCTGCCCCGTCCTCACCGTCGCCTACCTCTCCCCCCGTCTGGACCCTGTCACGAAGTGGGAAGTCAGTGACGAATAATAGTAGAGCAGGAAACTATAGTAAAACAAACCGTGAAGACAACCGGAGCAACCACCCCCTCAAGAGGGAAAAGATAACCTGTACTCCTGTATCCTGCAATACCCGGCCACGTCGGACAACTAAACCGACGGCCCATACCGTACCTGCAAAAACCCGACCACGTCGGACAACTAAACCGACGGGTCGCACCGCTCGCACCTCGGCGCCTCAAACCCCACAACTACAGGGGCCCCACTACGTCACCTCGTGGGTATACACGGGTCATAGACCGCTTTTCCGGAAAAGCGCACCCTTTGTGGTGGCCAAACCGCGGGTGCGCGTGCTGCAGCCTCGAGCAAAGTAACCATAATCGCTATCATGTTAGCATCATAATATATGAACAATGGTAAAACGATAACATGTATAATTAAAGGTACCCCCGCTAACATGTATAATTAAAAGGTGAATGATAACATGTAACGTTTGAATTAGCACGGTAACACGTAATATTTTCAGTAGAATGGTGATATGTAGAAATTAGAAGCAAAAATGACCGCCGGAGACCGACGCTAGACACCACCGTAAAAAACCCACCTGTCACTAGTAGCGATCCACGCTCGACTCCCCGCGTCCCGGCGCGCTCCCCGAAGCTGCAAAACGAAATCCCCGGGTGGGAAGGTCAAGATCCATTAAACGCAAAGCAAAGAAGAGCCCCAACACCAACCGGCTTCTGACGGCAGCGACCAAACCCCCGCGCGCCGCCGTGCTGCCTGTGCGGCGCCTCGCACGGTGCCCAGCCTGCGCGCTGCACAGCCAGCCTGCGCGGGCTGCCCTGCGCGGCGCCCCGCATGCGGGTGGCCCCGTGCGGCGCCCCCGGCATGCGGGCGCCCCGCGCGGCGCCCCCGCATGCGCGGGCTGTCCCGCGCGGCGCCCCCGCATGCGCGGGCCTTCGCAGAGCTGAAGAAGCTCAAAGCACAACTTGAGGACCTCTTGGACAAAGGTTTTATCAGACCGAGTGTGTCGCCCTGGGGCGCACCGGTACTCTTTGTGCGGAAGAAAGACGGAAGCCTGCGTCTCTGCATCGATTACAGAGGAATAAACAAAGTTACAGTGAAGAATAAGTACCCCCTGCCCAGAATAGATGATCTCTTCGACCAGCTGAGAGGGGCGACGGTCTTCTCCAAAATCGACCTGCAATCGGGCTACCACCAACTCCGGGTTCGGGACGAGGACATCCCGAAGACTGCTTTCCGGACCCGGTATGGCCACTACGAGTTCACGGTTATGCCATTCGGACTCACGAACGCCCCCGCAGTCTTCATGGACATGATGAACCGGATCTTCAGACCCTTCCTTGATCGGTTCGTGGTGGTCTTCATCGACGACATCCTGATTTATTCCACTACCGACGAGGAGCACGAGGACCATTTGCGAACGATCCTCCAGACTCTCAGAGAGCAGAAGCTGTTCGCTAAACTCAAGAAGTGTGAGTTCTGGCTGCGCGAAGTCGGTTTCCTAGGACATGTGATCTCGGCACAGGGAATCGCCGTGGATCCCAAGAAGGTGGAATCAGTGGTCGACTGGCAGCCGCCGACGACGGTGACAGAGGTCCGCAGTTTCCTAGGATTGGCAGGATATTATAGGCGCTTCGTTGAGGGTTTCGCGAAGATTGCTACCCCTTTAAATCGGTTAACCAGAAAAGGGGAGAAGTTCATATGGACGGCCAGATGCCAGGAGAGTTTCGAGGAGCTCAAGAGGAGATTAACCAGGGCACCAATACTTGTGCTACCGACACCCGGAGAGGATTATGAAGTGTACTGCGACGCATCGAGGATCGGTCTTGGTGGTGTTCTGATGCAACAGGGGAAAGTGATTGCCTACGCGTCCAGGCAACTGAAGGATTACGAAAAGAACTACCCGGTACACGACTTAGAATTGGGCTTAAGCATTTTGGGCTGTGATTTGGGCCCAACGAGTTATTATTGCTAGTGGGCTGGGTCGTTACACCTCAAAACAGAGCAAAGCAATCAAAATCGAAGATCTACCTGTCGTGGAAACGTCGCCGCAAAAATCGGCGAAAAATTCCAAGAACACAGCTCGGGGGAGTCCGCGGACGAAGAGTCAACGAAAACGATCGATATCGAAACAGCGTCAAAGCTCGCAAGATCGGGGAGGAAAAATATCAAACGGCCTCCAAAATTTCTCCAAAACCCCAAAAAGTGTAGAAGACTCGAAGTAGAAACTCACTGTCGAAAACGGCACTCAAACCGGATTCAGAAAGTCCATAAATGAAGCTCTCAATGGCCTATTTATAGCCTAAAGTCTAATTAAAGGGCTGTCGGATTCGGATCCGGAATTCGGGCGCCCGGATTTTTTACTGTGCGCGCCCGAAATCGACGTGGCGCGCATCCAGCCATCCACGCCGCGCCCGAAACCACCAGATCATGCCACGTGTCCCCCGCCGCCTCGTGCTCCGCGCGCCCCGCGCACGTGGGTGGCGTGCGCCCGCCAATGGAACAGTGCCACGTGTCCCCATGTGGTTCACGCGGCGCACGCGCCCGGCCCACGCGCCGGTCTTCCAGAATCTGTCGGCCAATCACACGACGCCATGTGTCACAGTCGCCGCCGCCTCATTTGACACCGTCCAACAATAGGGTGCTGCCACGTGGCATCACCAATCCTCGGTGCTCCCGGTGCACGCGCCTGTCCGTGGACCCACCGCGCCTGCCCGCACCTGCCCGCGGCCGCTGCTCCGCCATGCTCCGTCGCCTGCCGGTCGCCGCCGGCTGTCGAAAACCGTGATTCCGACGGTGAACAGTAACTTTACTGTTCCGTAGTCCGAAAAATACAAGTAAATAGCCCATTTTCATCGTTTTCGCACGCTGAGTCCAAATCCGCTATCTGTTTCGCCAAATTCTCTTTCTAAATTTTGCCGAAAGCCCCTGCAAAAGTAAACTTGATCTGATTTTCGCGCCGGTTCCAAATCTGGAATCTGATTCATGCACAACCAACTCTATCACACAACTTAGGCCTCTAGAAGCCACTGCTCGCCCTGCAAAACTATCCCAGAGATCCGGATCTTCACATTCTCCCCCTCTAAAAGAAAGTTTCGTCCTCGAAACTAAACATACCTCATCCATGAGTCTCAAACATGTGGGGATAAGCATCCATCATCACCGTCTCCAGCTCCCAAGTAGCCTCCCGCTCCTCGTGATTACTCCACAACACTTTCACGTACGGTATAGCCCGATTGCGCAATTCTCTCAACTCACGAGCCAGAATCCGCAATGGGCGCTCCTCGTACCCTAGATCCTCAGCGATCTCAAGCAGAGTGAAGTCAATCACGTGCGTAGGATCATAAACATATCTCCTCAAAGCTGAGACGTGGAAAACATCATGAACTCCTGCAATGCGTGGGGGAAGTGCAACTCTGTAAGCCACTGGGCCAATTCTCTCGAGTACCTCGAAAGGTCCAATAAATCGCGGACTAAGCTTTCCGCATACTCCAAATCGGTTTATCCCTCTGGATGGCGAGACTTTCAGAAAAACATGATCCCCAATCTGGAACTCTAAGTCACGCCGCCTCCTATCGGCATAACTCCTCTGTCGGCTCTGGGCGGTCTCCAAATGTCACCGAATAATCTTGACCTTTTCTTCAGCTTCTAATAGCCAGTCGGGTCCCAAGGTTTTTCTTTCACCCACGTCACTCCAAAATAATGGCGATCGACATTTGCGTCCGTACAACGCTTCAAAGGGTGCCATTTGAATGCTCGCCTGGAAACTATTATTGTACGCGAACTCAGCCAATCTCAAATGTCGATCCCAACTACCACTAAAGCTCAGGACACACGCTCTCAACAGATCCTCAAGAGTCTGAATGGTCCGCTCAGACTGTCCATCAGTCTATGGGTGAAAGGCCGTGCCGAAACGAAGCTGGGTCCCCAAAGCTATCTATAGACTCTTCCAGAAATGCGATGTGAATCTTGAATCCCTATCAGACACAATCGAGGCTGGCACACCATGCAGCCTTACAATTGTAGAGTTATTTAGGATCCACAAGGATCTAAATAGGTACTATCAAACACCTAGAGGGGGGTGAATAGGTGTAATATTATAAAAACCAATCTCAGTGCAAAAATAAAAAACAATGCGGAAAATAAAAATCAACACACCGAGATTTACGTGGAAACTCCAATCCAGGAGAAAAACCACGGGACCAACACGCAATAACAATCCACTAAGAATAGAAGAATAACAAGGTGATTACCGACTCCACGGACTCAACCCCTCCTTCAGCTTCTTCGGACCTTGCGCTGACCGGTTGGATATCCACGCAATAACAATCCACTAAGAAAAGAAGAATAACAAGGTGATTACCGTCTCCACGGATTTAACCCCTCCTTCAATTTCTTCGGACCTTGCGCTCCACCGTTTGCACGTCCACTGCACACGTTCGAATCCACGAACGCCACTCGAATCCACGAGCACACGTTTCGAATCCACGAAACGCCTTCAACACACCGAATCCACGGTGCCACGTCGAATCCACGACGCAAACTCAGCCGGTAAGAATATTGGCTTCGATGGTGATCCTTTGCTTAGATTATCAATGAAGATCCATGGGAAAAAATCTCTAAGCAAAGATTAGATCAATTCGACAAAAGATATGTTCTTGAAAGAACCATCGAATTGACCTAAAAGAGGCTATAAAGAAGAACGATAAAAACCTAGCCTCTAGGGTTGCTCTCAAGTGTTTTATAAAATCATAGGTATAGCTCCCACGTTTTTGAGAAACCCTAAATGTCTATTTATAGTTTAGAAACCTTTGGAAAGAGATAAGAATCAAAAACCTACCTTATCTGGAAATTTTCAGGACGGCGATCCGGATCGGGATTACTGCGATCCGGATCGTCGTAACGAGATTGACGATTCCAGAAATCCAAGGGTTCGGGATCCGGATCGCAAGGCCCGATCCGGATCGTTCATGAATTTCAGCAACATCCAATGTTCGGGATCCGGATCAGAATAGGCTTGGATCCGGATTGGATTTGCACATGAACTAATACCCTTCGGGATCCGGATTGGATCATCTGATCCGGATCCTGAACATGTCCCATGTCCAGTTTTTGATTTTTATGCAATTAAAAATTCATCCAAGTGTTTCTACACTATAAGAAAGTATTCGGATCACCAAAATTATTTAGTTAAACATACCTGATCCTTTTGAATACTTTCTTCTTGAGATTGATGTAACTGATCCACAATTCTTCATCTTCAATCTTCAAGACTCAAGACACTGAGTGTCAACTTGAGCTCTTGTTGAATCTTCTCTAAGTCTTTGATTGCTGATTGACAATTTGATCCTTTAAGACTCCGACTCAACTCACTGACTTGACTCACGAAATATGCCAACACCAAAAAGCCGTAACAACAATCTCATCCAAATATAGCTGTGCTAACTTCTCAAGAGCCCAACTCGACTGTATAGGCAGAAAATGGACAGATTTGGTCAGTCGATCTACAATCACCCAAATAGCATCAGCTCCACTCTGTGACCTTGGTAATCCAACAATAAAGTCCATGGTCACATGATCCCATTTCCATTCAGGTATTGGAAGGTTCTGTAACTTGCCAGCTGGTACCTGGTGCTCAGCTTTTACTTGCTGACAAGTTAGATAGTGAGCGACAAACCTTCCAATATCCCTTTTCATGCAATTCCACCAAAACTGTGCCCTTAAGTCCCTATACATCTGAGTTCCTCCAGGGTGAAGGGTATAAGGTGTATAGTGAGCCTCTCTCAAAATCAGCTCCCGAATCTCAGATTCCATGGGCACATAAAATGTAGGGCCCCAAAACCCCATGTAGCTTTTTCCCGTGAATCCATGTTGTGAAACACCTGGTATTGGTGTGTTGGGCCAGTAACGCATCAAATGGATGTGTTGGATGGACTTAGTGAGGTTTCTAGATCAAGCCTGTCCTTCAGCTGCTTTTGCTGAATTTTAGAAGAGGTTTCAGGCTGATCGGAGGTCGGATTTGGATTCGGCATGGAAAAACGCTTGAAAACGACTATTTGCTTGTATTTTTTTGAGCCCGGATGCCCAAAAAAGGCTCCCGGAAGTTTTCAGTGGATTCGGGTGCATGGGGCAGGCCGTAGATCGGCCGGGTGCCACGTGGTGGCCTATTATTGGTCGGTTCAGGTTGTGCGGTCCACGGAGCGGCGCCGGGTGGCGCATGGACCCGGCACGGGGACACGTGGCGCCCCAGGAGTGGCCGGCGCTCGATGCGCAGTCCACGGAACCCCGCGCGGGTGCATAGACCGGGCGTGGGGACACGTGGCAGCCTATGATAGGCGGGCTCATGCGGCGCGGTCCACGGAGGTGCACGCCGGTGCCTCAGGATGCGTGCGCATGTGGGGGGCAGGCGGCGCGGCCGGCGAGGCGCACGTGGGCGCAGTCGGAGGGTCGCGCGGGCGGGCCACGTGGCGCCCTGCGATTCGCGAGCGCCACCCACCTGCGTTGACGGTGGCGCGACACGTGGCGAAGTCCGAAGGGCCTTGCACTTGCTGTTCCCTGTTTGGGACACGTGTCAAGTCCTGGCGGTTTCGGGCGCTAGTCGGACGGGGTACTGGGTGCGACTGTTGGATTCGGGCGCCCGAAAAAGTGCGCTCGAATCCGAACAGTGAGCTCTTTTTGGGTTGGGCCTATAAATAGGCCCCTTGGTCCTTCTTTTGAGCATTTTTTGGGCTGTTTCTGTCACGCCCCGGAGGTTCTAACATCGCGGAAAACGTACCCATTTTTTTTTCTAAAATATTTTACTGAACCTTGCCTCCGGCTCGTATCAGACCCGCCGCATATACAAATTCACTCCCCAAACGGGCGGAGCCTCCTTTGTATATGCACGGCGTTGCCAACAAGTCGAATACTTTAACCATTCCAAACATGACAGGCAAGGAGGAGAGAATATATTAAATCACATCATCACCGCTATTCTATAAGACTATAGCATAAACCCATGGGTTTTGAAAATCGGTGCCCACTCGACACCCTATTTTCTAAAATATTTTCGCAAACTTCTTGTGCGGCCATTAACTTGAAAGGATAAATCCACGGGTTGTAAAATCGGCGCCCACATGGTGTTACGGCTTTTTGGTGTTGGCATATTTCGTGAGTCAAGTCAGTGAGTTGAGTCGGAGTCTTAAAGGGATCAAATTGTCAATCAGCAATCAAAGACTTAGAGAAGATTCAACAAGAGCTCAAGGTGACACTCAGTGTCTTGAGTCTTGAAGATTGAAGATGAAGAATTGTGGATCAGTTACATCAATCTCAAGAAGAAAGTATTCAAAAGGATCAGGTATGTTTAACTAAATAATTTTGGTGATCCGAATACTTTCTTATAGTGTAGAAACACTTGGATGAATTTTTAATTGCATAAAAATCAAAAACTGGACATGGGACATGTTCAGGATCCGGATCAGATGATCCAATCCGGATCCCGAAGGGTATTAGTTCATGTGCAAATCCAATCCGGATCCAAGCCTATTCTGATCCGGATCCCGAACATTGGATGTTGCTGAAATTCATGAACGATCCGGATCGGGCCTTGCGATCCGGATCCCGAACCCTTGGATTTCTGGAATCGTCAATCTCGTTACGACGATCCGGATCGCAGTAATCCCGATCCGGATCGCCGTCCTGAAAATTTCCAGATAAGGTAGGTTTTTGATTCTTATCTCTTTCCAAAGGTTTCTAAACTATAAATAGACATTTAGGGTTTCTCAAAAACGTGGGGGCACGGCCGATCAATTTATAAAACACTTGAGAGCAACCCTAGAGGCTAGGTTTTTATCGTTCTTCTTTATAGCCTCTTTTAGGTCAATTCGATGGTTCTTTCAAGAACATATCTTTTGTCGAATTGATCTAATCTTTGCTTAGAGATTTCTCCCATGGATCTTCATTGATAATCTAAGCAAAGGATCACCATCGAAGCCAATATTCTTACCGGCTGAGTTTGCGTCGTGGATTCGACGTGGCACCGTGGATTCGGTGTGTTGAAGGCGTTTCGTGGATTCGAAACGTGTGCTCGTGGATTCGAGTGGCGTTCGTGGATTCGAACGTGTGCAGTGGACGTGCAAACGGTGGAGCGCAAGGTCCGAAGAAATTGAAGGAGGGGTTGAATCCGTGGAGACGGTAATCACCTTGTTATTCTTCGTTTCTTAGTGGATTGTTATTGCGTGGACATCCAACCGGTCAGCGCAAGGTCCGAAGAACTTGAAGGAGGGGTCGAGTCCGTGGAGTCGGTAATCACCTTGTTATTCTTCAATTCTTAGTGGATTGTTATTGCGTGTTGGTCCCGTGGTTTTTCTCCTGGATTGGAGTTTCCACGTAAATCTCGGTGTGTTGATTTTTATTTTCCGCATTGATTTTTTATTTTTGCACTGAGATTGGTTTTTATAATATTACACCTATTCACCCCCCTCTAGGTGTTTGATAGTACCTATTTAGATCCTTGTGGATCCTAAATAACTCTACAATTGGTATCAGAGCGGGTTTTAGGTTTATCTATCATGATGGGTGAAAGTGGTAATATTTTTAGACCTCCTCTTTTTGATGGGACCAATTATGCATATTGGAAAATGCGGATGAGAGCTTTTCTCATCTCTATTGATGAGCGGGTATGGCAAACCGTTGAATACGGTTGGGTGCATCCGGTTGAGGAAGTAGGAAATTCTACTACCCCAAAACCTCGCTCTAGATGGTCTAAAGAGGAAATCGAAAGATCTTCTTACAATGGGAAAGGTATGAACGCTTTATTTAATTCTCTTTCCTCGACTGAGTTTACGAGAATTTCCGCGTGTGAAACCGCGAAGGAAATTTGGGATATTCTCAAAATTACACATGAGGGTACTAATCTTGTAAAAATTCAAAAGCTCCAGATGCTTACAAGTCAATTTGACTCTATTCATATGGAAGAGCATGAATTGTTTACAGATTATTACACTAGACTTCAAGATGTAATTAATACATGTGCTAATTTAGGAGAAAAGATCCCGGAGTCGAAAATTGTAAGAAAGATACTTCGGACTCTTCCGGAACGGTTTAGGGCAAAGGTTACCGCCATTGAAACCGTTAGTCATCCGGATGAGATGAGTGTAGAGGAATTAGTAGGTGCTTTGCAAACTTATGAGATGACTTTTCCTACTAATCAAAATTCTTCCAAGTCTTCTTCTAAGCTTACAGGTATTGCATTCAAATCAACAAAGGAAGAAGATGACGAATCGAGTTCCGACGATGAAATCTCTTTTGCCGATTTTGAAGAACAACTGGCGCGGATCACAAAGAAATTTCGTCGGAAATTTTGGAAGAATCGAACCGATGGATCTTCATCCACGAAACCATCTAAAGGATCATCGGGTTCTAAATCCTCTAAACTCAAAGGCGTTGCAAAACCTTCTAAAGAAAAAGAAAAAGATGATTTCGAAGGGGAAATCCGATGCTATCGATGCAAAGGCTACGGCCATATTTCAACGGATTGTCCTTCTAAGAAATCATACAAAAAGAAGGCTTTGCAAGCAAAAATTTGGGACGATTCTAGTTTCGATGAATCGACCTCAAGTGAAGAGGAAAAAGAAAAAATTGTTGCTTCTCATGCCTCTCAAATTCCCTCTTCTAATTGTGCTTATCATCTTTAGTCACTGACTCTATTCCTTTGATTTTGCATGAAACATCAACATCCGGCGGAGAGTCATCAAGTGAGGGGGAGTCGGACGAAGAAGAACTCGTTGAGGCATACCAACAACTTCTTGCGGAATCAAAGAAGATGGCCAAACTTAACAAGAAGTTGAGGAAGCAACGACATGAAGTTCAAGACGAGAATCAAGCTTTAAAGATCAAACTTCATGATCTCGAGGAGGAACAAGGACGGTTATTGGATAACAATAAAATCCTCCAAGAAAAGCTAAACCAATCGGAGATGAATGCAAAATCATATATGGACAAGATTGGTTTTCTAGAAAAGCAGTTTGAGGAGATTCATGTCACCAACCAAGCTTTGACCAAGCAAGTTCATGAACTTAAATCCGACATACAAAGGTTTTCAACCGGTTCCAAGAAACTTAATTGTATGTCCGGATTAGGTCAAGCAAGCAAGGTTGGTTTGGGATTTAAAAAGGACCAAACTGCGCATGCTTCAAGTTCCACAATGAAATCGAAAGGAAGGACATGTCACCTTTGTGGACTTGAAGGACATTTGGTGAAGGTTTGCCCGAAAAAGAGAAAGAAAAATCTTTCGGCAACTTCATCTACGGAGCGGACTCAACGGAATCAAAAGACACATCAAGTCAAAGGAGTTCACTCAACCCACCAAAGGTCCGAGCCACAACATCAATCATTCAAGTGGATTATTGCGAGGCAAAGACCTAAGGTGGATCAACAGTCAAAGCTACCAACCCCCGGGCACAATGAATCAAGACAACCCAAGATCCGACGATTTTGGATTCGGAAAGGTGATATCTTTCCTTGTCTTAAGTTCTAAATAGCTTATGACTGTATGTAATGCTTTGATTGGTTTTCCCTTCATATTTTTCTTAATCTTTGCATTACATGGTTTTCAATGCTCTTTGTTTTTATACTTTTTTTTGAACAAAAGGGTTTTAACGAACAAGTGCATTGAATAAAAAGGGCTTCACGTTCATTCACTCCAATTTAATTTTATATGGATTATCAACTTTACTCCATAATCATAATCATGAAGATACTTCATTATAGGAGTTTTTGATATTATAAGCATCAAATTTTAGAAATCATGTGTGATCTTTAGATGCTTAATCTATCTCGGTTGTGTGAATTCATTGTGATAAACGTGAGACAACCGATAGACTGAAATTTGGGATTTAATTCTTTCACGTAAGAGATTGCCTTCTTACAAGGGTAAATAAATGAATTATAAAAGATGTGGAAAGAGTTACATCCGAAAGGAGTGTGAAAACTACCACCACATGTTGGAAAGAGCTACCACATGTTATGGATGTCTGGAAAATATTTTATGAGAATTTTTAGTTGAAGCATTCGGAGATTTAAATTCAAAGTTCTTATTTTGAACAATCTCCTGGTTGGTATAAGGTGGGATAGTTAAAAAGATGCTCAAAGAGCCACCCTTAGGTACTTTAGTGCTTATCTCAAATTTGAAAGGGTAGAATTCAAGATTGATGTCAGTTGGAAAATCTCCGTAAGTCATCTTGGTAAATCCGTTACATCTTGATAGAGTTTGGATCTCAAGATTATTTTTGATGACTTGTGTTTGATGAATATAACATGAAAAACGGTCTATAATGTTTTACCTTTATTTTTCATGATTTTGGAGTAAATCTTTTTAATTTTTATAATTAATTGGATTGAATGACATCTATGTGAATTCATTGTTTTTCAAAGCACTTAAATGGATTTCTTGATGGAATACAAATCGGTATTTGAAAAGTTTCCAAAATCTGGATTTGTTTCAAGAAATTATTTGATTTTTGCTTTCTGGTACCGGTACGCAATCTGCATTTTTGGTATATACCGGAACTGAGCTTTTATCTCTCTTTCTCTATGAACTAATTTCCTTTTGTCTAGTATGTTCACTGTTTGACAATTTGTGACAAAAAGGGGGAGAAGAGAAATGATGGAGATGAGATCATCAAGAGAGGACAAACGAAAATGGAAAAATGTGGGAGAACGAAAATGATGATCGTATCACAAAGGGGGAGAAATAGATGCTCAAGCATGGAGAACATGGAGAACATGTTAGAGATGCTCAAGATAGGGGGAGACAAAGAAAAAATTGAAAGAGCCGAAAAACAAAAGAACCAAAAGGACGAATCAAATGTAGGATTTTAATTTCTAACGACTAACGTTTGATTTTGTTTGGAGTTTTGTTTTGCAGGAATTACATCACTTTAAGACTCCAAGTCCTAAGTCATAGAGTATGTTCTAGGACTGTTTGGTTCAAATGTAATTTTGTATTTATTGGATCTTTCACGCAAAGAAAATCAATGTTTTGGTGATGACATTGAATTTCGACTTTTTGGTTTAAGATGAGTGACTTGAGCGTTTTATGTATTTTTGGGTTTTGTCACGAAATTGCCAAAGGGGGAGATTGTTACGGCTTTTTGGTGTTGGCATATTTCGTGAGTCAAGTCAGTGAGTTGAGTCGGAGTCTTAAAGGGATCAAATTGTCAATCAGCAATCAAAGACTTAGAGAAGATTCAACAAGAGCTCAAGTTGACACTCAGTGTCTTGAGTCTTGAAGATTGAAGATGAAGAATTGTGGATCAGTTACATCAATCTCAAGAAGAAAGTATTCAAAAGGATCAGGTATGTTTAACTAAATAATTTTGGTGATCCGAATACTTTCTTATAGTGTAGAAACACTTGGATGAATTTTTAATTGCATAAAAATCAAAAACTGGACATGGGACATGTTCAGGATCCGGATCAGATGATCCAATCCGGATCCCGAAGGGTATTAGTTCATGTGCAAATCCAATCCGGATCCAAGCCTATTCTGATCCGGATCCCGAACATTGGATGTTGCTGAAATTCATGAACGATCCGGATCGGGCCTTGCGATCCGGATCCCGAACCCTTGGATTTCTGGAATCGTCAATCTCGTTACGACGATCCGGATCGCAGTAATCCCGATCCGGATCGCCGTCCTGAAAATTTCCAGATAAGGTAGGTTTTTGATTCTTATCTCTTTCCAAAGGTTTCTAAACTATAAATAGACATTTAGGGTTTCTCAAAAACGTGGGAGCACGGCCGATCAATTTATAAAACACTTGAGAGCAACCCTAGAGGCTAGGTTTTTATCGTTCTTCTTTATAGCCTCTTTTAGGTCAATTCGATGGTTCTTTCAAGAACATATCTTTTGTCGAATTGATCTAATCTTTGCTTAGAGATTTCTCCCATGGATCTTCATTGATAATCTAAGCAAAGGATCACCATCGAAGCCAATATTCTTACCGGCTGAGTTTGCGTCGTGGATTCGACGTGGCACCGTGGATTCGGTGTGTTGAAGGCGTTTCGTGGATTCGAAACGTGTGCTCGTGGATTCGAGTGGCGTTCGTGGATTCGAACGTGTGCAGTGGACGTGCAAACGGTGGAGCGCAAGGTCCGAAGAAATTGAAGGAGGGGTTGAATCCGTGGAGACGGTAATCACCTTGTTATTCTTCGTTTCTTAGTGGATTGTTATTGCGTGGACATCCAACCGGTCAGCGCAAGGTCCGAAGAACTTGAAGGAGGGGTCGAGTCCGTGGAGTCGGTAATCACCTTGTTATTCTTCAATTCTTAGTGGATTGTTATTGCGTGTTGGTCCCGTGGTTTTTCTCCTGGATTGGAGTTTCCACGTAAATCTCGGTGTGTTGATTTTTATTTCCGCATTGATTTTTTATTTTTGCACTGAGATTGGCTTTTATAATATTACACCTATTCACCCCCCCTCTAGGTGTTTGATAGTACCTATTTAGATCCTTGTGGATCCTAAATAACTCAACACATGGCACTTGCTTTCAAAACACTTTTGAAACCGGTTTGTATTTGAAAACGAGCCACAATTACACATCCTATCATTCACCAGTTAATTACGAGAGAATTCTCATCCCAACATCCATCAGAAACCACAGTAAATGAATCACAGTTAAACTAACCATAGTATAATGAAATAACCAAAAGTAAAGAAAATAACGTATCGTTTTACTAGCCCTCTTGGCTAGTGTCCTCTAACTGATGCCTCACCGTCGTCCCGAATTCCAACCCTACTCGAACCTGTCACAGTGTGGGTTGTCAGTGACTGATAAAGTAGAAACATGTAAGTAAACGCAATAATAGAATGAACACACCGAATCACCGGAGCATTTACTTTCCCCCTCCCCCTCATGTATCGCAAAATCCCTGTTGAAAGTCCCGCTGGGCACCTACCCCAGCTTTCAGAATATTTTGGGCCCCAACCCCAAAACCGTACTCATCTTCTTGGTGCCTCCAACCTCTCCACTGCCCAAGTAGCAGTCGCCTCTCCTTGAGGGGTCCCCACTAACCTCCCCTTGTGGGGTACACGGGTAAAGGACTTACCATCTTTCCGAAAAAATACACCCTCTGCAGTGGCCAAACTGCCGGTGTGCGTGTAAGCAATATGAGTATATTTATTGCCTTGCGACCTCAGCCGCTCTAGTCAGAAAAGTATAACGCACCTGCGACCGCAGCCGCTTTGATTGACATAGAAAAAGGGATTCACATGCTATGGGGTTAGTCAGACTATAATCATATCTACTTTATCAAAACGAGTATCCGGAAATGACTCCACACCGGTAATAACCAACACCCACCCACCTCGATTATGCGAAACGTGTACTCCGGAGACCGAACCTTGCTCTCTGTTGACGCCCGGACCTAGAAGCAGTCCCCAAAAGAGCCGTGGTCAGATCAAAAATATAATAGTGGATAAACCGAGCCCAACAACTCAAAAACACAAAGGACAACTTGACCCGGCGGTGGCACCCGCGCGCGTTGAGCGACGCGGCCGCCCCCGCGGTGTTGCGGGTCGTACGGCCGCGCGGGCACCGGCCCCGCGCGGCATTTGCCGTGACTTGCCGGGCCCTAGCTCCGCGCGGTGCAAGCCGCGGCCGCGCGGTCCCATCCGCAACCGTGCGGACCTCAGCCCTGCACGGCGTAAGCCGCGGCCGCGCGGGCGCCGGCCCCGCGCGGCACTTGCCGCGGCCGCGCGGGCACTGACCACGCGCGGCACGCGCCGCAACCGCGCGGGCGCCAGCCCGCGCGGCATTAGCCGCGGCCACGCAGGCATGCGCCCCGCGCGGCACGCGCTGCCGCCGCCGCGCGGGCACCCGCCCGCGCGGCACAAACTGCAGCCGCGCGGGCAGGGCCCCGCGCGGCATGCACCGCCGCCGCGTGGGCGCCCGCCCGCACGGCACCAGCTGCGGCCGCGCGGCATGACCCCGCGCGGCGCGCGCCCCAGCCGCGCGGGTGCCTACCCGCACGGCACAAGCTGCGGCGCACACCTCGACCGCGCGGGCGCTCGCCCGCGCGGCGCTTGCCTCGGCCGCGCGGGCACTCGCCCGCGCGGCGCTTGCCGCGGCCGCGCGGGCACCAACCCCGCGCGGCGCTTACCCTAGCCGCGGCCACGCGGGGATCTTGATCCCGCGCGGCTCTAGCCGCGGCCGCGGGGGCACCGTCCCCGCGCGGCGCGTATTACGGTCGCGGCGGCGATGCCCTAGGGCTTCGCGGCGCGACGCGTTGGGTAGCAAACGGCTACTCCTAAACTCCATGAAAGACCGAAACCCAAAAACCGAGCGAAACTATACGAAGATAAATCTAGTTTACCTCTAATCGTAGGAGACGGTGATCCGTTCACGCTCCCTGTCACGCACCGGGGTCGAAACTGCGATCCGGGCTCGCCAACAGATCCGCCGTCGACACGGGAAGCCCCGCACCGACGAAGCGTCTAACCTGCAAAAGATAGAACTACAGCTACACAGATATCAGAGCGGGAAAAATAAAAGCTGTAATATAAAAAATCAAACTACTATAAAGCTGAAATAAATACAAAGTCCATCTCCCCTGATACCTGAATAATACAAGGTCAGATACAAATAAAAATCCACCTATACAACATCTACGAATCCAATAAGGGAGATAACTAAAAACTAGAAATACAACAAAATTCCACAGTCCGGGATGGTACATCTACCTCACTCTAAAGAAACTGTGCTGGTAGGGAACTATCTCGCGACTCCCTGTCCTCGGTCCGTCGAGCCAGCTCGGGCAGGAACGGAAGAAAAAGCCTCAGCAACCTGTCACCGACAGAGGGTGTGAGAACTACATCCTACAGTAGTTCTCAGTGGGTACCGTCTCCAAGACCCACGGTCTGCCCACTAAGTCTACTAGAGGCATAAGATAACAGAAAAAGACTGTGATAATGAAAAGTAAGCTGGAAAAGTATCTACAGCTATCATGCCTCTATCTACTATGCTCAATAGGAAAAAGAACACAGATGATGGTATGCATCCACTCACTGCTGACAATATGTCATAAGTACTATGCTCAAGGAAAAACTCACTAAGACACATGATATGCATACTCTCTCACATAACACCCAATCTCTATGACTGCCTCATAGGGTCCAGTCAAAGTCAAGCCTGCGCTCATCTACTGCCACTACGCCCAAACAGGACTTGGTCTTACGTAGGGTGTCCCACATGGACTATCTCAATCTCAAGCGAACTCTAGTGTATCAACTAGTCGCATCATCGCAGCCTCCTCAGGCTCGGTATCATCATCGCACCCGGGGCGTAGCTCGAGGGGAGCGACCCCAACGAACTCAAGTATCACAAGTATCTCATAACTGGCATGAAATGCCAGGCTCAGCAGGCTATAATCCACGATCAAACAGATCGGTAACACGAGCTCAAAAGCACAACTCAGTCGGAAAAGAACCTCGACTCAAATATGAATAGCCCAAACACTCTCACAGCTATGTCGGAGAACCCTCTACGACTCAAGCTCACAACACTAACTCACTAAAGGAAAGTATTACCCAGCTGGGACCGCCGTCACTCCAAGCGGCTCCCACAACGACACCCCACTCATAGGCGAGAAGAACCGACTGACGCGGCAAAGGCCCGAGAATCCCGTTAGACCGGTGCCTAGAACCCCAATCAAACAAGAACAGACTCTAGGCTCAGCCTATCGAAGTTTCTCGATCCTTTACCGTTCAGGGATTCGGCCCCTCTCGGTTAAAGTGGAAAACTATCTCAACCACAAACTCACGGGCTGGAGATGCTCCACAGCCAGAACCGCAAAGGGTCCGAAAACCCCGGGAAACTAATACCTACGACCCCAATCAAACAAGAACAGGCTATAGGCGTAGCCTCCCGTTGTTTTCGACCCAAGAATGAAATCAGCCCTTAGAACCCAGATCACTCACCCCGGTCGGGTGAGGAAATTTAGGAAAAAGATGACCTTTATTATAAAATATCATTTCCACTCAACCCCCTTGGGGTGAGGATAAAATTGCCCTTTTTTTTTTGAAAACCGTCTTGAATTGAGAAAACCAACCTTTATAGATTTTAGTTCTTGAAAAAATCAGTTAAAAACAAATTTACTTTCCGAACTCCCAAGGGTTGATGCCGACGCCCAATCAAACAAGAACGGCTCCGACGCCCCTAGAAATGCGGAAGGAAAAACACTGGTTTTTACTAAAATCATGAGTGTCCAAAAACATTCTGGGTTCAAGGTCCTGATAACATACGTGCACCACGATCACAACATGGTGGTGACGAATAACACGGAGAAAAACCAGAGACCCGGGACCACCATTTACCCCAAAACGGTTCCCAAAACACTAACACTGGCCTATCCCTGCCACCAGACCCCACTCAGCCCCCAGGCCCGAGTGCAACACCCGTCCCACAATACCCTGACCACTCGGCCCACTACCCGGGCGAGGAACTCTATGTCCAGAAGAAATGCAATGTGTGGGATGTCTAAAGCATAAAAGAACCTAGCCCAGATTAAGGTTCTCTATTGGTCTGGTTAAACACATGCAACATATGACGGGGGTGCTAGTCAAAGTTCCAATGAAACACTTAAACTAGCATGCAAAATTCTATCATAATAGAATTAGAAGGAAGTCCGTAGACTTGGAGAGAAAAACTAACCCACCTCGGTTTGCCACCAATTGCTTGTAGACACTTGCAATTCGCCTCCACGCGATTCCTTGCCTCCACGAAGTCCGCATGCAAAACGATGCACGCCGCCCGAGTCCGTACGCAAAACGGAGCACGGTGCCGAAACCCGCGCGCAAAACGGAGTCCGCACGCAAAACGGTGCACGCCGCCGGAGTCCGCACGCAAAACGGAGCACAGTGCCGAAACCCGCGCGCAAAACGGAGTCCGCACGCAAAACGATGCATGCCGCCGGAGTCCGCACGCAAAACGGTGCAGTAAAACACGGTCCCTAACACGCAAAAAGGCACAGGGTCAAATCCAAAGTCCAAAAGGGCGTCTCAAAACTGTGCCAAAAAACACCGTAAAAATCAACGCACGGGACCTACCTCGACGCGTCGCGCCGCCCAACCGACCCGTTTGGAACACCTCGCGCGCTCCGCGAGGTCCACGGCGCACCGCCGCATCCCCCAAAAATCTCCTCCTCACTCCCTCTCTCGCTCGGTTGAAGAAGGAAGAAAATAAAATGGAGGAGAAATGGCGCGGGGGAGAAGGAAGAAGAAGAAAAGAAAGAGGAGAGAGGGAGTGGTCCACGGCCCCGGGTCCACGGTGGACCGGCAAATGGGGGCTCGCCACGTGCCGGTTCACCAACCTGGGGCGCGTGCGCCGGGTCCACGCGCACCCCGTGCGCCACGCGGCGTGCAACCAAGCGCGCCACGCGGGCACGCAAGCCCGCGCGCCACACGGGCGCGTGACACCGCGCCCGCGCAGGCGCGGGACACCCAGCGCGCCACACGGGCGCGCTCACCTGCTCCCGCGCGGGCGCCAACGGGGGCCCGCCACGTGGCGGCCCCCGCGTGGTCCGCGCCGAAGCGCGCTTCCCAAGCGCGCGCCAGCGCGCCCCTGCCGCGCCTCGAGCCGCGCGCCGCCAACGCCTCGAGATTCGTGCCGCGTCGCCTCGAAAAACGCGCACGTCATCCGGGCTCCAAAAAAAGCAAGTAAATAGTCCATGCTCAACGATTTCGCACGCTGAATCCAAAAACGATGTCCGTTTCTCCAAATTCTCATCCGAAAATTTGCCGATTGCCCCCAGAAAGCCCACTTGATCCGATTTTCGCGCCGGGTCCATTTCAAAAATCCGATTTGCCAAATTCCAACTCTAAAAATTCCCGAAGGCATCCGGAGCGGTGATCTTTTATCCAAACTTCGCCCGGAGTCCAAATTTGACATCTACGTCGCGCGAAACCACCTCTAAACACTCGACGGGTCCTCCAATTTCCCACGGGATCCCTTTTTAAACCCGAAGTCCACCACTTGCGTCCAAATTGCGCACAAACACCACCGACGCACCACGCAGGCCTCCAGTGATGCAAACTAAATCCCAAATTGCACCACAAATCCATTTCTCGGGCCCGACACGCGCACAAACACTCCCAAAGGCCACTAAAAGCTGCCCAACAACCAGCAAACCCTATGCGGGGGATTCCGGGACCTCACACTCCCGGCTTCGGCACGTTCGTCGGGAGGATTTGGGTCCTTTAGCCTTTTCCTTCTTTTCCACCGTTCCCTTCCGATTAGGGTTTCGCTTTTCCTCTCGTTTCCTTCCGGTTAGGGTTTCGTCTTTTTCCTTTTCTCTCTCTTTCTTTCGGGAGAAGATACAAAATAATCTTTTTGTACGACAAAATCCACTTCGGGTATTTTAAAATCCTAATTAATTAATTGCTCAATTAATTAATTCCTCAATTAAGATCCTTCGGGATAATTATTTAAAGATAATTCTTTAAAGATAATTCCCTCTTTTTTCTCGAAAAGCGTGCCAAATCACTTACGCGGATTTCGATGCACCCCCTGGCCATTGCGATCACTTTCTACCCCTTTCCGGGAGTTCCGTAAGTCGGAATCCGGATCCGATCGCACTGCCGTTCTCTGTTTTCCGAGCTCTATCGCAGAAAAATACCCTCACCTCCGAATTATAGACTTAAGTGAACCCGTTACATTAGTTACATTAAACGGAAACTTCATTAGCAGGAGGTATTAAGTGTTACAAAATCTATGATATTACAGTTTCGCAAGGAGAGCCCTACAGAGAATTTCTTTCTTTTTCAATGCTGCATCTTGTGGAAAAGTTCCAGAATTTTTGGAGGACGCTATTTCGACGTCTACTGCGATTCGGCGCACTGCGACGCACTTTCCTTGTTAGCCTTTTTCGTCGCGTTTCGGTCTGCGGACTCTCCTGGGCTACCCCGAAGGAATTTTTGGGTGATTCTTGCGCCCACGTTTTCACGACAGGTAGGGCTACGACTTTCGTATTTTCAGCTTCTCCGTATTTTGAGGTTTTCTTGGGCTTTTTCCAGGAAAGCAGTAAATGCATATATGAAAGATATGAAAAAGCAGGGTGTAAGACCTGACCTTTATTTTGGCTTTCCCTTTTTATTTCGCTTGTGGCGGTCCGGCAGAGGGTTTAATCTTTCGCATTTACTAGACAGACCGTCGGGGCTCGCGGGTATTTTTAGGTGCTAGAGCTCGCGAAATGGAGAACGGTGGCGCGATCGGATTCGAATTCTGACCCCGAAAACTCCAAGAATAAAATTGTGAAGTTTGCGGTCTTTTCGGACGCTCTGAAATCCGTGCTGGCGATCTGTACGGTTATCGAGGTAATCCGGACCCCTTATTTTAAATCTCTGATGGGCTGGCTTGTGACCTGGGGATTTTGGGGATTTAACTCTTCGATACGCTCGATCGCGTTAGGTCAGAGGAGGTGACCAAAAAGGGAAGGGCGATTAGTATAATATCCCCAACCCTAAGTGATTTGGGACGGTCGAGTAAGGAGAGAAAGGGGAACCCATACCGGCGCAGTGCTCCATCGGGGATATCCAAGAGAAGGACGAGGACTTAGCCGTGGGAGGATCGATCGGGCAAAGGTGGACGATCCCTCTTCCTCCTTCTTCCCTCGCGAATCAAGGTGAGTTTTTGAGGCGTTCTTGATTTGCGTAGGTTTCTTTTACTATTTCAGTTTTGGGAGTCATCTCGTGATCGGGGATCGCCGCGCCGCCGCCGCCATGGGCGAGGCGGACGGCGCCGCCTTGGGCGAGGCGGATGCCGCCGCCGCGGGGCCGGCCGCAGGTGGAGCGCCCGCGCAGCTCGTGGCCGCGCGGGGCCGCCCGCAGGTGGGGCGCCCGCGCGGGCTGGTGCCGCGCGGGGTCGCCCGCACCCGCGGGCAGCGCGCCCGCGCGGCTCGTGGCCGCGCGGGGCGGCCCGCAGGTGGGGCGCCCGCACGGGCTGTTGCCGCGCGGGGTCGCCCCCACCCGCGGGCAGCGCGCCCGCGCGGCTCATGGCCGCGCGGGGCCGCCCGCATGTGGGGCGCCCGCGCGGGCTGGTGCCGAGCGGGGTCGCCCGCACCCACGGGCGGCGGGCCCGTGCGGCTCGTGGTCGCGCGGGGCCGCCCGCAGGTGGGGCACCCGCGCGGGCTGGTGCCGCGCGGGGTCGCACGCACCCGCGGGCAGCGCGCCCGCGCGGCTCATGGCCGCGCGGGGCCGCCCGCAGGTGGGGCACCCGCGCGGGCTGGTGCCGCGCGGGGTCGCCCGCACCCGCGGGCAGCGCGCCCGCGCGGCTCGTGGCCGCGCGGGGCCGCCTGGAAGTGGGGCGCCCGCGCGTGCTGGTGCCGCGCGGGGTCGCCCGCACCCGCGGGCAACGCGCCCGCGCGGCTCGTGGCCGTGCGGGGCCGCCCGCAGGTGGGGCGCCCGCGCGGGCTGGTGCCGCGCGGGGCTGTGCGCAGGCGGAGTGCGCGCCGCACGGGTCGGTGCCGTGGGGGAAACTCCGCCGCGCGGAGTCTGGGGATCGCGTCGGTCGTCTGGTTTCAGTCTGGAGTCGGTGTTGGTATTCGGATCTCTTAGTCTTGACATGCCCTTGTTCCTTCAGGAGTGCGGGACATTGTAGGCGACAGGCGCACGGTCACGGACGGGTTGAGCGCTGGACGACACGCACGAGGTGGGTACTTCTCCGGGGATTTTGGGGATTGGCATATATCGATAGAAATAACATGTTTGGGCAAAGGTGAATAGTGTGTGGACCAAGTAATTATCTAACTAACCCTGTTGCACTATTTTTACTTATTGTTGAATTTGTGGCTCTTGTTTTGCTACACGCACACCGGCGATTTGGCCACCGCAAGGGTGTGCTTTTCCGGAAAAGTGGTACGTTGACCCATGTACCCCACGTGACAGTGACGTAAGAAGGGGGGGCCCTCGTGGGTGGGGGGTGTGAGCGGTGATGCCGAGGCGGGTGCTCGGCGGCCGAGGCAGGTGCTCGGCGGGGGACACCGGGGCAGGTGCTCGGTGTGGTTGTCGGGAAAGGTGCCCGATTTTGTTTGGTACAGGGTTTGGTCACGGTTGTTTGTACTTTGAGGTGGACGGTTGCTCCGGTCACCGTGGTTTGCGTTACTTTTAGCCCTTTTTGCATACTATGTTATTTCTAGTCACTGACTTCCCACTCCGTGACAGGTTCGTCCAGGGGCGAGTGCTAGGGCGCTGGTGAGGCCGCTTGAGCGATGTTCTGCTGACTCTGAGTGACTGCAGATACAGTAGACTCTTCCCCTTGCTACCTTATTATTCATGTTTGCTAGATGTGGATCGCGATACCCTCGTGGGGTCGATGTGGATGTTGGACTTATCTTATGACTGTTGAACCAATGTGATTATAAATCTTCTACTTGGTCGTTTTCTAACTACAAAAGAAAAAGAGACATGAAACTATTGTGAAAACCGTTTTTAAATTATGGGTGTCGTGTGGGCACCGTTTTCAAATTCTGTGGGTTTATGCGATTTCTAAAATGGCTTTACAAAACCTGGCATCGGGTGGGTTCCTTATTTAAAAACCCTGTGGATTTATGTGATTGTGAAAGCGGTTTTATAAAACTTGGCTGTCGTGTGGACACCGTCTTTAAACTTGTGGTTTTATCCTTTCAAATCGACGGCCTCTATGTTATATGTTGAAAATAGTGGTTTATGTGCGGTGAATGGTTGTATGCGTTTGGGACTCCAACTAATGTCGTTAAAGGCTGTATGTGATGTTATTCGTGATGTACTTTGTAGCTGAGACGCCGTGCATATACAAAGGAGACTCTGCCCGTTTGCAGAGTGAATTTGTATATGCGGCGGGTCTGGGCATGCACCGGGGAGTAGTTGTTTTCAAAAAAAATGTTACGCTGATTCGGGAGCATCGGTGGCTCTCCTTCCGCGCGTTTGAACCCCCGGGGCGTGACACAGGGGGGTGGTCCTGGCTTACGAGGTTGCAGGACCCCTTTCTTTCGATGGTTCGGGTATTTATACATTCCCGAACTATGTGTATAATCGCCGATTTGAATTATCGGCGTGATTTAGGGGCAATTATCGAGAAATCCTCAACTACTCCCTTTTGAATCGATTCTCCTTAATAGGATAGTAGTCATTTTTCCATCTAGGTTCATTCCCTAATTATTACGCCGAAAATGTGATCCTCGGCGCTTTCCAGTGCGGGGTGACGCTTACCCTTTTTGGAATCTGTTACAATACTCGCGCCCAAATCTCGCACTCCTTCATTTCAAAGTTTTTCCATCTGCGGCTCGAACAACTGAAGATGAACCTTGACTCCGCCTTTTTGTCGCTAGACCGAGCGGTCTGGCTTTTGTCTTCAGTCGCAGCCATTTTCGGACGAGGCGATGATCTCCTATTCCAGCCGCTTATCCTGTCGACTGATGCCTTTGACCGATTGGCGTGTGTCACGCGATTACGACCGGTCTCAATCGGGACTTGAGCCCCTCTGCATCGACTCATTCTTCAATCGGCTGATGTTTTCAGCCGATAATACATGCCACGTGTCACCCCCTCGGGTGACGAAAAAATTTGGCCTCAACACAGAGTAATTTGGCCTATTACTCTATATCAGGGGTTTGCCAAACAGATCCTTAATCTTTTAGGGCTAACCACCGCCAAAAATAGTATAGCCGGATTAAGAGGTTTAGCTCTATTAATATATAGAACTTTCAAATCCTAAGGGTGTCACACTTGAAGGTATCGCCAGAGCCTTACATGTGAAAAGACAGTCTTGCTTCCAGAATAGTGCCTAGCATGTTTCGACCCACAAACCTAATATTTTATCACTATTTCTTGCATGCGATTTTTCAAAAAAGTTATTTAAAGGTTTACAAATCAAACAATTTAAAAAAAAAAACTAATTTCTATTAAAAAAATAGACTAATTTCCAACACAAAACCCCTTAATCCTTAATCGTAATCACTAACTATTGTGTGTCTATTTTGATATTACTAAGATCTCATTTAATTATTGTTTCATACTTTCCGTGTTTGTTTCACCACAAGTTGATAGAAAAAAAACGGAAAGTGGGAGAAAGCAAAAAAAAAAAATTTGTTTATTAGCCATTAACCTCGAGGTAAACTCATTTTCTATCAAATTTGACCTTTCATCGACACATCATTAAGCAAAATTTTAAGACTATTTTTTTTGAAAATTGAAAAAAAAAAAAACGGGGGGAGTAATTGTAACAACCTGAAGAATAAAAGGGACCAATAGTAAAAGGATTAGTACATATAGCAGCAATTCTATATAATAATAAGTGTAGAGGGGGTAAAATTGCTCGCAATAGAGCGGTTTGAAGAAGTGGTTCAGTGAGGGAAGGCTTCGTAAAGATGGAGGTTGAAAAGAGCTCCAACAGGATCGGAGCAGATCAAGTGGTCGGAGGCAACAAAATCCGTCCTGCTAAGCAACAAGCAATCTGAGACATTTGCTAAGCCCAAGTGAAGCCAAAAGCCCCTCTTATAAATTGGCCCAACAAGCCCATTTACTATGTTAATTTACTTTAGCAATTTAGTCCAGCCACTTATGCATTTTACATAATAGTACAGTGTAATGGAAAGTATAAGAGGACATTGTAAATATTTTGGCAGCACATCAATGAAGTAAATGAATTAACTCTTTCTTCTTCCCAATTATCTATCTTCTTCCTCTTTAATCTTCTTCTATCCCCTTCTCTCATATGTTCCCTATCTTCTTCCCATCTCTCTAATCTCTCAATCTTTCTCTTTCTCTATTTTCTCTCTGCTGTCTCTACTCTCTCTCTTTTCTCTCTATTCTTCTCCTTCCTTTCTTCTCTCACACAATTACCTCAATTTCGTGTATCTGAGCCACACCATCATCCTCGTCGCCGTCCACGACTTAGAGCGTTTTCATCATTGCCGCACGTTTTCATCATTTCCGGGTTGCGACGAGTCCGAAATATAACAATTGGTATCAGAGCATTTTCGATCCCAGAGAAGGGATGAAACTAATACTTGCATCATGGTGGGATAGCACAAGGATGGAGCAGTAAAGGATCTCAAAGTAGTACCTCGAGCAAGAACTCAAGCAAGTGGCATTAGATCTGAATTGGAAGAAATGCAGCATCGACTAGAGCAATTACTGTGAGGACCTGGATCCCCGCGATGAGGTAACTGGTTGATCAGCAGCTTCTAGAGGCCCATGTTGGGTGATAGAGGTGTTTGCGCGCGTACTGGAACCCAGGATTTGACCCGGCACAAAAAATGGATCAAGTTCACTTTTTCGGGAATTTTCGACAAATTTTAGAAGTGGAATTTGACAAAACGGACAGCGGATTTGGATTCAGCGCTCGAAAACGATCGAAATGCACTATTTACTTGTATTTTTCCAAGCCCGAATGCGAAAACATGGATTTCGAGGTGTTGGGTTACTGTTCCGGCCGGCCGGGCATCGCCGGCGGCGGCGGGTAGCGGCGGAGCGCGGCTGCGCAGGCGCGGGCAGGCGCGCGGTGCAGCGGGGGTGTGTGCCACGTGGCGTTTCCCGATTGGTCCGGTGTGGACACGTGGCGTCGTGGGTTTGGCTGGCGCACGAGCGCGGTCCATGAAGTGGGGGGCAGGTGCCTCGGGGTGCGTGCCCGGCATGGTCGCAGACAGCGCGACAAGCGCGCACACGGGCGCGCGTTTACGCGCGATTCCCTCGCTCGGGCGCGCCACGTGTCGGCATCCGCGGCAGGCCACGCGGCGCTTGGTGGGCGGCCGGTTTGGCTGTCCCCTGTTCGGCGCGACGTGGCACGGCAGGGGCGTTCCGGGCGCGCGATCGATGGCCGCGATCGGGCACTGTTGGCGCCCGAAAAGTTTCGGGCGTCCGAATCTTGGGCCCGAAAGCCCATTAAGAGTGGGCTTTTGCTCTTTTTCGTGGAGAGCCTATAAATAGGCCCTTTGCTTGGGCCTTTTTCCCCTTTTCCCGAGCTTTTTAGCCCTTTAGCAACTTTGTTGATCTTCTTATACTGCATCTTGCGGAGGAGTTTTGGAATTTTTGGAAGGCGCGACCTCGACGACTTCGGCGTTTTGGCACAGTGCGACGTTTCCTCTTCGGTGGCCCATTTCCATCGCATTTCAGTCCGAGAGGCACCCTGGATCACTCCAATAGAATTCTGAGACGATATTTGCGACAGCGCGTTCACGAGAGGTATGCCTTCGATTTATGTATTGATCACTCCGCCTCGTTTTGGGTGTTTGGCACGTTTCCGGAGGTGTTTTGTGACCCCTTTTTTCTGTTATGAGATTTTGGACAGCGGAGGCTTGTCGATTTTTTATCTTGACCTACGAGCATCAGAATGAGGCTTTTAAGGACTCGTTTGACATCTACTCTTCGAGAGGAACGCACCATATTTTTATTGGATTTTTTTGGGATCTTTTCAAAGGTGGGAATTAAGCATCTTTGGGACTAAATGTCTGCAGGCTTTTGTTCTTGAGGATGTGGACTTCCAGTGTTGTTCTAATTGTTTCTTGGCCTACAGGTGTCGGAATGAGCTGTATAAAACTCAATTTATATCTACTCGTCGCGAGGATCGCAACGGTGATTTTTCTGGATTTTTCTGAGGACAGATTGCAGGTGAAAAAGGGCAATCTTTATGCTGTTTTGAAAAAACAGCAAGGGTTTGCTGTTGGTAATTTGTGATGTTGTTTTAATTGTTGGCTGTGGTGTTGGTTGAGCAGAGCCATGTGCGACTGAGTACCGAGGGTGCAGTTTCGGCAGATTTTGGGATTGTGATCGACTACACACTTCACCGACTTCGGCTTTGCCTGCGGAAAGCGTTACAGGTGGATGCTTTGTCTCCAGAACCGGTGGACGGTTCTCTAATTCTATTGGTTAGAATGCACGCATGTTAGTGTACCAATATTTGGTTGAGATGCAAGCTTGATAATGACGTTGGTTTGAGGAATTGTATGATATGAGATTCAGATATGCCAAATAGAAACATGCAAGATAAGGCATTCATGTCTAGTAATTGAGAGCATGCATAATTCATGGTACAACCTAGAGCTTTGAGATGTGAGCATAAGAATGATATAGTTCCCGTGAATTGAGGCTTACATGATTTATGGTACACAACTTATACCTTCGAGATATTATATATTCACTTATTATGTTTCATCTATGCTAGTTGAGAGCATGTTTAGGGTGATTATATCCATTAATGTTCCCTGCTTATAGTTCATTGTATTTTAATGCTATTATTGGAACTTGACCTAGCACCCCCGTCATATGCTACATGTTTAACCAGACCAGTAGAGAACCTTCACTTGGGCTAGATTCTTTTATGCTTTAGACATCCCACACTTTGCATTTTTTCCTGGACATAGATTTTTCTCGCCCAGGTAGTGGGCCGAGTAGTCAGGTTTCTGTGGGACATTATTGCACTCGTCCCTGGGGGCTGAGTGGAGTCTGGTAGCTGAGTTTAGACTTGTGCTAGAGTTGTGGGGAGCCGTTTGGGTAGACGGTGGCCCCGGGCCGTCGAGTATCTTCCGGTCAGTGTTGTTGGGAACCGTTGGGGTTGACGGTGGTCCCGGGTCATTGAGTGTTGTCTGACTAGTTGTTAGCCCTGAGTTGTGGGTCGATCCCGGCTGTGGAGTATCTCCAGCCAGTGTGTTTTGTGCCACGAGTTAGTGGAGTTTGCTAGTGTCTCGAGATTCAAGAGAGCTGATCAGCTGAGTCGTCGAGAGTACTCCGACCGTTGTGCGAGATGTTTGAGGATCCTGAGTCCTTCCGTTCTGAGTGAGCGTGGATTTTGACTATAGCCTGCAGGAGCCACTTTGAGCTTGACAGAGTGTGCGGATACCTTTTTCCTCGGTGGGGTCGCGCCCCTCGAGTGCACCGTCCGGAGTGGGCCTGTTACTTTTGTATCGCGACTTGTCGATGCTGTCCCTCTGGCTGGGCCTTTTTTAGGCAGTCACGGATGTAGTCCCTCTGGCTGGGCCAGTTTTGGCAGTCACGGACGCCCTACGTAAGTCCCGTCCTCTTGTGGATGTGTGGCAGTAGGTAGGCGCAGGCTTGACTGGACCCTATGAGGCAATCAGTTCGATTGGGTCGATTGAGCACCTTGGGTGCGAGTAGTTGCATATATTTTTATCTGTACCACCTATTGAGCATTTAGATAGAGGCATGGTAGCTGTAGAATACTTCCAGCTTTTCTTGTTCAGATTTCACTGCATTGTTATCTTATACCTCTAGTAGACTTAGTGGGCAGACCATCGGGCTTGGTGGCGGTACCCACTGATAACTACGTGTTGATGTAGTTCTCACACCCGTTGGGGGTTCTCCCCCTCCTTTTTCTTTCCTCTCCTTTGTTTTGCAGAGTCATCTGTGGGAGATGCTGATTCTGCTGTTGCTGTTCGAGGCGAGGGAGTCGCGAGCTAGATCCCTACCTGTTTTTGGAGAGTAGCCGTACCTCACATTGGAGATTTATAGTACAGTCTGTAGATTAGTTTATTTCTGCTTATGAGAGATTATTGTAGTGAGGTTATGACTTGTACTGAGAGCCTGTACACTGATGTATTATTTATTTCAGGATTTCCTCCCTGTTGAGTTCTGAGTTTTTGTATTTGAGGATTTTGTATTTGATCATGTTTGGGAGGTGGATATTGTATCTTGATTTTCAGATGTACAGTGTTGGATTGAGTTCTTTTTAGCTTTTTATTTTATAGCTCTGATATCTGTTTAGCTATAGTAGTTTTTTTTTGCAGGTTGGACGCTGCGCCTATGCGGGGTTCTGTATAGGCGGCGGATCTGTTGGCGAGCCCGGGTCGCAGTTTTGACCCCGGGGCGTGACAGATTAGAGTGGTATCAGAGCCTAGGATGTAGGTCATGGTGGACTTTAGAAACCCTAGGCTTGTGGTTGGACCCTATGATGACTTCGTGAGAGTCGTGATTTTTAGCGAGTCCTGATTGAGTTTTATACCTCTCCCAAGGGACTGGATGAGTGATCGGCATGTTTATTCTCCTAAGTGATTATGTTGGCTGTAGACAACATAATGCTGAGGAATGGGTGACATGCCCTAGACTTTCGCTTGATTGGGTCGAGTGTTTGTTGTGTGCTGTTTGTGGTTTTTGTCGTGGTGAGCGGTGTCTCCCCGACGCTGAGTTTTGACCGGTGTGCATCCTGTGGCAGTTGTGGTGCCTGAGCGGTTGGTTTGGGCCGGATACACGGATTGAGGTCAGAGAGCTCCGGGCCCAGGCGACTGGATTGTCTGAGTTTTATCAGCGGCGGAGTGGGCTGCTGGTTTGAGTGACACAGTTGTCGGAGCAGCGGGCAGCCCGACTGTGCTTTCCTCCTGAGACCACTTGGTTGTAGTATCCTCAGTGGCAGCAATTTCAGTGGCGCCGATGGTACGTGTAGCCCCCTCTGTGCCGACGATTAGCGCCGAGGCACCGAGGCAGGGTGGATAGCTGACAGCTGATGAGCTGTGGGACATCATCGATCAGTTGAGCCAGTTTCGGCAGATGAGCCACCCCGTTTCGTGGAATTGAGTTGGAGCCTTTGGAGGCATAAGCGTGGTTGGTGGTGATGGAGAGACTATTTGAGAGCCTCCTTGTGTCAGAAAGTTTATGCCGTTGTTGAACTGCGCGCTCCAGATTTTGAGGGACGAGGCGCATAGGATATGTGTGACTAGGAGTGGATTGCGCCAGGATATCTTTCAGTTATTCGGTTCCTCCGTTTTGGATTATGGATGCCTCGATGGAGTAGGCTCGAGTGGAGCATGGCGCTACAATTCCTTTTGGATAGGGATCTACCGCCAGAGGTGAGTTCTGGATGGAGGCGTTTGGCGCTAGCTGATGGATGACAGATCGGCCGGCAGAGGCATTCTCGATTTCCTTCTCCAGGATCGTGGATTTCTGTGACGCCAGGGGTCGGGTGGACCCCGATAGCAGTACCAGCATTAGTAGCAACAGCAGCGGTAGCGTGGATGTGTTATCTGCGGAGGACCACGTTCGTCGCCTCAGTGTGAGCAGAGACAGAGGTCATGCTCCCTATGTGATTGGTATAGGTATTTTCTGGTAGACCGGATTTTGATGACGAGGCAGACGGAGCGACGACCACTTGCGTCGAGCGGATGGGTCTATGCTGCCTGGTTGGAGGGCGCCACGACAGTGGATCGAGCTGTCGTAGGTGTGATTTCATTGCAGTAGTTTGAGTTGGAGCATTGTGCATCCCTGCATGGACTAGAGGTAGAGTTGCTACCACGTGCACTAGAGGTACAGGTTACTGTTGGTGTTGTGCATGTGGAGGAGATTGTGGATCATGTCCAGTGCAGTTGAGGCCGTGAGTTATACCGGCAGACTTATTGGTGGCAGTTCAGTGTTTTGACCTAGTGCCTGAGATTTGGTTGGCACAGTACCCCATGATGGTTGACTGCGGAAAGAGAAAGGACTTTGATCTTCTGCGAGGCAGACAAGAAGAGACTTGGTTGTAGGGACAATCAGAGCACACAGGTTATAGCGACAGTGTGTGAGGTGCCTACGGCGGCACCGGGACTCAAGGATATCCCCTTTTGCCTGTGAGACCCCGGGTGTGAGTCCACCTGAGCTGATGTTGATGCCGCCGTTAGGGAGTTTGAGGTTGCGTTTGACGTGGTTTTGGAAATCGCGTCAACCTTGACAGCACCTTATTGGATATCACCTGTGGAGCAGAGAGAGCTGATGGCACGGTCGCATGATCTGATGGATCGAGGGGTCTGTTGGACCTAGTGCCACGTCGTTGGTACACGACTATGAGGGGTTCTTTTGTGGTTTGAGCACTAGCAAGTCCAGGTTTTGTTTAGGGCCATTGATTGAGTTATACTCCGGTAGTTGTTCTTCTATGAGGCATGTATCAGCTTAGAATCTTGCAGCCGAGGATTTTGCCAAGATGGTGTTCATGACACGGTAAGGGCATTATAAACTCATAATGAGGCCAAGGGGATTGACTAATGCCTTGCTGCCTTTATGAATTATGGAATTGGGTGTTTCAGCTGTACTTGGACGGATTGATAAAAGTGTTCTGCATAGATATTGGATTGACTCCCTGAGTGACTTCGATCTGGAGGAGCACTTGTGGATAATGCTACAGTGTCTGTGAGGAGGAAGCTGTATGCCAAGCGGTTGAGGTACAAGTATTAGCTTTGGGAGCTTACCGTCTTGGACCGCATTATTCTAGCCGTAAGAGCGGCTGTGGAAATTCGGATAAATGGATGCTAATTGGGTTTGGCCGAGACCGACACTGTTTGTGAAGCGAGGAGCTTTTTGGACGGGGCAATGCCAGTGGAGCTTGACAATTGGATGTTGAGATTGATACCAGCGCCGATTTTAGCATTACCAGTGTTGGGTGTTGGATTTGCGAGTTATAGTGATGTCTCCTTTCAGGGTTGTGGAGTTACTGTTGGATTATAGTCTTCGTTGTGCTGCCACAGCAGGAATAGTTTCAACACTTCTCTCCCTTTTTCATGTCTGTATGCCGAGGCTTGCGAACGGGCCAAAAACTTCGAAAGGCTGCTCCAGAATGGAGACGGTGTCGAAGCCTGTTCTTATTTGATTGGGGTGAAGGCATTGGCCTTTCGAAATTTGCGGACCTTTCGCTGTTGTCGGTGGTTTTCTAAATTGAGAGTTGGGGTTGATGATATTCCTGATGTTGGGCTTTTCTCTTTCCTGTTTGGTTGCGTGGGTGTGGTTTGGTTCACCCTGGTTGAGTTGGTACGGAGGGTTTGATTTGTGGAGCTTGATGTCCTTCTTCCCCCCAGTCTTTTGTTGGAGTCCCTGAGGTTTTTCCACGTCTGAGCTCAGAGGTGTTTTGGCTTGTGGATCCCTCGCCCATGATTGACTCGCTCTTTTTGAGATATGTGAGTGTTTGGAGTACGAGAGACGCCCGTTGCGAATTCTGGCTCGTGAGGTGAGAGAATTGTGCAACTGAGCCATGCCGTACTAGCTATTGTTGTTGTTGAGGAGTAATCACGGGGAGTGAGTAGTGACTTGGGAGCTGGAGACGGTGAGGTTGAGTACTTACCCTTGGTATTTGTGACTCCTGTTTGAGTTGTGTTAGTTTCGAGGACGAAACTTTCTCTTAGTGGGGGAGGATGTGAGGACCCGGATCCCCGCGATGAGGTTACTGGTTGATCAGCAGCTTCTAGAGGCCCATATTGGGTGATAGAGGTTTGCGCGCGTATTGGAACCCAGGATTTGACCCGGCACGAAAAATGAATCAAGTTCACTTTTCCGAAAATTTTTGATAAATTTTAGAAGTGGAATTTGACAAAACGGACAACGGATTTGGATTCAGCGCGCGAAAACGATCGAAATGCACTATTTACTTGTATTTTTCGGAGCCCGAATGCGAAAATACGGATTTTGAGGTGTTGGATTACTGTTCCGGCCGGCCGGGCATAGCGGCGGAGCGCAGCTGCGTAGGTGCGGGCAGGCGGCGGAGCAGGCGCGGGCAGGCGGCGGGCAACGGCGGAGCGCAGCTGCGTAGGCGCGGGCAGGCGGCGCGCGGGCGCGGGCAGGCGCGCGGGCAGGTGCGCGGTGCAGCGAGGGTGTGTGCCACGTGGCGTTTCCCGATTGGTCTGGTGTGGACACGTGGCATCGTGGGTTTGGCTGGCGCACGAGCGCGGTCCACGGAGTGGGGGGTAGGTGCCTCAGGGTGCGTGCCAGGAATGGTCGCCGACAGCGCGACGTACACGCACGCGGGCGCGCGTTTACGCGCGGCCGGTTTGGCTGTCCTCTGTTCGGCGCGACGTGGCGCGACAGGGGCGTTCCGGGCGCGCGATCGACGGCCGCGATCGGGCATTGTTGGCGCCTGAAAAGTTTCGGGCGCCCTTATCTTGGGCCCGAAAGCCCATTAAGAGTGGGCTTTTGCACTTTTTCGTGGAGGGCCTATAAATAGGCCCTTTGCTTGGGCCTTTTTCCCTTTTTCCCGAGCTCTTTAGCCCTTGAGCCCTTTAGCAACTTTGTTGATCTTCTTGTGCTGCATCTTGCGGAGGAGTTTCGGAATTTTTGAAAGGCGCAACCTCAACGACTTCGGCGTTTTGGCACAGTGCGACGTTTCCTCTTCGGTGGCCCATTTCCGTCGCATTTCAGTCCGCGAGGCACCCTGGATCACTCCAATGGAATTTTGAGACGATTTTTGCGGCAGCGCGTTCATGAGAGGTATGCCTTCGATTTATGTATTGATCACTCCGCCTTATTTTGGGTGTTTGGCACATTTCCCGAGGTATTTTGTGACCCCCTTTTTCTGTTATGATATTTTGGACAGCGGAGGCTTGTCGATTTTTTATCTTGACCTATGAGCATCAGAATGAGGCGTTTAAGGACTCGTTTGACATGTACTCTTTGAGCGGAACGCACCCGTATTTTTATTGGATTTTTTGGGGTCGTTTCGAAGGTGAGAATTAAGCTTCTTTGGAACTAAATGTCTGTAGGCTTTTGTTCTTGAGGATGTGGACTTCCAGTGTTGTTCTAATTGTTTCTTGGCCTACAGGTGTCGGAATGAGCTGTATAAATACTCAATTTATATCTACTCGTCGCGAGGATCGCAACGGCGATTTTTCTGGATTTTTCTGAGGACAGATTGCAGGTGAAAAACGGCAATCTTTGTGCTGTTTTGAAAAAATAGCAAGGGTTTGCTGTTGGTAATTTGTGATGTTGTTTTAATTGTTGGCTGTGGTGTTGGTTGAGCAGAGCCATGTGCGACTGAGTACCGAGGGTGCAGTTTCGGCAGATTTTGGGATTGTGATCGACCACACACTTCACCGACTTCGGCTTTGCCTGCGGAAAGCGTTACAGGTGGATGCTTTGTCTCCAGAACCGGTTGACGGTTCTCTAATTCTATTGGTTAGAATGCACGCATGTTAGTGTACCAATATTTGGTTGAGATGCAAGCTTGATAATGACGTTGGTTTGAGGAATTGTATGATATGAGATTCAGATATGCCAAATAGAAACATGCAAGATAAGGCATTCATGTCTAGTAATTAAGAGCATGCATAATTCATGGTACAACCTAGAGCTTTGAGATGTGAGCATAAGAATGATATAGTTCCCGTGAATTGAGGCTTACATGATTTATGGTACACAACTTATACCTTCGAGATATTATATATTCACTTATTATGTTTCATCTATGCTAGTTGAGAGCATGTTTAGGGTGATTATATCCATTAATGTTCCCTGCTTATAGTTCATTGTATTTTAATGCTATTATTGGAACTTGACCTAGCACCCCCGTCATATGCTACATGGTTAACCAGACCAGTAGAGAACCTTCACTTGGGCTAGATTCTTTTATGCTTTAGACATCCCACACTTTGCATTTTTTTCTGGACATAGATTTTTCTCGCCCAGGTAGTGGGCCGAGTAGTCAGGTTTCTGTGGGACATTATTGCACTCGTGCCTGGGGGCTGAGTGGAGTCTGGTAGCTGAGTTTAGACTTGTGCTAGAGTAGTAGGGAGCCGTTTGGGTAGACGGTGGTCCCGGGCCGTCGAGTATCTTTCGGTCAGTGTTGTTTGGAACCGTTGGGGTTGACGGTGGTCCGGGGTCATTGAGTGTTGTCTGACCAGTTGTTAGCCCTGAGTTGTGGGTCGATCCCGGCTGTGGAGTATCTCCAGCCAGTGTGTTTTGTGCCACGAGTTAGTGGAGTTTGCTAGTGTCTCGAGATTCGAGAGAGCTGATCAGCTGAGTCGTCGAGAGTATTCCGACCGTTGAGGATCCTGAGTCCTTCCATTCTTAGAGTGAGCGTGGATTTTGACTATAGCCTGCAGGAGCCACTTTGAGCTCGACAGAGTGCGCGGATACCTTTTTCCTCGGTGGGGTCGCGCCCCTCGAGTGCACCGTCCGGAATGGGCCAGTTACTTTTGTATCGCGACTTGTCGATGCTGTCCCTCTGGCTGGGCCTTTTTTAGGCAATCACGGATGTAGTCCCTCTGGCTGGGCCAGTTTTGGCAGCCACGGACGCCCTACGTAAGTCCCGTCCTCTTGTGGATTTGTGGCAGTAGGTAGGCGCAGGCTTGACTGGACCCTATGTCACGCCCCGGGTGTAAACCAGAACCCGAGGTCGTCTACAGATCCGCCATGCACACGGAATTTCCCGTGTACACGAAGCGCTGGTAACCTGCTCAGATATAGAGATATAATAAAAGAGCATAAAAACAGAGCTAAACTAAAACTAATACATCTCAGACAAAAACTGGAAAAGAAAGTACAACATAGCTCTCATAAATATACAAATGTCTCTCCCAGCTCACCAAAATAAAATACATCCAGCTGGCCGAAGCCAGAACCAAAAATAAAAGGAAAATACAACCGTCTGAGTGTACTGGGGATACATCAAAATCAACTGAACTCTGGATCAGGGAAGCAGCTAGCTAATCAACGATCCTCTTACCTCGGTCCTGGAAAGAGGGTCCCACAACTCCCGCAGAGGACTCTGCAAAACAAAGGGGAAAAAGAAGAAGGAAAAAGAGTGGGGGTGAGAACTACTATAAAGACAGTAGCCTCCCCTAGTGGGTAAACCTCAACTCGAACATGCCCACTAGGACTACCAGAGGCGAAAAGAATAAATGTGGTAAACTATGAGTATAACTACTGATAAAAATATACCACTAATCTGCCTCTACATGCCCAGCTAAAAAGATAGCTAAATGTATGCATCAGTACATGAATGTCTGCCTGAATAAACCCAATCGATAGACCAGTAATCACTGGCACTGCCTGCTCTACTGTCGAACTCAAGAACTCAATCGCGGGATACAGACCGACTTCGAACCGGTGCGGTCGCATCCCAAAGTAAGTAACAGATCGGCCTCGAACCGTCCGATCGCATAAAAAGTAAGTAACAAATCGGCCTCGAACCGTCCGATTGCACACTCCGGAGTGGCACTCGAGGGGAGCGACCCACACGAGTATAATGCCTGAGTAATAAGTATCCAAGGAGAATAAGTCCGCAGGACTGGATCATGACACTGATCTTTAGGGAAAAGTACCATCCACTAAAAGAACCCAAAATCCTCTCCCCGATCTGATGCAATAACAACTGTCCGGTCAACCGCCCAAAATCCGCGGTTGCCGCAATACCCTGCCATCACAGCCTGCCCGTCCCGAATCCCAAGTATCTGCCTACACTATCCCAGCCCCTGCTCTAACCCGAGCATGATATCCCCTATGTCTAGGTAATTGGAGAAAATAAAAATCATGGTTTCTCCTAAGTCAATACCAGCATGATAGTGCAGCAGAAAAAGGTGGCCTAACTAGGTGACCATTCAAGCATGCAAAAGTCCTTTCTTAACAGGATAATTTCAGTGTTCTAATTCTTACAAGATTTACAGTATGCCTTTATTTGAACATCTGAAGTACTAACCTGCCACAAGCCAATTTATACACATGCTTAAGTCTCCCTATTATACATAAGTATAATATGAATTTAGCCGATTATTACCAAACGGTTTAAGCAATAATTCCAAGGATTCTAATCAACTTAACACTTGTAAATATTACCATTTATTAGTATCTAGTCCTCTAAAGATGCAAGTATCAATTACAAGTCCTTTTCTTTTCATTAAGCATGCTATGTTCATTCAACTAGTATAATAGCAACATTACACAGGACTAGCTCCAATATGCCTAGTGGGTTATCCCAAGTAAGAGGTTAACAACGGTACCCACCTCGAGCGCTAAAATCCTTGTCCCAAATGCGAAGACCCGCGCTCGCACCAAAAGCTCACCGCAACACTGTACTAAATCTCCAAGAAGAACATACACACTTTAGTCCTTCAAACAACACAAAATCTGTCCCAAATTAATCGGTCCAAAGTTCTCAGATTTTCACCTGCGAAGGGTGCTCAGAAAATTCCAAGAAAAATACCGTCGCGTTCCTTGCGACGAACCCGCCGAAACGAGTACCTGCACGTTCAAAACCGAGCTTCCTTCGCTGAGATACAAATTCGGCAAGGGAACACCCCAAACAATACTGTGCAGAAATTCTGTACCAAAAGACTACAGAGAAAGGAAATTTCCACCATCGAAAAATATTCAGAAAAATCTGATAAAATTCCAGGAGATTCCTTGCAAGATGTAGATGAAAAACGCCTTTTGAATCGCCTCGATCCGTCGCCTGAGCGCGAAGTTATAGCCAAATCAACCAGGTGCTGTCCAAAACTCCGCGAGGAAAAATGGGTCACAAAGAAGCTCGGGAAACTCAAAATCCACATGAAAACCTTGGGCAACTCAAAACATCAAAAATGAAGCCCTACCTGTCAAGAGTCCAACGGCGCAAGAATCACCCGAATCGGAGGTCGGGGTGAGCCGGGGGAGCCTGAACACTGCGAAGGGACGAAACGGGTCGTCGGTAAACGAGCGTCGCGCCGCGCCGGAAAATGGCCAACCTCGAAAAACGCGCTCCTAAAAATCCCAGGAATGATCAGCAAGAAAGGTCTCAGGTTAGAAGAAGATTTTTCCTTAAGGGTGCCCTGTGAAAATCCTCACAGAAAAGTGTAAAAAGGCCCCCTCAAGGGCCTATTTATAGGCTGCCATTCACCCCCCCCACACTTTATTGGATTCGGGCGCCACTTTCGAGCGCCCGAATCCACAAAGCGGGTCGGACGGCCCCCCGTCCGACCGCCCGAAAGCCTGCGGTGCGGCCACGTGTCCCCCGCACAGCAAACAGCTGTGCGGGGCGACCGGCCGCCCGCCGCGTGGCACTGGCCCGCTGGGGGCGGTGCATGCGCCCGCCCCCTGGTCGGCCGACACGTGGCCCGCACTCGAGTGCGGGCCATGTGCGGCCGACCGGCCGCACTGTGGCCCTGCGCTGGCGCGCGCCCCGAGGCACCGCCATGCGCACCCGTGGACCGCGCCCAGGTGAGCCGTCCAATCCCCGGGCGACGCGTGTCGTGCACCCGGTCCACGAGTCCCGCGCCACTTCCCTGGACCGCGCCGCGAACTCCCGCAAATCCGGAAGCGCCACGTGGCCCGCCGCGCGGTCCATGCACCGCCGCGCCTCCTCCGTGGGCCGAGCGACGTGAGCCGTCCAATAATGGGCCGCCACGTGGCACTGGCCGGTCCACGGAGCACCCCCATGCACCAGAATCCCCCCGAAACTTCCGGAAGCCCGCTTTTGGTCATCCGGACTCCAAATTTGACAAATAAACAGTCGTTTTCAAGCGTTTTTCCGCGTTGAATCCAAATCCGAACTCTGTTTGGCCTAATTCCTTTTCTAAAATTCGGCAAACACAGCCGAAGGCCAAATCAGCTAAAAATATCACACAGGGTCCATCTGTGGCACCCGTTTGATGCACCATGGGCCAGACACACCAACACTAAGTGTTCTACACAGTGGATTCAACGAAAAAGCTGCATGGGAAAAAACCAGAACAGTACACCCTTTGAGGCAATCAGTTCGATTGGGTCGATTGAGCACCTTGGGTGCGAGTAGTTGCATATATTTTCATTAGTACCACCCATTGAGCATTTAGATAGAGGCATGGTAGCTATAGAGTACTTCCAGCTTTTCTTGTTCAGATTTCGCTGCATTGTTATCTTATGCCTCTAGTAGACTTAGTGGGCAGACCGTCGGGCTTGGTGGCGGTACCCACTGAGAACTACGTGTTGATGTAGTTCTCACACCCGTTGGGGGTTCTCCTCCTCCTTTTTCTTTCCTCTTCTTTGTTTTGCAGAGTCATCTGTGGGAGATGCTGATTCTGCTGTTGCTGTTCGAAGCGAGGAAGTCGCGAGCTAGATCCCTACCTATTTTTGGAGAGTAGCTGTACCCCACATTGGAGATTTATAGTACAGTCTGTAGATTAGTTTATTTCTGCTTATGAGAGATTATTGTAGTGAGGTTATGACTTGTACTGAGAGCCTGTACACTGATGTATTATTTATTTCAGGATTTCCTCCCTGTTGAGTTCTGAGTTTTTGTATTTGAGGATTTTGTATTTGATCATGTTCGGGAGGTGGATATCGTATCTTGATTTTCAGATGTACAGTGTTGGATTGAGTTCTTTTTAGCTTTTTATTTTACAGCTCTGATATCTGTTTAGCTATAATAGTTTTCTTTGCAGGTTGGACGCTGCGCCTATGCGGGGTTCTGTATAGGCGGCGGATCTGTTGGTGAGCCCGGGTTGCAGTTTCGACCCCGGGGCGTGACAATTACTACTGCGGTAACAAGGTGGTATCAGATTGCAACAAGTAATAGAGGAGCAATTTGAATTTATATAGCTACAGCATCAGGGCTAGGTGTAGCGTAGTTTCACGCTAGTTCCAATCCTGTGGATTGTTGAAGTGGCTTCGCAACAAAGTATCTGAGCTGCGAGAATTAACCAAGGTTGAGACTCGACAAAGGATACCACTGTTAGGGTCACACCGACATTAGAACTGTAGTTCAGGTTGAGAGAACTAACTCACCGAACTATTAGATCCCTACCCGGTGTTACAACAGCGAAAACGGATTCCGCCTCAAGTAATTGAAGGCAATAGATGACTGCAAAGAGAGAAGAACAACTAGGGATTTCATCAAACACCAAGTGAGCAATAGTGTGCCAAGGAGTAAGATAGGGAACAAGGCAAATTTGAAGCCAACAAGTGGTAGAATAGTTGGACAATTCAACAAACAGGTTGCAAGCAGTGATTGGAAGTCGTTCCGAAGCAACTACGAGAGGCAAGGCAGCTAAGACTTTCATCAAACAGTTTGGATGCAAGGTAACCAGCACTAACAACTTACTTTTAGCATTAGTTTAAGCCATCAATTCCTATATTGCATCTGCTGAGGAATGTACCGAGTGTCACGCCCCGGGGTCGAAACTGCGACCCGGGCTCGCTAGCAGATCTGCCGCCCATACGGTGAACCCCGTATAGACGAAGCGTCCAACCTGCAAAAGATAAATACTATACTAAACAGATATTAGAGCTGAAGAGTAAAAGCTGAAATAAAATATATACAACTCAAAGTTCTCACCAACAGTACATAAGTCTCTCTCAGCAAAGAAAGAAAAGTACAACTCTATGCCTCACTACAAGGTATCTCAAACAAGAAACTCTCAAAATATAAAAAGGGTACATCTACTCTCTGGACGACGACTGGTAGGGATCTAGCTCGCGACTCCCTTACCTCGATCTGAAGAAGCAGCAACTAGAGCAGCAGGAACAGGAGCAGAAGTCCCTGGGGAAAAATACACCACGACGGGTGTGAGAACTACATCCCACAGTAGTTCTCAGTGGGTGCCGCCAACAAGCCCACGGTCTGCCCACTAAGTCTACTAGAGGCATGCTGTAACAAATGAAATACTGAAGGAAAGAGCTGGAAATGAATAACTCTACAGCTACTATGCCCCTATCTAGATGCTCAAAAAGTGGAACAGATGATAACATGGTGCATCTACTATCCCTCAACTCAGATCACCCAATCTACCTGACTGCCTCCTCGGGTCCAGTCAAACCTGCGCCTACCTACTGCCGTTACATCCCGAAGGACTGGACTGACGTAGGGCGTCCGTAGCTGCCAAAACTGGCCCAGCCAGAGGGACTGTGTCCGTAACTGCCAAAACTGGCCCAGTCAGAGGGACGGCGTCAACAAGTCGCGATACCAAAGTGCAGACCCACCCCGGACGTGGCACTCGAGGGGAGCGACCCCAACGAGGACGAGGGTATACGCGCACTCTGTCGAGCTCAAGTGGCACTGCAGGCTATAGTCCAAAATCCACGCTCACGCTCTGAACGGAAAGACTCAGAATCCTCAAACATCTCGCACAACGGTCGGAGCACTCTCGACGACTCAGCTGATCAGCTCTCACGAAACACGAGACGCTAGCCTCTCCAACAGCTCACAGCACAAAACACACTGGCTGGAGATACTCCACAGCCAGGATCGACCCACAACTCAGGTCTAACAAAACTGGTCGGACAACACTCAACGACCCGGGACCACCGTCAACTCCAACGGTTCCCAACAACAGAACATCAACCCAACCTGCAGACTCACTGACAGGATAAACTCCACAACAGACATAATAAAGGGTCTGGGAACCCCGAAAGACTAGAACCTACAACCCTAATCAAACAAGAACAGGCTCTAGGCATAGCCTCTCGTTCTTCTCGTCCCAAGGAAAAAGGCAGACCTTAGAACCCAGACCACTCGAACCATCTCGAGTGGTTAATTTATAGGGAAAATGTGACATTTCTTACTGAAAGCCATTTGATCTGGAAGAAATCCATATTTAATGATTTTTAGTTCTTTTTAGGAAAACAATTGAAAACAAGTTTTATATCCAAGCCTCGTAGAGCTAATGCCTTTGTCCAATCAAACAAGAACAGACTCGGGCGACCCTACGATGCTTGGAAGAAAACATTGGTTGACTAAAATCATATGTGTATCCAAAAACAGTTCTGGGTTCAAGGTCCTGCTGACACTGGTATACAGCTGCCACTAACACAGTGGCGACAATAAAACAATAAAACAACACATCCCGGGGCCGCCGTCTACCCAAACAGCTCCCGCCACAGATGAAAGATCAACTACCTCTACCAGACCCCACTCTGCTCCCAAGCACGAGTGTAAAATGCATCCCACACTAAAGAGAATCCCGACCACTCGGTGTAGAGTACCGGGACTTCGGACAGCGCGCCGACCTCATATGATGGCCTGGAGTGGTGAGATTGCCTCGGACATGTTGCATCTGAGTTTACAGTTGATGCCGGGTTGATTTGGATCAACGCAGAAGCTCCAGCTTGATTCGGGATTTTTCCGGGCTTTGTATGCCGATTGTGGATGAGATTTGGGAATTACCGACTTCACAGTGGAGCGCCGGAAATTTGGGAACACTTGGAACAGGTATATATTCAGTTTACAGCGAAGTTCGGGAGGTTCCGGACTGACGCGGAGGGTCCGGAGGTAAAATGTGAGTCGGAACTGACAGTTTTGGAGCCGGTATTTAATTTGAGCATCCCGACTCAACGGATGAGCTTTTTGAAGAGAAAAAGCTGTGGGCACGTGTATTTTCGATTTACAGCGGGGTTCGGGTGGTTCCGGGCGGCGGCGGAAGGCCCGAAGGCAAAAAGTGAGTTGGCGTGGGCTACTTTGGATTATTTTAATATTATTTTTAATAGTTTTGTTACTTAATTTTCTTTCACCTTGTTGGTGTCAGTGAGCATGTGAGGGGTTTGGATTTTTGTAGGTATGTGTTTTAATGTTTTCATTTAAGCTACTACTAGTTAATTAAGTGTTAATTATGGTTGGCCTTAATTAATAAGTGATTTGGGCTTCTTAGGGGGTGGTGACCACACCCTCCTTGTGAGATAGACTCACCACCCATCACCTACCTCCCTCCTCATCCTCTGTAGCCTCCACGAATGGAAGAAAGCACAAAAGGAAAATAGAGAAAGAAAGAGAGAAGGAGGGAAGGAGAAGGAAAATTGGAGGAAGAGCTTGGTGGATTTAGAGTTTTCTCTTGGAGGAGGTAAATTGTTTTTTTTTATTTAGCTTACTTAGCAAATAAATTGGGTTTTGAGCTTTATTATTCAATTGGGATTTTCGGATTTTGATTTGGAGCTTTAGAACGTTGATGGGTTTGTTTTGTTGGATTTTAGAAGGCAAAAAAACTAATCTTTAGATTTTTTTTAGCAAAAATGAATTTATTGGATCTTTTCTAGAATTTATTTAAGCAAAATGAATTTTTGGGAAAAATTTGGTGCTTTGAGGATTTTTTTGAAAAATTTTGGAGCTAATTAAGTTGTAAAAATTATTTTAAAATTTCTGGGATTTTTTAGAATTTTTTTGAATTTTTTTAAAAAAAAAAATTCCGCCGTCGCGGCCGCGCGCGCGGCGCCGCCAGGCCGCGCGCAGGCGCGCGCGGCATGGCCGCGCGCAGGCGCGCGCGCGGCAGGGGCCGCGCGCAGGCCCCGCGGGCGCGCGCGCGCGGGCCCCGCGGGCCACGCGTGGGCCGCGTGGGCCTGCGCGTGCGCGCGCGGGCCTGCGCGGGCGCGCGGGCCCCGCGCGGGCGCGCGGGCCCCGCGCGGGCGCGCACCGCTGCGCGCAGCGGGCCGCGCGCGGCGGGCTGCGCGCGGGCGCGCGCAGCGCCGCTGCGCGCTGCGCGCAGCGCCGCTGGGCGCGCGCGCGCAGCGCCGCAGGGGCGCCGCGCGGCGCGCTCCGGCGCCGCGCGGCGGGCCCCTGCTCCGCTCGGCCGGTTTCTTGGGCCGCGCGACCGCCGTCTTCGTCGCTCGGCGTGCCCCGGGAATTCGTCGGCGCCTCGGTTTGCGTGCCGGCCCCGTTTTTCCGCTGACGGAGGCCGGTTTCGCCGTCGGACGCTGTTTTTCGCCGACGGAGGCCGTTTTTTTCGCCGTCGACAGCTGTTTTTCGCCGTCGACCGCCGTTTTCGCCGCCGCGAGCTGTTTTCGCCGTCGACAGCTGTTTTTCGCCGTCGACCGCCGTTTTCGCCGCCGCGAGCTGTTTTTCGCCGTCGACAGCTGTTTTTCGCCGTCGACCGCCGTTTTCGCCGCCGCGAGCTGTTTTTCGCCGTCGACAGCTGTTTTTCGCCGTCGACCGCCGTTTTCGCCGCCGCGAGCTGTTTTTCGCCGTCGACAGCTGTTTTTCGCCGTCGACCGCTGTTTTCGCCGCCGCGAGCTGTTTTTCGCCGTCGACAGCTGTTTTTCGCCGTCGACCGCCGTTTTCGCCGCCGCGAGCTGTTTTTCGCCGTCGACAGCTGTTTTTCGCCGTCGACCGCCGTTTTCGCCGCCGCGAGCTGTTTTTCGCCGTCGACAGCTGGTTTTCGCCGTCGACCGCCGTTTTCGCCGCCGCGAGCTGTTTTTCGCCGTCGACAGCTGGTTTTCGCCGTCGACCGCCGTTTTCGCCGCCGCGAGCTGTTTTTCGCCGTCGACAGCTGTTTTTCGCCGTCGACCGCTGTTTTCGCTGTCGGAGTCTGTTTTTCTCCGACGGAGGCTGTTTTTCGCCGATGAAGGCTGTTTTTCGCGCCGTGCGTTGTTTTTCGCCGATGAAGGGCTGTTTTCGCGCCGCGCGCTGTTTTTCGCTAATGGAGGCTGTTTTTGTCGCCGGATGCTTGGTTTTCGACCGTTTTGACTGATTGTGCGATTTCTTCTTTCCTGGCAGTTTGCAGTGTAGTTTTAGCATCTGACTGGGACGCGACCTTGTGACTCCGTTTTGCGTGCGGGTTCCGGCATCGTACTTCGGGTTGCGTGCGGACCTCGTGGAGGCCAGGTAAGCCCGCTGAGCCCAATTGCAAGTGTCGACAAGCAATTGGGGGCGATCTGAGGTGGGTTGGTTTTTCTCTCCAAGTCTTCGGACTTCCTTCTAATTCTATTATAATAGGATTTGCATGCTAGTTTAAGTGCTTTGCTTGGAACTTGACTAGCACCCCCGTCATATGTTGCATGTATTCAACCAGACCAATAGAGAACCTTAATCTGGGCTAGGTTCTATTATGCTTTAGACTTTCCACACACTGCATTTCCTTCTGGACATAGGGTTCCTCGCCCGGGTAGTGGGCCGAGTGGTCAGAGTTTTGTGGGATGGGTGTTTCACTCGGGCCTGGGGGCTGAGTGGGGTCTGGTGGCTGTGTTGGCCAGTGTTGGTGGTTTGGGAACCGTTTAGAGTAAACGGTGGTCCCGGGTTTCTAGTTGTGGCATCGTTTTCTCTTCACTACCACGTTGTGATCGTGGGGTACGTATGCTATCAGGACCTTGAACCCAGAATGCTTTTGAACTCTCATGATTTTGGTATACTAGTGTTTTCCTTCCGTATTCCTAAGGGTCGCCGGAGCTTGTTCTTGTTTGATTGGGCAAAGGCGTCACCCTTGGGAGTTCGGAAAACAACTTGTTTTCAACTGATTTCCTCAAGAACTAAAATCCATAAAAGCTGGTTTCCTCAACTCAAGACAGTTTTCAAAAAGTGTAAATTTTATCCTCACCCCAAGGGGGTTGAGGAGAAATGATATTTTATAATAAAGGTCGTCTTTTTCCTAAATTCCCTCTCCCGACTGGGGTGAGGTATCTGGGTTCTAAGGGCTGATTTCATTCTTGGGCCGAAAACAACGGGAGGCTACACCTATAGCCTATTCTTGTTTGATTGGGGTCGTAGGTAGTAGGCTCCCGGGGTTTTCGGACTCTTTGTGGTTTTGGCTGTGGAGCATCTCCAGCCATGAGTTTAGAGCATTGAGTTGTGATACTTTCCCACTTTAACCGAGAGGGGCCAAATCCCTGAACGGTAAAGGATTGAGAACTTCGATAGGCTGAGCCTAGGGTCTGTTCTTGTTTGATTGGGGCTCTAGGCACCAGTCTATCGAGATGCTTGGACCTTGCCGCGTCAGTCGGCTCTTTTCGTCTATGAGTGGGGTGTCGTTGTGGGAGCTGTTGGGAGTGACGGCGAGCCCAGCTGTGTGATACCTTCCTTAGTGAGTTAGTGTTGTGAGCTTGCGTCGTTGAGAGTTCTCCGACATAGCTGCGAGAGGGTTTGGGTTTTTCCTTTTTGAGTCGAGGTTCTTTCCGACTGGGTTGTGTTTCGAGCATCGAGATACCGATCTGTTTGATCGTGGATTATAGCCTGCTGAGCCTGGCATTTCATGCCAGTTATGAGATACTTGTGATACTTGAGTTCGTTGGGGTCGCTCCCCTCGAGCTACGCCCCGGGTGCGATGATGATACCGAGCCTGACGAGGCTGCGATGATGCGACTAGTTGATACACTAGAGTTCGCTTGAGATTGAGATAGTCCTTGAGGGACACCCTACGTAAGACCAAGTCCTGTTTGGGCGTAGTGGCAGTAGGTGAGCGCAGGCTGTTGACTGGTCCAAAGTGGGACAGTCATTGAGATTGGGTGACATTGAGAGAGTGATGACATAGCATGTGTCTTAATAGAGTCTTCTATGAGTATAGTACTTGACTTGTGGTCAGTAGTGAGGGGATGCATACCATCATCTGTGTTCTCTTTCTTATTGAGCATAGTAGATAGAGGCATGATAGCTGTAGATATTTTCCAGCTTTTCCTTTCATTATTTCAGTCTCTTTCTGTTATCTTATGCCTCTAGTAGACTTAGTGGGCAGACCGTGGTTCTTGGAGACGGTACCCACTGAGAGCTACTGTAGGATGTAGTTCTCACACCCTCTGTCGGTGACAGGTTGCTGAGGCTTTCTTCCGTTCCTGCCCGAGCTGGCTTGACGGACCGAGGACAGGGAGTCGCGTGATAGTTCCCTACCAGCATTGTTACTTTAGAGTGAGGTAGATGTACCATCCCGGACTGTGGGAGTTGATCATGTATTGATTTTCTAGTCTTAGCTATCTCCCCTGTGGATTTGTAGATGTTGTATAGGTTGTTTTCTATTTGTATCATCTTGTATTCGGGAGATAGACTTGTATTTTATTTTCAGCTTTTAGTAGTGTGATTTTATATTACAGCTTTTATTACCCGCTCTGATATCTGTATAGCTGTAGTTCTATCTTTTGCAGGTTAGACGCTTCGTCTGTACGGCAGTTTCCGTACAGATGGCGGATCTGTTAGCGAGCCCGGGTCGCAGTTTCGACCCCGGGGCGTGACAGATTAGAGTGGTATCAGAGCCTAGGTTGTAGGTCGTTGAGGACTTAGAAACCCTAGGCTATTGTGGTTGGACATTAGGATGACTACGTGAGAGTCGTGACTTTAGCGAGAGTCCTGATTGAGTTTTTACCTCTCCCAAGGAATGGGATGAGTGATTTTGCTTGTTATTCGCTCAAAGTGATTATGTTGGCTGCAGACAACATAATACTTTTGGAAGGATAACAAGTTCTAGACTCTCGCTGGATTGGGTCGTTTGGTTATTATGTCCTGACGTTTGTATTTGTTGCAGTTATCTGTGATGCCGCCGAGACGTCGTGCAGCGACGAGAGGGCGTTCGACCTTGGATGAGGAGCCCGAGCGGCGAGAGGCCGAGCGGGCCAGGCAGATTGAGGCCCAGGAGCTACGGGCTCAGGTGGCCCAGATGACAGAGGCGTTGCAACGCCAGGAGGAGGCAGCCAAGCTCCAGAAAGAAAAGGTGGATCGGTTGATCAGACTGTTTGAGCAGAGGACATCTTCAGCAGCGCCCCCAGCAGCGACTTCGTCGACCCCGTCACATATCGCTCCTTTGACAGAGGCAGAGCAAAGAGAGCTCATCGACAGGCTAGCTTATATCAACCAGTTCCATCCCCCGCGATTTTCAGGGCAGAGTTCAGAGCCGTGGGATGTTGAGAATTGGATCGCGGCAATGGAGAAATTATTTGAGAACCTCTTCATCAAGGATGAGCACCAGGTACATTTGGGGGCGCACTATTTGGAAAAAGACGCCGAGATTTGGTGGCGTCGAGTCCGCCCAGTTGGACCGCCAGGAGTTCAGTTGATGTCGTGGCCTGAGTTTCGGGCTTTGCTACGCGGGGCCTATTTTCCCGATAGTGCAAAGCAGAAACTAGAAGGGGATCTCCGACGATTGCAGCAGGGTGATCGACCTCTTCAGGAGTATATTCGGGAGTTCCAGAAGTTGCTGAATAGTGTACCGCATGTCGCCCCAGATGAGGCCCAGAGGGTGGATTTGTTTGAGAGAGGACTGCACCAGGATATTTATCATCTTGTTCACTCGCATCGGTCACCAAACCTAGATGCAGCGATAGAGCGTGCTCGATGGGTTTTCCGAGGGACAGCGACCATGGCAGAGAGGGACGGAGTGCCAGGGACTAGCTCCGGGAAGAGGCATCCAGTACCTGATTTTGGACAGACAAGTAGATCGAGACCCCCGAGGCCATCACAACCCCAGACGGAAAGCCGCGGATTTCAGAGGAGACAGAGATCAGGAGGTCCCCCACAGCCGAGGCACCAGCAGCAGTATCAGGATGAGTGTGTCATCTGCGGTGGGCCACATGCAGTGCAGCAGTGTGACTATAGACAGGGGCGATGCTTTTCATGTGGACAGACAGGTCATTTTCAGGCAGCATGCCCTCGAGCAGTACTTACAGTGATGCCGCTTGCAACAGCACCCCCGCTACCTCTCCCAGATGAAGGAGCTCCTCCGACTTACCGCCAGCCAGATTAGGCCACGACGTCGCGGCAGCCAGGGCGACGACCACCCACATCGAGAGGATGAGATGGGCTACCCGTTTGAAGGGCGCCAGGATAGCAGGTCGCTTGGTACCAGATGTGATACCCCCCTTCCTAGTTGTTTGAGACTGGAGTTTTTGCACCCCCCTGCATGGTTTGAGTGGATGGAGTGTAGTTTTGGATTGCGGTCGCGGCAGGGACAGCATCAACACCACTCTCCTTGTATTCTTGTTTTAACACCGAAACTGGCGAACGGGACGAAAAATTTCAAAGGACTACTCCAGAAATGGAGACGATGTTGGAACCTGTTCTTGTTTGATTGGGGTGAAGGCATCGGACCTTTGAAAATTTTCGAACTTTTCGCTATTTTCGGCTGCTTTTCAAATAGAGAGTTGGGGTTGATGATGTTCCTGATGCAGATTGCTTGTGGTAGGGGGTGTGTTTGGTTTCGAGGACGAAACCTTTTGAAGGAGGGGAGAGTGTAGAGTACCGGGACTTCGGACAGCGCGCCGACCTCATATGATGGCCTGGAGTGGTGAGATTGCCTCGGACATGTTGCATCTGAGTTTACAGTTGATGCCGGGTTGATTTGGATCAACGCAGAAGCTCCAGCTTGATTCGGGATTTTTCCGGGCTTTGTATGCCGATTGTGGATGAGATTTGGGAATTACCGACTTCACAGTGGAGCGCCGGAAATTTGGGAACACTTGGAACAGGTATATATTCAGTTTACAGCGAAGTTCGGGAGGTTCCGGACTGACGCGGAGGGTCCGGAGGTAAAATGTGAGTCGGAACTGACAGTTTTGGAGCCGGTATTTAATTTGAGCATCCCGACTCAACGGATGAGCTTTTGAAGAGAAAAAGCTGTGGGCACGTGTATTTTCGATTTACAGCGGGGTTCGGGTGGTTCCGGGCGGCGGCGGAAGGCCCGAAGGCAAAAAGTGAGTTGGCGTGGGCTACTTTGGATTATTTTAATATTATTTTTTAATAGTTTTGTTACTTAATTTTCTTTCACCTTGTTGGTGTCAGTGAGCATGTGAGGGGTTTGGATTTTTGTAGGTATGTGTTTTAATGTTTTCATTTAAGCTACTACTAGTTAATTAAGTGTTAATTATGGTTGGCCTTAATTAATAAGTGATTTGGGCTTCTTAGGGGGTGGTGACCACACCCTCCTTGTGAGATAGACTCACCACCCATCACCTACCTCCCTCCTCATCCTCTGTAGCCTCCACGAATGGAAGAAAGCACAAAAGGAAAATAGAGAAAGAAAGAGAGAAGGAGGGAAGGAGAAGGAAAATTGGAGGAAGAGCTTGGTGGATTTAGAGTTTTCTCTTGGAGGAGGTAAATTTTTTTTTTTTATTTAGCTTACTTAGCAAATAAATTGGGTTTGAGCTTTATTATTCAATTGGGATTTTCGGATTTTGATTTGGAGCTTTAGAACGTTGATGGGTTTGTTTTGTTGGATTTTAGAAGGCAAAAAAACTAATCTTTAGATTTTTTTTAGCAAAAATGAATTTATTGGATCTTTTCTAGAATTTATTTAAGCAAAATAAATTTTTGGGAAAAATTTGGTGCTTGAGGATTTTTTTGAAAAATTTTGGAGCTAATTAAGTTGTAAAAATTATTTTAAAATTTCTGGGATTTTTTAGAATTTTTTTGAATTTTTTTTTAAAAAAAAAAATTCCGCCGTCGCGGCCGCGCGCGCGGCGCCGCCAGGCCGCGCGCAGGCGCGCGCGGCATGGCCGCGCGCAGGCGCGCGCGCGGCAGGGGCCGCGCGCAGGCCCCGCGGGCGCGCGCGCGCGCGGGCCCCGCGGGCCACGCGTGGGCCGCGTGGGCCTGCGCGTGCGCGCGCGGGCTGCCTGCGCGGGCGCGCGGGCCCCGCGCGGGCGCGCGGGCCCCGCGCGGGGCGCGCACCGCTGCGCGCAGCGGGCCGCGCGCGGCGGGCTGCGCGCGGGCGCGCGCAGCGCCGCTGCGCGCTGCGCGCAGCGCCGCTGGGCGCCGCGCGCAGCGCCGCAGGGGCGCCGCGCGGCGCGCTCCGGCGCCGCGCGGCGGGCCCCTGCTCCGCTCGGCCGGTTTCTTGGGCCGCGCGACCGCCGTCTTCGTCGCTCGGCGTGCCCCGGGAATTCGTCGGCGCCTCGGTTTGCGTGCCGGCCCCGTTTTTCCGCTGACGGAGGCCGGTTTCGCCGTCGGACGCTGTTTTTCGCCGACGGAGGCCGTTTTTTCGCCGTCGACAGCTGTTTTTCGCCGTCGACCGCCGTTTTCGCCGCCGCGAGCTGTTTTTCGCCGTCGACAGCTGTTTTTCGCCGTCGACCGCCGTTTTCGCCGCCGCGAGCTGTTTTTCGCCGTCGACAGCTGTTTTTCGCCGTCGACCGCCGTTTTCGCCGCCGCGAGCTGTTTTTCGCCGTCGACAGCTGTTTTTCGCCGTCGACCGCCGTTTTCGCCGCCGCGAGCTGTTTTTCGCCGTCGACAGCTGTTTTTCGCCGTCGACCGCTGTTTTCGCCGCCGCGAGCTGTTTTTCGCCGTCGACAGCTGTTTTTCGCCGTCGACCGCCGTTTTCGCCGCCGCGAGCTGTTTTTCGCCGTCGACAGCTGTTTTTCGCCGTCGACCGCCGTTTTCGCCGCCGCGAGCTGTTTTTCGCCGTCGACAGCTGGTTTTCGCCGTCGACCGCCGTTTTCGCCGCCGCGAGCTGTTTTTCGCCGTCGACAGCTGGTTTTCGCCGTCGACCGCCGTTTTCGCCGCCGCGAGCTGTTTTTCGCCGTCGACAGCTGTTTTTCGCCGTCGACCGCTGTTTTCGCTGTCGGAGTCTGTTTTTCTCCGACGGAGGCTGTTTTTCGCCGATGAAGGCTGTTTTTCGCGCCGTGCGTTGTTTTTCGCCGATGAAGGGCTGTTTTCGCGCCGCGCGCTGTTTTTCGCTAATGGAGGCTGTTTTTGTCGCCGGATGCTTGGTTTTCGACCGTTTTGACTGATTGTGCGATTTCTTCTTTCCTGGCAGTTTGCAGTGTAGTTTTAGCATCTGACTGGGACGCGACCTTGTGACTCCGTTTTGCGTGCGGGTTCCGGCATCGTACTTCGGGTTGCGTGCGGACCTCGTGGAGGCCAGGTAAGCCCGCTGAGCCCAATTGCAAGTGTCGACAAGCAATTGGGGGCGATCTGAGGTGGGTTGGTTTTTCTCTCCAAGTCTTCGGACTTCCTTCTAATTCTATTATAATAGGATTTGCATGCTAGTTTAAGTGCTTTGCTTGGAACTTGACTAGCACCCCCGTCATATGTTGCATGTATTCAACCAGACCAATAGAGAACCTTAATCTGGGCTAGGTTCTATTATGCTTTAGACATTCCACACACTGCATTTCCTTCTGGACATAGGGTTCCTCGCCCGGGTAGTGGGCCGAGTGGTCAGAGTTTTGTGGGATGGGTGTTTCACTCGGGCCTGGGGGCCGAGTGGGGTCTGGTGGCTGTGTTTGGCCAGTGTTGGTGGTTTGGGAACCGTTTTGATGTAAACGGTGGTCCCGGGTTTCTAGTTGTGGCATCGTTTTCTCTTCACTACCACGTTGTGATCGTGGGGTACGTATGCTATCAGGACCTTGAACCCAGAATGCTTTTGAACTCTCATGATTTTGGTATACTAGTGTTTTCCTTCCGTATTCCTAAGGGTCGCCGGAGCTTGTTCTTGTTTGATTGGGCAAAGGCGTCACCCTTGGGAGTTCGGAAAACAACTTGTTTTCAACTGATTTCCTCAAGAACTAAAATCCATAAAAGCTGGTTTCCTCAACTCAAGACAGTTTTCCAAAAAGTGTAAATTTTATCCTCACCCCAAGGGGGTTGAGGAGAAATGATATTTTATAATAAAGGTCGTCTTTTTCCTAAATTCCCTCTCCCGACTGGGGTGAGGTATCTGGGTTCTAAGGGCTGATTTCATTCTTGGGCCGAAAACAACGGGAGGCTACACCTATAGCCTATTCTTGTTTGATTGGGGTCGTAGGTAGTAGGCTCCCGGGGTTTTCGGACTCTTTGTGGTTTTGGCTGTGGAGCATCTCCAGCCATGAGTTTAGAGCATTGAGTTGTGATACTTTCCCACTTTAACCGAGAGGGGCCAAATCCCTGAACGGTAAAGGATTGAGAACTTCGATAGGCTGAGCCTAGGGTCTGTTCTTGTTTGATTGGGGCTCTAGGCACCAGTCTATCGAGATGCTTGGACCTTGCCGCGTCAGTCGGCTCTTTTCGTCTATGAGTGGGGTGTCGTTGTGGGAGCTGTTGGGAGTGACGGCGAGCCCAGCTGTGTGATACCTTCCTTAGTGAGTTAGTGTTGTGAGCTTGCGTCGTTGAGAGTTCTCCGACATAGCTGCGAGAGGGTTTGGTTTTTCCTTTTTGAGTCGAGGTTCTTTCCGACTGGGTTGTGTTTCGAGCATCGAGATACCGATCTGTTTGATCGTGGATTATAGCCTGCTGAGCCTGGCATTTCATGCCAGTTATGAGATACTTGTGATACTTGAGTTCGTTGGGGTCGCTCCCCTCGAGCTACGCCCCGGGTGCGATGATGATACCGAGCCTGACGAGGCTGCGATGATGCGACTAGTTGATACACTAGAGTTCGCTTGAGATTGAGATAGTCCTTGAGGGACACCCTACGTAAGACCAAGTCCTGTTTGGGCGTAGTGGCAGTAGGTGAGCGCAGGCTGTTGACTGGTCCAAAGTGGGACAGTCATTGAGATTGGGTGACATTGAGAGAGTGATGACATAGCATGTGTCTTAATAGAGTCTTCTATGAGTATAGTACTTGACTTGTGGTCAGTAGTGAGGGGATGCATACCATCATCTGTGTTCTCTTTCTTATTGAGCATAGTAGATAGAGGCATGATAGCTGTAGATATTTTCCAGCTTTTCCTTTCATTATTTCAGTCTCTTTCTGTTATCTTATGCCTCTAGTAGACTTAGTGGGCAGACCGTGGTTCTTGGAGACGGTACCCACTGAGAGCTACTGTAGGATGTAGTTCTCACACCCTCTGTCGGTGACAGGTTGCTGAGGCTTTCTTCCGTTCCTGCCCGAGCTGGCTTGACGGACCGAGGACAGGGAGTCGCGTGATAGTTCCCTACCAGCATTGTTACTTTAGAGTGAGGTAGATGTACCATCCCGGACTGTGGGAGTTGATCATGTATTGATTTTCTAGTCTTAGCTATCTCCCCTGTGGATTTGTAGATGTTGTATAGGTTGTTTTCTATTTGTATAATCTTGTATTCGGGAGATAGACTTGTATTTTATTTTCAGCTTTTAGTAGTGTGATTTTATATTACAGCTTTTATTACCCGCTCTGATATCTGTATAGCTGTAGTTCTATCTTTTGCAGGTTAGACGCTTCGTCTGTACGGCAGTTTCCGTACAGATGGCGGATCTGTTAGCGAGCCCGGGTCGCAGTTTCGACCCCGGGGCGTGACACTCGGCCCACTACCCGGGCGAGTAAAACACTATGTCCAGGAAGAAAAGAAGTGTGGATGTCTAAAGCAGAATAAACCTAGCCCAATTTGGAGTTTTCTACTGGTCTGGTTACACATGCAGCATATGACAGTGGTGCTAGGTCAAGTTCCAAGATAACAATAATTTACAGATGGTAGAAAGCAAGGAGATAACAAAACCATCAGGTAATACAAGGAATAGCAATTCCTACATTCTAGCATGTTGTACAAGAATTCATTATCATGCATGGTCCTACTATAGCAGATTTAATGTACAGTCCATTAATCTTGGAGACAGGGCCACCCACCTGAAGAGCTGAACTGTCCAAAGTTCCACAGCTGAAATACCCAAGAACAACCACCTCCAATAATCCTCAACACCAACAGGTTCACAAACACCCGTAAATACCCCTGGGTACAACAAAAAGTCCAAGGTTACACTTTATTCCACAAAAAACCCAAGTACAACCAATCTGCTGGAACAGTGCCAAAGATGCGCATTTTTCACCTATAAACAATGCTCCAAAAATTTCAATAAAAATACTGTTGTGATCCTCGCATCGAGACCTTCGAAACGGGTACCTGCACGTCCAATTCCGAGCCCCGTAGGCCGAGTTACAAATTCCACAACACAGGGTGCGCAAAACTTCACAATCACACAACTGTAATAATCTGCACAGTAAAAGGGGCAACAGTACACCTTCGGGCAAGCCTCTAAAAAATCCCGGAAAATTACGACGATAATCCTTGCGACGAGTAGATGCAAAAAGTGTATAGGCTCGTCTTGATCCGACGCTCGAGTGCGGATATAAAATTCCGGCAAGAGGCTGCTGTCCATAAACTCCACCAGCAGAAAAGGGGGTTAAAAATGTACCATAAACCCCAACAAAAGCTCAAATCCGAGAGAAGTGGGCAATACAAAAGTCGTAGATCTACCTTTCGTGAATCCAACGCCGCAAAAATCGTCCAAAAATACTGTCGGGGTAGCTCTGTGGACCTAGAAGACCGAAACGCCACGATAACGGGCCTCCGATGAAAGATCATCGCTCTGTGCTACTATGCCGAAGTCGTCAACGCCGCGGCTTCCAAAAATTTCGGGCCTCCGCCAAAAGATGCGCAACACGAGGAGCTCCAACTTTGCTGAAGGGTCCAATGGCAGAGGGGCTCGGGAAAACCCCAAAAAACCTAAGGGAAGGGCTATTTATAGGCACAAGGAGGGGGGGGGAATACCCCTTTGGGGTACGTTTTCGGGCGCCCGGAAGGAATCGGGCGCACACAGTGCGCCCGATCTGGGCCACACATCGCGCGCCCGGAACCACCCCAATGCGCCACGTGGCGCCGAACACGGGACAGCCAAACCAGCAAATCACTAGGTGACGCGTGGCCAGCCGCGGACGCCGACGCGTGGCGCGCCCGAGCGGGAACCGCGCGTCAACGCGCGCCCACGTGCACGCACGCCGCGTTGCCGGGCACGCATCCCGAGGTAACAACTACGAACCCCGTGGACCGCACGCTTGTGCACCAGCCAATGCCATCAGGCCACGTGTCCCGCTACGGTCCACCGTGTACCCGCGACACTCCCGTGGACCGCGCCCGCTGCGCCCGCCACTCACGAGATGCCACGTGTCATGCCCCCGGTGCACGCCGGCCCCGTGGACCGCACGCCTGCCAGCGCGCCCGCGCGCCTGCCCGAGCCGGCTCTGCCGCTACCCGCCGCCGCCGGAACAGTGCCCAAACACCTCAAAATCCTGTTTTCTCCCCCGGGCTCCGAAAAATACAAGTAAATAGCCCATTTCGATCGTTTTCGCGCGCTGAATCCAAATCCGCTGTCCGTTTGGCCCAATTCCACTTCTAAAATTTCTCAAAAATTCCTGGAAAAGTGAACTTGATCCATTTTTCGTACCGGGTCTATTCCTTGGTTCCAATACGCGCGCAAAAACCTCAATCACCCAATATGGGCCTCCTGTTAAGCAATCGTGCTCCCATTTACACCAAGAATCCATTTCCGGGATCCGACACGCGCACAAACACTCCCAGAAACCACTAATCCATCAATAAACCCTTAAGTGGGGATTCGGGTCCTCACACCGAGGTTGGGAAAGTGTCGTGTCATTGTTCCATTAGTTGAATCAGCAACTTAGCCTCAGCGTCGCGTTATTGGTCACCTTGATGTAGTTACTGTAGCCAGAGAAATGAAAAGTGCCTAGCCCAATAGATGGATAACTCACAACATACATGGCAGCAGAGGTATGATGTAGTGGCCCAGATCCACGTGCAGTTTTTTTCCGTGATCCGTGGTGTGAAACACCTATTATTGGTGTGTCGGGCCCGCAACGCGTCAAATGGACGTGTTAGACGAACCCAGTGTGGATTCTGGATCAAGCCTGCCTTTCGGCTGTTCTCCCGAATTTTAGAAGTGGATTTTGGCTAAACGGAGGCCGGATTTGGATTCAGCGCAGAAAAATGTTGAAAAATGGCTATTTACTTTTTTTTTTTTTAGTCCGGATGCTCAAAAACGGATACCCAGAAGTTTTCGGTGTATTTTGGTGCACGAGGCAGCCATGGACCGGCTGGGGTGCCATGTGGCGGCCTCATATTGGCCGATGCACGCGGCGCGGTCCACGAAAGCTGCTCAGGTGCAGTGGACTGGGCGCGGGGGACACGTGGCAGCCTCTGATTTGCGGGCTCACACGGCGCGATCCACGGCGTCGCGCAGGCGGGTGCATGGACAGGGGCGGGCCACGTGGCGGCCCGGGAGTGGCCGGCTCATGCGCACGTGATCCACGCAGCGCAGGGAGCAGGCGGGGCAGGTGGGGGGCAGGTGCGGGCAGGTGGGCGCCCGTATGCGGGGCGCCACGTGGCGCCTTGCGATTGGCGGGCACCACCCGCTCCACCGTTTCGGTCAGGCCACGTGGCAGCGTCCCACTGGCCCCGCACACCCTGTCCGCTGTTCGGGATGCGTGTCTGGCTCTGGTGGTTTCGGGCGCTGCTCGCGGGCCGGGCCAGGGCGCGGTTTCAGTGCCCGAATGTTTCGGGTGCCCGAAACATGGGCCCAAAAGCCCATTTTGGGTTTTTTTGGATTTTCTTTTGGAAAATCCTATAAATAGGCCCCCTCCTCTCTTCTTTTGGGCTTTTTCCTGAGCTCCTCTTTTGGTGAGACCTTAAGCGAAGTTGTTCCTCACTTTGTTCTCCTTCTCTCCAAGGATTGCCGGAATTTTTGGAGGCCGCGGCATCGATGTCTTCGGCGTTTCGGCACACTTCGACGTTCTTTCTTCGGCGGCCTTTTCCGTCACATTTCGGTCCGCGGGCTCCCCTGGGCTACCCCGAAGAAGTTTTCAGGTGATTCTTGCGGCATTGTCTTCACGACAGGTAGGGCTACATTTCTTGTATCTACCGCTTCCCTCCGTTCGAGTACTTATTGGGTTTTTCGGATCACCTTTGGAACCTATTTTTCTGCGACAGATTTTGGACAGCGGAAGAGTATTTATGGATTTTCTCGGCCTATGAGTGTCGGAACGGGGCGTATGAATACTCGATTCATATCTACACTTCGCGAGGAAAGCAACGGTGATTTTTCTGGATTTTTTGGAAGACTGCGCAGAGGTGAAATTTCTTGTTTTTACAGGCTGATTTTGCAAAACAGCAAGTGTTGTTTTTTTAGGATCTCCATTTATGCCGAGTGCGATTTTTTCTGCAGTGGTTCGCAGATTTTGAGTGTTTTGCAGGGAAAAAGGAAGTTGGACAACGAGGAGTCTGTTACAGTTGTGGATTGCGCATTCCAGGTGGGTAGTTGTTGTATACCTCGTTTTACGACTTGCTCACTAGCTAGGACTATTAGAGGAATCCCTATTTTATCATTTATTGATATATCATCCTATTGGAAGTCATGCTTGATTATAATAATTGTGAGCCTATCATATGGGATTATTCTTGTGGGAATATCATGTTGGGAATATTACTGTCATGTTTAGTACTTAGCTTTTATGTAAAAAGGGATTATCATGTTGGGACATTATGATTTAGCCTATGTAAGTGTACTATTGATGCTTCCTTTTTATTCTATATGAGGACATTTGCATGCTTGTATGGACATCTAGATAGGCTACTATTTATTGCTACACTATCATATTGGGACTTGACTTGGGTAAAACCATGTTCGCTCTTTTTCTCCTTTTTATTCAGATATGTGATTCATGTTGCTCGGGTTCGAGCAGGGGTTTGGGATAGTGTAGTCGAGATCTTTGAGTCTGGGAAAGATTATACGGATTGTAGACTTGTGGGGTGTTGCGGCAACTGCGGATATTAGGCGGTTGACCGGATGTCGGTCTTTGCATCAGATTTGGGGTGGGGATCTTATTAGTGGATGGAGTTTCCCACTTTGAGCATAGTCGTGACTAAAGTCCTGCTATATGGGGATACTTGTGGGACATGGTTACTTTACTTGTGTGGGTCGCTCCCCTCGAGTGCCACTCCGGAGTAGGCATTTCACACATCGACCAGTGAGTACCGGACAGTGAGTTCCGGTCAGTGAGTGACGATCTGTTAGCAGATACTTGAGACAGTTTTGCAGGCAGTGTTCGAGTTTTAGCTCGGGTTGATTGGGTTATATCTCGGCGGTTATTTCTTTTATATTGATGCATACATTTACAGTTGCTATCATTCATCATAGCATTAGAGGCACGGTAGTGGTAGTGTTTCTTTATCAGCAGCCTATTTAGCTTACCACTTCTTTTTTTTTTTGCCTCTGATAGACTTAGTGGGTACATCGGATCTTGAGGATTTACCCACTGAGGGCTACTGGTTTTATTAGTGGTTCTCACTTTCATTGTTGTTTCTTTCTCTCTCTCCCTTTGTTTTGCAGAGTCTTCTGCGGGAGCTGCTGGGCCGTCAGCGGCTGATCGAGGTAAGAGGATCGCTGAGTAGATAGATCGTCTGCCCCGACAGTGACTTGTATCTAGACTTATGATGTATCCCCGTCATCTCGGACTATTGTACTTTTACTTTTGGATTTGGCTTTAGCCAGCTGGTTGTATATTTTTGGTGAGCTGGAAGAGACAGATGTATTTATTACAGTTGTACTTTATTTTTTAGTTTAGTTTTAGTCTGAGATGTTTTAGTTTCTAGTTCAACTCTGTACTTGTACTTTTTTTGTGGTGTCCCTTTTTTCCGTACGACCTGTCTGGGTAGTCGGCGATGAGAAAACACCTATTATTAGTGTTTCGAGCCCGTTGTGCATCAAACGGATGCCAAAAAGAGACTCAACACGCGAAAACGTTGAAAATCGGCTATTTTCGGGTGAAATGGGCCTAACGGGCCGATTTCTCGGGTGGGCCGGTCCACGGCCCACTTGGCGTGCACCGGGACCCGCCAACAGAGTGGAGTGCCACGTGGCGCGCGCGGATTGGACGGTCAATGCACGCGCGACAGCGCGCGTCTCGCGCCAGGCGCGGCGCACGGTGGACTGCGCCGGGCCACGTGTCGCCCGCCCATTGGCGGGCGCAGCGACTCGGCTGGCCCGCCGTGAACCGCAGCCCACGGTTCCTGCCGTGGACCGCGCTGCCACGCGGCACGTCGCGATTGGCGGGCGCGTGTGCGCAGGGCGCGCGGGGCGCGGGGCGGGCCACGTGGCGTGCTGAGCGCGTTTCGAGCGCGCACAGTACTGGGTCGGGCCGGATTCGGGCACCCGATTCTTGCGCCCGAATCCGAGGCCTTCCTTTCGGTGGGCTTAGGCTATAAATAGCCCCTTTGGGCTTCTTTTTTTGAGCTTTTTCTCTGCGATTTCCAGCCCATTTTCGATAGGGGAGTTCCACCTTGAGTCTTCTTCGACTTTTGGGATCCCGTAGATTTTTGGGAGTCGTGCCATCTGTGTTCTTCTCGACATCGCGAGCTTCGACGCGCCTTTGATACCGAGCTTTTTCCATCTACGCTTCTTCCGCGAGCTCCCCAGGACTGACGGAAGGGAATTTTTGGCCAATTTTTGCGGCATCGGTTTCACGAGAGGCATATCTTCGTTTTTCATGTTTTCCGCTTCTCTCAATTTTGGATTTTTATTGGGGTTTCTGGAACATCTTTGAATCCCTTTCTTGCTGGTGATTTTCTTGGACAGCGGAGCATTGTCGGATTTTTATCTTGGTGATCGGTTATCAGATTTCAGCCCGGAAGGACTCGATCGACATCTACGCTTCGCGAGGATCGCAGCTGTATTTTTATTGAAATTTTTGGAGATCATCTCGCAGGTAATAATTAGGCTTCTTTCGGACTGATCCTTCCGCAGATTTGCGATCGTGGGGATGCTTACAACGATGTTTGGACTGTATCTTTGTGCCCATGAGAAGTTTTCTGGTGTTTTTTGGCTCGTTGGAATCATGGGAATCTGAGGATTATCCCCGTTCTGTTTCAGCCCATTTGGACCTTGGATCGACGCACACTTTCAGGTGGGTTGCTTCGTCTCCAGAACCGGTGGACGGTTCTCTAATTCTATTAAATAGAATGCATGCATGATTGCGAGAGAAGCTAGGAAGCATGTTAGAGAGAGAGAGAGATGATATTTTTCTTGTATTGTTATTGAGATCATATCAGCTAATGCTTCCTTGTTGTGTTAACAATGCTATTATTGGAACTTGACCTAGCACCCTGTCATTTGTTGCATGTTCAACCAGACTAGTAGAAAACTCCAACTTGGGCTAGTTTATTTATGCTTTAGACACTCCCACTTGTCACCTGGACTTGGAGTTTCTCGCCCGGGTAGTGGGCCGAGTGGTCGGGTTGTTGTGGGATGCATGTTACACTCGTGTCTGGGGGCCGAGTGGAGTCTCGTAGCTGTGTTTAGATCAGTACTAGTCTTGGGAGCCGTCTGAGTCGACGGTGGGTCTCGGCTGTTGAGGATTTCCAGCCAGTGAGTGAGAGATGTGTTGTTGGTTACTGCCGATCTTTTTGATCGTGGATTTGGACTATAGCCTGCATGAGCCACTTTGAGCTCGACAGAGATGCGCGGATACTTTCCTTGGTGGGATCGCGCCCCTCGAGTGCCGCTCCGGAGCTAGGCCTGTTACTTTGCTATCGCGACTTGTCGATGCAGTCCTTCTGGCTGGGCCCTTTTTGGGCAGTCACGAACGCCCTACGTAAGTCCAGTCCTCCATGGATGTAATGGCAGCAGGTGGGCGCAGGTTTGACTGGACCCTATGTGGCAGTCAGTGTAGATTGGGTGATTGTATTTTTAAGAGATAGTAGATGCATCATATTTCATCTGTATCACCCCTTGAGCATTTAGATAGAGGCATAGTAGCTGTAGAGTTATTTCAAACCTTTCCTTTTCAGTACTACATTTGTTACTTTATGCCTCTAGTAGACTTAGTGGGCAGACCGTCGGGCTTGGTGGCGGTACCCTCTGAGAACTACGTGACGGTGTAGTTCTCACACCCATGGTTGGTGACTTTTCCAGGGACCTCTTCTCCAGTTCCTGCTGCTCCTGTTGCTGATCCTTCTGACCGAGGTAAGGGAGTCGCGAGCTAGATCTGGTCTCTAGCGAGAGAGTAGACGTACCCCTTTTGGTGATGTGCTAGTATTGTCAGAGATTTTGGGTTGTATCTTGTACTTTATTTTGAGAGTTTTATTTTGGAGAGACTTATGTATTATGAGGACCTGGCATGTACTATTTGGAGTTGTATGTATTTATTTCAGTAGTTTACTTTTTCGCTCTGATATCTGTATAGTGGTTAGTATGCTCTTTTGCAGGTTAGTCGCTTCGTCTATACGGGGCTTTCCGTATGGGCGGCGGATCTGTTGGTGGGCCCGGGTCGCAGTTTCGATGCCGGGGCGTGACATTTTTATTGTTTACTTTATATTTGAGCAGTCTTTCGGCGCTTCGTGTACGCGGGAAATTCCGCGTGCACGGCGGATCTGTGGACTGGCCCAGGTTCTGGTTTACACCCGGGGCGTGACATATGAAACCTTGCGAATGGAAGAAACCAAGAGCTATGAAAAGTTGCCGCAAGAGAATACTAGAATGCATCAACAATTACTGGAGTTACTAACAACATTAATGCCAAACTTGCAGGTAGTGAATATCCCTTTGGTGAGCATAGAGGGTCAACAAGCAACACAGGACAAACCCAGTAGTAGCATTCCTATGACACAACACAATGCTAAAGGAAAAGAGTTATAATTAAGCTCCTATAGAGAAGAAACAACCACAACAGCACACTTCATATCGGGAAGTTAGGCTCCCAAAATTTAATGGAAAAAATCCAAAAGCATGGCTTGAACATTCTGCAGTGAAGGATGTAGAGCAAAAGCACCAAACGAATCTACATATTGATGTCAATAGGAAGTATAAGGTGAAGTTGAAGGACAATGTCAGTAGGCCATAGGAGCTACAAAAGCTGCTCACAGCACAACCACATTTACCCAAGCATGCCCACACTAATTCAGTAAAAGTAGAAGTATTCCTGATGCTGCAGGAAATACAGTTCATAGTTCAGAAAAATGTTGTTAATTATAATTCTACAGGGAGAACTACAGTAGGTGAGCAAAACAAATCACAAGGCTTATTTTACAAAGGTGGGGAGAAACTCTTCTCTAGTTATAAGAAAAAGCATAGGGCTCTCCATACACTAGAAGTTAGAAGGGCAGAGCATGGGGTTATAGAATTAGAAGAAGAAGAGGAGAGGGAATCTACTATTGTTGTTCCATTGATTATGACAATGACCAATAGATATAAAGTGCTAAGCAAATACTCCAACCCACTTTTTTCAGGAGTAAGGCATGATCACAAATTTTGGTCCTATAAGATAATGCTATTTGGTCCTGAACAAAACAAGGTAACAATTCATAGTATTGAAGGAGGAGCTTCTCACAGGCCTGTCACCACAAGTAAGTTACCAATGGTAATCAAGCAAAGAGCACAAATAATAGTAGATCAGCCCTATCTGATTAAATCTAGAGTAACATTGGAGGAGTTGCATACTTGTATGCAAAGGCCACCTAGAGAAATTGAAGATGTAGGTAATAGGCCAACTACATGACATGGTTGCAATAGATCTTTTATATTAGAAACAAATGCTAGCAGAGTTAAGGCAATTTTAAGCCAAGAAAATAGACCCATTGCCTACCCATGTCCAATATGGAACCAAAATTATTATGTGCAGTCCACTCATGAGAAAGAATTCATTGCAATTCTGTGGGAAGTGACCAACCAATTTCATGCTAAGTCATTCCCCAAGATGGAATTTCTGATGTTAAGTGGAAATAACCCTCAGAATTGGATTAGGGGTAATGAGAGATACTTTGAGCTTCATCAGATCAGTGATAAACGAGAGGTGAAAATTACAACAGTGCTAAGGCAGCAGGAGAGATCAATGGACTCAAAGGCTCATATGATAAGTCCAATCCTTAGCCTTACAGAAGCTTGCCTGGTGTCAGCCTTCATTAGTGGATGCAAGAGGGAGCTAGGATCAATAATTAAAATGCCTCACCCTAGCTCACTGTCATTGGCCTATGAACAAGCCAAACTGAAGGAGTGTAGTGAAGAATTAGGTGCTAAACTGTGTACAAAAGGAGCAGAAGAAATTGGTCTTGCAACTCATGTGCTTAATGGAGAACATATGCAAGAAGCTATCAACATACAGAAGAAAGAAGGGAACAAGCTTTCTTGAATTTAAAACCATACGAGCAATGTATCAAGGCCCTGAGAAGGAGTATGAAGCTCGTAAATGACAATTATCTACCATTCAAGATAGAGGAGCGAATAGGACGGGCAAAGTGTAGGTTGCAACGCCCTGAGGACCCCAACGATGTACTCTTGCCTCAACATGGGTAGCCAGCTATGTCACCGTCCGGAGAAATGATGCAACCGTCATCACAACCAGAGGACACCCCAGGTCGGCGTGTGGCGAGGCTTGAAAATAGGGCGAAGACACAATTAGTAGTTAAAGGGAACAGTTTCGAAGAAGAAGATGCAACTTCGAAAAGTTACTCGGCACTCAAGACTCAATTCCATGAGTACTATCCTTGAGGACAAGGATGAATTTAAGGGAAGGGAATGTAACAACCTGAAGAATAAAAGGGACCAATAGTAAAAGGATTAGTAGATACAGCAGCAATTCTATATAATAGTAAGTATAGAGGGAGTAAAATAGCCCGCAACAGAGCGGTTTGAAGAAGTGGTTCAGTGAGGGAAGGCTTAGTAAAGATGGAGGTTGAGAAGAGCTCCAACAGGATCGGAGCAAATCAGGTGGTCGGAGGCAACGAAATCCGTCCCGCTAAGCAACAAGAAATCTGAGACATTTGCTAAGCCCTAGTGAAGCCAAAAGCCCCTCTTATAAATTGGCCCAACAAGTCCATTTACTACGTGTTGAAATCAAAATTTTTGCCACTCGAGGAAGTGACACGTAGCGTATACCATCGGCTAAAGACGTCAGTCGACAAAAGAATGAGTCAACAAAGAAGGACCCGCGTTTTGGCTAAAATCGACCTCAGTCACGTCGGAAGACGACACACGACATACGCTATCGGCTAAAGGCATCAGCCAATCGAAGAAGCGGCCAACAAAAAGATTATCCACAGCCGAAGACAAACATCAGACCACCTCAGCCGAGCGACGAAAAAGGCGAAGTCAGGGTCAACTCTCGGCTGCTCGAAGCCGTAGAAGGAAAGACTCTTGAAAGAAAGAGTACGAGATTTACGCGCGAATCTCGTAACAGCTTCCGGAACAGCAAGCGGCGCCCAGCATTAAAAAGCGCCGAAGATCACGCTTCGATGCGTCGATAGGGGGATGAATTTGGATGGGAAAATGACCACTATCCCTTTTTTAGGAAGTTCGATCCAAAAGGAAATAGTTGAGGATTTTCTGATAACTCTTTTCAAATCACGCCGATAATTCAAATCGGCGATCATACTCATGGTTCAGGAATTGTATAAATACCTGAACCATTGAAAAAGAAGAGGTCCTACAACCTCGTAAGCCAGGACCACTCTCTGCTTTTTCATATCTTTATTGCTTTTCTAGATAGGTTTACCGTATTTTCTATGAGTAGATTAATTGTAATTGGCTACTTGTTACTTTTGTAACCCCTTTTTCTACTCAATACAGTCCCCACAATCGGCTCCTTAGCCGTTTGTTTTATTTGGCACATCTTTGCCTCTTTCTTAATCTCCATATCCCGATTCGGCTAATTTAAGCCGGACGGTCGCAAGAGTTTAAGTGAGAAGAAACAGGCCGAGCGAATTTCTCCTCAAGCTGATCACTTGATCCATTGGCACACAACGCATCACATTCCAGAGGGTCAACCGAAGCACGGGGCCGATCGACGACCGACAATTTCGGCCCCAACACTATGTTAATTTACTTTTGCAGTTTAGTCCAGCCACTTATGCATTTTACACAATAGTACAGTGTAATGGAAAGTATAAGAGGACGTTGTAAATATTTTAGCAGCACACCAATGAAGTAAATGAAATAACTCTTTCTTCTTCCCAATTATCGATCTTCTTCCTCTTTAATCTTCTTCTATCTCCTTCTCTCATCTGTTCCCTATCTCCTTCCTATCTCTCTAATCTCCTGATCTCTCTCTTTCTCCCTTTTCTCTCGGCTGTCTCTACTCTCTAACTCTTTTCTCTCTATTCTTCTCCTTCCTTCCTTCTCTCACACAATTATCTCAATTTTGTGTATCTGAGCCACATCATCATCCTCGTCGCCGTCCACGACTCAGAGTGTTTTCATCATTGCCGCATGTTTTTATCATTACCGGATTGCGACGAGTTCGGGATATAACAGTAATATACGACACAAAACTCTCAACTATTGGCCATATTTAAATAGACCATAACTTTAACTTGTTAATTTGTGTTGCTTTCCTAAATTGATCTGGAGATTAGTTAAACTTAACAATTCTTTGGCCATTAGTTAATTTAATAACATTCGCAATTGCATTAGCTAAAAATATAGTCAAAATATTTAAGTTGAATAGGTCAAAAGTTTAAAGATATCAAAATAGAACAGAATGGTCAAGAGATCTTTGATTAGAAGATTAAGTGTATTTTAATCTTAAATAAAATGTTCAATAAACTACTAAGGTTTCATTTGGAATTACGGTGACGTCGCTTTTCATATACTGAGAAAGTGCGCATGAAAAATCTTTCATTTTAATCGGTAAAAGATATCATATTGTGTAAATCCCAATAATTCAATTACTATATAATTTCTGCAGTTTAACTAAAAAATAGAGAGATGTATCTCATATGCTTGTGGACTAATTTCTATACTTATTAATCTCTAGATAGTGACATGGCAGCAAGCAAGGTGTGCTGGGCAATGCAGTGTTGAGGTTTGTCAGCCAATGGGTCGACAAAACAGGAGTAGAGCCAGAATTTTACCACAAAAGAAGGGCAAAAATACAGAGTTCAAAATTTTAAATAATAAATTAATTTTTATTCCACAAAAAATTATAATTTTAGTAAAAATTTATAGATCTTATTTATTTTTTTCATACTTTCGGTGTTCGTTTCACCAGAAGTCGATAAAATTATGACACCTTATGAAAAAAAAAGTGTGAGCAAGCAAAAACGATTCTTCTAAGCAAAGTTTAATTGACATAAATTAATATCACAGTAATCCAGATGGACCAAAGATACTAATTACACTACATGCCCTACACATAATGTAAAAAAAAACACTTATTTTTTTTCTTTCAAGTTTGATAATTAAGCATAAGAATTTAAGAATAAGGTTAAACCTGCCTTTAATCTTTATTCCTTTTTTATATATTAGAATAGAAAAATTAAATGAGTTTTTAAATTTTATAATATTATATGTAAAACATAACGATCTCAGCAGTCATGCAATTAGTAAATTCAATTGAAGATAGAAGTATATTCAGACTATTTGATAACGATTAAAAGATCTACTTATCAAAAATGAAAGTTTAGGTGCCTACTTCCCAAAAAGTTAAAAGTTCAGTTGTTTCTGTACATTTTTTCATTCAGAAAAAGAAACATCGGTCTTGCAATACTCATTAATGCTAGATCTATATTCAGTATAACATACTGATCCTGAATCCAAGAGTAGTCAAATCCGCTTCAAAAAGTAATCTATCATGATCCCAAAGTTTCTTCATTATTTACCTTCTTCAGTAGTGAGAGAACATTTCAGAATACTTTGCTAAGCTGAGGAAATTGGTTAGTTGGTAGTGAAATAATTCACAACATTAATGCGCAACATTACTACTCAGTAGTGACAAAAGAATCAGATTTTAACATCAATTTATATATAAAATATAACCCTCCAAACATATTCTACAGATGTTGATTAATTTACAAAATGAAAGAGCATTGAAAAATACCACAAAGTTTCGCTTCACCAGCCAACAATCCCCTTAATCGGCATCATCTGCAGTAAAATCAGGCTCGGGAGGCTTTTGCAACTTCACCATCTCCATAACACTTCGATTCCGCATCCTATGAACTCCTCGAAGGGCGTTAGCTGCGAATCGAGATGCGTATATGGTTGCTCCGAAGCTTGTGTGTCCACTAACTAAACGATCACGGAGTCGGCCCTCTTCTAGCTTCCGTCGCAATTCTGCTGCCTTTCTCTTGGAATAACGCCGCCACGCCGCTTGAACAAAGCAGGCTGCCCACGTCCTCCACTGCTGCGAATAGAATCGGAATGTGTGCTGAACTTGCTTGCTATGGAGCCTTCTGAACTGCCCCGCCACGAATTTTAATTCATCAGCAACTAAAGCAAAGGCTTCAACTTCAGTCAGGGCTCGAACGGTCCTAGTGGAAGTGGGGAAATTAGCACTGGACTTCGGATCGAGTGCCCAGGTTAGTAATTCCTCCCCGCAGAAGTCTCCTTCTTTAAGTATACCCCGATTAAAGAACCCACTTCTGCCGCCGTCAGTGGTAACACTCTCCAAATGGCCATGTAATATGAAAACAATCTCATCCACAGGATCGCCTTCCCTTAGAATGTATGAGTTCTTTGTGTAGAGGCTCGGTTTCAAGCGTTCGCATATTGCATCTAATAATCTCTCGTCCATATTCGCAAACAGAGGGACCTACCGACAATGAGAAAAGGGTTAATTATAGAGCATAATGTAAACCCTACGGATTCATCTATTTACATGTATATCCCCATAATTCGAATGTTTAATAGATACCTCTTAAAAGTGCAGTTTCTTACAGAAATTCCCATGCGTAGGTAAGCAGACAATTTTGCAGGGTAGATATATTTGAAAACTCTCTTATAGAAAACAGGAGCTACTAAATAGAAAACATTGGAATAAGTATCGCTTACTCTTTTGACCACACCTAAACAGAGGTGGCGTTTGATGTCCCTCCTAAGGTCCTTGGGAAGGTTCTGAACCAAGTTTTCTTCATCAACTCCTCGTGTCTCCACCCACTTGTACTGTTCATACCGCCTGACTCGTTCTTTGAGATCAGGGGGAAGTAGTCGGTGATGCATCCACTGCTCGGCGTCGCGCTTCTTAACTCTCATTTCTTCCAGCCTTATTGCTACTGACTGCAGATAGGTCTGAAGAAACAAAAATAGGATGTAGATCCTCAGCGAACGAAAGAAAAATTCATTACACTGAGGGCCTCTTTGGATGTCACAACAGGTTATATAGGGATAATTTGTGTTGGATGGATGTTCCTCTCAGTGATTATGCCGTAAAAATCTTGATAATAGTCCATTTCAAGGCCGGAATAATCATGAGCTTTCAAGATAGTGCATTCCAAATACAAGGTAACTTATCATGGCCCCAGATATTACAATCGCTTGTAAATAAATAGGCCCTTATCTCTTGTTTTGGCTGCTGGGCCATGCTATAGTGTTATACGGTGATAAGTTATGTTGGACAGGAGTATGAGGTAAGTTTTCATATCCTTGATGACAATCGGTCCACGAATAAACAAGAAGATGTGTTGGAAACAAGTTATTCTAAAACAGGCCTCCTTTGAATTGATGAATATCTGGCTTAGCAATATCTATTTTGTTCACTCAAGTGGCATATGGCAATCAATGACGGAGTACAAAGAAATGTCTACGACTGCATAATATATACCATCTCTTAATCATTTTTCCCTCAAAAGTACGATAACAACCAACTTACAGTTTTTGTAATTACAAAAGCAAATAGCAACGCAGCACAAGTTTTCTTGCTCTGACATCCGAAGAGGCCCTAATAATTTCTTATCAGTAATGAGTTTAATCACCCAGCCTCAGCATATATCAACCATCAACCAACTCATGTACAATAAAAACAAAGTTAGACAATAACTGGTGAAAAGTTCAAGAGCACCAATTCTACCTGCATGTTACCAATAAGAAGGGCGAAGAGAATGAGCCCAAGAATAGCTATTGCTATTGAGAAGATCACCTCTCCAGGATATGTACTTGTTTGAAGCCCTTGGCCAAGAGTACTGATGCCAAAGAATAAAACATTCATATACTGGCAGAAGAATATAACTCAGGCAAGACGAATAAATATCATTTTCCATCATCTTGTATGCCTTATACTTCCAATTGCTGCTAGAGAGGCAAGGAGCGCGAACAAAAGCAGATGGTTGATGATGGTTGATGTAATAAAATGCAAGGTAAAGGCCACGTAACCATTTGGTGCTGTTTATTGGTGGAAATAGTTGTTTACTTTATCGAGGAGCTATTTTATGGTAAAATTGACAGCCTACAATTGCGCTAGCGAAGGAATGAGTTCAATCATTAGGTTATACAAACTTAATATTGGTAATAACTGATGAATCCAGGGAGCTTATGCACAAGAATTTCATTACAGCAGTTCAAGTGGTTTAATTGTGTTAAATTATATGAAACAATCGTTGTTTTCCACAAACTTAAGCTATAAGAAAATGATGTTTTCAATATTTATATTCAACATTCCCCCTCACTTCTAAACTCGAGAGTCGAGACATTTTGATAGGCCCAAGACGTGGACACAAATTATATAGGAGAAAATTAATTATAACACCTAGTATTATTGTTTCTTTGTTTGGGTCCCTTTCTTTTGAAAGTTGGCTATTTCTGTAAATTTGTTTAGTTGAGGGGCTTGGCGGCATATTGTGCTAATTAATTCCGAATTTCCCTCTTTCTCTTTCCCTATTTGTAACAGCCACCGAGTCATTCTCTCTCCCACTCCCCCACGACTCTCGCTCCGCCACATCTCTCTCAATCTTTCTCCTTCTCTCTCACACGCATGCGCAACGCCCATTTGATCCTCTTCGTCCTCTGTCACCACCGCCGTCATCCGTGGCCGCCGCTGTACTCCTTAATCGCTGTCGGCATCTTTGGTTCATCATCGACGACATCTCGTTTGCCGCTGTTTCCATCATCGTCCTCGAAAAGGTTCTTACTCCTTTCATTTTTGTCTCTATTACCCATTTTTGAGATAATCCAATCCCCTTGTTCATAATTATGTGCAGATTTTGGGTATTTTTCTCTTGATGGTTAGAATTAAAATTATTAAAATCTGAATTGTGTCGATCTAGAATTATTGTTGACTGCATTTGTTATTTACCCTGTATTTCCATGAGATTTAGTTGTATAAATTCTTCACATTCTTCACATTCTACATGTTATTTGGAATGCCCTCTATGTTTGACAAAATGCCTAAGAGAAGGCAAACATCGTTTCTGTTTCTAAATTTTATCTCATCTGATTACAGTTTGTAAACTTTTATTTCAACATCTTAAAATCATCTTTTCGAGCACTAAAACCTTTGTCTAATGTTTGAAATTTCATTTATGTTATTTTGTTCTTTTGAATTGCTTAGTCCTTAGAACTCTTTCTTTTCTTGATTAATAGTTGAATTTCAGTTGAGTTATTGTTTAAAATCTTCTTCATGCTTGACTGACCTATTTGCAAGCATTTACAACTGATCTTGTTAACCTTGTGAGCCTATCCGAATTTAGTTGTTTGAGTATCACTATAACCATACCTGTCATGAAGAGTTTAGTTGTGTTTGATGAGTCAAACTCCCTTTTGGAAACTCGATCGGAAACTAATAAGTTTGTGATTGTTTAATTTCACTTTATGCTTGTGATGTTAGTTCGTTTATTATTTTCGGTTCCGTTCGTAAGATTGATTTTTGTGTGTATTTTCTCTTTCTAAATGTTCGTCACTTTTGTAATTATTTTTTACTAGCTGATAGAAAATCGTAATTCTTAATTTGGGTTTCGGTGATTAACTCCCAGTGCATTTTTTACTAGATAGCTTCATAGCTTAAATGCTACTTTTAAGGTAAACAACTAGACACCCGTTAGTTTTTCACAATATAATATAGAAAAACTTTCTAATTATAAGAAATTTTTTATATTTGTAAATTTCTAAAACTAAGGATTAAGCATGTTTTTACACAAATCTGAAAATGTTTTGACTTTGACTGATAGGTTCTTTTAGTAAAAGATTTCTGAAATTTGATAAACTGCTCTATAAATTAGTGGTTGGATAAGTGTTTTAATTATAATGTCTCTTGATATTCTATTATGCTAATGTTGGTCGTGTCGACATGTACTCTGTTATAAAAGCTAGCTTCGACTCTATATTGCGCCTCCAGATGCATGTTCCTTTCAGTACTTTTGTTCTATATTTGCGCTTTCGAGTCTCTATGCTGTATATGCACCTTCGGATGCCTCTATTCTGTATTTATGCCTACGGATGCCTCTGGACCTCACCAACAGGTCACTCTATATAGTTAGTTATTGAAGACTTGTTTTTAATTTTATTTATTTGCCGAAAGAAAATTATTTTGTTATTTATAATCTCTCTATTTGATATAAACTTGAAACTCCGATAATCTCTGTTTTCTTAAATTTTGTGAATGAAAAACCAATCGCTTAAATTATATTTCTATACGAAAATTTTACTTCAGAATTTTTAGTTGTTTATTGCTTTATATGCTTAATCCGACTAATGTGTTGTATGGTTACTTACCCAGATATCGAGATTGTTCTGCCGAGCAGGGACGGACCGAGTAAGCGCTAGGCGTAGTCGTTGTTTGAGATATTTTATTTTGTTATTATGTCCAGATGTGACTAAATGAATTTTCATAACTATCACCTAGTTTTATTTTCTTTTGCTTTGTTGTTTTCTCCAAACCTTGCATATTTGTTATATGTGGTATCTATTGGACTAAATTTTCATTTGTGTTTCGTTGTAAACCTTAGTTTTACAGTGGTGAGAATTAATTTTGACTCTGGACAAAATTTAGTTGTTAGCCTAATGTTTCTTACTCCTTGGTTTTAGTAGAATTTTTTTATGATCATCGTCGTTCTGTCTATTTCTTGTTAGGCTCTGTAACCTTACGTACTTGCTGATCTAGCAAGTGTACGGCATCTGTTACACCTCAAGTTTAGGGGTGTGACATTAAAAATGCTAGAAACCTGGCGAGAGTTGAACTCAGGACCTTCTACTCTAATACCATGTTAAATTATATCAACCGTTATTCTCCAAAAGCTTAAACTATCAAAAAAAGTGTTGTTTTTAATATTTTTATATTCAACAGACTGGTCTAGCCACAAGAATCTTCTACTCATCCCAAAGATGCAAGCAGAAGAGGTCGTGACCGTTTTGTCTACTTCATGTTCAAAAGAGGACCCTCTCTGTTATTGAATATTTGTAACAAAAACACGCCTCGAAAGATGATAAAGGATGCAGTAGTGCTCATGATAATGAATGGTGAACATGTATTAATTAAACCCTTACGGAGAGTACATTTTCTGCATTATACAGTAATGCGAATTTTAGACTACTTAAAAGCTACTACAGGTAATTAACTTGCAAAGAAACATGCAATCAACCATTAATGCGAATTTTATACTATTTCAAAGCTAAGGGTGTTAACATACAAAGAAATAAGCAATCAACTACCAAAAATACTTTAAGCCAAATTATGAAAGACTTTGTTTAGTGTTCACGTAGATGAATTCCAATGCTGCAGAGAGAGAGAGATGTTACTTCAAATCTCAGTGCAAAGCACATGAGACGAACCTTACCTCAAGTTTTGAAGTCCCCACCAGAAGCAATAAGAGACCTTGGAAACAAATTTCTTTGATTGAACTATTCCAGACTGCAAAGATTGTTTATATATACCAAAATTAAAAAGCTGTGCGCTGTCATTTGGGCATTGGTTACCAAGAACTTCGTTTCTAACATTGGCCCAGGCGACGTAACCACTAAGATGATGATCCCCACAATACAAGTAATTGTCAAGACATCCAGTATGGTTCTTGCAAGCCAAATGCCAGCAATCATTCTCACGTTCTACAGACAACAAGTACCAAAAAGAGCCAACATTCTGAAAAAGGAAAATAGGATTAGCAACGACAATGACACTAATTACATAAGCTAATACAAGCCAACAAACTTTCAAGATATAGTTGCTCAAACCAAAATTCCTTACTCCTTAAACAATCTATTCTCTTCACAGGCAAACAGTGAATTTTTTCCTTATGACAAGGCAAGCTAGTCACTTCTTTCATCTAGTGGCTCTAAAACAAGAATTTACTTTGTTATAGAGAATTAGCCCATATAAAATTTTCTCTATAAGTTTGACGTAGAATATAAGGAACTGACATCTAAGAAGGGAGACACAAATAAATGTTCAAGGCCGATTAACTTAGAAAACTAGTATGTATTATTAAATAACGAGAAAAGGATGTTCTCGTAGAAAAATTATATAGAATAATTCGGTGATCAAGCTTTTGTGAATCTGTTAAGGAAAAGTTAGTAACAAATTAGAAACAGAGGTAAATTTTGCGTGAGAATTTGTTAGTACTCAGCAAACATGCTTTCATGTCATTAGGGCTTTTAATTCAGTTCCATTCATAATCATATTTCGTAAGCTTATGCTCTGACTTACGTTTTAAGTGCCTATCGGCATGGGCCGTGCCCATTGTGCCGTATCGTGCTAACAAGATATCAGCACGATACAACCTCCCGTATCAATAGCATGGCCCAAAACCCTATTCTCTTTGAAATTAGCCAATAGTAACCTCAATAAAGTACAAAAGATTTGATGAAGATATATAATAAGCAATTAGAATATATTGTCAGCACATAGGTATTTTTTCTAACCAGCACGCATCGACACGGCATGGCACGCACCATATCGTACAGTGCTAGCAAATTCTTGGCACTTTCCCGTGCCACAAGACTTAAATCCTTAGCTCTGACTAACTCAACAGCACACGGATTTAGTTCCTTTTCAACCTTAATGATCAAAGTTTGAAACCATGGACCTGATTCAAGCACAAAATTTTAAATCTTAAGTTTATTCTAATTGAGCTTACTTTGATCCAACGAAAAACTACGGTTCATTCAGGAACATTTTTAGCTTAAGAAGAAAACATTATAGCCAGTATGACCTTCACAACATTGGCCAAAATTGTGTCTAGTGCTTAAGTAGTGCCATTTAGTAGCTAGCCTGTATAGATTGTTACTTGTTTCAAATTAAATTATATATACATATGAGTTAAAAAGAAGGAAAAGAAACAAAAAGTAGACTTCTTTTCTCTCTTGTTATTGTACTTATAACTCCTAATCTTCTAGTCAACTAATAAGAACTCCCCCACCAAACTACTAAGCCTTCTGTCACAACCCTTGTTCGAAAACACGGTGCATGCACAAATGCAGACTTAATTCCCTTCACTGAGCACATCCGTATGTTGCCTAAGCACTAAGCAATGAGCCCATTCTCACCCTTGAAAATCGTAGACCTACATTTCACCCCTTAATACTTAGACTGCTAGCACTTAAATCCCCTCTTCCATTATATGAAAAGAAAAATGACTGTATAGGCAGACCAAGCAAAACTTTTACTTACATGACTAGCTAGCATATACCATAGCAGATAGTATGCAGCACCAGCCCAAGCAGTTTCAACAAAGACGCCTGCTTTCCTTTTCAACTCTGATATCAAAGGGAAAATCCGAAAGAATCTGGGGAAATACTGAAGCACTACAATCAAAAGCAATGCATTTTTTGTAGCCAATACATCTGATCCTTCTGAATTATGGAGATATCTCCAAACTACAATCTGCAAAAGATAAATCCCAGAGAATAGCAGATTGGTAAAACAGATAAATAAGCATATGCATTGTTCATAGATGCTGGAAAAGAACAGCAAGACGTTATTTAAGTAAGCGACTTGAGCTAGCACATAATCAACTGCTTTATAATTTCATTTATATATGCTAACAAGAGTCAAAGAAATGAAGCCTACAAGGGTTATTCAATTAAAACAAGAAGTACACCAACATTAAATCACTTTTCTACTATAGGAAAAATGGAACTAGCAACATTCTCATGTCTCATATAAAAAAAGGGGGAAAAAAACAACATTGCTACAATAGCAATACTTTTATTTCTCTTCGTACATAAAACGATTCTATATTTTATCTTTTCAACAGAAGTCAATTACGCTTTTTAATTTTAGGTAGGTAAATTGATAAAACATCTTAGAACAACACACACATTAGACGCTACCCAGTCAAATAAACAACGTACATACATTATAGTCATAATTCCCTTTGCTATACTAAGAGACAACTTACATAATTACATTATCTTTTTAAAAAAAATCAAGTTAAAGAAGTTTGCCAAACCTGTGGAAGTGGTACCACCGTAAGAAAGTCCATAAGAAAGTAACTTCTCAAGTATCTCCTAGCAATCTGTGCAGGTTCAATCACTAATTCACCTCTACCAAATACCCGAGAAGATGGAGCAGTGAAAGCAGTACGGAATTGAAGAACCATATGCATGAGATAAAAAGAATCAATAATTGTTCTCACAATTGTTGATGTTATAGCCAATCTTCGGTCTATTCCAACACAATTCTCATTTATTACTGGCAGATAGAAAAATAGTGGATCCACTGCAATAGCAATAAAGCATGACATGACGAAAAGCCTGTTCATTCTTATAAGGAACTTATCTTGGGGATCAAATATTTTCTTCTTAGAAGCTTTATGATCTTCAGGAAATACTGCCCTCGAAGTACCAAATGGAAGCGATTGACCATGTGATTCGATCCCTGTAGAACCCTTTTTCATTCCGCTCCTGAAAGGTTTTAATGAAGCGAACGATATGCCATGAAACCCAAATATGTTGAACCTGCGGTTATTCGTTCTTCCTGTATCAGAAGAAGCCACGGAATACCTAGGGCTTGACTCCTCCAGCCTACAAAACATAGACACAACACATGATATGCAGAAATTCAATCTCAGTTCATTTGATAAATATACAAAATAAAAAGTAGGATGTATTTAAGACGCTAGTCTCCTATAAAAGGAAACAAAATATTTCAAGTCTGAATCCTTCTACTTACAAATACCAGAACTGATAGAGTTCTCCCTAGTGAGCACAAAAATCTTGCTAATCATTCCAGGTGCTCTCTAGATAAAAATTAACATTAAAGGTTTGACTTATAGTCGATGAGCCTGAACAACAAGACTATCTATTATTTTTTTCTAGAAACAACTGCATTTTAGTAACATTACAAAGCCATTACTGTAGAGTTTTTAAAGACAAGAATCAAACTAGCGAACACAAAAATGGAGGGTACTAACCTAAGAGTGTCTAACAATCAGTTCATCCAATTTACTGCCACAAAATTCATTTATATGAACTACAAAAATTTGCAGGTAAATTATACCAAAACACTTTCATATGGTTAGTTTTATCAAACGAATCCTGAAAGACATGAAAAGAATGCAACACAAAAAACATAGTAAGTTTCAATGGAAGTATACTATGATGTATTCAGAACTGAATGAGGAAGATGCATGAAAATGTATATGTTAGTTCTGACTACAGGTTAAGTATTCACTAAAAAAAAAAAGAAAACCCTTGTTAATTAGTAGTTTATTGTTCAACTTCATCATTATCTTTACATGGAAAACATGATGACCCCCTTATGCATTTATCTTATATTTATCAGAGTCAAAGCTAATATTCTACAGATTCATTTTGGAAGGATTAAATGGAGGCAAATCAAACTTGAGGGGCTGCAGCCTAAACAGAATATTAAAAACATAACAAATAAGAGAAGCAAGAGATTTTGGAAAAAATGAAGATCATCTTATATTTACATTAATTTCCCTAGCCCTGTCTAGAATAATGCTCCAGGTATGAGCAAAACGAGGATGAGGAAACAAACGAAAAATGATTAGAAAAAATTATAATACTCAGTTTGGTTTAGAAATAAAGAAAATGGTAATCTTTTTTATCCTAAAGGTTGTTACATCATCCCAAGATGCAGGAAAACTAGTATAAGTTTTGTATGAATCTATAATTGCTATCTCTGGTGATATAGTTCATATATAGAGATAAACAATTTACAATTTGTTCGAAACAAGGCTAGAAGTAACTTTTAACAACCATAATTTCCACTTTATACTAACAACACAATGATTATTTTACTTTTCATACCACTTACGCCCCTTTCATGTTACCAGTATAAAGTAGCACTACTTAACTGGATACCTTGGATACGAGTAGATAAGTGTACATCTCCCAAAGCATTGGAAAAGGTCTAGAAGACAACTTGTTTCGTGATACAGAATTATAATTTTTTCTCTATAGAACTAAATGAAGCAGTTATAGAGGCAAACTCATTAATCAACCACACAATATTTAAGAGAAAAAACAGAAAAAAGAATAACAACGTTGATGGATGGATAATTGCCCTGCAAATCTACAGATTATGCATATCAAACTGATAAGAAAGAGCATTAGAAACAAAATACTGCCTCCAGTGGACTGGGCCAATAACTAGTGAAAACAAATACACTATCATAAAAAAAAAAGGTGTCTCGAATTTCTGTAAATAATGGCAATAAAACCAAATAATGCTAGTCTAAAGTGCAGAGAACTCAAAAAGACATAGAGAAAAGGCCTTTCACATGATACAAGCAATACAAAAAAGTCACAATCAAACAAAATGGTATACATCAGTAATGACATTATTGGAACCACAAATGAACATACTTGATGAACTTCTCTCTCTGCCCATTCATAAATTGTGCTTTGTAACCACAGTCGAACATCTTTACAACCTATGAATCACCACTAGCTGAGAACTGCAAACTACTAGAACGTGAAACAAGCGCATCTAGTTAATTAATGACAAAGTTCCTGCAGAATAAAGAAAGCAAAAAATGTCATTAAGCACAAGTCCCCAAAAAAAAAAAAACACAAAACAAGCAAAAAAGCTAATTAACAAAATCAACAAATCCACCATTCTTCTACCTTTGCGTATCATATTCCATACAATCACGCTGACTTGCGCTGGTAGAGGAGACGCCTAGCACAACAACAAGACGGTCACTTGGCTTGAAGAAGGAATAAATTAGGAGATGAAAGGGATACGCGAACTGAATGATCATCCCACTTTTAACCTTCTCATCAGATTTAAGCATGCACGAGATAATCATGTGATGTAGAATAAGTGAAAGAACTAACCTACTCAGCCATGGACCCTCATGAGCTTTCCAACAGGAAAATCAGTTAGGCTACTACAGCAGCACCCGCATTTTCATAACTTATTCAAAATTCTTGTTGGTAACCATTGAGATGGATTTTGAACATCAAATTTAGACTTGCAAAGTACTTCTTAGTTATCTATAAATTATTTCTTTTATAAAACTGATATAATCCAAAGGGCCTCAGAATCATTTGTTTAGCCTGCTAAATTTCTCGATCAAAATCCAAAATTTTTAGTCTAGAGTTGTTTTAGTATAATTTACATGTAAAACTTTCACTTAAGCTCCCCTATTTGGAGTAATTTCCACAGGTTTGGGCTTGCTTTGCCGTGATTTCATTTTCTGAAAACTTTTGTCCTTTCAAAAACACAATTTCTTGTTTCATAATCTTCTAAACATGATTGGAAAAAAAAAATTAAAAAAAACATGCGATCGAATCAGGTCCAATCACATTTCATTTCAAACAACAGATTCTAACCCTAATCTGCTTCACTTGATGCCGCTGAATTAGAAAAACAATCCAATACAATTTCCTGATTTAGGAATTCGGCCTTAGATTCGCAATTTCTCGATTTCTTCCAACTCGAGATTTTCGATCTATTGATCAACCGAGCTACAATTTAACAAATTTTCAAGAAAAAAAAAAAAAAAAAAAAAAAGAGAAAGAGAAAGAGAGCTCTTACCTTAGATTTGGGAAATGAATCGGGGAAATAGAGAAATAGTTAGAGATAACAAATGATTTTTTACTTGTATTAATATATCTATGTTTTAGGAGGATGGTGATAGTGGTGGGGATCGTGATTTGTAAGGGGAAGAAAAAGAAGACTTCAGGGAGGCGGCCTGCTGCCAGGAAGCTCCTTAGACACGTGTTTGCAGTCCGGACGAGATCAAGCTGCTACGGACATGTTCGTGATCAGCGGCTGATCTGGCCTTTGGATTACCCCTCAAGTGATCTCAGCCGTCCGTATTCAACTGATCGGTCTTGCTCAGTCGTCAGTTATACTAACAAAAGATCTCACAGTAGAAAGGAGACTTTGAACTTCAACACTGAAAACCTTCTTCCTCTCTTTTGTGTTCTAGTTTTTTTTTTTTTTTTTTTTTTTTTTTTTTTTTTTTTTTGTAAGCACAACTATACCCAATTTGTTTCGTCGAAAGTGAAGTTTAAATTGTAATAGACTTTCAAATGTGCTTGTTTCACCGAAAAAGAAAATGAGTGAAGTAATTTTCGACCGTAAATATTTACTTTTATTATTTAGTTCACCGTAACATCACCTCCGGTCGAATTTCAAACTCTCCAAAAGCTAAAGTCAATTACGAAAAAAATAAAAAAATAAAATAAAATATTTATATCTCTCTCACACCTCTAATATTTATGTATTCACTTTCTGTCAAACGAACATCAAAACTATGAGAAATTCAGCTTCACAGCTAAATAAACAAATAACGAAAAAAAAAAAAAAAATTATTTAAACTCTAATTTATATGAAAGCCTACTTTATCCTAAACATCAGTAAAATTAGGATGAAATAGACTTTCGAATGAATTAGAGTTTAGATGAAAATTACTTTTCTTCTAATGTTTGTTTATATAACCTTTGAAACTAAAGTTTCTCTAATTCTGTTGTTTATTTAGTAAGGAGTGAATGGTGTAAAAATTGTATGATATACACCCCTTTCGGAGTGTACATGTAGCATTGCCCTTTTTCTTAATTGACATCAGCTTTGGGATAGGCCGAAATCAATTATGATATTTTTGAAGTTTGAGTTGCAACCGAAAGTAAAGTTACAGTAAACTACATAATAAAAGTGAGCATTTACAGCTGGAAACCACTCAATTCTCTTCACTTTTGGCAAAACAAACACACTTAAGATAATCGGACCGAATTGACCAATTCAATAGAGTTAATAAGAAGCGTGTTTGATCTTAGTGGCCGGTTCAACTCTAATAACCAAAGAGCACAAAAAACGATAAGTAGAAAGCAGATTTTAGATTTTAAGAGTGAAAACCTACTATCTCTTTTAGTATCTAATATTAAAAAAAAAAAAAAAAAAAATCTATGTTAAGAGAATCAAGCCGAACCAGTCGATTCAATTAAGTTAACCAGGAGCAAGTTTTATCTTCAATCTTATCTGGCTATAATAGCCAGAGTATTCAAAAATCAACAAGTTGATAGAAATTTTTGAATAAGAATAAAAATCTATTGACTCTTTTAATATCTAGTCTAATGTTTTTTTTAGCTATGTTAAGAAAATTGGATCAAATTAGCCAATTCTGGTTAACCAGGAATAGGTTTAATCTTTGGTCTAATCCAACTCTAATAACCAAAAAACTAAAAAATAGTTAGTTGCTTCACATTTTCAGCTAAGTTTATTTCAAAAATAAACGAAGCGGGTACTATGCTACATTTCTCTCAAAAAAAAAAAAAAAAAAAAAAAGAACTTGAACTTTAAGAGTGAAAATATTCTACCTCTTCTTATATCTAGTCCTTTTCTTTTTATAACTATGTTAAAAAAAAAAGAATCAAACTAAATTGGTTGATTCAATCAGGTTAGCCAAGAGCAAGTTGGATTAATTAATGGTCTAGTCCAACTTTAATAACCGAAGAGCTCAAAAATCGATAGGATTTAGTCGACTCAGGTGGTCCAACTTTGAACTGGTCAATTCGAATCTAATGAGATAGTGGATTCAATTCTCGACATTGATCTATCATTACATTTTTAGCTCTAACCAGAAAAGTAAAATATGCTTGCACATAACATGACAATAAATTTTACACAAACAAGCATTTCTTTTTTGCATAAAAAATCCACTAGTTTTGTGGTTTTGCAAATCTAGAGATTTTTTTTTCATTTTTTGTAGATTTAGATCAATTTTTTAAAAAATTGGCTTAAATACTCCTATTCTCTCTCTCCTTGCACTCTTTCTTCTCCCACTTCCTTGCACTCCTCCTCCACCACCTCCACCTCGTCGTCGTGGTCCTTCCGTATCTCAGCCATGAGCAACAGAACGACGACAAAGCTTGACTCGCTCGTCGCCCTGGCCGTTCTCAGCGAAGTCGCCACAATAGAGGAGAGTGACGCTGCTCGGAGCATCATTGGAGATGGAGATAGAGGTGGCAAAGGAAGAAGGCAATAATCACTGGTTGAAAATGCTCCCAAAATAGGTTTATGAGTGGGTTCATGAGCGTAGCTGCAGCAGTGAGGTGATAGTGGTAGTAAGAGAGAAAATGTTGATAGACGACACGATATTGGACTAATTTTTTTAAAAAAGTTGCACTATTTGAATATTATCGTTACACTATTTGACAAGAAAGTTGCACTATTTGATATGCAAAATAAATTATAAAATAATACAATTTTTTTTTTCAAAGAATATAATTTTTTTTAAATAGTGCAACATCGCGTCATCCGCCAAATTTTACTCTCTCACTACTACCACCACTTTGTCGTCGTTAACTACGCTTACAAGCCCGCTCGCGAACATGTTTCGAAAGCATCCTCGACAAGCAATTATCGCCCTCCTCCTCGGTCACCTTTGTCTTCATCTCCGACGAAGCTCCGAGCGATTACGACGACAAGCAGGTTAAGTTCATCGTCTTCCTCACGCTTGTGAGGAACATCACAATATTATGGACATAACGAAGGAGTTGGTGTGAAGGCGGTGGAGGTGGATTAAGCACTCAAAGATGCCACTGTCAACGAAGATAGGGGTCCGCGAGGAAAGGACAAAAAAGGAAGAGATGGAGTGTTTAAGGCACAAGCATATTTTGGTAGAATTTTAAACAATTCAGTCTGAATCTATAAAACAAAAAAAAAATGGCTCATTTTTTGCAACTAGTGGTATTTTTATGCAAAAAAATCAACAAATAAAAAATGTAATTATTTTAGAAAAATTGGGCCACCATGTGGCCAGCCCAGCATGGCCTTGATTCAAATCCGAATTGGACCGGGCCACCTTGTGTCCCGAATCAGCCCCAAGAAGTTAGGCATAGTCGACCCGGCAAAGATTACACTCCTACCTGCAACCATGTGCACAAAAAAATCATTTGGTATAAGGCAATTCCACTATCAATTTATGGTCGGATGTTCTATATATATATTTTGTTGGAATAAAATTCAAAATTTTAAAATTACCAATAAATTTTTATTATTATTAATTTATTTTTTAATGTTAATTTATTTATTAAATTTATTTATTTATTATTATTTAATTCTTAATTAATTTTTTTAATTAGTTAGTGGACGTTTTGCACGCCACGGGGCTATTAATTGGCTCTTTTTATGGTGATGTGAACGTTGGGCCAACGTTCACCTTACACCTCTCTATATATAGTGCTATATACATGTTTACTAGATACACATACACATATACTTATACACAAGCAAGGAAAAATAAAAGATATAGATAGTTGATTTATATATCAATTTTATTTTTTTATATTATTTTATTATCGGGTGTTGAAAGAAATTTCGTCAAACCTCTTCCGCGGTCGTGCTCGTAGGAATGAGAGTTCCGGTCGTATCTTGGGGTGGTGTCTCCGATTAATCCGCACGAAAGACAGAAATACGTCTTAGGGAAGTGTCCCGCACCCTTCCTGATCAATTTTATTCGATTTCATTTTTCAACAATTTTCTAAAATTATCGTAGCGTTTAAACTGTGAGTTATTGCAATTCTATTTATTCACAATTTAGTTAGATAATTTAATCACAATCAGATTTAGTGCGATTATTTTCTAACAGTCTAAGTCGTAATTTCTGATTTGATTTTGATTAAAATTTAACGGGTGCTAATCCGGGAAAAAAATATTGCATATTACATATAATTGTATTGTCAAGTTGTTTGTATGATTGACATTCAAACTTAAACACACTGGAATTAGCATTTTAAATTTTTAATTGCATATAGTTTCTTGTAATTTTTAGTTTATATGTTAAATTTAAAGTAAATTTTATTTTAATATATAGATACTGTTTTGCTACAGTAAAGTAAAAGAAATATATATAAAATAAATAATTACTGTTTTTTTATTTTGCTACAATATATTTGTTTTGCTACTGTAACTTTTTAAAATAATTAAATAAAATAAATATAATTTACTGTTTTAATTTTTTTTCCACAGTAATTCATTTTTACTGTCTGCTACAGTAAAAAAAATTACTGTTTTAATTATTTTTTATCCTACAATAAATTAACAATTATATATATATAATAAAAAATTTGTTTCAAGTGGGATTTGAACACACAATCATAGCCTTTACATAAAAACCTATAACCAATAAATACACAAAATCCACTTTTATATATTTTAGTTTAATCTTATATCTTTTCCTGCAGCTTACATATTTTATTTGATTGGATTTATATATGAAAATATTTAAATCAAATTCAAACTTTTAATTGTTTGAACTATCTGTTTGCTATTGAACTAACTGAGATAAAAGATTAATATTAAAAATTTGAACACTTAAAATATTTTGGATGACTAGGGTAGAAACCTTAAACAACTTGTTTGTTTTTCTAAAGAGGTTTTTTTGAATCTTTTTTTCAGCTCATTTTTATCATTTTCAATTTCGTTATTCCCTCAACTAGATTGTCCAAAATGGCTTATGATGATTTTTCTAGCCTTAAGCCAGAAAAATTTAGGTGTAGGATTTCTGAGGTGACAAGAACAGTTAGAGGCTTGGTTAATTACCTTAGGCCTTATAACTACAATTGGCAAAGCACCTCCTTATCCTACTTCTAAAGTTTATTCTACTCCTCCTGCTAATTCTTCTAAATCTACTACTAACTCAGTTACTGAATCTGTATCTGACAGATCCTCCGAGAAAATTGAATTTCACTGTAGATTTAGAATACTAAGTTGCATATCCGATGAACTATATGAAACATATAGGAAATACCTAACAGCCAAAAATTTATGGTGTGCTCTAGAAGATGCTTACATTAGAGATAATGAAGGCACTGCTAGATTCACCATTACTGATTTTAACAATTTTTGAATGGTATAGAACATTCTTATAAACGATCAAATCCACTAATTTCATAATTTTGTCCAAAAGATTAATAGAAATGGTTTAACTTTCGATGATACCTATCAAGTAACCTCCATATTGGACAAATTACCCTATTCCTGGTCAAAATTTACCCATGAACTTAGAAAACCCAGAAAACTCTTCAACTTACGTCTATAATTCAAACTATTAGAATAAAAGACCAATATCGACTTAGGGAGGTTAAACCGACCAATAACAGATCAAACTTAAACCTGACCGAGATTTCGAACCAAAACTATGAGTCTAAACCCAAAGGTAAAAATTTTAAACCTAAGGGTAAAGGCTTTAAGGGTAAGAACCCAAATCGAAACCAAAACTATACCCATAAACTAAATACCAACCAATCTAGTGGGAATAAGAAAAATAATGGATTCTGTTATATCTGTGGCCGGGACAATCATTTTATTTCAAAATGTTTTTATCGGAAGAAAGAGAAGGTTGTCTACAAGAAGGACCAAAACAATCAGAACAATTATCATAAACCTCAAGTCAACATGATTGAGGGTGAACCTTCGAACTCCACTTTTAGGTCTGTCTTCTTTATATCTAATGTTAACCTCACCTATCATGATTTAGATTGGTGGTTAGATTTAGGAACCAATGTCCATATTTGTACTAATAGGTCCATATTCTCCTCCTATCAGGACTCTGGTGGAGGATGTGTGACTGTTGGAGACGGAAAAGCTGTCAATATGCTGGGGATCGGAACAGTCAAACTGAAGTTAACTTTTGGAAAGACTTTAATCCTTCACAATGTGCAGTATGTTCCCGAGATCCGACGGAACCTGATTAGTGGATCTCTATTAGTGCAATTAGGTTATAAGATTGTACTAGAATCTAATAAAGTTGTAATTTCTAAGGAGGAAATGTTTATTAGAAAAGGTTTTGTAACTGAGGGTTTGTTCAAATTGAATGTACTTTCTTTTGCGGATAATAAAAATTCTTCTTCAATTTCTACTTCTTCTTCTATTGTGTTAAATACTGAATCTTGTGATGTATGGCATGGCATATTAGGGCATGTGAACCTTAAATCTATTCTAAAATTGACCAATCTTAATCTTTTATCTAAACTCAAAATTGATTTCAAATCTAAATGTGAGATTTGTACCCAAGTTAAGCAGCCTAGAAAACCTTTTAAATCTGTTCCTTATAGGGATACCTAGATTCTTGAATTGATTCATAGTGATGTCTGCGATTCTAATAGAGTACCTACCCGTGGAGGAAGTCGCTACTTTGTGACTTTTATAGACGACTACTCCAAGTATTGTTACACCTATTGTCACGCCCCGGGTGTAAACCAGAACCCGGGCCCGTCTACAGATCTGCCGTGCATGCGGTATTTCCCGCATACACGAAGCGTCGGTAACCTGCTCAGATATAAGAGATAATATTAATAGAGCATAATAATCAGAGCTAAACTAAAACTACTGTATCTCAGACAGAAGCTGGAAGTAAAAAGTACAACTGTAAGATAAATACAACATCCCTCCCAGCTCACCACAAATATACAAACAGCTGGCAACAGCCAGACCCAAAAAGAAATAGTAAAAAGCTGTCTGAGAAAACCGGGTACACCAAAAACTCCAGCTACATCCCTCGGGTGGCTCGCTATCTAATCCGCAATCCTCTTACCTCGATCAGCTGCTGACGGCCCAGCAACTCCCGCAGAGGACTCTACAAAACAGGGGGAAGAGAAACAGAGAAAAGACAATGGGGGTAAGTACTACTATAAACAGTAGCCTCCCCTAGTGGGTAAAGCCTCAGCTCAGACATGCCCACCAGGTAATCAGAGGCAAAAGGGGAAGAAAAGAAAGGGGGTGAAGCCAAGTGTGACAACTGATAAAATGCTACCCCTAATATGCCTCAAAATGCAGAGTCAGGATATCAACTATATGCGTGCATCTGTACATATGTCTGACCGAATGACCCAATCTAACCACCAGTAAAATTGGTACTGCCTGCTCAGCGGAATCTGCACACAAGGCTCGAAACCGCGGGATCGGCCCGCACGGCTCGCATCCCAAAACAAGTATCAGACCGTCACACAAGGCTGGGTCCGAAAAGCCTACCTCCGGAGTGGCACTCGAGGGGAGCGACCCACACGAGTAAAGTATCTCTGTCATCAGTATCACAAGTATCTCTGTCAAGTATCTCAATATAGCAGGACTGGATCACGATTCTGATCAAAGTGGGAAACACCCTCCACTAAAAGAAACCCGTACCCCCAAGCAATGCGATAAAAGATCAGTAAGTGGGAAACTCCATCCACTAGAGGTATCCTATCCCCCAATCTGATGCAATAGAACAACCCGGTCAACCACCCAAAGTCCGTGGTTGCCGCAATACCCTGTCATAAAGCCCAACCTGTCCCAAATCCCCAGCACCTGACTACACTATCCAACCCCCGCTCGAACCCGAGCAAACTATCCTCAAGTCTACATAATAGGAGAAAGAACGAATAAAACATGGTTTCTCCTAAGTCAAGTCCCAGATGATAGTGTAGCAGTAAAAAGATGACTTAGCTAAGTGACCAGTTTAATCATGCATTTGTCCCAGTAATTTAGTCTAATTTGCAAGAGTAATCAATTGGAGCAACATAAGCTAAGGTGACAGTCTCATTTGAATGATCATCAATTTACAGTCCTCTATTACTATCCTACCCCTAAACATGCAGTCCAGAATAATTAAGCGACTAAAAAGTAATCATGTTATCAACAATATCAACATGGATCAATTAACCATTAATTAGCTTCCTAGAGCATGCAAGGCTACCAACATAAGTTTAGCATCATTAATATGGGACACTCTGATATTCCTAGTGGGCATACCAAAGAGAGGAGTACAACAACCACCCACCTGAAGTGCTAACTGTCCAAATCCCAACAGCTGAAAATACCAAAAATCAATCCCTTGCTCCAATAAGTTCAGCACACCCGTAACACTCCTGGCACAATACAAAGTCCACTATTACACATACATTCCCAAATCTGCTCTTATAACACATACAACAACAGTCCCAAAGATGCTTAATTTTCACCTGCTAAAATGCCCAGAAAATTCCCAGAAAAAATATCACGGCGATCCTCGCGTCAATACCTTCGAAACGGCTGCTTGCACGCCCAAATCTGAGTTAGGTAAGTCAAGATATAAATTCGGCAAGGTGGTACACTCAAACAAATCTGTGTTAAAATACTGTAGCACTGTACACAGAGAAACAGAAATTTTCACCTCGAAATAAATCTCTGAAAAATCCAAAAAAAATACGAGCGCGTTCCTTGCGATCTCTAGATGAAAAAGTTGTATAAGCACGTTTCCGTCTGACGCTCGTGCGCGAAGATATGGCCAAAATACTCTGTTGCTGTCTCAGAAATCCACACAGAAAATGGGCCACTGTGTTGCCTCGGGATCCGTGCCAAAAACTCGAAACAGGAGAGCGCGATCAAAATGAAAGATGAAGCCCTACCTCTTAGGAGTCTGCTGGCGCAAGAATCACAGAAAAAGAAGTCGGGGTAGCCCAGGAGGAATTTTAACACACCGCTGCGCCGAAGAAGAACACCAGAAATGCAACGTCGCGCCGCAGCCGTAAAATCCAGAACCTCGGGATGCATGCACCCAAAAATCTCAAAACACTGCAGGATGATCAAGAACTTAGAGAGGAACAATTCATCTAAAGAGATCTCGGGGAGATCAAGCTTGGGCTGAGAGGAAAAACCCAAAGAAGAGGGCTCGGGCTGCCTATTTATAGGCTGAAGAAAACAATTGGGAAAATTCCCATTTTGTCCTAACTTCCGGGCGCCCGAAATTTTCAGGCGCACACAGTGCGGCCCGGCCCGCCCGAATTCGGGCGCGCACAGTGCGGCCCGCCCAAAACCGCGCAGGTCGACGGATCCCGACTTCGTCCGACCCGCCTCGGGGCCCGCCACGTGTCCCCCCGAACACGTGGCAGCCGTGCAAGCGCCTGCGGAGTGCGCCACGTGTCCTACCCGCAGTCAACGCGGTAGGTGGCGCCCGCGAATCAGCGGGCGCCACGTGGCGCTGCCCACGTCGCCCGTACCTGCCCGCGGTACGGCCACCTGCCCCGTTCCTACTCCCGCGCGCTGCGTGAACCGCGCGCCCGTGGACCCTCCAATGAGGAACTGCCACGTGGCGCGCCCCCGGTCCACGGCTCCCCCATGCACCAGAAAAGCTGTAAAACTTCCGGGAGTCCGTTTTTGGGCATCCGGACTCAGAATTTAGCAAACAAAAAGCCATTTTCAAGCGTTTTTCCGCGCTGAATCCAAATCCAACCTTCGTTTGGCCTAAAACCTTTTCTAAAATTCGGCAAAAGCAGCCGAAGGCCAACCCAGCTAACAAAAGCTCACAGGGTCCATCTGTGGCATCCCTTTGATGCACTATGGGCCAAATACACCATCAACAGGTGTTTGCACAGTGGATTCACGGGAAAAAGCTGCATGGGGTTCAGGGGTCCCACATCCTCCCCCACTAAAAAAACGTTTCGTCCTCGAAATAAGAAAAACAGAACAGACGTACCTCAACCAGAAGCCTCGAACAAGAAGGGGTAGGCATCTCTCATCTCTGTCTCCAGCTCCCATGTAGCCTCTCGCTCCTCATGATTGCTCCACAAGATCTTCACATACGGAATGGCCCGATTGCGCAATTCCCTCACCTCACGAGCAAGAATCCGCAACGGGCGCTCCTCGTAGACCAAGTCCTCGCCGATCTCCAATGAAGTGAAGTCAATCACGTGCGACGGGTCAAAAACATATCTCCTCAGAGCTGAGACGTGGAAGGCATCATGAACTCCGGCCAGGCGTGGGGGTAAGGCAACTCTGTATGCCACAGGACCAACTCTGTCAAGTACCTCAAAGGGTCCAATAAAGCGGGGACTGAGCTTCCCCCGCACTCCAAATCTCCGGACCCCTTTCGAGGGCGAGACCTTCAAGAAGACATGATCACCAACCTGAAACTCCAGGTCTCGCCGTCGAGTGTCGGCGTAGCTCCTCTGACGACTCTGGGCTGTCTCAAGATGTCGGCGAATAAATCTGACTTTTTCCTCAGCCTCCAAAAGCAAATCCGGTCCCAAAGTCCTCCTCTCACCCACGTCACTCCAATATAAGGGAGACCGACACTTGCGTCCATACAACGCCTCAAACGGAGCCATCTGGATGCTCGCCTGATAGCTGTTGTTGTACGCAAACTCAACCAGTGTCGGTACCACCCTCCTCCAAATCCATAACGCACGCTCTCAACATATCCTCAAATGGTGCGCTCAGACTGTCCACGGTCTGTGGGTGGAAACCCTCCTCCAAAATCCATAACGCACGCTCTCAACATATCCTCAAGGGTCTGTATGGTGCGCTCAGACTGTCCATCGGTCTGTGGGTGGAAAGCGGTGCTAAACCTGAGCTGAGTCCCCAATGCTGACTGCAAACTCCCCCAAAAGCGTGACACGAATCTCGGGTCCCTGTCTGAAACAATCGAAGCAGGTACACCGTGAAGCCTCACTACCTCATCCAAATATAACTGCGCCAGACGCTCCAGGGGCCAAGTCATCTGAACACCATGAAGCCTCACTACCTCATCCAAATATAACTGCGCCAGACGCTCCAGGGGCCAAGTCATCTGAACCGGTAAAAAGTGTGCCGACTTGGTGAGTATATCCACGATAACCCAAATCGCGTCTACCCCGCTCTGTGCCATCGGTAATCCAGTGACGAAATCCATAGTGACGTGGTCCCATTTCCACTCGGGAATTGGAAGACTCTGCAACTTGCCAGCAGGAACCCGATGCTCTGCCTTCACTTGCTGGCAGGTTAAACAATGAGCTACAAATCTCCCAATATCCCGCTTCATTCCGGGCCACCAAAAATGTGCCTTGAGGTCCTTATACATCTTTGTACCACCAGGATGAATGGTATAAGGTGTATAATGAGCCTCCCTCAAAATCTGATCTCTAATCTCCTGATCCATAGGCACACACACTCGGTCCCTGTACCGCAGTACTCCCGAGCTATCCACAGAAAAATCCCCTGTCTGATCCGCCTGAAGCTACGTCCTGATCCTCGTCAAATGGGGGTCCTCACTCTGAGTGTCCCTAATCCTGTCCAACAGAGTGGGCTGCAAGACCATAGACATAAGTCTAGCAGAGACCCCAGGGGATACCACCTCCAACTGTAACCGCCTCATCTGCTCGACCAACGGCGCCTGTTGCGAGATCATCAGACTCAGACTCGTCCTCCTACTCAAAGCATCTGTCACAACATTGGCCTTGCCCGGATGATAAAGAATACTCAGATCATAATCCTTTAACAGTTCCAACCACCGGCGCTGCCTCAGATTCAGCTCCTTCTGAGTGAACAGATACTTCAAGCTTTTATGATCAGTATATATCTCGCAATGCTCTCCATACAAATAATGCCGCCACAGCTTCAGAGCAAACACCACCGCTGCCAGCTCAAGATCATGAGTAGGGTAATTTTTCTCATAGTCCTTTAATTGCCGTGAAGCATAGGAATCACCCTACCATGCTGCATCAACACACACCCCAGGCCACTATGAGAGGCATCACTGTAGATCACAAATCCTTCTCCCATAACCGGGAGAGCGAGGATCGGAGCGGTCATCAACCTCTGCTTCAGCTCCTCAAAACAGCTCTGGCAAGTCTCACTCCAAACAAACTTAACCCCTTTCCTGGTCAGACGAGTGAGGGGAGAGGAAAGCTTCGCAAAGCCTTCCACAAAACGACGATAGTAGCCGGCCAATCCAAGAAAGCTCCGTACCTCGGTGATAGTCGTCGGCCTCGGCCAATCTCGAATAGCATCCACCTTGGCCGGATCCACCGCCACTCCAGCAGCCGAAACAACATGACCCAGAAAGGAGACCTCCCGGAGCCAAAACTCGCACTTTTTTGAACTTGGCATACAACTTCTTCTCTCCCAGAAAAGGCGACCTCCCGGCCCAAACCGCGCAGTCGGACGGGATCCCGACTTCGTCCGACCCGCCTCGGGGCCCGCCACGTGTCCCCCGAACACGCGGCAGCCGTGCAAGCGCCTGCGGAGTGCGCCACGTGTCCTACCCGCAGTCAACGCGGTAGGTGGCGCCCGCGAATCAGCGGGAGCCACATGGCGCTGCCCACGTCTCCCGTACCTGCCCGCGGTACGGCCACCTGCCCCGTTCCTGCTCCCGCGCGCTGCGTGAACCGCGCGCCCGTGGACCCTCCAATGAGGAACTGCCACGTGGCGCGCCCCGGTCCACGGCTCCCCCATGCACCAGAAAAGCTGTAAAACTTCCGGGAGTCCGTTTTTGGGCATCCGGACTCAGAATTTAGCAAACAAAAAGTCATTTTCAAGCGTTTTTCCGCGCTGAATCCAAATCCAACCTCCGTTTGGCCTAAAACCTTTTCTAAAATTCGGCAAAAGCAGCCGAAGGCCAACCCAGCTAACAAAAGCTCACAGGGTCCATCTGTGGCATCCCTTTGATGCACTATGGGCCAAATACACCATCAACCGGTGTTTGCACAGTGGATTCACGGGAAAAAGCTGCATGGGGTTCAGGGGTCCCACACCTATCTCTTGAAGACAAAAAATGAAGTCCTCTATAAGTTTAAAGTCTTTAAAGGTGAGGCTGAAAACCAATTAGATAAGAGGATTAAAATTCTAAGGTCTGATAGAGGAGGCGAGTATACTTCAAATGAATTAAATCTATTCTGCGAGGAATATGGAATAATTCATAAAGTAACTACTCCTTACTTACCTCAATCTAATGGTGTAGCTGAAAGAAAGAATCGAACCCTATTGGACATGGTTAACGCCATGATTTTAAGTTCTGGTGTACATCAGAACTTGTGGGGGGAGGCTCTTTTATCAGCTTGTTATATCCTCAATAAGATTCCCTCTAAGAATAAAACCCAGACACCTTATGAATTTTGGAAAGGAAGAGCACCTAAATTGAGTTACTTCCGAGTGTGGGGGGTGCTTGGCTAAGGTGTCTATTCCTGAACCCAAAAAAAAAGAAGATTGGACCTAAAATAGTAGATGCTATCTTTATTGGACATTCTTTAGATAGCAATGCCTATAGATTTCTTGTGATCAACTCTAAGATTTCTAAAATTTCAATGACACTTTGATTGAATCTAGAGATGCAACTTTCTTTGAAAATATTTTTCCTTTCAAAACCCGCATCTCTAGATCAACCTCTGATTATCAGTCTACTTTTGATCATGCATCTATTTCTGATCATATACCTGCATCTGATTTGCATTATAGTTTAACCTAATCCAATACCTGAATTAAGGAGAAGTAAGAGAACTCGCTTTGAGAAGAATTTTGGTGAAGACTTCTTTACTTTCTTAGTTGAAAGTACACCTTCATCTTATAAAGAAGCTATGAGTTCTTCTGAAGCTTCTTTTTGGAAGTAGGCTATAAAAAGTGAGATAGAATCAATTATTAGTAATAACACTTGGATTCTCACTGATTTATCTCCTGGTAGTAAACCCCTAAGATGTAAGTGGATCTTTAGAAAGAAACTTAGGACTGACGGATCAGTAGAGAAGTATAAGGCATGACTTGTTGCTCAAGGTTTTCGGCAAAAGTTCTATATTGACTACTTTGACACATATGCGCCTGTTGCTCGCATTGCTACTAGCCGAATTCTTCTTGCATTAGCATCAATTCATAAACTTTTGATTCACCAGATGGATGTCAATACCGCTTTTCTTCATGATGATCTTGAAAAAGAAATATATATGACTCAGCCTGAAGATTTCTTTGTGCCCGGTCAAGGGAATAAGGTGTGTAAATTAGTTCGCTCTTTATACGGACTAAAACAAACACCTAAGTAGTGGCACGAGAAATTTGATAGTGTTATAGCATCATATGGATTTCTAACCAACGATTTTGACAACTGTCTCTATTTCAAGAGATTTGATGATCGTTGTGTCCTTTTTTGCCTCTATGTTGATGACATCCTAATTCTTCCTCCCGATCTTGATCTGATTAACCAAGTTAAATCCTTCTTATTAATTAGACCATTTTGATATGAAGGATCTTGGTGAAGCAGATGTGATTTTAGGAATGAAAATTCTTAAATCATCTGATTCTATTACTACAAGAAAATAGACATATTGTGGCGAAACTAACGGCCACAATAATATACAAATTCGTCACAAAATATTTTTTGTGGCCAGAATAGCTTCGCCACAACGTCGCCACAATACGACCGCTACAAAAAATTATTATGGCCAAAAATATATTTCGCCACAAAATGTTCTATTAATTTGCGGCGATAAAATTCTTCACAAAACTTCTTCCATCCGCCATAATAAGTTATCATATGGCTACAGATAGTGATTAAAATAATAATAAAAAATCTAATATTTTGTGAGAAAATTTATTTTTGGTCACAAAAGACATGATATAATTTATGACAATATTTATTATCGGCCACAAATAATGTTGAAATTATTGTGACAAATTTATTTGATGGCCACACATAATGCCACACATTTTATGGCCAAATACAATTTTGGCCACAAAATGTGATGTAAATATAGTAGCGAAATTAAATAGTCAGCAACATATAATGTTGAAATTATTGTGACAAATTTATTTGATGGCCACACATAATATCACGCATTTTATGGTCAAATACAATATTGATCACAAAATGTGGTGTAAACATAGTGTGGCCAAATATTTTTCCGGTCACTATAAAGTTTTCAAATTATATATATTGTGGCTATTTATTATTTGGCCACAAAAAATTTATAGTACTAATTTAGATCCAAAAAATATAAATTTTACATATTATTACTGCACCATAATATTTGAATACTACTCAATCAAGATTTAAAATAATATCAATCACAATAATCAAGATATATTCAATAAAATATAGAAATCAAATATATGTTCAACTGACATAATCAAAATAAGCTAACAGTTAATTGTTTACATTAAGTATCATTTGTACCCAACCACATAAGTTTTTAATCTTATCCAAATCACATATGATATTAATAACTCTTTAAAATAAAGATAATAGAAATTCTAGGCTAAAAGTGAAATGAAGTTCTTGAGATGATCCAACTCGAAAATATTGAACTTCCAAGGTTTAGTCCTGTAGAATAAAAAAAATAATGATAAGAATTATGCATATTATCTATTTATTTTATTAAAAAAATAAAATATATTACTAATTTATACTTAACTAAGATATACTAAATTAAATATACTATAAGTCGAAATATTTAATCTGAATTTATTTCACTCATTTTAATTCAAATTATATTAAACTAACTTACATTTCTTGTTGATGTTGGCAGAATAGGCACAAACAATCCCATTTGTGAAAGTTGTTCCATCATACTAAGCATCTGAAAATTCATCTCAGCACGCATTTGTGCTTGTATTTCAGCAATTCGTGCCTCAGCTTCTCTCTCCTTTTGGCTTATCCGCTCATCCAATGACCGTTATCGATGGAAACAATAAGCAGTCGCTCTATTCAAAAATATTTACCTTAAATATTAATCTCAACTGTTCACCTTAAATAATTAAAAGATTAAAATTTAGTTTGTATATAAGAGCAATGCTCAAACTTATGACAAAAAATCACCACAAATTATTATTAAAATCGGCCTTCAAAATTGATAATTCAATTAAAAATTTGTTCTCTCCACAATTTAAGGTTTGCAAAACTTTCCACCATTAACCCTTTAACTTTTCAATATTGATTTTTTAATTTTTCGTAAAAACCCTAATTTCACATACCTAGTGATCCATGCTGTTTGTGGAGTATTGGAACATTGCTTTTTTATATATATATATATATATATAACTTTTTTAAAATATTTTGTGCATGAAAAATAAAACAAGCATGACAATTTAATTATATCATGCATTTTTTTCTGTTTATGATACATGAGATATTTAATTAATAGAGGTGAAAAAATCTAAAAAAAATTATGTGCTTTCATGATTTTTTTCTAAAACAAAATAATCTTATGTGCTTTCATGATCTATTTGCAAGCAAAAAAATAAAAAAAAAATGACATAATACCCAAAGAAAATTTAAAAAATTGACAAAATATTCAAAATCCTAATTAAGATTAAGAAAAAATATATATTGAAAATAAAAAAGAAGAAAAAAATATATATGTAATTGAGGCTAATAAAAAAAACCCTAATCTTACGAGAAAAAAGAATTCAAACCTGAAAAGGAGAATTATAAAATTTTTGTTTCCAAACGAAGAGAGGTGTTGAGAAAAAAGTTTGATGAGATTCAAGGTTAACGTGACATCGTCAACCGTGGTGCGGCCGGGCGTGGGTGGGCGTGCGCAGAGAGACGATCGAACGATATTCTCTCAAGCCGTGCGCGCGAAGAGCAGGTGATATCCTCTCAGGCCATGCGCGTGGATTGAGAGCAAAATGGCGATATCCTCTCAGTCCATGCTCACGGATCGAGAGCAAAATGAAAAATTAATTAAGTTAATTATGAAAGGACGGAAGAGAAAAAAGTTGGTCGAAGAGGAAAAAATAATGTTACGGTAAATTAAGTTATGATACGTATGTATTGTGAGCGGCTAATTAAGTTAATTAGAAAAATATTATAGGCGGCTAACTTAATTAGAAAAGGCGGGATCCAATCAAAAGAAAAAAAACTAATTAAGTTAAAATTTGAACGAAAAAATTAAAATAAAGAAAAAAAAAAAGAGCGGTTTCAAAAAGCACCACTAGAAACGTATCTAAATTTTTTATTGTAATTTTGTAAAGACGGTTGTTACAACCGCCTCTAACAAATGGATAGCGACAGAAACCTTAAAAAAATTGTGGCATCAAACTTTGCCATAATTATTTTTATTGTATTTGTCGCTAAAAATTATCGATGGTCACAAATAGTTAATCGAATTAGTGGCGCTCATTAAAAAACTCCTACCGTAGATATATAAAAATATGGATTAAGAATAATAGTGAGGATAAGTTTAAATTAGCCACCGAAATTTTTGAAAATATGTGGCAACAAAATTTGCCATAATTATTTCTTATTATTATTGTGACCAAAACCTATTGACAATCATAAATAGTACATGACGCTCGTTAAGAAATTCCTACCGTAGTCATATAAAAATTTTGATTAAGATTAATAGTGAGGACAAGTTGAAAGTGGTCACAGAAACATTAAATAATGTGTGATCGAATTAATGACGATCATTAAAAAAACCTACCGTACATATATGAAAATCCAGATTAAGATTAATAGTGAGGATAATTTAAAAGTAGCCACAGAAATTTTAGAAAATGCGTGGCGACAGAATTAGCCACAATTATTTTTTATTATATTTGTGGCCAAATTTTATCTATGGTCATAAATATTGAATCGAATTAGTGACGATCATTAAAAAATCCTTATCGTAGGTATACGAAAATCCAAATTAAGATTAATAGTGAGGACAATTTAAAAATAGCCACAGAAATCTTAGAAAATGTGCGGTGGCAAAATTTGCCACAATTATTTCTTGTTGTTGTTGTAGCCAAAACTTATCGAGGGCCACACATAGTGTATCGAATTTGTGGCACTCATAAAAAAATTCCTACCATAGGTATATGAAAATTTAGATTAACATTAATAATGAGGACAAGTTGAAAGTAGCCACAGAAATCTTAAAAATTGTGGGGCCACAAATTCGCCACAGTTATTTCTTATTGTTTAAGTGGCCAAACTTTATCGATGGTTACAAATAGTGAATTGAATAAGTAAATGTGTGGCGACAAAATTTGCCACAGTTATTACTTATTGTTATTGTGGCCAAAATCTATTGATGGCCGCAAATAGTGTATCGAATTAGCGACGCTCATTAAAAAATTTCTACAGTAGGTATATGAAAATTTGAGTTAAGATTAATAGTGAGGACACGGTAAAAATAGCCAAAAAAAAAGATTAATATAGTGGAGTTCATTAATTCGGCACAAAATATCAATTTTTTTGATTGTTCTTCTGTTTCTACTTCTTTTGATCCCAGTGTTCAACTTGTGAAGAACATTAGTAATCTAGTAAATCAGGAGAAATATGCCTAGATCATTGGTTCTCTGATGTACCTAACCAATAGAACTAGACCTGACATTGCCTATGTCATATCAAGATTGAGTAGATATACTAGTAGTCCTGGTATGATTCATTGGATTGCTCTGGAAAGAGTATTTCGTTATCTTAAAGGTACTCTTTCTTTTGCTTTTAGATTTGTTGGCTATCCTGCTGTAATTGAGGGATACAGCGATGCCAATTGGATTTCTGATTCTTTGGATATCAAATTCACTTCTGGTTATATTTTTATTCTTGGTAGCAGTGTAGTTTCTTGGCAATCCACCAAACATACTATAGTAGCCAGAAGCACTATGGAGGCTGAGTTGGTTGCCCCTGACACTACTTATCTTGAAACCGAGTGGCTTAAGAACCTTTCGTCATCGATTCCATTGATTTCTACTCCTATTCCACTTATTTCTATTTGGTGCGATTCTCGAGCTGCAATTGATTTTTGTAAAAAGAAATTAATAAATTCTAAGGTTAGTCGACATATTGAATTGAGACAAAAGTCTGTTAGATGACTAACTTCCCATGATATTGTTTCTTTGAGTTTTATCATATCTGAACATAATCTTGTAGACTGTTTGACGAAAGGTCTGAATAGGATTAAAGTCCTAGAGTCATCGAGGGGATGGGACTTTGCCCATAAAAGGCCTTCCTGCAGTGGGAACCCAATCTTTGTGATAGGAGATCCCTTGAAGAATGTTCAATGTGGTAAAAACAAGCTGTCAGGTTGGCCAAATAGCACTTTCTACAGTTTGTTCATAGGAATTTTAGTTCCAATTCCATCCCTATGATGAGTAGTGCTCTATGTAGTGGTTGAGATTGAGCTTACAGCTCTTAATGAAATCTGAGGTGATAATTTTCACAAGATATGACTCTATACACATTCCTGGAGGAGATCACCTATATAAGAGTATTCGTATAAGGTCGCGACTATGAGATGTTGTCTGTCCATAGAAACTCTTATGAAAAATCAAGGTAATGTGCATGGCCTTTAATGCACAGACTCGCGACGGAGAATTCTGTACTATGTGTGTGGTAGTTGAAGTCAGAATCAAAGGAACGTAGTTCAAGACCTGATTCACTCCGATTCCGTTTGATAGAAGTTATTTACATTAAGTAAGGTTAAGTCTCTTAAAGACACCTTACCTATTACATAGTATAAACACCCGATAATCTTATTTCATTTTTAAATTAGTTGAGTTTAATTTTATTTCGAGATTTTGAATTTTATGGGGAATTGTTGGAATAAATTTCAAAATTTCAAAATTCTCAATAAATTTTTATTATTATTAATTTAATTTTTAAAGTTAATTTATTTATTAAATTTATTTTATTTATTATTATTTAATTCTTAATTAATTTCTTAATTAATTAGTGGACGTTTTGCACTCCACCGGCGCTATTAAGTGGCTCTCTTTATGGTAATGTGAACGTTGGGCCAACGTTCACCTTATACCTCTCTGTATATAGTGTTATGTACATGTTTACTAGATACACACACATATACTCATACACAAGTAAGGAAAAAGAAAAGATGATAGTTGATTTATATATCAATTTTATTTTTATATATTATTTTATTATCGGGAGTTGAAAGAAATTTCGTCAAACCTCTTCCGCGGTCGTGCTCGTAGGAATGGGAGTTCCGGTCGTATCTTGGGGTGGTGTCTCCGATTAATCCGCACGAAGGACTGAAATACGCCTTAGGCCAGTGCATCGCACGCTTCCGGATCAATTTTATTCAACTTTATTCTTCAACAATTTTCTAGAATTATCGTAGCGTTTAAACTGTGAGTTATTGCAATTTTATTTATTCACAATTTAGTTAGATAATTTAATCACAATCAGATTTAGTGCGATTATTTTCTAACATATATGATCAAAAAAAATATTTTGATAATATATATCCGCCGCATCACGCGGGTAACTACATTAGTAATAATATATAATACATATATCATGAGCTGTGCTAGAATATTGATAGTAAACGGTGCTACCGATTTATTTTCGATGATAGAGCTTTCAAATCAACGATCGGTGTCGTTAAACATGATCTATATGATTTGAAGTATCTAAAAATTAAATTTTAAATCTTTTCGATATCATTAACCTAATAATCAAAGGATTGCAAAATTTAAAATTTTAATAGTCGATACGAGGCATTTTCTCGTTTAACGAGATAAAAAAATCTAAATCAATTAAATTTTGATTAAAATTTTTTTTTACACTATTTAAAACAAGATCTATACTATTGATTTTGATTATAAGACTTCTATCATTATTTTTTGAAAAATATTTATTTTTAGTCGTTTATTTTTATGTCCGCTTGATGAACAAGAAAATAATATAGAAAAAATATGAAATTTGATTTCTAAATAGTTTGAATAATTTAAATTATATTTAACGGTGTTAATCGATTTGTAAGCTTCACCATCGAAAATAAATTGATAGCAACAGAGTCAGTTTGCTATTGATAGTATTTCAGTTCAACTTTATATATCATAATTGTAATAAACAAAACGGAGTTAAGATGTTGGATTGGGTTTCGAATAGAAAATTACACCACAACTACCAGTGATGTTAGAAGGTTGGATGAAGTTGAGATTGTTTGATAATGTGAATAAGTTTTCTAAGTGCTGGCCTAATATTTTCTTTCATCTTAGCCCTTAAACATCATTGGAGAACATGGCCCAATCAAATCAAACTAACTTGCTTAGATAAAGGATTTCCTTTTCCATTTTTTTTTTTTAAAAAAGAAATCCTTATCATTTTGAAAGAGGGACAATTTGGTAAACCTTCGGATATGCTCTGTGCCTAAATTTTAAATTTTATTCTAATATAAACGTTTTCTTTGTCGAAATCTTAAAGCTATATTGGAGGGTAATTTTACAAGGGATCCAATAATATTATGAAATCTCATTCAAAATTTTGGGTCCAGAATTATTTTATTTATTTATTTATTTTTCATATTAGTATAGCGGTCCAGATTCGGACCTTAAAGTTTAGATAATACCGGATCATTAACCAAGATTTCTAATAATAGTTTAAATTAATAATGAATAAAATATATTCATGATAATATTTTATAATTAAAATAATTTATTTTTGAAAAAACATAAAGTATTATAAAAAATAATAATTTCAAATGCATAAAATTTTAAATTTTAACTTTTAATTTTAATTTTAATTAATATATATTTTTGTTTAAAAAAAAGATAGCATACTGTACGTTTTGTTAGCATTCTATAAGTTTTGTTTATTTTTTTAAAAAATAAAATTTAGCTAGAAATTATGGATACCAATCATTAAATTTTTTGCTATTTGCACTAGAAACTGTGGTAATTTTAATTAATATATTATTCTTATTTTATTTTTACTGAAGTTATATAAAAAATCAGGTTCAGGGGGGCTGCATCTAGATATGAAATTGTAAATTGGGTCCTAGTACAATCAAACAATTACTACGTACTTAATCTTACCAACTTCACGTGACAGTCATTTTTTTTTACTATTACGTGACAGTCACACACTTGCTAACATATTTTACAAAATTTGTTGGATTTAAGGGATAAGTGGTGTGTTGAATGTTAAAATTGTTCGTGTGTGTATATATATATATATATATATATTCTAACTTTTATCTATAAGTTTGGGAGATTATCCATAAAGAATAGCAAACCAAGAAATTGAGCTATTGAAATTACAAAAAAAAAAAAAAAAAAAAAAAAAAAAAAATCTTCTACAATAATAAATGATGAGCCACATCAATGGATGACAAATAGAAAGAAAAATGTGGGAGGCGTACTTGTAGAATACTCTTCAAAAGCTACAACATGTTACAGCTGCTATGGCTATAAGTAACCAACAATTCTCATTATTAAACCTTACTTAATAACATAACATCACTCAAATATTATTAATATAGTCAAACACACCATTTTCAATTTCTTGATATATATATATATATATAAATATAATTACTATATATGCTTCTGCCCAAACCTGCTTTTTTATTATTACATAAATATACTCTTTCTCACAAGTTTCCCTCCTTCCTAAGAACAAAAAGATGCCAAGAACAGAAACCCTCTCTCTTTCATCCTCTCCTTCAGACTACAAAGTGGCCAAATCATTCGCGGCGGCAGCGGCACCGACGGTCGCGTCTTCTTTAGACTGTGTAGTGCTGCTGGATGGTCTCGATGTCGAGTCCCTTGAGCTTAACCACCGACTCGACGTGCCCCTTGAGTGTGTGCAGCTCTCTAAGCCTGAAAGAAAAACACAATACTCAGCTGCCGCTAAAGTTGGTCTAGTGTGAATCTCAATACCGGTTCGTACGTAAGACGTACCTGGCGACCTCCGCGCGCCTCTTGGCCTGCTCCGCGATCTCCGACAGCTCCCTGTAGCTCTTGTCGTTGAAGATGCCGGAAGTGTCCGGCGGCTGGAGCCCGTGCAAAGTGCGCTGCGCCAGCGCCCACTGGGCCTCCCTCTCGCCTTTCCCGTAGTCCTTCTTGTTGGTGAAGGCCGTCTATGTAATCAAGAAAAAAAAAATTATTGACTTATCAAATTATCTATCTATTTTACGTCCTCGTTGAGCAATATATATATATATATATATATATATATATATATATATATATATATATATATATATATATATAGTAAGTAAAAGCAAGATGTGTAGGAGCAATTATTGAATAGATTATGCAGAAAAGAGAAGAAGGGGATGTGATATGTAACCTTGTTTTGGAGTAGGTTGTCCCAGGCCTTGCCGCTGAGAGCGTAGCGAATAATGAACTTAAGAACGTCGAGAGGGAAGTAGGTGACAAGGCTGTAGACCCAGATCACTCCAGCCCAGCCCCATCCGATGCCCTGGATCCTGGCGAAGCCCCAGGTCGCATACACCGCCACTGCGGTAGCCACCTACAAGAAAACCCACCAATTATTATTATTATTATTTTTTTTTTTTATTTTTTTTTTTTTATCAATCAGTATATTGTGATTCCCATACTTTCATATATTCAGACATGTTATATATATATATATTTATATATAGCTCACCAGCTGCGCTGCGATGAAAGCAGCGACGAGCAGGAGACCGGGGCGCTCGATGAAGGACCAGCTCCTCGACCTGGTAACGAAGATGAGCGCCTGACTGATTATACTCACCTGGAGGTACAGAGCCGACATAAGCTCATCCTGATGCTCCCTGATCGACCTCACCCCAAAGATTTGCTGTATCCATACATTTAACCAATCCATTACATATCTAGTAATTCAATTTCATATTTATATATAGGGTCGGTCAGACTGCATACTGGGAAGAAGTCGGTGTCGTGGGCAATCCAAAAGAAGACTACAGTCATCACGGCCATGTAAGCGCCGAGGACGACGCCGGTGGCGAAGATCTCGCGCAGCTTCCAGGAGTCGGGGAGGGGGGAGGGCTTGACACGGTCCTTGGAGATGGTCATGATGGTGCCGTCGTTGAGGATGGCGATGATGAGGACCATGAAAGGGGAGAAGTCGAAGCGCCAGATGAGGGCGATGAGCATGAAGCCGAGCACGATACGGATGGTGATGGAGACGGCGTAGATGGTGTAGTTCTTCATGCGCTGGAAGATGGCGCGGCTCGTCAGCACCGCGCTCACGATTACGCTCAGCCCAGGCTCCGTCAGCACGATGTCCGACGCGCTCCGGGCCGCGTCTGTAGCGTCCGCCACCGCGATCCCGATGTCCGCCTTCTTCAACGCTGGCGCGTCGTTCACGCCGTCCCCTGTCATCCCGCAGATGTGCTTCCTCTCCTGCAGCCTCTTCACGATCTCATATTTGTGCTCTACATCAAAAAATCATTTTCCATTTTAGTTAAGAATATATATATATATATATATCGTCCTCCCTTACCAACCAACTATATAATATATATATCTATTGAATTCACTGTTTGCTTACCTGGGAAGACTCCGGCGAAGCCGTCGGCCTTCTCGATGAGCTCGTCAATGGGGAGCCCAGTGACCTCACTACTCTTGTCTCCGAGGAGAGTCGACGACGGGTACATGTTGGTGCCCATGCCGAGCCGGCGTCCGGTTTCCTTGGCGATGGCGAGCTGGTCGCCAGTGATCATCTTGACGTTAACGCCGAGGTTGAGCGCGCGGCGGATGGTCTCAGCGCTGTCGTGCCTCGGAGGGTCGAAGAGGGGCAGCAGACCCATGAACTGCCACGGGCCGCCTGCGCTATCCTTGGTAGCTTCCGGCACCTCCTGCCTGGCGACTCCGAGAGAGCGGAGGCCGCGGTCGGCGAACTTGTCGATCATCTCATGGACCTTCTTCTTGGTGTCCTCTTTCAGGTTGCAAAGATCAATGATCTGAAATCGATACATACATATAAATGCAACAAGTTTATATATTTATGATCTATTCATTACATTAACAGGTTAAAAAAAAGAAAAACTCGGGGTGCATTATGATTCAATATATACACTACCTGTTCAGGGGCGCCCTTACTAGCACGGTGCCACTTGCCGTCAGAGTCGATGTAGGTGATGGCGGTACGCTTGTCGACTGGATTGAAAGGAAGGAAGTGGACCTCCTGAATCCCGGCGCGCGCCTCCTTGGGGTCGGCTAACATTCCGACGATGGACGCGTCGATGGCATCTTGGTTCTCCACCCTCGAGGCCCTCGCAGAGTAGAGCATCACCGTGTCTTTGTCCATGTCCTTCACAAGCACCTGCACAATTACATATAACCGTTCGTTTTCAGCATGCGAATGCGAATGCGAATTCATATCATAAGATTGGTTAGTTAGTTAAGAGGAAAAGAATCGTGTTAATTACCTCAATTAGGTTCTTGTCGACGGTGAGCTTGTTCAGAGTGAGGGTACCGGTCTTGTCGCTGCACAGAACGTCCATGCCGGCCATCTCCTCGATGGCTGTCATCCGCTTGGTGATGGCCCCCTGCTCCGACAAGCGGTGGGATCCAATGGCCATGGTGACCGACAGCACAGTAGGCATCGCGATCGGAATCCCTCCGATGAGCAGCACTAGTAGGTTGTCGATCCCGTCGCGGTACCGCCTGTTCTGGATCGGGTACATGACCACAATCTCGATGAGCATGCCGACCGCGATCGAGCAGATGCAGAAGTTGCCGATGGCCGTGAGGACCTTCTGGAAGTGACCGACGTTATTGGTGCTGTCGACGAGGTGGGCCGCCTTGCCAAAGAAGGTGTGCACACCGGTGGCGATCACGATGGCCTCAATCTCCCCTTGCTTGCACGTGGAGCCTGAGAAGACCTCGTCCCCGGGGTGCTTGGTCACGGGGAGCGACTCCCCGGTTAGAGCCGACTGGTCGATCTTGAGGGGATCGCCCTCGAGCAAGCGAGCATCGGCAGGGATGATGTCGCCGAGCTTGATGCTGATAATGTCGCCCGGGACGAGGATCGCTGCCTCTTCCTCCGACCACTTCCTGTCCCTCAGCACCTACGCCGAGCAAGAAGAAGGATGCTTTAGAATTCGCACCGCACTTAAAATGATGGTGGTATATATTCATATAGTTTTACCTTGGTCTTGGGGGCGAGGCCGGCCATGAGAGCGGCGGCGGCGTTGCCAGCGTTGTTCTCCTCGATGAAGCTAATTGTGGAGTTGATGATCAGGAGGACGACAATGCCGACGAAGTCCTGCCAGTCCGGAGGCTTACCCTGCATGCACCATCGTCGTATAAGGTTGTTATCATTCTCCGCCATGCAAATTAAACTTGGAACAAATATTAAATGGTAATTAATTAAGAAGATATATAGAGACGTATTTTACGTACCCCTCCGTTCGCGAGAGCAATGGCCATGATGGCGGCGATCTCCATGACCCAAGAGAGCGGGTTCCACATAAAACCCAAGAACTTGAGGAACTTGCATTCCTATTTATATTTACATTGAAACAGTTTAGAATCGATTATGATATCATCGTATTAATTAAGCAAGATCACCTTCTTCTCCTCGAGCTTGTTGGGTCCGAAGATTTGGAGCCGCTGCTCCCCCTCGGCGACGGTGAGCCCCTCGCGCGTGCATTTCAGCTGCTCGAACACTTCTTCAACCGGAATCCTCTCCTAAGAGTTTTCCAAAAAAGAAAAAAAAAAAAAAACAATCATATAATAATTTTTTTTTCTTCTTTCTTTAAAAAAATAACAGGAATTGATAAGAAAAAAACAATCATACAAGATCAACGGTCTCGTTCTTGACATCCTCCAACGAAATCGAGGCCATCTTGTTATTGTTTTTTTTTTTTTTTTGGCGGAGAAAGAAAGAGATCAAGCAAGGTACAGGAGAGCTGCAAAGGAAGGATCAAAAAGAAAAGAAGTGGGAGAAGAACAAGTCGTAGCTCATAAGAGCACACTCTTGTCCTTATTCTTCTTCTCTCCTTTCTCCTTCCCTCTCAAGCTCTATCTTTCTCCTTATTCAAGTTTAGGCCTTCATGGGGTGTGGTGTGCACCAACCCCGATTATGTACTGGGGAAGACGAAAGAGGAGTGGCCATGGTTCCCCCTCCTTATATTTAGAATGTAGGGCCCAACGGCCAATGCGCCCCGCGGTTAGCATGGATCGGCTCCTCGTGCTCCCGTGGGAACGGTTCCAACGGTCGGAGAGAAGAGAAGGGGCTCAGCAAGATTTCTTTAAAAAAAAAAAAAAAAAAAAAATTAATAGCATAATTTTAGGAGAATCCTTATTACCTGCACTTGGTCCACCATGTCAATTATGCACCTCAACCAACTAAATAAACTAGAGATCCAAACGTGACGGATCCGAAGGATAGCGAAAATAAATTTTCATCTCCGACCCGTTCCTTTGTGTACTGATAAATTTTATTGAGCAACCTTAAATGGTAAAGGCCTAAGTTAGTATTTTAAATTAATATAGGTGTATTTTGATTTATACTTAAATCTATATAAGTATAAATCAACTATGCATTCATACTTATCCATAAATTGGATATATATTATATGATTTCAGCAGTCCTTTATTGATCATATTATACTTTTAACACTTATTTTATTATCAAAATTATAAATATTGCTCTTCAGTTTTGATTATATATCAAATATAAAGCCCTAATTAATACCCTAAATCCTATATTGCCAAAATTTAAAGTTGGCAAAAATTAAAGCCTGTTGAGTTATTTTGTATTAGATTAGTTTAAATAGATAATAATTTGATCTAATATGTTAGAATATATCAAATTAGATTTAATTATGCATATTTGTACAATTTGGTATCATCTTTTAAATAATGTTGATAAATATTATGAATCAAGGTTTATTAGATTTTTTTTTTTCAAATATATTTTAAAAGAGGTTGTTATAAAGGCATATTTGTTTGAGCGAAAATAAAGAAAGGTTAACTTATTTTCGGTCATAAGGGGTCATTAACCATTTTTTTGTTTGAGAGAGAAAGGTAGTATGATATTCGTTTCGATTATTTTTAAAATAAACTTAGTTGGAAATATAAAATAATTAAACTTCGAACTCGAGACCTTGAATATCAACCACCAAATCTTTTACTACTTGTGCTAGGGATCGTTGATATAGAAAAACAATCTTACTTTTAAGACTCTAAGATATATGCCTTAACCTACATGCAACATCTAATTAAATTCTTAATACAACTGTTAATTGCTTAATAAAAGAGTAATGCTACATGCCTATCTCGAGCTTTTGTGTAAATTTTACATTCTAGTCTTCTTAAGGTTAGGATTAGTTTATTAATCTTATCAAATTTTTTTATTGTTATTATTTCTAAAATCCTATTTGCAATTTTCAAACCCTGGAATGAAGGGCGGTAAGATGTACAGGCTGTGCAAGAGTATATAGATAGTATTTTTCTTAATAAAATTTATGTATTAATTAATATGAAATTGCTCACGGTCTAATAAAATTTGTTCACTGATTTTATACGTATTTTAAATTTGAATAACTTTTCATCATTTCAAAATATATTTCTAAGGAAAAAATAAAATTTGACGTACCCATCAAATTTTAACCAACATTATATATCTATTTGCTTCACCCAAAGTAAATTTTGGGTTAAAGTAGAAATCATATGAAAATGACTATTTTTCGGCTGTTTATTTTTATAGTTATAAAAGTAAATTTTTTTAATTCGTTTAACAGAAAGTGAATAATATAAAAACTACAGTTTATACGTAAATAATAAATTACTTGATAAAGAATAAATTATAATTGTGTTCTTATATAATTAAAAAATATAATCTAAAACAACTAAATCAAAATTTGTATACATAAACTATATAATACAACAATAAAATCAGTCAAAAAAAATATTAATATTACTTATCTAATCAATCTTCATCATATTTAAAAATAGAGATACCAAAACTTAGCTAATCAATTTCAATCACATTTTAAACATCAAAATTAAATAAACGGGTGATGAGTATAGCAATAAAATATATTTAAATATATCTACCATTATTCATCTATTATTTTATTATTTTTTTCCTTCACATCTCTTACCTTACTTCATTTTGGTCTTGGGTGGGTAGAAGTTACCTACCCTAGTTTGGATGACTCAAGTTTCATTTCAAAATTATATAAATGTGAATCAATTTTACTTTAAGAGATCCATAGTGTTAAAAACAAATTTGCAATCACTTTTAGTAATATAAGGAGCACAACGGATCGATAAGCTACTAGCTACTTCATTAGTACGTCCCCAAGTCTCCAAGCACAGCGGATAAGCTACTAGCTACTTCATTTGTACGTTTCCAAGGTAGCACAAAAAGTGAACCAATTAACTCTTCAAACAATCACAATAATGAAAAGAAATTTAAAAACAAAGATTAATGGCTGGTGAGCTCAAACCGATTAGCTAAGATCGAACGTGGCCTGCCTCGTGCTGTGCGTGTGTGTGTGTGTAAATAGTAGCTAGAGTGCACCATTCTTTCAGTTTCCTAAGCAAATAACAAAGAGATGGTGGAATACATAAGGAACTCTGACTTCAGCAACTCTTTTTCAGTGGAGCCTGAGAAGACTCGGTCCATAGCACAGTAAACTCCAGCAACTCTTTTTTAGCCCAAAAAATATGCAAAAATAATATATTTTGCACAGTTTTTCGCGCTGAATTTATTTTTCTCGTCCATTTAGCAAGCCAAGGATTCTGACACACCGAAAAAGTGTCGTCAAAGCCCTTCGATCCACAAGTACAATAACCACTGTGCTCCTGCTCATCACAGTTCATACAGTGTGTGTAGAATTATGATAGCATATTGGTGCATCAGTGTGGCATTAGCTTGAGGTCTTTGTGACCAATAGTGGCAGGTGATTGGGTTTTTATATTGTTTACAACTTTGATGTATTATCTTATTACCAAGTTTAGTATTTGTTATTCAGGTTGAGATATTCCAGTTCTTACTATCCATTTATTATGGTATACCAGTAGGTACGACTTGCTATTTTTCGCTCACATCTTTTGGTGACCATTATTTCAGGTCAGATAGGTGCTGGGATCTTAGGACGAACAGGAGAGCTGACACGTTAGAGTCGTCCCCTTTTGCCAGCCTCGTATAGCAATATTTTGGATGTTTTACAATTTTAGTTTTGCTTGTTATGGTTACGAGTATATTTGGATTACTTATGTTGCGAGGATTGTGATTATGGATTGTGGATGTGTTTATGTTTAGTTAGATTTATGTTTATGTTTAGTGTTAATTGATTATCACCTCTGATTGATAAATAGATTCATCTAGCCCTGCATGTATATGGGAGACTCTTTCCGTGTGTACAGAGGATTTTCTATACGTGTGGCGGTCTGTTCACGTCCTGATTTTTAAAAGGTTTTAAACTCCGATAAAAAAAAAATTAGACTGATTTTCAAAACTTGGCGCGTAACATATTAGATGGTATCAGAGCAATAGGTACACGGTACCTAAGTTTTTGGTTAGGATTGAGCCCTAGAATGACTTGAGTCTTACGTGAGAGCGTGAGGGTGTATGTTGTGTTGGGATTAGGAGGCCAAGTGTATTTCCACTATATGAATCTATCCTAACCTGATTGTCCTGTTACAGATATGGCTCAACCTAGACGTCGTGGTGGTGACGGGCGAGGTGCTGGCAATGGCCGAGGTGTCAGCCGACCTCCTAGGATACCTAGGAAGCCAGAGGGCTCTGACAAATTATAGCGGTTGGAGGATCAGATCACCGCCTTAGTTGGTGTAGTCCAACAGCTTGTACAGCAGCGGACTGCTGCTCCTGTCGCACCTGTCCCACTACCTATTCCACCGCCTGAGCAGGTGCCGGAGGAACCGATAGTACCTCTTGACCTCCTAGGGTACCTAGGAAGCCAGAGGGCTTTGACAAATTATAGCGGTTGGAGGATCAGATCACCGCCTTAGTTGGTGTAGTCCAACAGCTTGTACAGCAGCAGACTGCTGCTCCTGTCGCACCTGTCCCACCACCTATTCCACCGCCTGAGCAGGTGCCGGAGGAACCGATAGTACCTCTTGCCGCCCCTGTGCCGCCAGTGGTGATAGCCCCGGCTACTGCTACCACTTCGGGGATGCACCAGAGGCAGCTACTGTTGGTGACCCCCTAGTTGCTGCTGTTGGGACCACTTCTCGATCGATGACGCCTGCCGCCACTGAGGATGCGGCTCAAGCAGAGAGAGCCAGAGCGAAGGCCGTCTTGATGGAATTCAAGAGATTCCAGCCACCTACCATCGATGAAATCGCTGACGACTATTGGGAGGTCGAGAGGTGGGTGATGTACATGGAGAAGTTATTCCATGATCTGTATACAGAAGATCGTGATTGAGTTCATCTTGCTGCACATTGCCTCGAGGGAGAGACGAACTAGTGGTGGAGCGGCTTGCTTAGGGAGCAGTACGGGGGATTTCCCAAACACCTATGGCAGGAGTTCAAGGATGCGGTCTACCACCGCTATCTGAGCGACAGTGTGAAGAAGCAATTGGAGCAAGATTTGGAGGGCATGCAATAGGGGGACCACTCTGTCAGAGAGTATTGGCGGGAGTTTTCTCGTATTTGTGCCTTGATTCCGCAGGTTGTGCGGAACGAGCGGCGTATAGTTCAGCTTTTCTCACAAGGGCTGCGACTTGAGATCCATCGACTCCTTTCCTCCTTGGACATTCAGGTCTTTCGCAACTGCGTGGAGCGTGCCCTTTCTATACAGGCTAACATTATTGTCGCTCGTGCTGAGCGACAGGCTACTGAAAAGGGCAAGGAGAAAAAATGACCATTCTCTGGGGACAGGGGTAGATCATCGAGCGGAAGGAAGCCACCCAAATACCCCCGATCTCAGAGACCATCCAGGAGTGCACCGGCAGTTAGCAAGCCTCAAGGACCTCGTCCTTGAATCTTTTGTGGGGGATCTCATCGCACGACCCCTTGCGATCAGCACCACGACCGTTGTTATCGATGCGGCCAGTCCGAGCATTATTCGACAAATTGCCCGTAGAAATCGTCTCCAACTCAGTCCACTGCTTCTGCACTGTGACGCCCCAACATCCCAGAGGGTCACTCATCCTAGAACTACTCTAGCTCTAGCACGCTTAACTCTCTTAATCTCTTAGGTCTTGCTATCACCCAAAATGCTATAGCCAGGTTAAGAGATTTAGTCCTATTATATCATTTATATATAGAACTAATCCAAATTTCGGGGGTGTCACATGCACCAGCCACTCTATCTCGACGTCAGGGCCCCGCACCCAGTTCTTCCTCTGGGCGTCCTCCTCTTCCTCGGCCGTCTGAGGGGACGCGCTTGATTTCTCCCGGACGAGTTTATGCCTTGACCCAGCACGAGGACACTCCTGAGGAGAACCTTGCAGGTACGACCACCCTCTTTGGTAGACAAGCAAGAACCCTGTTCGACACTGGAGCTTCACACTCATTTATTTCTGCTTACTTTGTTACCACCCATGATTTCTCCACTCAACTGACTCGGTTTAGATGGTGGGTGGAGGTACCAGGCCACAGTGTACTGATTAACCAGAAGTTTCGGTATTGTTCAGTTCAGCTGGGCGATAGGACCTTCACTACAACAAAACTAGATTATAGCGACACTTTTAAGTGTCCCTAAAATCTAAAAAAAAGTATTGCTAGCAAAAATACCGACACTTATTATAATATCGCTATATATGCCGTCGTTAGGATATATAGCGACACATTAAGTACTGGTATATCCCAAAAAAAAAGTGCTGCAATTTAACAACATTTTTTTTTTACTTTTAGTAACACACTTATGTGTCCCAAATTTGAAAAAAAAAAAATTATATTTTTTTAGCATAGTGACACTTTATAAGTGTCCCATTATCATTAAAAATAATAATATTGTATTTAACCATCTAGTGTTAAGCTTTAATTAAACTAATCATATTTATATTAAATCGATAAGACTAAAAAAATAATAAACAAAGTTTTTAAAATTCTCACTAAAATAATAAATTTACAAAATAATATCCATACATCACAACAATAATATCCACTCACATGTTATAGTAATTATTACAAACCAAACTCTCTAACTACTCTTGTGCTTGTAGACGTACTCCTCCAACTTTGCCTTTCATAGTCACCTGCCACCGTTTTAGATCCGGGTTCACTTCTTGCACACCTGCGCAAATTAAGAAAATGACACATGCGCCGTTAGAATTTATATATCTATAAAAATTTATTAAATAATTTGTTAATTCACCTGAAACCTTTTACTCATTATTTATCTTAACTTAAGGGTATTTTGAGAATAATGATCCTACATTTATGTTGGCTAATTTATGGAGATACGAAAGTGGCTGAGCTTATTGGGCTCTCTCTTTTTAGGAGATAATTAAGATTAATTATTGTTTACTTTTGCTCAATCATGCTAAAAAAATAGAGAAACAATAGTAAATACTAAAGAAATCTTTATATAAGATTGCTAACACTTAATTGCTTTAGATCAAACAAAAAAATCTTACAACACCCTACTGTGTACAATTACGAGGGTAAATATACCTCCCACTACAATACTATCTCTGTTCTTAGTTAGCACTACAACTATATAACCAACAAATTTGATCCCAATATGAGACATTTGAGGAGACAGAAGGTTTTAAATGCCAAATGTAAGGTATTATCAAGTCCAATGAGTTAATATATGCCAAGTTGAGTTACTGGATTCACATGTCTACATCAAAGAAACTGATGGCTTCATTGCTGCTATATAACCAACAAATTTTATCCCAATATGAGACATTTGAGAAGACAGTAGGCTAACTAGAACATGCTTAGATAAGATGAGAGAGGGGTAAGTTGACCCAAAGAACTAGTATATATTATCCCATATGGAAAATTCTAGAGTAATGCAGTAGGGAATGAATGAGAATGTCATAAAACAAATGAATGCAACAACAAGAAATTAGTCAGATGCCTTGAACTTCCTCGATAAAACTCCTAGGGGTCGTTTAAGGGGGTTATCCCTCCCTTTATATCCAAACAATATTTAAGTGTGGGAAAAAAGCTGTTCCCCCCATACCAGATTATTCCGGTATAAGGGTAGAACAGCTGTTCCACCTTACAGGTGGAACAGCTGTTCCATCTGTTGCTTATTATTATTTTTTTAATTAAAATTTTTTAAATTATAAGATATTTAAATTTATAAAATTTTAAATTTTTTTATTTTATTTTATAAATTTTAATCCCATCTATTATTCTTATTCCTCTTTAACTTACCAAACATAATTTTTTTTATTCTGATACAACCTTTATACTCAACCAAATACAAAATTACTATAATTCTTGCTTGTACCTGAACTTATACTTATCCCGAAAATAACCAATTTTTGCTTATACCCGAACCAAACACAGCTAAGGCTCATACATCCACCTATAACTAAGTCGCATTTTCATAAGAAAAGAAGGCAGTATATCCATGACCATTCAACAGTAAGAAAAAATGAGAAGAATATCTCATTAACACCCCGTGTTATTTCAATCAATTGCTTCTTCTCCGAAAACAAAGGTTTGATCGCCTCACGACAGAAGCCAGAATATTAGAAAAAAAAGAACTTTATCACTCCATGCCATTCAAAGCAATTGCACATTGCTGTCCAGGAGCTAGATAACAATAGACGGTAAAGATAAAATTCACAGCACAAAAACCTCGTCGCTTTTATTGAGTATCATCTAATTGAGTCTAAATTGTCCGCTCAACTTCTCATGCTAACAAAATGCAAGTATAACATAGAATGTAAGATGCATATCACAGACAGTGTCAATTGCATACCCAGCTTATAAGCAAATGCTTGAATTATGAATTTCTAGTTATTAAAGGGGGAAAAAAAAAGGTGCACAAGCAAGAAAAGAACATCGAATGTTGAGAATTAAGACAAGATTATGGCTATCAACTCTACAATCTTAATGTGCCAACGGCTAATGTTATACTCAAGGATTTAAGTGCCGTGGCACGGGGTCGTGCCGAAAACTTGCTGGCACGGTACGGCACGATGTGTGCCGAGCCGTGCCGATGGGTGCCGGTTATAAAAAATACATGCGTGCCGATACATAATGTCATGAAATATTTAATTTTTTTAGCAACAAAATTTTTTAATTGCTTATTATGTATTTTTATCAAATATTTTGAACTTTATTAAAAAAATTACTTAGTAATTTTAAGAAAAAAGGGTTTTGAACTGTGCCATCGGCACGGGAGCTGTATCGTGCCAGTATCTTGTTGGCACGGTACGACACGGTAGATACGGCCCGTGCCGATGGATACTTAAATCCTTGGTTATACTATACTGCAATTGTCAATATAACAATACTACTCATGGCATCTGTTCATTATGGTAAGCTAACTTGGTCAGATTTTGATCAGATTAGCAGCAACCTGTTCGGGGCTTTTTCGATTGGCCATTCGAATGGTCACTGAAAAATATGAGGACCATCAAAAGTAAATTAATAAACCTGGCCATTGGAACCATATGCTCGATATAGCGTTCTACCCTTGTCTTCATTCCCACCGCACTTCCGGACTTCCGGATGGCAGAATCAAGATAGGTTTTCTTCACAGCAGCAGCTTGTGCTGTTGCAGAAAAGTAACTCAGAATTGCAAGAAATTTTCTTAATAAAAATCATGGCATAACACAATGCAAATTATAGCTAAACTAGTTTTAAACAAGGTTTGAAAACCGGTAGTTCCAAATCATCATAAGTAAGGCTCTGCAATAAACCCATTATTGTTTTGACTCGAGAGACAAGCAAGAAAACTTAGCCTCTGCAATATAAAATAAAAGTGACCTGCAAATTGGATGAGGTCTGCAAACGAAATGGGCCCTCCCTTGGACTCGGAATCTATTTCCTTGCTTTTTAGCTTCGACTAACAGATCCAAAGCAGCAGAAAGTCCTCTATTTTCAAGCCTGCTCATTTCTGGACTTTTGTTGAAAAGTAAAGAGAACAGAAAGAATAAATAGCCGGTTAATGCAATGTAATGATTAGCGAGCAAACAGCTGAAATGATAAGACCTACAAGGAGGTGCGAACCTCCTGATTAGCATTAATTAAATTGTACCTTAGCCTGATCCATCCATTTGGGCCTCCTGATTTTGTAGCCTACAAGCTTAGTGTGAATGAATCAGATATCTCGTGGAACAGATAATTATGCAACAAGAAGGAAAAAAAAATATATATATATTATAAAGTACAGGTCAGCTAACCTTGTGGCGTGTCATGGTATCATTTAAGGGCCCGTTTGGTAATGGGATAAGACAGAACTAACTATTCCAGAGATAAGTATAAAGTACGAAGCTAGTGTAAAAAAACGTTTGGAATGGTTCTAGGAATAAGAGATTTTGTGTTTGGTATGAGAATGAGGAATAAGAGGAATAAAGAGTTTTAATTAGAGTAAATTACCTTTTTGCCCTCAAACTTTATTATGAAATAATAAGGTGAGAGATGGTGCCTCGGTAGACGTGGAAGGGTATTTAAAAAAAATGTAAGAGGATGGTTGGGAAGAGTGAGAACAGCAATTCTTACTTATTCTAGTTGTGCCGGAACAATCTATACCAATTGATTCCTGATGCGTTTGGAAGAATAAGAGAGATATCCCTTCTATTCTCGATTCTATACCGAATCCAAACGGGCCCTTAGTGCGAGGGTCAATATGGATGGGATGAGATCTGGATGTCCCTTTCGAAAGATTTGATATATATATATATATATATATTAGATGTTAGTAGACGCACTAAGAAAAGCATAAAAAACGAAGAGGCCGAAGAAGATTTTGGTGGGCGAATTTTCTTTCTCATCAATGACAAATATGATTCTAGAAGGAGCCAAAGTGCTTCTTACTTTTATGGTTGCTGAAAGGATGTCTTTGACATTTGCTGCAGCAAACAATTAAAAGAAAACATTATTAACTTCATCATAATAACCAGCAAACTGTTATTAAAAGAAAACATTCTTCCATGCCTTCGCTAACAGCAAGAATCGCACCAAGCAGATAGGCACGATCGAGGATGACGATCGAACGTATAGTAGGGATGTGGACAAGAGTCCTACTTCGCCCAAAAGTTCAGGGAGCTTTTCGCTCCAGCCGAAAAAGGGCCTCAGTCCTTTGGAGACTGGAGTGCTTTATTTCACCAGCGTCGAGTGTCTGTTGCGGATCAAGGGAACCTGACCGCACCATTCTCATTGGAAGAGATTAAAGCAGCAACTTTTCAACTTGGGAGGGACAAAGCTCCGGGGCCCGACGGTTTTCCCCTAAGCTTTTACCATGTCTTCTGGGATACATTGAAAGGGGACATTGGCAAAATCTTTCAAGAGCTGCACGCGGGTAGAACCTGCACGGGGCCGATCGACTACTCTTATATCTGCCTAATACAGAAGAAAGAGGGGCCTCGGAAGGCGAGCGATTTTCGACCAATTAGCCTCCTCAACGGGATACAGAAGATTATCTCGAAGGTTTTGGCTAACAGGCTTGCACCGGTCCTGCAAAATCTGATCTCACAATCCCAGTCGGCTTTTCTCAAAGGGCGGAATATCTCTGACGCTTTTGTGACGGCTAGCGAGCTCTTTGGCTGGTGCAGCAGGTCTAAAGCAGAGGGCATCGGAGTGAAAGTTGATTTCGAAAAGGTGTTTGACAGACTCAATTGGTCGTTCCTTCGGAAAGTTATGGAATGGTTGGGTTTCGCCGAACTCTGGTGCGAGTGGATACAGCAATGTACCTGTAACGCTAAGGTGGCGGTGCTCGTTAACGGTGAAGCCACTAACTGGATCAAGACAAAGCGTGGGGTAAGGCAAGGGGACCCTCTATCCCCATACCTGTACCTTTTAGTGGCAGAGGGTCTCACGCGATTGACTGACGAGGCGGTCAAGAACAAGCGTCTTAGAGAGCTTGGCCCGGCTGAAGATTGTAGCATCTCGCTTATTCAATAAGCGGATGACACCCTTTTCTTTTGTGAAGCCCGAAAGAAGCAACTGCGTTGTCTGAAATTTATTTGGCAATTGTTTGAATGGGCTTCCGGCCTCAAAGTCAACATGGTTAAAACGGAGTTGTTCTATACTGGAAGGCGCAGGAACAAAGGGAGGAGACTTGCAGACATCTTGAATTGCAAAGTGGGGTCATTCCCAACCAAATACCTTGGTCTGCCTTTGTCTATCACGCGACTAGGGAAAGAGGTGTGGAGAGGGGTCATCGAGATGATTCAGAGAAGAATCGAGAGTTGGCAGGCCAAGCTCCTATCCAGGGGTGGTAGGCTGGTCCTTGTTAACGCAGTTCTCACCAATATTCCCCTCTACCATCTCTCGATTTTCAAGGCCCCAACTTGGGTATCGAAACGCATAGAGGCCCTTAGAAGGGACTTCTTCTGGGCCGGCACCACGGGATACCGCGGCTGGGGTCGGCTTGTTGCTTGGGACAACGTGTGCAGGAGTAGGCTAGAGGGGGGGCTGGGCATTCTGGATCTGCGTGTTATGAACGTAGCCCTTCTTTGCAAATGGTGGTGGAGGTTCTGTACGGCTCCTGATTTACAATGGACCAAACTGATCCGGGGCCTGTACTACGGGAGGAGGAAGCCGTTATGGGAGGGAAGCTCTTTTAGGCCAGCCTCACAATGGTGGAGAGATGTCCTCAGTATCAGAGAGATTTATAAAGGAGGGGTCTCCTATCTTTTAGGTGATGGTCGGTCCATTAATTTTTGGTCTGACAGATGGTGCGAGGAGAAGGCCTTGCAGTACCTATTCCCTGAGCTCTATTGTAGTGCCGTTAGGAAGGCGCTCAGAGTCAGCGAGTGTTTTGACCGCAATAATTGGAGGTGGCGGAAGATCCTGAGAGGGGCTGATACGAGGAATCAGAGGGGTAGGGTGCTTGTGCGCAAGTTGAAGGAACTCGTGGGTGCTGCATCGCCGGGGAACAGGAGCGACGGAGTTGTCTGGAGGTGGCATGATAAGGGTGTCTTCTCTGTCAAGTCGACCTACATGCTACTTAACAGCGGGGGATTGCTGGACGACACTACTCTACAACTGTGGAGGTTACGTATGCCGTCTAAAGTCAAGATTTTTATCTAGCTAGCCTTAAGGAATCGGCTTCTTACGACAAATAATCTTGCAAAAAGGGGCTGGACCGGTATTGACCTATGTGTGCTTTGTGGTTCCACTGAGGAGACGGCCGACCATCTGTTCACGAGATGCGTGTTCTCTCGCTTTGTTATTGGGATGGGGGGCGGGTCCATTGGTTTCCAAGAGCTTGGCGACTGCGTTTGTGAGGCGTGGGAACAGTGGTCGGGGAGGGGTTAGACCTCCGGATCCTGTTTCGGCCCTTACCTACCTGTCTGCTAACTGGTGGGTGCTTTGGAAAATTAGAAACAAAGCAATCTTCGAGCAGTCTAATCCCGATCCTCTCCGCGCGATCTCGACTATTAGCTGTGAGCTCGCGGACTGGGCGGTCCAGTGGAGCGCAACCTAACCGGATTTTTTTGTTATTTTTGTTACAACTTCGGCTTTTTTTTTTTTTTTTTTTTTTTTTTTTTTTTTTTTTTTTTTTTTCTCTCTCTCTCTCTCTCTATGTAGAGACCTAGTTGTCTCACTTATTGTGCTAAGTTCACTTACCGATTGAATGAAGCGGGTAGCGTGCTACCTTTCTCTCAAAAAAAAAAAAAAAACCAGCAACCTAGATTAAAATCCCACCCGAATTATCAAACACAACCAAGATCTTAGAATTGAGTTTACTATATTGCCTCTTATGTCCCGTATTTCGATCTGTTTTTACGCTCCACTGAGAATCAAAATACAGTAACAGCACCAAATATTTTTATTTGCCATAATACAACCACCAGATCGGAAAAATGAATCTACTCAGTGACGACGTCTTTTGCTGATAAGTATATTCTGCTCCAAAACAAACATAATTACAACAAAAGAGACAAAAACATAAAATCGCCATGCAAAAAGCAACAACAAATTCATTCCATTTTATTGAATGAAAACTTAGAAAACTTTGCGAAATCAAATTCAACCACTCGAAAAGCAGATGACAATCCGAGAGGCATGCAGCATCAAAACTTAGCTTGATCTACAATTGTGAAGCATAAAAGATAAATCACATGCAAAAAGAAAATAGAAAAAAAAATAATAACAGCTGGTGAAGGCTGCCAAGGCCCTTTTCGTTCAAAAAAAAATATTTTATAAATTTTTAAATGCAGCAAAGAGATCCCCATGAATGTAATCGTTGTCAACAAGGCAAACTAAGAAGAAACTTCGCTGGACCTGAAAAGGAAAAGGGAAAATTAATTCAATTTTTATTGGAACCAGATGATATTTCAGGATGATAAATTATTATAAAAGGAAGGAGTAAAAGAAGTAGAAGAAGAAACAGAAGAATTTCTCAAAATGGTAGATCAAATTCTGGAAGTACAAAATGATTTAATTTTAGTCATAGGAATTTGGAAAATAGATTAGATCAGAAAAAGTTGAAAAAATGGAAATAAGCGCTTGTCATGATATGAGTATTTTTCTTAAGGACTTGATCAGCTTGACCAAAAATTATAAGGGTCTCTAAGATAAAATTATATGTAAGCTGGAATGCCTAGTTTATGATAAATCTCTTGAAAAGAATCAACATCTATTAAACAAATAGAAGCTCGACTAGCGGCCATCTAAATAAAGATCATTATTGTTCATTGTAATTTAAATTATGAACATTTCCATCACCTATGAAACAGGACATTTTTAAATTTTTTTATGAGGCATTCAACAGGACATTTTTAAATTTTTTTATGAGGCATTCAATCAAATATTTGGTAGGTATGAAACAATTAAAACACAGTTTTTTTTAAAAAAAATTTGTTCTCAGATCAAAACCTATTAAGGAGTAAAACCCTAATTTAAGATAAAATAATTCATTTAAACAACAATTGATATGCAAAATTGAACAGTATTACAGACAAAACAAGAGGAGATTAAGAGGAAAAATTATAAGATAAACAAAACAAATTCCTAACATAAAGCAATCGAATCTCTCAACTTTTAAAATAATCTCAACACTCGTAGCATCAAAATCAAGCAAAAATATAGAGATTAGATTCATATGCTAAAATATAATCACAAATGAGGCATCATAAGAGGTGAATTTTGATGAGAGAGAGAGAGAGAGAGAGAGAGAGAGAGAGAGAGAGCTCACTTTGCGATCTCGAGGCGATGGCAATAGCGGTGGCGGTGGCGGTGGCAGAGACTATTGGGCCTTGGGCGAGGATCGATCTGTAGATCTCCACGAGCACCTTCTCGTCGTACTCTTTCCATCGCGACTGCGATCTATGGTGATCTCTTTAGATCCATCGTCGGAATTGGAGCTCACCACAAGCACCTTCTCGTCGTACTCCTCTCACAAAAGGAAGATAAGTGCCGTGACGGGGTTAGCACTTGGATCAAGAGGGAGGGAAAGGATGAGAAGGGTAGAGGGGGAGGAGTGTGGAGAGAAAGAAAGAGGAGGGGGGTGGTGGGGGCGGGTTGGGGTGGGTCGCGGGGTGGAGGGTGGAGAGGAAATGAGCCAAATGCTTGGATTTAGATCACAGGGAGGCATTAGGTTTGGGTGGAGAAGGGTATTGGGCTTTGGGCCTTGATGTGTGATTGGTAGAGGTGGGGTGGTGTTTGGTGGGTTGAGTAAGAATAGGTTTTTTCTTTGGGTTGGATTTAAATTTGGGTTTTGATGGATTATTTTTAAGAGATTTTGGATATAAATGATATACTTGTACAAAAGTGTTTCAATAATGTGTCACTATAACCTTATTATATTGTAGTGCTTTCCTATCGTTGTTCGTCCTCAAGCTTCGCCAGCACGATATCATCTTGGAGATGAACTGGTTGACTAAGTATAGGGCGACTATTGATTGCATCTATAGGAGCGTGACTTTTGCATCGCCTGGCGAGGCGAAGATGATCTATTTAGGGTTTGAACCCTTGACATACTTGGGGATGTGTTCTATGTCCCCTATCCGACGACTCATGAGCGGGTGTGTGGCAAATCTTGCCATGGCTATCAACACCTGTGTCGAGCCACTAAAGATCGAGGATATTCCAGTGGCTCAGTAGTTTCCTGATGTTTTCTTGACTGAGCTCCCGGGGATGCCTCCGGAGCGGGATATTGACTTTGTCATTGACTTAGTCCCTGGCATGACACCCATTTCTCGAGCGCCGTACCGTATGGCGTTTGCCGAGTTGAAGGAGATGAAGACTCAGTTCGATGGATTATTAGCACTGGGTTTCATCAGACCTAGTGTGTCCCCGTGGGGTGCTCCGGTGCTTTTCGTCAGAAAGAAGGACGGTAGTCTTCGTCTTTACATTGATTATCGTGAGCTGAACAAAGTAACGATCAAGAATCGGTACCCCCTTCTACGAATAGACGATTTTTTCGATCAACTCCAAGGATCGACAATATTTTCAAAGATCGATCTACAATCGGGGTATCATTAGCTAAGGATAAAGGTTAAGGATGTTCCAAAGACTGCCATCATGACTCGTTACGACCATTACAAGTTCACAGTTATGCCATTTCGACTCACCAATATCCCGGCTACATTCATGGATTTGATGAATAGGATTTTCAAACCCTTTCTCGATCACTTCATTGTGGTCTTTATCGACGATATCCTTATATATTCACGAAGCGACGAGGAGCACCAAGATCATCTGAGGCAAGTTCTCCAAGTTTTGAGGGAGAACAACCTGTATGCCAAGCTGAAGAAATGTGATTTTTGGCTTCGAGAGGTATCATTTCTGAGTCACATTATCTCAGAGGCAGGAATTTCTATGGATTCCAACAAAATTAAGTCGGTGGTTGATTGGCCGCAACCGACTAATGTCACCGAGGTCCGGAGTTTCCTTGGTCTTGCTGGGTATTATCGACGCTTCGTCGAAGGATTCCCCAAGATATCTCTTCCACCGAATCGATTGACGAGGAAAGGGAAGAAATTTATCTAGACTCTACAGTGTTAGCTTAGCTTTGATGAGCTGAAGCGTCGACTCATTGAGGCGCCGATCCTGACCCTACCGACCCCGGGCGAGAATTTCGTCATTTATTGCAATGCTTCTCGGGTTGGTCTGGGGTGTGTCCTGATGCAGAAGGACATCATCAGAGCCTCAAATATCTCTTTACCCAGAAAGAGTTGAACATGAGGCAGCGGCATTGGCTCGAGCTTCTGAAAGACTATGACCTTACCATCCAGTATCATCCTGGTCGGGCAAATGTAGTGGCCGATGCTTTGAGTCGAAAGCATAGTACGGCTGAGTTGATGATGCTCACCGAGCAGGAACGCTTGGTGGAGGAGTTCCAGAGATTATATTTGGAGGTAGTCTCAGCAGGGTCTACTGCTCGACTTATGGCGATGGTGGTCCAGCCTACCATTCTTGATCGCATAAATGAGGGACAACAGTCAGATCCCTTCTTTGAGAAGGTTCGTGAGGAGTTATTGTTGGGACAGACCGACGATTACCAGATGCATACTGATGGCTCTATCAGGTTCCGAAGCCTTTGGTGCATTTTGAATGATAGCGATCTGAGGAACGAGATCCTCATCGAGGCACACAGATCTTCATACACAATACACCCTAGAGGAACAAAGATATACAAGGATCTGAAACAGCAGTTCTGGTGGCCTGGGATGAAGGCTGATATCACAAAGTATGTTTCTCAGTGCCTGGTGTGCCAACAGGTGAAAGCCGAGCATCAACGACCGGCAGGAAAGTTGCAACCACTTCCTGTTCCTGTCTGGAAGTGGGAGCATATCACGATAGACTTTGTCACCGGTCTGCCTCGATCCCAGCGAGGCCACGATGCTATTTGGGTTATTGTGGATCGACTTACTAAGTTGGCCCACTTTCTGCCTATTCACACGACTTGGTCCCGAGATTGTCTTGCTCAACTCTACATCGACGAGATAGTCCGATTTCATGGAGTGCCGGTGTCGATTGTCTCAGATCAGGACACTCGCTTCGTGTCTCACTTTTGGCAGAATCTCCAACAGTCGATGGGCACCAAGCTGAATTTTAGCACTACTTTCCACCCTCAGAGTGATGGGCAGTCAGAGCGAGTTATTCAGACTCTGGAGGATATGTTGCGAGCATGTGTGTTGGATTATGGAGATGGTTGGTAAAAGTACCTACCACTGGTGGAGTTCGCCTATAACAATAGTTATCAGGCGAGTATCGGGATGGCGCCTACGAGGCGTTGTATGGGCGTCGATGTCGGTCCCTGCTCTGTTGGGATGATGTCGGAGAACACCGGATTGTCGGGCCAGACTTGCTTGAAGATGCTGAAGCCAAGGTGCGAGTGGCACGACAGCGGTTGTTGACCGCACAGAGCAGGCTGAAGAGTTATGTGCATCGGCACAGGCGCAACCTTGAGTTCCAAGTTGGTGATCATGTGTTGTTGAAAGTGTCACCAGCTAAGGGAATCAAGCGGTTTGGATTGCAGAACAAACTCAGTCCTTATTTTGTAGGACCTTTTGAGGTTTTGAAGCGTATTGGTCCAGTGGCATATCGGCTAGCTCTTCCTCCGAGTCTCGCCCGCATGCACAATGTATTCCACGTCTCCATGCTGCGGAAGTACATTCCTAATCCTTCACATGTTATCAGCCCCACTCCAGTCCAGCTTCGAGAGGATTTGAGCTACGATGAAGCTCCTATGCGGATCCTAACACGCGATGAGAAGAAGATGAGAAATAAGACGATCCTCTATGTTAAGGTACAATGGGAGAATCACGAGGAATGCGAAGCCACCTGGGAACGCGAGTCGGATATGCGTGAGCGTTTTTATCATTTGTTTGATTCTTGATTGTATTTAAGTTTCGGGGACGAAACTTTTTATAAGAGGTGGGTAATGTAATACTCGAGAAATTTGAGTTTGAAATTTAATGAAGTCATGAGTTCTGTTTATATATGTGTGCAATAAACCCTAAATGCATGCATACAGGTGAATAGTGCATGACTTAAGTTATGAATAGTAACTTGTGGATTTTTTGGATTTCCAATCAAAGTTGGCTAACTCTGCCATTCCGAGTCTGAATTTGATGATTCAAATACTCGATTTGAGCGGTCTCGTCATTCTGAGCGCATTGGCACAGTCAGAATTTATGTTTGACAAGCCTAGGTTATCAAAAAGCATGCCAAATAGTGGAATGCACTGTATATGATGGATTTAGAATTTATCGAAGCCTAAACTCAGCGAACCAAAATAGCTACTCGATAGGTCTCGTCGAGCCGAACATCATGGCGTAGTCCGTTTTTTCGTTTGATGACTCTAATGCCTCGAAAAGTGTAAAAATAGTGAAAAATAGCATATTTTCATAAAAGTCCCCATATTTTATACTCTGATAAGCGTGCAACTTCTTAGAGAGGGGCCTCTTGGCATAAATGTCCTACAGTGAGGGACCCAGCTGTGAATTCCAGAGTTGTAAGGACTAAAGAGCATTTTGTTGCATAGGTTTATATAAAGCAACCTAGGGCTGCTAAGGTGCAACTCTAGTTGCAACCTGTTGGAGCCATAGGTAACTGCAAGTCCCTTTACCTCCTCTGCAAGCAAGCCCGAGCCTCGCCGAAGAAGAAGAAGAAGAAACTAACTTACACTTGATCTCGGGTTTGGGGTGAGGAGAAGCAACCAAACTTCCTGTGGTTGCACTTGGACACCTCTGAGGCATTCATTTCTCTCTAGAGACCCTCCCTGAGGAGCGTCGGCGCCTGGTTTCACTGCACACCGTCGGGAAGACAATCTCTTCCTTTCTTTTTCTTTTTGAACTCGAGGTAAGCTAACCTCTTCTCCCTTGGGTTTTCTTGCACCCTGGACCCTACCACTTCTCTACTGACATCAAGGGGACTCCCCCAGGTGTGGTCCAAAGATCCGAAGGCCGCTGGTTGTCGGCGGGAGAGAGAAGGTCGCCAAAAACCTAGAAGTGGTCGGATCTGTGCCCGAGCTCCATCCGACCATTCAAACTCGGATCAAGCTTTGTGGTTCACTTTTGTTGGTCACCAAGGAGACCTCCAAGAAGTTTGAAGCCCTTTGGTTCAGTGTAAAGGTCGGGAGAGAAAGCCCTAGGTCTGGGTGCTTTGTATTTGGCCGAGCAGCGCCGCCCGCCGCCGCCGTCGCACCCTGACGCCGGCCAACCCTCAGGTTAACTTTCTCTTGTCCAGAGCACTCTCTCTTATCCCTTGTATGCAGCCAGAAGTTGCTAAATTACTCCATCTCCATTGTTGCTCTTGGAGTTGGATTAGGTCATCTTCTCCGGCCAACCACCACACCGGGCTACCGGAGTTGGGTTAAGTGGTGTTCCTGCCATCTCTGGGAATTCTCTACAACTAGTGCTTGCCTCAGGTTAAGGCTTGAACCCGTGTTGGAGCAAGCTCGGCCAACCTGAGCTCCTTAAGCTTTGGTCTTGGGCCACCTTGCTCCGGCGACGTATTCAGCTATCCCGCGACACCTTGAAGGTAAGCCTTTGAACTTTCTTGGTCCTCTGAGCATGGTTCTCACCTTGCTTTAGCATTTGATTGAGTAGATTGGTCAATGTGACAACATAGGCTTTTAATACATAATACATGATGATCTGAAGTTGTTCTCGGGCTCCGTGCTGCTCTCGAACAGCGAGCACGGTGTTTAGTAAGTCGAGGCCCATCTACTGGTGCCCTCGGTTTAATTCGTAAGTCCTCAGTTGAGATTTAATAGCTTGTAAAGTGATATAATGCATGTATTTATGCAATTTTAGTAAACCCTAGAGGTCTAAATGCAAATGTGAACTCATGGGCTGCTTTGGGCAGCGTGCACATGATCTCTGAATCTTTCGTTCGAAATCGTTGGTTTTCGTTAAGCGAAAATTGGATAACGACTTGTAAATCGGCAAAATTATCGATTTATCGACTGTTTGGCGCTAATCGCGCAAATTGAGGAATTCTGTTGACCAGTTGAGAGTCTTAGATGTCCATGGTTGTTCCCTGCACTGTCCTGGCAGGTCTGGTGATTTTGGTTTAGCATTGGTGATTTCCGAAGCCGAAATTGGACTTTCGGAAGTGAGTTTCAGTTGTTATGGCACCGTTTGTGCACAGAATTATACAGAGTCGGATGTTAATGCCCGAATGTCTTAAGTTAAGCGTTCCAGGGCAGCACATGAAGTTTCATGAGATTTGGATATTGTTATGCACAGATTGGACCATAGTTGCTCGATTGGCGGATTTTTGAATATTTCAGCGAATGCCGGGACTTCAGTGAAGTTTCCTGTTTAACTTATCTGTATACAGTGAGTCTGTGGGTGGGGTGTGAGTGAGTCTTTTTCTGACACATGTCTTTGTTGTAGGCCCCAGTAATCAGGAGCCAGCCCGTGAGACATCCAGCGGATACCGCGACTGTCTACCTTAATGTGGGTTGCTTTGGTTCGGGATTTATCATTTCGGCCCTTTAGGGTACCGTAGTAGGTCGGACCCCTGTGTTTGATGTTAGCCTTGGTTCTACAGTTGAGATTTTCTATATGCTTTCATTTTCAGCTTTTAGTATATATAGTTGTATATATATCTTGACATATGCTATGCTTGTTTGGTCACAAGCTCAGTTATAGCATTCTACTTTCTATTCTTCACTGCATGTTTAGAATAGGAGTTTTAGTTTCAGTTACATGGCATGATTATTATCTCAATATCAGTATCCCGGTAGGGATTTTTTTTGACTTTTTGCCGATTGTCCGGTCTTTACACCGTGAATTGAGCATCAGCATTATGATCGTCATAAAGCCAGCTTCAGTCACGCACATCTGCGGATTAGCTATCCGTAGTGGTGTTCTTTACCGATAGAGAGGTTACATCGACCCGTGAGCCCAGTGAGTTCACACAGTGTGTGCAGGGTTATGATAGCATATTGGTGCATCAGTATGGCATTAGTTTGAGGTCTTTATGACCAACAGTGGCAGGTGATTGGGTATTTATATTGTTTACAGCTTTGATGCATTATCTTATTACCCATTTCAGTATTTGTTATTCAGCTTGAGATATTCCAGTTCTTACTATCCACTTATTATGATATACAAGTAGGTACGACTTGCAATTTCTCGGCCAATCGTACCCACTGGAATACATTTATGTTGTATCTCACACCTTTTGGTGACCATTTTTTCAGGTCAGATAGCTGTTGGGATCTTGGGACAAACAGGAGAGCTGACACGTTAGAGTCGTCCCCTTTCTCCAGTCTCGTCTAGCAGTATTTTGGATGTTTTACAATTTTAGTACCTTTTGGGTTATGGTTTTGCATGTTATGGTTATGAGTATATTTGGATTACTTATGTTGCGTGGATTGTGGATGTGTTTATGTTTAGTTAGATTTATGTTTATGTTTAGTGTTAATTGATTGTCACATCTGATTGATAAATGTACTCGTCTAGTCGTGCATGTATAGGGGAGACTCTGTCCGTGTGTACAGAGAATTTTCTATGCGTGTGGCGGTCTGTTCACGTCCTGATTTTTAAAAGATTTTAAAATCTGATAAAAAAAAATAGACTGATTTTCAAAACTCGGGGCGTGACATCGCCGCCTGACCCGGCTCGTGTGTGCGTGTGTATTTAAAAGAAACCTCTACTCTCACTTTCTCCTAACCAATACAAGAAATGTAGTAGAAGTATATATATAGCTACCACATGTGATGAGTTTTTTATATGGGACTAAATATCACATGTGGTGAACTAAAATTTTGAACTTTTAGATAAAATTCATTAATATCGAGCCACCCAGAAAGTCTATAGGCCAAATATAGGTTTTAAATCACCAAAATCTGTCACGCTCTGGATTTTCAAAAGCACTCTAATTTTATTTTATTTTTTAAATCTGCATAACCCTAGGACGCGACTAGATCCGCCACGCGCATAGGAGATTTCCGATCCAAACGAACAGAGTCTCCCATATACACGCTCGATTAGGCAAGTACAATAATCATCATTGCATTCAGAGTTTACTAATATAATCATAACCACAGATAGTCCAAACAACATCTAAACACATAATATCCACAAAACTACTAAAGTCAATATCACGATATATAATAACTGGAAGTAAAAACTAGAGTATGCAACTGTCACGGGACGGTACTATTACAGTGTCCTCACAATATCGCCCCGACACTCGCTACCCGACCTACCTGCAAAAGGTCACCCAAGGGTGTGAGACACAACTGAATGTATCTGTGGGGTGAAAAACAGTAAAGCAGATATGGAAGCAATATAACGGAGATATGAAAGCAGGTATATGAACTGATATACGTCTACTATAATAACAAGAAATAATAGCAACTATAATCATGCATCATCATAACAGTAATCAGATATACCCAATCATATGCCACTGTTGGTCACTAGGACATCAGGCTAGTACCAAACCAAGTCTGACATGTACCCCACATCTGCTGACTATCGAAGGGGTTCAATATCGCCCGGTCTGCTAACTATAACAGAGGTTTGATATCGCCTGATTCCACAGGTGCAGCTATGTAAAACGGGCTCACGGGTCTCATAGACCACTCTACTGGTAAAGAACACCACTGTGGGGGATCAACCCACTGGTGTACGTGAAGATGTCCAACTGGTGCATGGCGATCTCAATACAGATGCTCAAGCTCACAGTTAGAAAACCGGAAATAAGGCGAACAGCCGAGAACTCCCAAACAAGATCAGGTATGTGAGTATATCAACATATATGTTGTGATAACAAGATATCCACCTACTCTATCATGCAATGTGAAACTGTAAATAATGACAAGTATAATCTAACAGTATGTGATATATAGCAACAAAGTCTAAGAGTGTATGAAACACTGATTATAGCATAAATTTCATATTAACCAATAAGAATACTACTATACTAAGAGTGTCAACTACACTGAGTATAGATATGATATATCAAAGCAGTAAAATGACATCAAGTAGGGCTAGCAAGGTAACCAACGGGTCCAATCAATCACGGTACCCAAAAGGTTACACTATACCGATACCCGGATCGGAGTACCCACCTCAACCTAGACGGTCCTGATATCCGCTGCTCAACTGGCGAGGCGTCTCTTGAGTGCTTAGGCCAGAATCATTACCAACTATCAGCAAATAACTCACTCATACCCAACCCACAGACAACACTGTGCAATAAAACTTAGACCACTATAGTAGTTCAAGGTCTTGGGATCCGCTGGGAATTCTGGTAATCCGCCGATCGACAAATAATGGTCCGATCAGAGCCTACAGGTTACCAAACTAAATGAAACTTGGCGTGCTGCCCCAAAATGCTTCACTTAAGATACCTGGGCAACCACATATCACTAGGTATAATCCTAAGTCCAAATAGTGCCATAAGCACTGAAGTCTGATACGGAAACTGCCGCTTTCGACTCCGGGATTCTCTGACACAAACTAAAATCCCTAAACCAGCCAGGACAGTGTCAGGAATAGCCAAGGGCACCAGGGACTCACAAATAGTCGATTAATTTTCTCGAATTATGCGATTAGCACCAAGTTACCGATAAACCAACGATTTTGTCGATTTACGAGTCGTTAACCAAATCTCGCTCAACGGAAGCCATCGAATCTTGAACAAAAAGTTCAAAGATCATCTACATGCTGCCCAAGATAGCCCACACTGTCAGATTTGCAAATAGGTCCCTAGGTTTTCCACAATTTGTATAAAAACACTATAAAATCCATGTTTTGACTCGTTACATGAATTCGAAGACTTTCGAATCAAACCAAAGGTTTCAACCAAAGGGCCTCGACTTGCTGAAGTTCGTGCTCACTATCCAAAGGTGGCACAACGCCCGAGAATAGTTAAAGATCAACCTACAAGTGCATCAATGACTTAGGTTGAGGTTGCTAACAAACCACTCAACCAAACAGAGATCTGATGAGAGCATCATGCTTAGGAGGCCAAAGAGGTTCAGAGGCTCACCTTACCTGAGTCGAGGGGTTGCCGGAATAGTACTGGAAGCAACCTCGGACAAATGCACCCAAGCTAGAGCCCACAATTGCTATCTCCTCTCTGCGGCCAAACCCACCAAAACAAAGATGAGCATCTTGCTCTAGAGGTCAAAGAGTGTCATGCCCCGGGTGGAAACCAGAACCCGGGCTCGCCAACAGATCCGCCATGCACACGGAATTTTCCATGTACACGAGCGTCGGTAACCTGCTCAGATAAAAGATGTACAATAGAAGAGCATAATACAGAGCAGAACTAAAATGAACTACATAATATCTCAGACTGGAAATAAAATAAAGCTGTAATAAATATAATAAACTCCCAGCTCACCAAAATAATACACCCAGCTGGCCAAAGCCAGACCCAAAATAAAAGTAAACCACTACAGTCTGAGTAAAATGGGTACAATATCTGTCTATCAGCAGCTCTCAGCCTCACAGGAGATCTATCTACTCGGCGATCCCCTTACCTCGATCAGCTGCCGATGGCCCAGCAGCTCCCGCAGAAGAATCTGCAAAACAAAGGGAAGAAGAAGAAGAAACAACAATGGGGGTGAGAACCACTAGTAAACCAGTAGCCTCCCCCTGTGGGTAAAGCCTCAAACTCCGACGTACCCACTAAATCTACTAGAGGCAAAGGAAAAGAAAAAGTGGTAAGCAATGAGACTGTCGAAAAAGGGAACCACCCCTACTATGCCTCTAAATGTTGTCCCGTAAAGTATGACTGTATGTATGCATCAATAACCGCATCTGTCCAAATAAACCCAATCTAGCCACCAGTAAAAACTGGTACCGCCTGCTGCCGCTATCATCATCGTGCAATCCGCGCCAAAGTGATAGCAATGAGTCAAAAGTCGTCCGGTACCTATTTGGTACCCCTCACGCTCCGGAGTGGCACTCGAGGGGAGCTACCCACTCGAGGAAAGTAACAATGTCATCCGTATCATAAAAGCAGGACTGGATCATGACTATGCTCAAGTGGAACAAATCCCTCCACTAATGAAACCCCGATCCCCCAATCTGATGCAAAGATAAACATCCGGTTGACCGCCCAATGTGCGCGGTCGCCGCAATACCCCATAAGTCCAAATCTGATAAAGTAACCAACACCTGGTCAACCGCCTAATATCCGCGGTTACCACAATGCCCCATAATCCACCATCTGGTAAAATAATCAATATCCGGTAAATTGCCTACTATCCGCGGTTGCCGCAATCCCCCCACCAATCCACAATCAAGTACCACCTGTCCTAGACTCCAAAGTCCTGACTACACTATCCCAATCCCCTGCTCGAACCTGAGCAACATGAATCAAAAGTCTAAATGGAAAGATGTAATAATCCAAAATATTTTATTTTTAATAAATAGATTAAAAGTAAAATTTGAGCCGGAGTTTGGATTCAAAAGTCCTATATTGACCTACTTGGTCAATCGCCAGTGTACAATTTGCACAATTTACGAAGCAAAAAGACTATTTTCTGATCCGGACATGATCTTGAAAATCCAAGATGACCGTTGTGATCGTCTCGTCGAACTGAGCGAGATTCATATTCAGCACTTTTCGATCTGACGGTCGGATCTTCCAGAATTCAGTGAAGAAGCGAACGCAACTAATGTAACAGTGCCCTGCTGTCACGCCCCGAGTTTAAAAAAAACGGTCTAAATTTTTTTTTTTTTTTTTTTTTTTTTTTATATCAGAGTTATCAGAAATCGGGCGTAACAGACCGCCACATGCATAGGGAACTCCTCTATCCAGACAGAAACTCCCCTATACATGCACGGCTAGGCAAGTACATAATACATTCAGAGTTCAAGTACAGATAACTTAACTAAGAACGTAACTAATAGCTGAACTAATAAAATACTGTATCTGATCATATCCCAAAGGTCAGATCCACAGGGCAACAGCTCTATCGTGATCACCTCACCAGACCGTCCCGACATCTCATCACCCAACAGTCCTGAAAAACAGTCACCCGAGGGTGTGAGACACACATAAGTGTATCCCAGTGGGCACGACGAGCCGAGAAATAGCTAATCGTACCTACTGGATACAATAATCTGCGGATAGTATCAGGTCAGTGGATAAAGGCTGAATAAGCGATAGCAGATCTATAGATAAGCAGAGTATACTGAGTAGAAGCTAAATAATCAAGCAACGAATCCACTGATAAGCAATGTGTATTGAGAGAACTGAAAGGTAAAATGCACATATATAATCTAAGCAGAGTACCCTTACCAGGGATTAATCAACAGTGCAGATATACAGTCTAAGCCAAGTAAGATCAAATATGGATCAATAGAACAGAGTATGCATATATAACACAATCATACTATGCATGATAAATCTATAACAGATATGGAAATGCAGGTAATCAAACAAGCAGGAATATCAAGAAGGTGCATCAAAGGTAGTACCACGAATATACCCAATCAAATGCCTCTGTTGGCCACAAGGGCCTCAGGCTAAACTGCCATGGAGCATATGGAGACCTCAGGCAAAATCCCCTTTTGGTCATTGGGCCCTCAGGCTAAAGCCCCTTTTGGACACCCAACAAGCTATCATAACCCCACTGGGCTCACGGGTCAATCAGACCTCTCTACCGGTAAAGAACACCGTGACGGTGGCCAAACCGTCGGTGTGCGTGACTAAAAGCTGGCTCGACACGGCGATCATAATGCTGATGCTCAAACCATAGTCCACTGACCAAATAGACGGCAAGAAGCCGAGAAAAATCCCCACTGGGATACAAGTATAACATGCCAAGTACCGAAGTAATCTCACCTGTTCTAAACATGCAGTGAAGAATAGAGACAGGTATAGAACTATGCTAGTGACCAATCAAGCATGGTATGTGTCCAGGAAATGCATATCAACTGCTGAAGAAATCATGATATAACTCAACATGATAAACAAGCAACTGCTGGAATATAAGCATGATATGTCTCAGTAGGATAATCAAACAACTGTTGGAATATAAGCATGATATGTCTCAGTAGAGTAATCAAGCAACTGCTGGAATATAAGCATGATATGCAAGCAAGTAATAAGAGCAGGTATAGACTCCATTGCAATCATAATGCTAAATCTCAGTCCACGGTCGGTAGACCGGACAGACGGCGAGAAGCCGAGGAAATCCCCACTGGGACATCGATACTGATGCAAATCACAATGCTGAATCTAAATCCACGGTCAGTAGACCGGACAGACGGCGAGAAGCCGAGGAAATCCCCACTGGGACATCGATACTGATGCAAATCACAATGCTGAATCTAAATCCACGGTCAGTAGACCGGACAGACGGCGAGAAGCCGAGGAAATCCCCACTGGGATATCGATACTAATGCAATCATGCCAGGAACTGAGACTAGAACTCCTATTATTTAGGAACAAGCACATATAGGCATAATCAGGACTGAAATCAAAAACAAGTGTCCGACTGGACTAAAGCAACCAGAGGGCCGAAAAGATAAAGCTCGGACCGAAGATAACCCACCTCATTGTAGGCCGATCCCGAACTCCCGCTAGTCTACTGGGACGCGGGTGCTGAACTGATAGGACCTGAACATATAATAACAATCAGTAACTGACTCGCTCAAACCCATCCCGAACAACAATAACATCATGACTACTTGTGTCCATAAATTACTAAAATACCCCCGCAACTCTTTTAAAAGCCCAACTTGGTCTTCGAAGTTTTCCGACAACAATCACGCGACACTAGATCAATCAGAACAGTGTACATCTACTGTCTAAAGACAGCCGATACGTTACATTTTCAACTTGACGCCTAAACCTTTCCAAAATTGCATAATTACATGACTTAGAACCACCGTTTTGGTCCGTTCTCCAAATCCGGGTAACCAAAATCAACGCCGTAAGTTTCAGCGCGTCGGTTTCAATGAGACAAAACTCGTGCTCACAAACTTGGGTCGGCGCGAGACCCGAGGACAAAGTTGACTCATAAAATTCTTAATATGTGCATAACTTGAAGCATTATTTCGACCCATTCTTCCAAACCAGGAAGCCGTTGCCTACGCCGTAAATTACAGCGCGTTCATTTCATCGCGACAAAGCCCGCGCTCACTGTCCCGGGCTGGCACGAGGCTCAAGGGCAAAGTGGGCCCATAGTCATTTAACCATGTAATTTTCACTATGCTATTACTAAAAATATACTCAACAAGATTCAGATTTTAAGTGAGCACCATGCTCTGGTTATTCAACTGAGTCGAGGGCTCACCTCGGGTGTGTCGGAAATTGACCGGAAAGCTCGCCGGAATAACACCCTCCAAAGAACTACGCTCGGGTTGCACCAACCGAGAATCCAACTCAGTCCAACCCTGAACAAAGTTGAGCACTAGTTAGATAGATCCCCCAGAGGGGCTCTGGGCCAGGTCCGGCCCACGGCCGGAGCTCAGGCGCGGCGGCGGCCGGAGCAAGGCTCAACATCATTATAATACACAAGGTTGGATCCATTTTTATTACCCAAGCTCTGGGACTGAATATTTACGACCAAAGTGTTTAAAAGGGTTCCTGTGACTTACCCGAGTTGGTGGCCGGAACCAGGAGGCGACGGCGGCCGGCGAGGGTGATGCTCGGACCAAGGGAAGGGTGTCACTTCAAGCATCAAAAATTGCACGTCAACCCATGCATGCAAGTTGATGGGGAGCTACTACATGACCCAGAGAACTCACCTGGGTTGGTTGCCAGCTCGTGGAAGCCCCGGTTGGCCGGAAACGGAGATCGCCGGAAAACGAAGGTGTTAATGGCGGAATCCGGCCGGCGGAGTTCGGGGCTATGCAACTTGGACCCAAGTGCTCTGCTAGTCTTCACGGACCTTCCTGCAGTGGTGGCCGGCGAGGAAGTCGAGCGGCGGCGCCGGACGGGGGAGTTCTGGCGAAGGCTCAACTTGTCAAGTTCTAGGGCTTCGTCGTGCGGCGCAGTCCCCTATCCGATCAACTCCAACCTTTGGGGGAGGCCTGCAGTCGCCCAAAGGAACAAGATCAACGGCTTTGATCTGGATTTGAACGGCCGGATGGAACCCGTGATGAAGCTCGGCCAAAATTCCAACTTCCGGCAAAGAAGTGCTCCCGCCGGCGATGGGGTCGACGGCGGCGGCTCAGACTTCACAGGGAGGACCCCCTTGGTGTCAGGAACCTCGCACACACACCCTTAACGCAAAAAGAACAACTTCGTTCCAAGAACTCACCTGGCCGGAAATGAAGAAGAAGAAACATCCCCGCGGCGGCGCACGGCGGCGGCGACCGCCGAGGAACTCCGGGCTCGGTTGCGGCCACCCCACGGATCACTTTGGTTAAAGCTTGCGTTACTGCGCCCACCCAGAGGTGTTCCTAAGTTCAACCCGAGAAGACCAAGGCTTGGTGCTCTCTTTCTCGCGGTTGCTCTGGCGACGGGGAAGGCGATGGTGGCGCGTCTGGGGGCTGCTTGGAGAAGAAGAAGAGAGGGGAAGCTTCCAGAGAAGCATTGAAGGAGCTGCGCGCGTGGGGGTGGAGCAACGAGGAGTCGCAGCATGCATCTTCGTGCGTAAAGGAAAAATTTCAAAAACCCCCCTTCTATATCCAGGATTTGGGGTTTAGTCCTTATCTCTATTAAATTACTTTTGCGCTTAAGTCCCTCCCCTTCTTGCAATTCGAAAAAAAACCCCACTTTTCCTTGCATTTTACGCTTTTCGAGGCGTTCCGCTCGTCAGAACGAAAAACGGATTTCGCCGTCACGTCCGGCACGTCGAAACCTTCAAGACAGCAATTTTTGTTTTTCGACTCGGGGTCCGGATGAATTTTGGGTCTATAAAAACTGTCCAAAATTACAGTTTTCACGCTTCTCGAGATTCCAGGCTCGTCAAATGAAATTTTCGTCTGCGCCATTGCATCCAGATCGACGAGACCGATAAAAACGACTACCTGGATCACTGAATTCGGACTCCGAACAGTGAAATAGTGCTCGTTACAACCGCCGGGAATCCGATTTTAAGGGTTACTGTACATCTACAGTGTTAACTTAAAACACTGTGTACAGACACTGTTCCCCTTTATGTCGCGAAATTCGCTCGCTTCTTTTTTTAATTTCTGGAAGATCCGACCGTCGGATCGAAAAGTGCTGAATATGAAAATCGCTCGGTTCGACGAGACGATCGCAACGGTCAACTCGAATTTCCAAAATCATGTCCAGATTAGAAAATAGCCTTTTTGTCTCGTAATTCGTGCAACTAGCACTCTAGCAATTGACCAAGTAGATCAAATTAAACTTCTTGAACACAAACTCAGGCTGAAAATTACTTTTATTTAATTTATTAAAAATAAAATATTTCGGATTACTACACCTGCGCACAGTGTCACTTAAGTGAATTACTGTAGATGAACAGTAACCCTACTTTCGGAACTTCATCGAATGCAACGCGGATTAATTCACTGTTCGGATTCCGAACATAGCGATCCAATTAGTCGATTTGATCAGTTTCGTCATCCTGAACGCAATGGCGCTGACGGAATTTCCGTTTGACGACCCTAGAGTCTCGAGAAGCGTGATAAACTGTATTTCTGTACAGTATTGATGGACCGAGAAATTATCCGGGCACTTTCACGAAAAACAAAAAAAAATCGCTACCTGATAGGTTTCGTCGAGCCGGACGTCGTGACGATGTCCGTTTTTCCGTTTGGCGACTTGAACGCCTTGAAAAACGTGAAAAACAGTGAAAAATACAGAAATTTGTACACATACCCCTATATCTTATGCTCCGAATTGCGTGCCACCCCTTGGAGAGGGACTAGAGTGAGAGACAAGTGTGCTGTGAGGGACCGGACTAAAAATAATGAGGTTATAAGGGCTAAACTGTAATTGTGCTAATGCACTATATAAGCATTAGCTCGGGCTAGGGTTTCTTTAAACCCTAACCCCGAGGCCTCTACCCCCCAGCCGCATCTCCAACAACCCCCTCTCCCTCTGCCGCACCCACCGGAGGTAGCGCACCGGCCGCCGCTTCGTCGCCGGAGAAGAAGAAGACAAGGAAGTTCTCCTCTCGGGTCTTGGTGTTGGAAGCATCAAGAGGGCTTTTGCTTCCATCAAGCCTCATCTGGGTGCCTCTCTGTGCGGTTGAAGTCGAGCCGAGGAACCCCGGTGCCCAGCTCCGCCGCGCGCCGCCGCGGCCATCTCCACCTTCCTCGTTTTCCGGCGAGGTAAGGGTTAGAATTTTGTATTTTTAAAAGGCCCAAGAAATGTCTCTATATATTCCTTACTTAGAGTAGACCCTACCTGTGAAGCCTGAGCCGTCGCCGTCGTCCCAGCCGCCGGCGGGAGGGAATTATTGCCGGAATTCCTTGTTTCGGCCGAGGATGATCACTAGCTTCTTCTGATCGACAAAATCAAGATCAAGACCGTTGATCTTGGTCTTCTCGGTGACTGCAAGCTGCTCCTAAAGTTTGGAGTTGATCGGTGGAGGATCCGCGAAGATCCGGCATGCCCTAGAACCGGATATTTTGCATCTTCGCCGGAACTCCCCCAACCGGCGCCGCCGCTCGACCCCGTCGCCGGCCACCACTGCAGAAAGGACCCTGGCAACCAGCAGAACACTTTGGTCCATCTCGCACCATCCCGGACTTCACTGGCCGGATTCCGCCATTAGAGCACCCGTTTTCCGGCGAACTCCTTTCCCGGCCAACCCGGCGCTCCGCGAGGTGGGAAACCGACTCGGGTAGGTTCATATGATTATGTTGGAGCTTCTCATGCATTTGCATGCAAATGTTTACGTACGGTTTTTGTTTGGTGTAGTTGCACCCTTTTCTCAGTCCGGGCATCACCACCGCCGCTGTCACGCCCCGGGATCGAAACTGCGACCCGGGCTCGCCAACAGATCCGCCATCTGTACGGAACTGCCGCACAGACGAAGCGTCTACCCTGCAAGTCAGATCTAGAGCTAAAAACATGTATCAGAGCTGAAATAAAACTAGAAGCTACATAGATCAACTGAACATCTGGATAAAATAAAAGTCCTCAATACAAAGTCTGTCTAGCCATAAGAAATAAAAACAATCCTCACAAGCTTCTCAGAATGTCCAGTACAAAAGTGGAATCATAAAATACCCCGGGTACATCTACCTCAGACTCTCAATGCTGGTAAGGAACTAATCGGCCGCGTCCTCACCTCGATCTGCTGTCTCCGTGCGAACCAAGCCGGAACAGCTGCCTCAAACCTGTCACCGCAGCGGGTGTGAGATCTACTGCAGAAGGCAGATCTCAGTGGGTACCGTCCCAATATCCACGGTATGCCCACTAAGTCTACTGGAGGCAAAACAGATAGGTATGCAGATAGATAGATAGATAAAAGGAAAGCAGGAAATGAACTACAGCTAATAAGTAACAACATCATGCTGAAGGAATACTACTCTGACCCTGCTATGCATACACTAACACTGCTAATAATATGCCTCAAGTACTATGCTCAACGGGAAACTCATCAATGAACATGCTATGCCATCACTCTCTCGATGTCACCCAATCTCAATGACTGCCTCATAGGGTCCAGTCAAGCCTGCGCCAAACCTACTGCCACCTCATCCACACTGGGACGGGACTTACGTAGGGCGTCCCACACGGACTATCTCAAGCGAACTCTAGTGTATCAACTAGTCGCATACATCGCAGCCTCGTCAGGCTCGGTATCATCATCGCACCCGGGGCGTAGCTCGAGGGGAGCGACCCCACCGAACTCAAGTAGCACAACTGTCTCACTGTCTCAATATGCGGCACATGCAGGCTATAATCCACGATCAAAACAGATCGGTAACTCAAAGCTCGAAAGCACAACTCAGTCGGAAAAGATCCACGACTCAAACAGGAAAAGCCCAAACACTCTCACAGCTATGTCGGAGAACCCTCAACGACTCAATCTGATAATGCACGACCCGTGGCTGAGTCGGGAAACCTCCACGACTCGATCTGCCAGAACCCCCAAAACTCTCATAGCTAAGTGGGAGAACCATCTCCACCACTAAATCAGAACACGACCCATGATCTAGAGTAAACCAAACCGGGAATAAATTCTCAATCTCTCACACGGAAGGCCTGGAAATTCTGAACGACTGCCACCTACAACCCTATCAAACAAGAACAGGCTGCAGGCGTAGCCGCCCATAGCTTCCGCCCTCGAACTGGAAAAATGCTAAAACTCTCTCATGACACTAGAAAGTCATCTCACAATGCTCTAAAAATCTACTCGGCCCTCTGGCACGAGTACTCATGCAACTCGAACAAACTGGACCATTCATAATGTTCTCAATTTTTAAAAAAATCCTTTTAAAGCGGAGTTTTACTTAAAACGGGATACTAAAATATTCTGAAGGTCCAGATGAAACCTGAATCTCAAAAGAATGCACAGTCTAGTGTCAAATAACCTCTAGATCATACAAAAATGTCTGGGGCTCATAAAAGTCTTTCTACAATTTTCTAGGCAACTATCAGATTTATCAACAGTGAAAATTGCATAATTAACATGATCAACTTGCATTCAATAGCATTAAAGGGCATTCCATAAATTTTGGAGAAATTCCAACCCACCTGAAACGCTTTCCGCAGGCAATTGCTGAAATCGGTAAAACGCCGGATCCTCAAGCTGACGAAATCCCGAAAATTGCGCCGTGCGCGCGCACATTGCCGCGAATCACTAAAAATCCTCGAAAGCTCGAGCACGATTAAATACATAAGTCCAAGTCCACCAGCATAAAGGTAATCCACAGCACAATTAAAATACATACCTGCAATATTAAGTCCACAGCACCCCCAAGAAGCTCCATCATTAAACATCTGCCCACATCAAGTCTACTTACACAAAATAAATTCCATAAAGTCAATATTTTTATACTTTGCTCCCAGCATAAAGAAAGTCCTCCATAACATCAACCTATTTAATTATAAGCTCACAACACCTCCAAGCATCCAAAATTACACACCCTGCTCACACTCTCAGCCACAAGCAGCACACTACAAATATATCCCTCTGCATACACATCCACTAATAGCTTACTCACACATGCTCTAAAATCCACTCACACATATAACCAGCATAATATCAGTACTCCATATGAATGCTCACATCTACAATTCACATAGATCACCTTCAACATTAGCATGCTTAAAAGCTCCAGTAGCACAATAATAAGTAATGTTCCCTTAACCACATTACACAATAGATCTACAATCCCCACTTTACAAGCTTAAAGCATACTAACAATTAATATCCATATGTAGATTATCCTTTAATTCCACCTTTACACACTCTTACCAATCCACCTCTCCAAACATTAAGCCCTTACACACTATTATCCACAACTGCCACAAGTCTACTAAAAAAAAGAAAGCCCACCTCCAAAAATCATTTAAATCCACCCACATTCTACAGCACAAAATAAGTCCACCCCAACATCAAAGCTGACACTTCAAATACAAGCTTCAATTAAACAATTTACACAACCAACAGCATGCTTGAAAGCTTTCTTTAGCACATTAATAACTTAATGTTCACTTCACAGTTTCAGCACAATTAATTCACATAACAATTCTCATAAGCTCCCAGCACCATCACGGCTCTAGTACACCACAAAAATCCACTTACACAATTTACTTAAGTCCACAACGCATATAAGAAACACAAGAACTCAAACCACATTCTGATAGTCCCACATAAAGCACATTAATAAGCTCCAATCAGCAGCTACAAGTCCTTCAACACTAACAGCAAGCTCAATACACATTGCCAGGCTTCAATGCACACTTTCACACACTCCACATGCAACCATTACTGCATTTAACAAAAACCACCACAATTCACAACTCCACTGCACACTCTCAAAAAGTGAAGGCTCTCCCACCGCCGCGGCTCCAAATTTTGATGGTGTTCCACGTGTCGACACCGTCGGCACCAAAGGCTCGCGCGGCACCGAGCTCGCCGCGAGCAACCAAGCTGCTGCACCAACAAAGAGGGAGAGAGAAAAGATCAAAATCCAATTTAAATCAGCTCCCAAGAGCCCTCGCCGCAGGAAACCCCGCGCGCCCACTCGCACGGCACGCTGCAGCCGCCGCTAAAAGCACGCCGCGCTGCAGCGCACCGCACGCCTGCGCGCCGCGCGCCTGCGAGCTGCAGAGCGCTCGCCGCGCGCCGCGCGCCTGCGCGCCGCGCACCGCGCATGCGCGCTGCGCGCCCGCCGCGCGCCCACTGCGCGCGCTGCTCGCGCTGCGCACCGCGCACCTGCGCAAGCAGCCCCCCCTTGCTGCATGCTGGTGCTAACCAAGGACAGCAGTCCAACCTTCAACCCACCAACAGAAACCATACACCTCCTCAAAGCCACCATTAAAGACCCAAAAAAAATCCAAGCTTCTACTCTCTAACAAAAAAACTGCACATACCTCTTATAAAACAAAATCGTCGCGCACGCGCCACTCGCCGCGCTCTCGCTCGGCTTCCAACCGCAGGAAGTTCCCTTCAACACTCTTAAACACTCCTCTCTTAAAATCTTCTTTTCTTCCTCTTCTTCCACCTTCTTTCCCCTCTTTCTCTCATCCTCTGCTTTTGCAAAAAAACTCTGTTTGGCTTGTTGAAGAGGATGATGAGGTGGCGTCAAATTAATTAAGAGGTCTTAATTAGTGTGAGAGGTGGTAGTTGGCTGCAATAAATGCACCATAAGAGAAAAAAATCACACTACACTTAAATCCATCCCTCTCTCACTTCCACTAATTTTTCTTTCCTTTTGTTTCCTATTAACCCACTAATTAAATAATTAATTAATTAAATAATTTCCTTTTTGCCAACTCCAAGTCACTTTTTGCCTTCGGGGCCTCCGCACCTGTCCGGAACCTCCCGAACTCCGCTGTAAACTCAAAGTATACCTGTTCCAAGTATTTCCAAATTTTCTGCATTCCACTGTGGGGTCGATGTTTCCCCCCGAAACCAGACCTCTATCGGCGTACAAAGCCCGGTAAACTCCGAATCAAGCTGGTGCTTCCGCGTTGATCCGAATCAACCCAACATCATCTGAAAACACAAAAACAACATGCCCGAGGCAATTCCTCCTCACCACGCCATCTTGCGAGGTCGGCGCGCCATCCGAAAACCCGGTACTCTACACTCTCCCCTCCTTAAAAAGGGTTTCGTCCTCGAATCCAGAATAAATCCATAACTTAGGAGGGTGACTCAATCATATAGGGATAGGAAATACACAACTCATCCTCAGGCTCTCAAGTGGCCGTTCCCACACATCAAGATGGCTCCACTGATCCTTCACTCAAGGTATGATCCGTCTTCACAATTCCTTCGCTTCACGAGCAAGGATTTGCATCGGTCGTTCCAGATAGCTTAATTCCTCGAGCAACTCCCCAGAAGTGAAATCCAAAATGTGAAAAGGGGGTCAATTACACTTCTTCCAGCCAGAAAAACACTAGCGGATCAAACTCCCCGCGTAAAACTCGACTGATCGTGCTCCTGCGGATAGTGGCTTTCACAATTATGGTTCCCAAATCCAAACTTTAAGCCTCCAATAGGCAAAACTCCTTCGTTGCACTTTAGCAACCAAAACACTCAAGTTCCGCAGATGCATCTCTCATATCAAGTTACAGGGGAAGTAGTTCAACATCGGGAATCAATGCTCAAATTCCAACTCACAAATCCCAAGCTCCAAAAGTGGCCACCACGGATAGAAGACCTCATTCCAAGGTTGCACGCCCGCCTAACCAAGGCGTACTGACTATAAAGTCCTTGCTGGGATAATTATATGCTATAAGACCAAACTTATAATTCCAATAACTCTGTTCACCGGTGCTGCTTCAACCAAGCTCTTCCTGAGTATCCAAGTATTTCAGGTCTGAGGATCTAAGAATAAGTCAATGATCACTCTATCACTGGCAACCATGCAAATCGATGCAGCTCTAACTCCTCGAAGCTATACTGGCCCTGCCTAGTCCAAAACCTTTGACCTCAGTCACAATCATAGGCTTAGGCTAATTCCCAACGGCATCACCCTTCGTTGGGTCCTCAGTCGCTCCACTTGACCGCAAGGCAAGCTCAAAAAGCCCCTACCGGGTCCTGAACACAAACCGGGCACAGCCCTTGGCTGTAAGGTTCCATTAGCTATATCAACCTCTCGCATCCTCACCGTTGTATCCACAACGGGGTACAGGGTCGCACGACCTTCGATTCAACAGATCCCGCAACTGCTCTATCGGCTCTCTGTCTCACGGTGATACTCCAAAGGGTGCTACCGAAGTCGGTGCAGCTTCTAAATCCACGTCGAACACTATCTCGATCTCAATCCCACCTAACGGCGGCTTCAATAACAGATCAGGTGGGCTCACACCGGATCACACAGCGATAAGGACATTCTTTAATCCCGGTGCCGCCGTAGGCACCTTCTTTAAATGTCGCAAGCAAGGCGATACGACCACGACTCAACCTCTATCGTGGCCTAGCCTCTTCCATAAACACACTCATCCAGACCAGGTCCACGGAGAGCCATGACTAATCTTGACATCCCATGGTAGCCTAACATTGGGATAACTAAACTCAAATCATGCTCAATCAACCTTTCTGAACTGACGTAGGACTAACATCCCGATGATCAAATCCAAGGTCCTAACAGCACTGGGCCGGACTGGCAACACTCATCCATGTGCTAAACGTGATCTGGAACCTGATCCTCACGTGCATAAGCCAACAGTCTCCTCTCTGGCCCCTGCGAAGCTACCCCTGCTCTACTGAACATGCACACGCGGTGTCGGCACCAACAAGCTCTAACTTCGATGACCCAAGGGAACCACACCAGGTAAAATGTGATCCACTATCCTGGCGTTCTCCAGCCGGCTGCACAAACTCAATAAATAAATGCTGGAGGCCATCGCTTTAACTGCCTCTGCATGACGGCTCCATCAGTCTGTCGGTACGTCGGATGAACCTCTTTATCCAAAAAGGGGTAGAGAGTGCTGTCGCAAGCGGCAATTCCAAGAGCACCATTCAGGAACACTCTGCCTGAAAATATCTTGACATTGCTGCAAGTGCCTCGATTGTCAAGAACCTCCTGGACTTTGTCTCCTCTGAGACCCCTGATCCTGAGACTGGAATCAGGGCAACCTCAATCCACTCAACTATCCTAAAATCCGACGATGCTAGACGTCTCTCTCTGGAGCTGGTCCCTCGCTCTTCGTCCCTCTTGGACGTGATCAGTGATCCTCGACAATCCATCGAACATGCACAAGGTGATAGATATCCCGATGCAGTCCCCTCTCAAACATAATCAACCTTCTAGGCCTCATCCTGGGCAACATGGGGTACACCGATCCACAATCGCAGAAACTCGCACCAAGTCCTCAACTGCACTTCGATGGTCCAACAGGACAACTCGACGCCACCAACTCTCGGCGTCCAGATCCAAAAATACATGACCAAGCGTCCTGATGCTTCTCCTGGATGAACAAATCCTCGAACAGCTCTTCCTTAGCAGCGATCCAGTTCTCGGCCTCCCAAGGCTCCAAACTCAGACCCGAAATCTGCAGGGGATGGAACTGGATAGAGTAAAACAACCGGTCAGCAACCTCTCGCTGCTCCCGCACTATCCACAGTGCAATCTGGGTCGAAGTCAAACGATGTCGCGGCTGGAGGTGCTACTGACGATACCCCAAAAGATGCCCTCTGCTCAAGCATGCGCCTCACGCACTCCATGTTCTCCTTCTGGCACCGCATCGCCTCAGACATCTGGGCTACCTGGGCCCATAACTCTCAGATCTTACTTTGCTCTGTCCATTCAGCCTCACGCTGTTCGGGCTCCTCATCCAAGGTCGAACACGGCCTCGCTGCTGTACGGTGTCTCGGAAGCATCAAAAACCACTGCAACATAACAAACATTAGGACAAAACTCTCTCAACCCAATCAAGCGAAAGTCTAAAACATGTTACTCATACTAAAGCATTATGTTGTTTGCAGCCAACATAATTATCTTTAAAGAAATAACATGTAAAATCACTCGCCCAAATCCTCTGGGGGAGGTACAAACTCAATCAGGACTCTCGCTAAAGTCTCGTCTCTCACGGCAGTCATCCTACTGTCCAACCAATAGCCTAGGGTCACTAAGTCCTCAACGACCTATACATCTAGGCTCTGATACCACCCTAATCTGTCACGCCCCGGGATCGAAACTGCGACCCGGGCTCGCCAACAGATCCGCCATCTGTACGGAACTGCCGCACAGACGAAGCGTCTACCCTGCAAGTCAGATCTAGAGCTAAAAACATGTATCAGAGCTGAAATAAAACTAGAAGCTACATAGATCAACTGAACATCTGGATAAAATAAAAGTCCTCAATACAAAGTCTGTCTAGCCATAAGAAATAAAAACAATCCTCACAAGCTTCTCAGAATGTCCAGTACAAAAGTGGAATCATAAAATACCCCGGGTACATCTACCTCAGACTCTCAATGCTGGTAAGGAACTAATCGGCCGCGTCCTCACCTCGATCTGCTGTCTCCGTGCGAACCAAGCCGGAACAGCTGCCTCAAACCTGTCACCGCAGCGGGTGTGAGATCTACTGCAGAAGGCAGATCTCAGTGGGTACCGTCCCAATATCCACGGTATGCCCACTAAGTCTACTGGAGGCAAAACAGATAGGTATGCAGATAGATAGATAGATAAAAGGAAAGCAGGAAATGAACTACAGCTAATAAGTAACAACATCATGCTGAAGGAATACTACTCTGACCCTGCTATGCATACACTAACACTGCTAATAATATGCCTCAAGTACTATGCTCAACGGGAAACTCATCAATGAACATGCTATGCCATCACTCTCTCGATGTCACCCAATCTCAATGACTGCCTCATAGGGTCCAGTCAAGCCTGCGCCAAACCTACTGCCACCTCATCCACACTGGGACGGGACTTACGTAGGGCGTCCCACACGGACTATCTCAAGCGAACTCTAGTGTATCAACTAGTCGCATACATCGCAGCCTCGTCAGGCTCGGTATCATCATCGCACCCGGGGCGTAGCTCGAGGGGAGCGACCCCACCGAACTTAAGTAGCACAACTGTCTCACTGTCTCAATATGCGGCACATGCAGGCTATAATCCACGATCAAAACAGATCGGTAACTCAAAGCTCGAAAGCACAACTCAGTCGGAAAAGATCCACGACTCAAACAGGAAAAGCCCAAACACTCTCACAGCTATGTCGGAGAACCCTCAACGACTCAATCTGATAATGCACGACCCGTGGCTGAGTCGGAAAACCTCCACGACTCGATCTGCCAGAACCCCCAAAACTCTCATAGCTAAGTGGGAGAACCATCTCCACCACTAAATCAGAACACGACCCATGATCTAGAGTAAACCAAACCGGGAATAAATTCTCAATCTCTCACACGGAAGGCCTGGAAATTCTGAACGACTGCCACCTACAACCCTATCAAACAAGAACAGGCTGCAGGCGTAGCCGCCCATAGCTTCCGCCCCCGAACTGGAAAAATGCTAAAACTCTCTCATGACACTAGAAAGTCATCTCACAATGCTCTAAAAATCTACTCGGCCCTCTGGCATGAGTACTCATGCAACTCGAACAAACTGGACCATTCATAATGTTCTCAATTTTTAAAAAAATCCTTTTAAAGCGGAGTTTTACTTAAAACGGGATACTAAAATATTCTGAAGGTCCAGATGCAACCTGAATCTCAAAAGAATGCACAGTCTAGTGTCAAATAACCTCTAGATCATACAAAAATGTCTGGGGCTCATAAAAGTCTTTCTACAATTTTCTAGGCAACTATCAGATTTATCAACAGTGAAAATTGCATAATTAACATGATCAACTTGCATTCAATAGCATTAAAGGGCATTCCATAAATTTTGGAGAAATTCCAACCCACCTGAAACGCTTTCCGCAGGCAATTGCTGAAATCGGTGAAACGCCGGATCCTCAAGCTGACGAAATCCCGAAAATTGCGCCGTGCGCGCGCACACTGCCGCGAATCACTAAAAATCCTCGAAAGCTCGAGCACGATTAAATACATAAGTCCAAGTCCACCAGCATAAAGGTAATCCACAGCACAATTAAAATACATACCTGCAATATTAAGTCCACAGCACCCCCAAGAAGCTCCATCATTAAACATCTGCCCACATCAAGTCTACTTACACAAAATAAATTCCATAAAGTCAATATTTTTATACTTTGCTCCCAGCATAAAGAAAGTCCTCCATAACATCAACCTATTTAATTATAAGCTCACAACACCTCCAAGCATCCAAAATTACACACCCTGCTCACACTCTCAGCCACAAGCAGCACACTACAAATATATCCCTCTGCATACACATCCACTAATAGCTTACTCACACATGCTCTAAAATCCACTCACACATATAACCAGCATAATATCAGTACTCCATATGAATGCTCACATCTACAATTCACATAGATCACCTTCAACATTAGCATGCTTAAAAGCTCCAGTAGCACAATAATAAGTAATGTTCCCTTAACCACATTACACAATAGATCTACAATCCCCACTTTACAAGCTTAAAGCATACTAACAATTAATATCCATATGTAGATTATCCTTTAATTCCACCTTTACACACTCTTACCAATCCACCTCTCCAAACATTAAGCCCTTACACACTATCATCCACAACTGCCACAAGTCTACTAAAAAAAAGAAAGCCCACCTCCATAAATCATTTAAATCCACCCACATTCTACAGCACAAAATAAGTCCACCCCAACATCAAAGCTGACACTTCAAATACAAGCTTCAATTAAACAATTTACACAACCAACAGCATGCTTGAAAGCTTTCTTTAGCACATTAATAACTTAATGTTCACTTCACAGTTTCAGCACAATTAATTCACATAACAATTCTCATAAGCTCCCAGCACCATCACGGCTCTAGTACACCACAAAAATCCACTTACACAATTTACTTAAGTCCACAACGCATATAAGAAATACAAGAACTCAAACCACATTCTGATAGTCCCACATAAAGCACATTAATAAGCTCCAATCAGCAGCTACAAGTCCATCAACACTAACAGCAAGCTCAATACACATTGCCAGGCTTCAATGCACACTTTCACACACTCCACATGCAACCATTACTGCATTTAACAAAAACCACCACAATTCACAACTCCACTGCACACTCTCAAAAAGTGAAGGCTCTCCCACCGCCGCGGCTCCAAATTCTGATGGTGTTCCACGTGTCGACACCGTCGGCACCAAAGGCTCGCGCGGCACCGAGCTCGCCGCGAGCAACCAAGCTGCTGCACCAACAAAGAGGGAGAGAGAAAAGATCAAAATCCAATTTAAATCAGCTCCCAAGAGCCCTCGCCGCAGGAAACCCCGCGCGCCCACTCGCACGGCACGCTGCAGCCGCCGCTAAAAGCACGCCGCGCTGCAGCGCACCGCACGCCTGCGCGCCGCGCACCGCGCATGCGCGCTGCGTGTCGCTGCGCGCCCGCCGCGCGCCCACTGCGCGCCCACTGCGCGCGCTGCTCGCGCTGCGCACCGCGCACCTGCGCAAGCAGCCCCCCCTTGCTGCATGCTGGTGCTAACCAAGGACAGCAGTCCAACCTTCAACCCACCAACAGAAACCATACACCTCCTCAAAGCCACCATTAAAGACCCAAAAAAAATCCAAGCTTCTACTCTCTAACAAAAAAACTGCACATACCTCTTATAAAACAAAATCGTCGCGCACGCGCCACTCGCCGCGCTCTCGCTCGGCTTCCAACCGCAGGAAGTTCCCTTCAACACTCTTAAACACTCCTCTCTTAAAATCTTCTTTTCTTCCTCTTCTTCCACCTTCTTTCCCCTCTTTCTCTCATCCTCTGCTTTTGCAAAAAAACTCTGTTTGGCTTGTTGAAGAGGATGATGAGGTGGCGTCAAATTAATTAAGAGGTCTTAATTAGTGTGAGAGGTGGTAGTTGGCTGCAATAAATGCACCATAAGAGAAAAAAATCACACTACACTTAAATCCATCCCTCTCTCACTTCCACTAATTTTTCTTTCCTTTTGTTTCCTATTAACCCACTAATTAAATAATTAATTAATTAAATAATTCCCTTTTTGCCAACTCCAAGTCACTTTTTGCCTTCGGGGCCTCCGCACCTGTCCGGAACCTCCCGAACTCCGCTGTAAACTCAAAGTATACCTGTTCTAAGTATTTCCAAATTTTCTGCATTCCACTGTGGGGTCGATGTTTCCCCCCGAAACCAGACCTCTATCGGCGTACAAAGCCCGGTAAACTCCGAATCAAGCTGGTGCTTCCGCGTTGATCCGAATCAACCCAACATCATCTGAAAACACAAAAACAACATGCCCGAGGCAATTCCTCCTCACCACGCCATCTTGCGAGGTCGGCGCGCCATCCGAAAACCCGGTACTCTACAGCCGCCCTCGCCGCTTCGGATTGTCGGGCATCGATTCAGGTGAGCCCTAAACACCTTTTTAAGAGTTCCTACCATCTTAGTTTAGCCCAAGAACCCAGGGTTATTAAGTTGGCTCAATCTTGTTAATTAGAGGATAATTAGTGTGTTTTTCCGACCGCCGCCGCCTCTGGACGTCGGCCGTGGGTCGGACCTGGTCCGGAGCTCCTCAGGGAAGTTGTTTTAATGTGTGCTCCACTTTGTTCAAGACGTGAAGTTGTTTTGATCCAAGTGGCCCAACCCGAGCCTTGTGCCTTTGAGGGAGTTGCTCCGGCCAACTTTCCGGCCAATCCTCGTCGAGCCCAAGGTGAGCCCTCGACTTAGAGATCTGTCCAGAACATGATGCTCACAGTAGTTCACAAATAAACTGTGTAATAATTAGTTTAGCAAAGTGTTAAATGGGCCTTAAGTAATTATGGGGAAACTATATAAATTGGGCTTTCTACTGACCCAAGCCCGTGAGCATGGGTTCCGTCTCGTCAAACCAGACGCGCTGAAACTTACGGCGCTAATTTTGGGTTCCTGGATTTAGAGAACGGATCAAAACAATGGATCAAATCGTGATTTTATGCAATTTTAAAAGTTGTTATGGACCAAGTTGCAAATATGACTTCGTGGCTGTCTCTAGACAGTAATAATACATCTACTAGGTATTTTGTTTAAGTTCCGTAGGCCCCAGTTAGACCGAAATTGAATATTGTATCGTAAAACGGCAAAATCGTCGATTTTACGAATTTCGGCGCGAATTCGCGTTCCGATTTTGATTTGGTATCATTGTTGCTGCCTCGGGTCATTTCCGACATTGTCCTGGCTGTTCCAGTGACTTCAGTGTTCCGTCGGGAAACTCCGAAGCCGAATTAGGCTTTTCGGGAGTCGTGCAAGTATTTATGGCAATATTTCGACACAAATATTTACGATTGGGGCCCCTGTCTGCCCGAACAACTAAAATATGTTGTTTAGGGACAGCAGAGGAAGTCTTGTAGTATTCGGATATTTGTAGACTATTGGCGGGTCATATTTAGTGATTCAGTGGTTGTTCGGGAATTCCGGTTTAAGCCTAGTTTCGGCTAAGTTCCCCGTATTAGCGACATGTTATTATAGTGTTGACGGGATGGGATTGCGTGAGTCCGTCCCTGATTAGTATTTCGTGATCCAGGTCCTTGCAGTCTGCCTCCGGCCCACGAGCCTTCTGTTGGAGTCGTTGGATCAGCCTACATTCAGGTGGGTTATCTTCGGTCCGGGCTTTATCTTTTCGGCCCTCTGGTTGCTTTAGTCCAGTCGGACACCTGTTCTTGATTTAGCCCAGATTATGTTTATGAGCTTTATTCTGTTGATTTAGTATCCCTTGCTTATACCTGGACATATACCTGCTTGATTGGTCATTAGTTAGATGACATTTCATTAGCTCATATTTGGACATATATATCATGTTTGCTCGATCACTACATAGACTTGCTTCTATTCAGATATCAGTACAGTAGCATATGCTTGGACTTATCATGCCTTCTTGGTCATTATACTTGCTTTTATTCAGAGATACATACTTTTGTATTCTAGACTGCATGATATATGATTGATATATTGACATTTGCATCCCTGTGGGGATTCCCGGCATGTTGCCGATTACCCGATCTGCGGACCGTGAGATTGAGCATTCGCGTAATGATGGTTGTGCACCTGTTGTTCGTTTGCGTACGCTGTGGGATTGATCACCCACATTGCGTTCTTTACCGGTAAAGGGTCTGGTTGACCCGTGAGCTAGCCCCTCTTGCTGTATCACTAGGTACGGGGGGCCCCTTGGCTGTACCGATATGAGGAACTCTCGGCTGTACCTTTAGGTACGAGGCTCCTCTCGGCTATATCAATGGTATGGGGTTGCTGTTCAGCTCGGCTAGGTGAAATCCAGGATGATGGTGGTTGGCTCTGCATAGATATTTTCGCCTGAGGTCCCCGTGACCAATAGTGGCATCGGTTGTGTCACGCCCCGAATTCGCCAATTTGTACGGTTCGGGCACGCCAACAGACCCGCCAATCGAGTATGACCTTTCACTACCCGAAAGGAACGGTAACAACCATGATAACACAACCCGTGTATGCGGAAGCTCAATATCAGAGTACTAAAAACCACTATAAATTTAAATTTTGCAACAACAAATGCGGAAATGGAAGCATACAAGAGTGAACCAGAACTTAATTTATTACACTTTACATTCCTGAACTTGCAAATAAATTTATTACAATTCCTTTACATAAATTCCTCACTATACAAAGTTCACTCAAGAAATATATATAAAAAGGGATACCTCTGCTAGACCCTCTAGGTCTCTATGCTGCTGGGCCCTTGCCCCTGTCGTATGCCTCGCCGTCTGCATCTGAACCGTCTCGTCCGCTGTATCCATACCCGAACCTGTGGGGGGGTCACCCAAGGGGTGTGAGAACTACAACTGAGTTCCCAGTGGGTTCAACCACCGAGAAAAAGTGCCCTACACCACTTGGTCCAATGGAAGCAATAATAATAGTGCTAGGAAACTAAAATCCTCGATATCGAATGCAGCTATACAAAATAATACATCACTGTCTGTATATATACTCATCAACCCAGTACTACACTATCTAGCCATACTAGGCTACAATATAATAGGTCACTACACTATCTGTGTATACTCATCGACCCAGCACTACTCTGTCTAGCCACACTAGGCTGCTAAGCACCAACTCGGCCACTATGCCGCTGTATACAGGGTCCACTAACCCGGCCACCTTGGCCACTCTATTTTTCTTTATTCTTTAGATTCTGGTGCTTTAGTTCAAGTTAACCCTCAGAAATTTCTTATCCAACGGGCCCCAGCCCGGTAGTCCTGCTACCATAAGATAAGATTTCTAAGGTTGCCGATAACACCCGCAAGTGTTACCCCGTCCTACGGAAGAAACGTCCCGAACGGGTCTCTACCCGGGAGAGGGATACTGCCCGTACCTCCAACATGGGCTGGTTTCACCGTAGGTCCGCCCGTTTTATCTTTATATTTTCTTTCTTTTCTTTTACTTTAGTTCTTAGCCTCTTTGCCTTTGAACACTTGCTTTCCTTTCTTATTCGAGCTTATAGCTCCCATTTTGCCATTGGCAAATCTCTTTCTCTTTTCTTGGAGCATTTAGCTCTTTACTTTCACTTTAAGCCTTTCGAAAGTACCTCGTCCGACGGGTCACTGCCCAGGGAGTCACTGCTCCACTTGACGAGTCTCAAATTCGAAGGCGCCAATTACATTTTCTTTATGCTTTTAGCCACTTTTAGCTTGCTTTAAACTTTGCCTTTTTACAACAATTTATCTCTTATCCTAGGTCTCGCCGTCAGGATAACTAGAGAGTCACTTGGACTCTTATCATTTCTCTTTTATTCATTTAACTCAAATTGAAGTTAAAGTGATTGTCCATTTGCCCAGACACCTTATGACCCACTCTAAGGTTGTATTATTTAGCTTTTTGGCTTTGTGATTACACAAACTTTTCCTTAGAGTTTGACTTTAAGTTGATCACTTTGCTATCAGTTTATTTCTTTAAACTTTGTGGCCACATACTCTTTTCTTTGCCGAACCTGGAGTTACATTATCTCTATTTACCTGTTGCACTTTGCATTTAGAGTTACCTTGACTCTAATCCATTTTCTGTGAGTATAAACTCCACTAGTCACCTTAGGTTCTCTTACCTAAGTTTCATATCATGTTTAACCTAGAGTTACTTGACTCTATGTTAACTAGTCTATTCTCAACCTACTAACTTACCTTAGGTTTCCTTACCTAAGTCTTATATCATGCTCATCCTAGAGTCCTTGACTCTATGTTGATCACTTTATCCAATGTCCTTAGGTTATCTCCTAAGACAATGCCACTCATTCAATCCTAGGATATACTCCTAAGTTTGATGCCACTCATTAACCCTGAGTCTAGGTTTTCTCCTAGTCTTACTACCAACATGCCCTTTTTCCTTATGCTTTCACATGATTCCTAGGGCTATACCCTAACATGATCACAGATAACAAATAATTGATTCCCCTTTTTACGCATGCAATTATTTCCATCTCAATCATCAATAAGTTTAACATCTACGCAGGCAATTATCATCTATATTTAGCAGTTCAGAAAAATCCACTTTTCTATCTATATCCTTCTACACATGCAAATTTATCTCTTATTCTAATAATTAGAAAAGTTTACTTCTCTTCTATATCCATCTACACATGCAAATTCAGTCATAATTACCAAACGCCTCTAACAGGCTACTATCATGCTTCTAGATCGAAAAGCAAAGGAGCAAGGGGAGAGGTCACCCAATTTCGGCAGAATCCCCCACCTCGGTGTATTCTTTTGGTCCTTGGAAGAGACAATTTCAACTCCTTGAATCCATGAGACTTCCCTACATTGTAAGGAAAGCAAAAGATAAAGCAATTGCTTTTACGTGATTCACTAAAATTCATAAGGCGGTAAAACTAACCCCTTTTTGACAACTTAAAGGGAAAAATCACTATTTGGTCATTTTCCCCCACCAAAAGGCTAATTTTTTGACTGGTTCGTAGAAATGAGAGGAGAATAATCCTCCCATGGCATGTTGCCAAAAAGAAACTTGCTCAACTCGATTCGGGGTCAAAATGCTCTCAAAAATTTGAGAAAAGCTCAATTTTTGAGAAGAGAATAATATTTGGTCATTTTCCCCCACCAAAAGGCTAATTTTTGATCGGCTCATAAAAATGAGAGGAGAATAGTCATCCCATGGCATATTGCCAAAAAGAAACTTGCTCAACTCGATCCGGGGTCAAAATGCTCTCAAAAATTTGAGAAAAGCTCAATTTGAGCAATTTCCCCCAATTAATGATTTCGCACATCGGCAAAAATCAAGAATTTGCATTCATTCTTTTCCTTCTTCTTTAAAATTTGAGAAGAACTCAATTGGAGCAATTCACTCCCTTTACAGATTTTTTTTTTTGCTCATTGGAGAAAAGAAAAGAAGAAGAAATTTCTTCTTGCTTCTTTTCTCTTTTCTTTTCTTTCTTCCTTCTCTTTTCTTCTTCTTTTTTTTTTTTGTAAAGGCCCCTGCTGCTGGGCAGCAGCATGCATAGCTGCTGCCCAAGCAGCAGCTCCTGCTGCAGGGCTGGCTGCAGCTGCTGCTGCTCAAGCAGCAGCAGCAGCAGCAGCGTCTGGTTGACCCGTGAGCTAGCCCCTCTTGCTGTATCACTAGGTACGGGGGGCCCCTTGGCTGTACCGATATGAGGAACTCTCGGCTGTACCTTTAGGTACGAGGCTCCTCTCGGCTATATCAATGGTATGGGGTTGCTGTTCAGCTCGGCTAGGTGAAATCCAGGATGATGGTGGTTGGCTCTGCATAGATATTTTCGCCTGAGGTCCCCGTGACCAATAGTGGCATCGGTTGAGTATTGGCTGTTCTTTTGTTGATGCATAGCTTATATTTTCATATTCCAGCATGTCTGATTGGTCATTTCAGTTATAGCATGATTTCCAGCATTTATTATCTGCAGTTCCCTTATGCTTGATTATCTGCCTATTTCAGTCTTATCTGTGGATTTATAGCTTGTTAGTAGACCCTATCTGTTTATTCAGCTTTACGCATGGATCTATCTACTATCCGCAGATTATTGTATCCAGTAGGTACGATTAGCTATTTCTCGGCTCGTTGTGCCCACTGGGATACACTGTCGATGTATCTCACACCCCCTGGGTGACTGTTTTTCAGGTCGTTCGGGTGTTGGGATGTCGGGACACGTTGGTGAGGCTGTTGCGATAGTATCGACCCTTATGTAGTCGGTATATTTCATTTTCCGCATTACAGTTTAAATTATTATAAAGATGACTAATTTGCATGCGTAGTTAGACTACTCCGATATTGACTGATGGTGGTTAGCCGTGCATGTATAGGAAAGGCCCTGTCCAATCGGGCAGGGAATTTACTATACATGTGGCGATCTGTTCACGCCTGAACGATTTAAACTCTGATTTCAAAAAAAAAAAAAAAATTAGCCTGCTTTTCAAAACTCGGGGCGTGACAGATTAGATGGTATCAGAGCAATAGGTATACGATGCCTAGGTATTTGGTTAGGATTGAGCCCTAGGATGACTGGTGATCTACGTGAGAGCGCGGGGTATTTGTCTGGTTGTTAGGAGCTCAGGTGTATTTTCACACTATGAGTCGTTTCCAAATCTTGTCGTTGTGACTACGAGCGATGTTCGCACGCGCTCTGGGCTTAGTGGTCATAGTGGGTGTAGTATTAGCTGCGGTTGTGGTATGAGCCATAGGTTTGATATATCAGTGGAGCCTTAGAGCTCGGATTGTTGGCAGCAGTTAGAGAATCAGCTCACCGCTTTTGCTGGGATAGTCCAGCAGATGGCTCAGAATCAGATAGTTGCTATTGTTGCACTGGCCCCACCACTAGTCCAGGTGCTTGGAGAAGTCATTAATTCTCCAGTTGTCCCCGCGTCACATGTTATGGTGACTGTTGTCGCCGCCGTGGTTATCAAAACTATGTTGAGATTCCCCGAATATAGCTATCGGGATGCTTTTGAGGTTAGCAATCTTGTTGCTTTGGACGGAAGGATTCTGACGACACTTAGCAAATATTAGACCTTATTGAATCGTGTCCCAACCCTGATCAGTGTAAAATAGTTTGGGAATCACGATTAGTTGATAGAGCTAGTAGTAGCAGTGAGCGCTTTGGCGCAGACATGGTTGATGGATAGGCTAAATTCGGTGAGCTATGGGCCCGATTGAAACCCGGGTTTGAGTTAGATTCAGATTCAGACCCCACCTTTGGTACGAGTTTAGTGGCGTCTTAGTGACTCCTAGTTGTATTAAGTTTCAGGGACGAAACTTCTTTTAGGTGGGAGTGATGTAATAATCCAAAATATTTTATTTTTAATAAATAGATTAAAAGTAAAATTTGAGCCGGAGTTTAGATTCAAAAGTTCTATATTGACCTACTTGGTCAATCGCCAGTGTGCAATTTGCACAATTTACGAAGCAAAAAGACTATTTTCTGATCCGGACATGATCTTGAAAATTCGAGATGACCGTTGTGATCGTCTCGTCGAACTGAGAGAGATTCATATTCAGCACTTTTCTATCTGACGGTCGGATCTTCCAGAATTCAGCGAAGAAGCGAACGCAACTAATGTAACAGTGGCCTGCGCATAGTGTCACTTAAGTGAATTACTGTAGATGAACAGTTACCCTACTTTCGGGACTTCATCGAATGCAACGCGGATTAATTCACTGTTCGGATTCCGAACATAGCGATCCAATTAGTTGATTTGATCAGTTTTGTCGTCCTGAACGCAATGGCGCTGACGGAATTTCCGTTTGACGACCCTAGAGTCTCGAGAAGCGTGATAAACTGTATTTCTGTACAGTATTGATGGACCGAGAAATTATCCGGGCACTTTCTCGAAAAACAAAAAAAAATCGCTACCTGATAGGTTTCGTCGAGCCGGACGTCGTGACGATGTCCGTTTTTCCGTTTGGCGACTTGAACGCCTTGAAAAATGTGAAAAATAGTGAAAAATACAGAAATTTGCACACATACCCCTATATCTTATGCTCCGATTTGCGTGCCACCCCTTGGAGAGGGACTAGAGTGAGAGACAAGTGTGCTGTAAGGGACCGGACTAAAAATAATGAGGTTATAAGGGCTAAACTGCAATTGTGCTAATGCACTATATAAGCATTAGCTCGGGCTAGGGTTTCTTTAAACCCTAACCCCGAGGCCTCTACCCCCCAGCCGCATCTCCAACAACCCCCTTTCCCTCTGCCGCACCCACCGGAGGTAGCGCACCGGCCGCCGCTTCGTCGCCGGAGAAGAAGAAGACAAGGAAGTTCTCCTCTCGGGTCTTGGTGTTGGAAGCATCAAGAGGGCTTTTGCTTCCATCAAGCCTCATCTGGGTGCCTCTCTGTGCGGTTGAAGTCGAGCCGAGGAACCCCGGTGCCCAGCTCCGCCGCACGCCGCCGCGGCCATCTCCATCTTCCTCGTTTTCCGGCGAGGTAAGGGTTAGAATTTTGTATTTTTAAAAGGCCCAAGAAATGTCTCTATATATTCCTTACTTAGAGTAGACCCTACCTGCTAAGCCTGAGCCATCGCCGTCGTCCCGGCCGCCGGCGGGAGGGAATTATTGCCGGAATTCCTTGTTTCGGCCGAGGATGATCACTAGCTTCTTCCGATCGACAAAATCAAGATCAAGACCGTTGATCTTGGTCTTCTCGGTGACTGCAAGCTGCTCCTAAAGTTTGGAGTTGATCGGTGGAGGATCCGCGAAGATCCGGCATGCCCTAGAACCGGATATTTTGCATCTTCGCCGGAACTCCTCCAACCGGCGCCGCCGCTCGACCCCGTCGCCGGCCACCACTGCAGAAAGGACCCTGGCAACCAGCAGAACACTTTGGTCCATCTCGCATCATCCCGGACTTCACCGGCCGGATTCCGCCATTAGAGCACCCGTTTTCCGGCGAACTACTTTCCCGGCCAACCCGGCGCTCCGCGAGGTGGGAAATCGACTCGGGTAGGTTCATATGATTATGTTGGAGCTTCTCATGCATTTGCATGCAAATGTTTACGTACGATTTTTGTTTGGTGTAGTTGCACCCTTTTCTCAGTCCGGGCATCACCACCGCCGCCCCCGCCGCTTCGGATTGTCGGGCATCGATTCAGGTGAGCCCTAAACACCTTTTTAAGAGTTCCTACCATTTTAGTTTAGCCCAAGAACCCAGGGTTATTAAGTTGGATCAATCTTGTTAATTAGAGGATAATTAGTGTGTTTTTTCGACCGCCGCCGCCTCTGGACGTCGGCCGTGGGTCGGACCTGGTCCGGAGCTCCTCTGGGAAGTTGTTTTAATGTGTGCTCCACTTTGTTCCAGACGTGAAGTTGTTTTGATCCAAGTGGCCCAACCCGAGCCTTGTGCCTTTGAGGGAGTTGCTCCGGCCAACTTTCCGGCCAATCCTCGTCGAGCCCAAGGTGAGCCCTCGACTTAGAGATCTGTCCAGAACATGATGCTCACAGTTGTTCACAAATAAACTATGTGTAATAATTAGTTTAGCAAAGTGTTAAATGGGCCTTAAGTAATTATGGGGCAACTATATAAATTGGGCTTTCTACTGACCCAAGCCCGTGAGCACGGGTTCCGTCTCGTCAAACCAGACGCGCTGAAACTTACGGCGCTAATTTTGGGTTCCTGGATTTAGAGAACGGATCAAAACAATGGATCAAATCGTGATTTTATGCAATTTTAAAAGTTGTTATGGACCAAGTTGCAAATATGACTTCGTGGCTGTCTCTAGACAGTAATAATACATCTACTAGGTATTTTGTTTAAGTTCCGTAGGCCCCAGTTAGACCGAAATTGAATATTGTATCGTAAAACGGCAAAATCGTCGATTTTACGGATTTCGGCGCGAATTCGCATTCCGGTTTTGATTTGGTATCATTGTTGCTGCCTCGGGTCATTTCCGACATTGTCCTGGCTGGTCCAGTGACTTCAGTGTTCCGTCGGGAAACTCCGAAGCCGAATTAGGCTTTTCGGGAGTCGTGCAAGTATTTATGGCAACATTTCGACACAAATATTTACGATTGGGGTCCCTGTCTGCCCGAACAACTAAAATATGTTGTTTAGGGACAGCAGAGGAAGTCTTGTAGTTTTCGGATATTTGTAGACTGTTGGCGGGTCATATTTAGAGATTCAGTGGTTGTTCGGGAATTCCGGTTTAAGCCTAGTTTCGGCTAAGTTCCCCGTATTAGCGACATGTTATTATAGTGTTGACGGGATGGGATTGCGTGAGTCCGTCCCTGATTAGTATTTCGTGATCCAGGTCCTTGCAGTCTGCCTCCGGCCCACGAGCCTTCTGTTGGAGTCGTTGGATCAGCCTACATTCAGGTGGGTTATCTTCGGTCCGGGCTTTATCTTTTCGGCCCTCTGGTTGCTTTAGTCCAGTCGGACACCTGTTCTTGATTTAGCCCAGATTATGTTTATGAGCTTTATTCTGTTGATTTAGTATCCCTTGCTTATACCTGGACATATACCTGCTTGATTGGTCATTAGTTAGATGACATTTCATTAGCTCATATTTGGACATATATATCATGTTCGCTCGATCACTACATAGACTTGCTTCTATTCAGATATCAGTACAGTAGCATATGCTTGGACTTATCATGCCTTCTTGGTCATTATACTTGCTTTTATTCAGAGATACATACTTTTGTATTCTAGACTGCATGATATATGATTGATATATTGACATTTCCATCCCTGTGGGGATTCCCGGCATGTTGCCGATTACCCGGTCAGCGGACCGTGAGATTGAGCATTCGCGTAATGATGGTTGTGCACCTGTTGTTCGTTTGCGTACGCTGTGGGATTGATCACCCACATTGCGTTCTTTACCGGTAAAGGGTCTGGTTGACCCGTGAGCTAGCCCCTCTTGCTGTATCACTAGGTACGGGGGGCCCCTTGGCTGTACCGATATGAGGAACTCTCGGCTGTACCTTTAGGTACGAGGCTCCTCTCGGCTATATCAATGGTATGGGGTTGCTGTTCAGCTCGGCTAGGTGAAATCCAGTATGATGGTGGTTGGCTCTGCATAGATATTTTCGCCTGAGGTCCCCGTGACCAATAGTGGCATCGGTTGAGTATTGGCTGTTCTTTTGTTGATGCATAGCTTATATTTTCATATTCCAGCATGTCTGATTGGTCATTTCAGTTATAGCATGATTTCCAGCATTTATTATCTGCAGTTTCCTTATGCTTGATTATCTGCCTATTTCAGTCTTATCTGTGGATTTATAGCTTGTTAGTAGACCCTATCTGTTTATTCAGCTTTACCCATGGATCTATCTACTATCTGCAGATTTTTGTATCCAGTAGGTACGATTAGCTATTTCTCGGCTCGTCGTGCCCACTAGGATACACTGTCGATGTATCTCACACCCCCTGGGTGACTGTTTTTCAGGTTGTTCGGGTGTTGGGATGTCGGGACACGTTGGTGAGGCTGTTGCGATAGTATCGACCCTTATGTAGTCAGTATATTTCATTTTCCGCATTACAGTTTAAACTATTATAAAGATGACTAATTTGCATGCATAGTTAGACTACTCCGATATTGACTGATGGTGGTTAGCCGTGCATGTATAGGAAAGGCCCTGTCCAATCGGGCAGGGAATTTACTATACATGTGGCGATCTGTTCACGCCTGAACGATTTAAACTCTGATTTCAAAAAAAAAAAAAATTTAGCCTGCTTTTCAAAACTCGGGGCGTGACAAAAGAAGAAAGAAAACAATCATGGTTTCTCCTAAGTCAAGTCCCAACATTATAGTGTAGCAATAAATAGTGGCCTATGTAGATGTCCATACAAGCATGCAAATATCCTCATGAAAGATAAAAGAACTTGTATCAAATAGTAGCTCCACATGTGTATCAAACAATTGCTCCGCATAGATATAACCATCATGCTAAAAATCACCAACCAATTACACATGTCTATAATCCTTGATCCCTACTAAATCTTCACTATAATCTTCTCATAATCATTTTCTCACATTTAATATTTCCCCAATAATATTCCCAACATGATATATCCACAAGATTGGTCTCATATGATAGGCTCACATTTATTTTGAATTAAGCATGGATGTCAAGGGGTGATAAATAAATAAGTCCAAATGGGGAATCCTCTAAATAAAACTTAGTGAGTAAATCGCAGTAAGAGGTAAGCAATATGTCACGCCCCGGGTGTAAACCAGAACCCGGGCCCGTCTACAGATCCGCCGTGCATGCGGTATTTCCCGCATACACGAAGCGTCGGTAACCTGCTCAGATAAAAGAGATAATAATAATAGGGCATAAAGTCAGAGCTGAAATAAAAACTACTGTATCTCAGACAGAAACTGGAAGTAAGTAAACTACAACTATAAAAATAAATACAACACCTCTCCCAGCTCACAACAAATATACAAACAGCTGGCAAAAGCCAGACCCAAAAAGAAATAGTAAAAAGCTGTCTGAGAAAAACCGGGTACACCAAAAGCTCCAGCTACATCCCTCGGGTGGCTCACTATCTAGTCCGCAATCCTCTTACCTCGATCAGTTGCCGACGGCCCAGCAACTCCCGCAGAGGACTCTACAAAACAAGGGGGAAAAGAAACAAGGAAAAGACAATGGGGGGTAAGTACTACTATAAACAGTAGCCTCCCCTAGTGGGTAAAGCCTCAGCTCGGACATGCCCACCAAGTCTACCAGAGGCAAAAGAGAAGAAAGGGGGTGGAAGCTAAGTATAACATCTGATGAAAGAGCTACCACTAACATGCCTCTACATGTAGAATCAGAACGATGTAACTAAAGAATGCATCAGTGAATGTGCTTGACCGCATAAACCCAATCTGACGGCCAGTAAAAACTGGCACTGCCTGCTAAACTCATCTATGGGAGTACTGACCGACCACTGCCTGGTACGGTCATATCTCAAGGTAAGTAATAGATCGGCCTCTGCCCGTCCGATCGCACACTAAAGTAGTAGTAGGCCGGCCTCTATCCGTCCGGTCGCACACTCCGGAGTGGCACTCGAGGGGAGCGACCCACACGAGTAAAGTAAGTAACTCTGTCATCAGTACCGCAAGTATCACTGTATCAAGTATCACTGTATCAAGTATCACTGTATAGCAGGACTGGATCAAGACCATGATCAAAGTGGGAAAAACCCCCCCTACTAAAGATAACCCGAACCCCCTCACCCAATCTGATGCAATAGTATGACCCGGTCAACCACCCAAAATCCGTGGTTGCCGCAATACCCTGTCATAAAGCCCATCCTGTCCCAAATCTCCAGTACCTGACTACACTATCCAACCCCTGCTCGAACCCGAGCAAACTATGCCTCAAGTCTAAATAATAGGAGGAAGAAAAAGAATGAAAGAATGGTTTCTCCTAAGTCAAGTCCCAAAAGATAGTGTAGCAGTAAAAAGTGACTTAGCTAAGTGACCAGTTTAAACATGCATTTGTCCCAGTATTTTAGTTTATTTACAAGAGTAATCAATTTAAAGCAACAAAAGCCAAGGTGACAGTCTCATTTGAAAGATCATTAATTTAAAGTCATTAATTACTATCCTGCCTCTAACCATGCTGTCCAGAATAATTAAGCGACTAAATAAAGTAATCATGCTATCAACATCATGCCAAAAATATCATCATCAGGGATTAATTATCAATGAATTAGTTTCCTAGTGCATGCAGGGCTACCAACAATAAGCTTAGCATCATTAACATTGGGACACTCTGATGTTCCTAGTGGGCATACCAAATGAGAGGAGTACAACAACCACCCACCTGAAGCGCTAACTGTCCAACTCCGAACAGCTGAAAATACCAAAACTCCAATCCCTTCCTCCAACAAGTTCAGCACACCCGTAACACTCCTGGCACAATACAAAGTCCACTAAAAATACTTAAGTTCCCAAATACTGCTCTTATAAACACATACAACATCTGTCCCAAAACTGCTAAATTTTCACCTGCAGAAAGTGCCCAGAAAATTCCCAGAAAAATATCACGGCGATCCTCGCGTCGATAGCTTCGCAACGGTAGCTTGCACGCCCAAATCTAAGTTCGGTAAGTCAAGATATAAATTCGGCAAGGTGGTACACTCATATAAAAATCTGTGCTAAAAACTGTACACTGTTCACAGAGAAAACAGGGATTTTCACCTCGAAATAAATCTCAGAAAATTCCAAGAAAAATACGAGCGCGTTCCTTGCGATCTGTAGATGAAAAAGTTGTACAAGCATGTTTCCGTCTGACGCTCGCGCGCGAAGATATGGCCAAAACACTCTGCCGCTGTCACAAAATCCACACAGAAAAAGGGGTCACTGTGTTGCCTCGGGATCCGTGCCAAAACCTCGAAACGGGAAAGTACGATCAAAACAAAAGATGAAGCCCTACCTCTTAGGAGTCTGTCGGCGCAAGAATCACAGAAAAAGGATCTCGGAGTAGACCAGGGGAGCTAAAACACTGCTGCTGCGCCGAAGAAGAACACAGCAACCACAACGTCGAGCCGCGCCGTAAAATAGAGAACCTCAGGATTCGAGCCTCCAAAAATTCTGAAACTCCGCAGGAAGATCAAGGATTAAGAGAGGAAAAATTCATCTAAAGGGAGCTCGGGCAGAAGAAGCTTGGGCTGAGAGGAAAAGAGCAAAGAAAAGGGCTCGGGCTGCCTATTTATAGGCTAAAGAAAACAATTGGGAAAATTCCCAACAAGTCCCAACTTTCGGGCGCCCGAAAGTTTTCGGGCGCACACAGTGCGGCCCGGCCCACGACTTTCGGGCGCGCACAGTGCGGTCCAGCCCAATCCGCGCTGTCGGACGGGATCCCGACTTCGTCCGACCCGCCTCGGAGCCCGCCACGTGTCGCCCGAACAGGCGACAGCCGTGCAAGCTGCCGCAGAGGGTGCCACGTGTCCCTGACCGCGTCAACGCGGTGGGTGGCGCCCGCGAATCAGCGGGCGCCACGTGGCGCTGCCCACGTCGCCCGCACCTGCCCCGCGTACGGCCACCTGCCCGCGGTACGGCGCCTGCCCCCGACATCTGCCCCGCGCGCTGCGTGGACCGCGCGCGCATGCGCCCGCCAACCGGGTGCTGCCACTGTTACGAAATTTGAGTTGGCGTATTTTGTAGAGTTATTTAGGATCCACAAGGATCTAAATAGGTACTATCAAACACCTAGAGGGGGGTGAATAGGTGTAATATTATAAAAACCAATCTCAGTGCAAAAAATAGAAAACAATGCGGAAAATAAAAATCAACACACCGAGATTTACGTGGAAACTCCAATCCAGGAGAAAAACCACGGGACCAACACGCAATAACAATCCACTAAGAATAGAAGAATAACAAGGTGATTACCGACTCCACGGACTCAACCCCTCCTTCAGCTTCTTCGGACCTTGCGCTGACCGGTTGGATATCCACGCAATAACAATCCACTAAGAAAAGAAGAATAACAAGGTGATTACCGTCTCCACGGATTTAACCCCTCCTTCAACTTCTTCGGACCTTGCGCTCCACCGCTTGCACGTCCACTGCACACGTTCGAATCCACGAACGCCACTCGAATCCACGAGCACACGTTTCGAATCCACGAAACGCCTTCAACACACCGAATCCACGGTGCCACGTCGAATCCACGACGCAAACTCAGCCGGTAAGAATATTGGCTTTGATGGTGATCCTTTGCTTAGATTATCAATGAAGATCCATGGGAAAAAATCTCTAAGCAAAGATTAGATCAATTCGACAAAAGATATGTTCTTGAAAGAACCATCGAATTGACCTAAAAGAGGCTATAAAGAAGAACGATAAAAACCTAGCCTCTAGGGTTGCTCTCAAGTGTTTTATAAATTGATCGGCCGTGCTCCCCACGTTTTTGAGAAACCCTAAATGTCTATTTATAGTTTAGAAACCTTTGGAAAGAGATAAGAATCAAAAACCTACCTTATCTGGAAATTTTCAGGACGGCGATCCGGATCGGGATTACTGCGATCCGGATCGTCGTAACGAGATTGACGATTCCAGAAATCCAAGGGTTCGGGATCCGGATCGCAAGGCCCGATCCGGATCGTTCATGAATTTCAGCAACATCCAATGTTCGGGATCCGGATCAGAATAGGCTTGGATCCGGATTGGATTTGCACATGAACTAATACCCTTCGGGATCCGGATTGGATCATCTGATCCGGATCCTGAACATGTCCCATGTCCAGTTTTTGATTTTTATGCAATTAAAAATTCATCCAAGTGTTTCTACACTATAAGAAAGTATTCGGATCACCAAAATTATTTAGTTAAACATACCTGATCCTTTTGAATACTTTCTTCTTGAGATTGATGTAACTGATCCACAATTCTTCATCTTCAATCTTCAAGACTCAAGACATTGAGTGTCAACTTGAGCTCTTGTTGAATCTTCTCTAAGTCTTTGATTGCTGATTGACAATTTGATCCCTTTAAGACTCCGACTCAACTCACTGACTTGACTCACGAAATATGCCAACACCAAAAAGCCGTAACATATTTCATGAAAAGTGTTAAGTCTTGAAGATTGAAGATGAAAGAACTTTGGATCATTTACCTCAATCTCAAGAAAGAAGAATTCAAAAGGATCAGGTATGTTTAACTAAAGATTTTTGGTGATCCGAATACTTCTTGTAGTGTAGAAACACCTGGAAGAATGTTTAATTGCATAAAAATCAAAAACTGGACATGGGACATGTTCAGGATCCGGATCGGGCCTTGCAATCCGGATCCCGAAGGGTGTTCGTTCATACACTGGTTCAATCCGGATCGCAGCATCTCATGATCCGGATCCCGAACACTAGTTTTACCTTTTTACTTGCACGATCCGGATCAGGATTTGCAATCCGGATCCCGAACGTTGATGTTTGGTGAAACTGTATGAACGATCCGGATCGGGGACTTCGATCCGGATCCCGAACTAGTGTTTTTCTGGAAACCGTCTTTCTTGCTACTGCAATCCGGATCGCCCAATTCCAATCCGGATCGCCGTCCGTAAAATTTCCAGAAAAGGCTGTTTTTGATCCTTATCTTCTTCCAATGGTTTCTAACCTATAAATAGACCCTTTATTCATTTTTAGGGTATCGGAAAAATACGGGACTTAATAGAAAAATATAGCCGAAAGAAAAAAGATCCACATATAGAGAAGAAAGGAAATCAATAGAATTTATTCTATGTTTCTTCATCTATATTGATTGATTTGATTCTAGGTTTTCCAAACTCAGATTTTGAGTAGAATCAAATCAATGAATACTTAGATGGTATTTCCGATCTATTTCTAATCTAAGTATTCGGCGGATCATCACCACCCAAAAACAACGATTTATCCCAAATCGGCGCGTGGACTCGCGTGGCCTTGTGGATTCAAGGTGCAACCGCTCTCGTGGATTCGGAGCGAGGTACGTTCGTGGATTCGAAGCGTGCTACTGGGTGAAGACCGTGGATTCGGTCGGACGTCGTGGACTCGACGTTGGACGCTGCGGATTCAGCGTTGGACGCAGATCGTGGATTCGAGAAGCGTCGTGGAGCGAGCGGAGAAGATCTACTAGGAGCGTATGGTAAAAGGTTGAGTCGTCTGTGAGTACGTTATATCACCTTGTACGTGTGTTAATTCTAGTGGATTTCGCCGTGTTATCGGTCCCGTGGTTTTTTACTCCGGTTTGGAGTTTTTCCACGTAAAAATCTTGCGTGTTATTTTTATTTCCGCATTGGGTTTTATTGCGCAATGATTTTTTGAGTGTTTATTGTTTACACCTATTCACCCCCCTCTAGGTGTTTTTTCCCCTATTTAGATCCATATTAGTATAACCCAACAAGTGGTATCAGAGCGGGAATAGGGTTGTAAACAATGGTTGAAGGTGGAAACATCAATCGACCCCCTTTCTTTGATGGAACAAATTATGCGTACTGGAAAGTACGGATGAAAGCCTTTTTAATTTCCATCGACGAAAGGGTGTGGCAATCAATTGAATTAGGATGGTCTAATCCAACTGAAATTATTTCTGATGTTCGCACCTTAAAACCTAGGTCGAAATGGACCAAGGAAGAGATAGATTCATCTTCTTACAATGGCAAAGGAATTAATGCTTTATTTAATGCTTTGTCACAAACAGAGTTCTCTCGCGTCTCGGCATGTGAGACTGCGAAAGAAATCTGGGATGTTCTTCAAGTTACGCATGAGGGAACTAACCTTGTGAAGATTCAGAAACTGCAAATGCTTACGAGCAAGTTTGACTCTATTTCTATGGCAGAAAATGAATCTTTCACTGACTATTACACACGATTGCAAGACATCGTAAACTCATGTGCTAACTTGGGAGAGAAGATTCCAGAATTTAAAGTTGTAAGAAAGATATTAAGAACTCTTCCTGAACGATTTCGCCCGAAGGTCGCAGCCATTGAAACAATTAAACACCCGGACGAAATGCGTGTAGAAGAATTAGTTGGTGCATTACAAACTTATGAAATGACATTTCCTACTAACTATTCTTCTGGAAAGGCATCCTCTTCTAAGTCTTCAGGTTATGCATTGAAAACAACAAAGAAGAAGACGCGGATTCATCCTCCTCGGACGATGACGAGAACCTATCTATGGAGGACTTTGAGAAGCAGCTCGCTCTCTTGACAAGGAAGTTTCGCCGCAACTTTCGAAGGGGTAATTCAAGCAAAACTCCATCCTTCGGAAAGTCCAAGAAAGGCAAAGGTTCTTCAAGCTACAAGTCAAGAAAGCAAGAGAACTTCTCAAAGGATAAGAAAAGTTCAGAGGGACAAGTACAGTGCTTCAAATGTCGAGGCTACGGCCACATTGCAACGGAGTGTCCCAACAAGAATCCGGCAAAGAAGAAAGCGATGCAAGTCGTTACTTGGGATGACAACTCAACGTCAAATGAGTCATCCTCAAGTGATGAAGAAGACAACGCGACAGCATTCCACGCGTCCACTACGTCATCACCCTTCATGTGCTTGATGGCAAGTACCTCCGATTCCTTGTCCAACTCCTCCCTGTTGAAAAGAACGCTACGGACAACGAATCGAGCAATTCTGAAGGTGAAGATTTTGCTCTTGCCTACCATAAGCTTTTGAGGGATTCAAAGAAACTGGCAAAGCAAAACCGGAGTTTGAGAGGGAGATTGCAGGATCTCGAAGAAGAAGCAAAAAGGGCATCTTCTCTCTCAAACGCTCTTGAAGTGGAAAGGGATAACTTAGTCAAAACAAATGTTTCCCTTCAAGAGTCCAATGAGCTTTTCGAGAAAGAACATGAGAAATTGGTGGATAAAGCGAATTATTTCTCAAAGCTCTACGACGAGGCTCGACAGGAAAAATGGAAATGACAAAGACCATTCTCCAACTAAAGATGACTTACAGCGATTTTCTTCTGGAAGGAGTAAGTTGGATAGACTTCTTGGTCTTGGTCAAACAAATCGGTTCGGCCTCGGATACACTCAAACTGGAGACGTTCCAAGTTCGAGTGGGACAGTTTTTGTGCCTCAGTCGGTACCTCCTCCTCCGACACCGGAATTCACGACAAGCAACGACAACAAGCCTACCTCATCCTCCTCGGGATCGTCAAGAACTAAGGTATGTTTTCGTTGTGGCATTTCAGGGCACATAAGGAGAAATTGCAAGACGGGAGCCAAACGCACACCTCAAGCACCTCTTGCAATGACTACCAAAAAGGTAATTCCTCAGAAATCAAATGTAAATCATTTGAAGGAAAAGAGCCTTGGTAGTTCACCGCTCAAGACGACATCATCAAGGAGCAGCAATTCTTCAACAAGACGCTTTCACCTAGGAGAATAACTTCACGACCATTACCGACGCATTCCAAAAAGGTTTGGGTGCGCAAAGGTGAAATTTTCCCTTGTCTTGTTACTAATGTTTCCTTGCATGCATATGATAGTTCGTCTTGGTATCTGGATAGCGGGTGTTCCCGTCACATGACCGGTGACAAAAACTGTTTTCAAAACTTTGAGAAAATCTCCGGAGGACTTGTAGTTTTCGGAGATGGTCGGTCTTCCAAAATTGTTGGAAAGGGAACGGTAGCTATTCCGGATGGCCCGATTTTGAAAAATGTGTTATTTGTTCATGGCCTTAAGACTAACCTCATAAGCATAAGTCAACTTTGTGATAATGGTTACTCAGTTAATTTTTCATCTATTGAATGTGTTGTAACTGATAAGAACCATGTTTTCTTTTTAAAAGGGGTTAGATCAGAAAACAATTGTTATGTTGTTCCTAGTAAATTTTCTGAAAAGTGTAACCTAGCTTCTTTGAAAAACAAAAATCTTTGGCACGAAAGGCTAGGTCACATGAACTTTAAGGAACTTGCTAGAATTTCAAACAAAGATGTGGTCAAGGGGGTTCCTAAACTTTCTTTTGAACAAAACATTGTGTGTGGCGGTTGCCAAAAGGGAAAACATGTGGTGACCCGGATCTTTGCCGGGCTTTTACAGTGTGATCGGCAGCTTCTGGAGGCCTACGGGGCATGTCGGCGGTGTTCGTGCGCCAATTTGGACTCAAGTGTTGAATTCCGGGCTTAAAACGGATCACGTGGGTAACCGGAAGATCCCGTCGGATGTTTAGAAGTGTTTCCGCGCAAAATGGATATCAAATTTGGACTCGGCGCGAAATTCAAAATGAAAATAGCTTTCCGGGAGCCTCCGGTGATTTATCGGATGGGAATTTGGCGAAACGGACGTCAAATTCGGATTCAGCGCGCGAAAACGGTCAAGATGGGCTATTTACTTGAATTTTTCGGAGCTTGCTACAGTGTTTTTACTGTTCACGGCCGGAACAGTATTTTCTGGCGATCGCCGGCGGCGGTCGGCGGCGGTCGGCGGCGGCGGGCAGCGGCGGAAGGCGGCGGAGGGCGCTCGGGCAGGCGGCGCGCGGCCGCGGGCAGCGCGCAGGGGCGCGGGCAGGCGCGCGGTCCACGGCGGCGGGCGTGCACTGAGGCGGTGCCACGTGGCAGTTTTTGGTTGGGTGGCTCACGGCACCCGGTCCACGGAACATTTTTGGTGCACGGTGGACCGACAGTGGACACGTGGCAGCATTTGTTTGGCTCGGTGTTGTGCTCCCGGTCCACGCAAGCCGTGGAGTGGGTGCCGTACGCGGGGCAGGTGACCGACCGTGCGCGGTCCACGGGCGGTGCACGGTGGTTGGGGCCACGTGGCGCGCCACCATTGGTGGGCTCACGTGCACCGGGCGCAGCGAAAAATTCCCGGGACTTGTTGGGTATTTTCTGAAAGGAATTTCTGGTTTTTCCCCTTAAGTGCAATCCGAGGGCTCTTCAAGGGGGATTTTGGACCCCTTCGAGCTCTCAGCTCGAAGGGTGATGAGAAGAAGAATTCTTCCCCATGAAGAGGAGATTGCACCTACCAAGTTTCAGGATTTTAGGAGGCTCGAATCCCTGGGTTCCCCATTTTACGGCGCGGTGCGACGTTGCTTTTCCTGTGTTCTTCTTCGGCGCAGCTGCAGTGTTTTAGCTCCCCTGGTCTACCCCGAGCTCCTTCTTCCATGATTCTTGTGCCGAAAGACTCCTAACAGGTAGGGCTTCAACTTTGATTTTGATCGCGCATTCTGATTTTGCTTCTTTGGCTCGGATCCCGAGGTAACAATGGTCCCCCTTTTTCTGTGAGGAATGTGAGGACAGCATCGGAGTATTTTGGCCGTATCTTCGCGCACGAGCGTCTGACGGAGACGAGATTATACAACTTTTTCATCTACAGATCGCAAGGAACGTGCTCGTATTTTTCTTGGAATTTTATGAGATTTATTTCGAGGTGAAAATCACTGTTTTCTCAGTGTACTGTGTGCAGTCTTTTCCGCAGTTTGTTGTTTGGATTACCACCTTGCCGAATTTATAACTTGTCTTACCGAACTCAGATTTGGACGTGCAAGCTACCGTTGCGAAGCTATCGACGCGAGGATCGCTGTGGTATTTTTCTGGGCACTTTCTGCAGGTGGAAATTTAGCAGTTTTGGGACAGATATTGTATGTGATTATAAGAGCATTATTTGGGAGCCTAAGTGTATTTAGTGGATTTTGTATTGTACCAGGAGTGTTGCGGGTGTGCTGAACTTGTTGGGGCAAGGGTTTGGAGTTTCTGGTATTTTCAGCTGTACGGGACCGGACAGTTCGCACTTCAGGTGGGTGGTTGCTTTACTCCTCTTTTCTGATATACCCACTAGGAATATTAGAGTGATCCCCTTTATTGGACATGTTGAATGGTCACCTAATGAACATGCATGCTTAACTAAATAATTGTGAGCCTATCTTATGGAAAATATGTTATATTGGGAACTTGATATGTTGGAACTTATACATGCTTTATGGACATCGTTTTAGCATTTAACCTTGCATAAGGGGGGGGAATGTACTTTCATATGGTGATACTGTGAGGTGTCTTGCGGAAGGGTACCACTTGAGGATATTTTTTTTGGACAGGCATAGGGGATGGTTTATATGAGGATGATTAGCAGATTATGGACAGGTGTGGTCGGATTATGATTTTAGCATGATGATTATACCCAGGTGAAGCTATTAATTGTTACGCTGGTCGAACCACTATTTGTCACAAGTTTCTCCTATCTCTCTTGAGGACATAGGCTGGCTTATTTGGACATTTTGTAGGGCCATTTCTTGTCGCCACACTTTATGTGGGATTTGATTTAGAAGAAACATATTTCCTTCTTCATCCCCTATTCTTTAGTCAGGTGACTATGTGTTGCTCGGGTTTGAGCAGGGGATTGGCATTGTGTAGCCGGGGCCTAGATTTTAGCCTCTGGGGTATTATGGTTACCGCGGATAGTAGGCGGGGGACCAGATGTCATATGTGGGACATGTTTGTGATCCCGGGTGTTGTTGTGAAACCCTACTTTTGATTACCCTCTAGGCATTGGAGTAGTTTCTATGATTAGAAGGCTGATTAGTAAATTGTGGGCTTTGGGCATGCATTTTAGACAGGCACAGGCTATCTTTTATTTACTACTCTTATACTTTTATCAGCATGCTTTAGCAAGGTAAAAACTTCTCGACTTCTCTTTTATATTATATCATCTTGGGACATTTGCATGCTTGTATGGTCAGCTAGATAGGCCATCTTTTTCTGCTACACTATCATGCTGGAACTGACATAGGAGAAAACCATTTTTGTTATTCTTTTTCCTTTCATTTGAGGCTCAGGGTATTTGCAGCTCGTGCGCGAGCAGGTGGATAGGATAGTGTAGTCAGGTTCTTGGGTTTTGGGACAGGCAGGGTATTGCGGCAACCGCGGACATTGGGCGGTTGACCGGAGATTTCTTATGCATCAGATTGGGTATCGGGTCTCTTGTGGATGGAGTTCCCACGGTTTGTCTATCTCGCACCAGGTTGAGATCGGGTCTTTCTTTAGTGGATGGAGTTTTCCACTTTGATCATAGTCATGATCCAGTCCTGCTATTATGAGACAGTGGTTACAGAGATGCTTGTTACAGTGATACTTTACTCGTGTGGGTCGCTCCCCTCGAGTGCCACTCCGGAGTAGGCTTTCCACGGTGCAGAGCGCCGGGCACCATGCTGGGTTTTGAGTCCTTGGGACTCCTTTGCTTCGGTGTTATGCGTAGGCTGGCATACCCGTCGCGGCAGAGCAGGCAGTACCAGTGTTTACTGGTGGTCAGATTGGGTTATTCTGGCAGACATTTATTTTCTGATGCATACATTTAGCTATTCTATTAGCTCGGCATTTTAGAGGCATTCTAGTGGTAGCTTTTCATCAGGAGTCTCATTCTTTTTGCATACCGCCTTTGTTTCCCTTTGCCTCTGGTTGACCTAGTGGGCGTATCAGAGTTTGAGGTTTTACCCACTAGGGGAGGCTACTGGTTTACTAGTAGTTCTCACCCCCATTCTTCTTTCCTCTTTTTCTTTTCCCTTGTTTTGCAGTGTCTTCTGCGGGTGCTACTGGGCTTTCAGTGGCGGGTCGAGGAGAGAGGACGGCTGAGTAGATAGATCTCGAGGCAGGATGAGCGTGTTAGCTGGACTGTTGGTGTACCCATATTTTCCTCAGACGGTTGTACTTTCACTTTTGGGACTGGCTTTTGCCAGCAGGTTGTATTTGTTATTTTGTGAGCTGGGAGAGACTGATGTATCATTTATACAGATGTATTGTATTTTATTTCCAGCTTCAGTCTGAGATGTATTAGTTTTAGTTCAGCTCTGTTTTTATTGCTCTTTTATTATATCTTTTTATCTGAGCAGGTTGTTGACGCTTCGTGTACACGGGAAATACCGTGTGCACGGCGGATCTGTAGACGGGCCCGGGTTCTGGTTTACACCCGGGGCGTGACAAAACAGTCAAGGACTGCACACAAGAACTTGAACCACATAGGTACAAAACGGCCTTTGGAACTTTTACACATGGACTTAATGGGGCCAACTCGTCAACCATCCTTGGGAGGTAAATGGTATATTTTCTTATTGGTTGATGATTTCTCTAGATATTCTTGGGTAGCATTTTTGAAAGAGAAAGCTGATACTTTTGATTCTTTTCACGACATCTGCCATCGTATTATGATTGAAAAGAATGAAAAGATTACTCGAGTTAGAAGTGATAGAGGCGGAGAATTCATAAATTCAAAATTCATTGATTTTTGCATTTCAAATGGCATTAAACATGAATTCTCAGCGCCCTATACACCTCAACAGAATGGTGTAGTCGAGCGCAAAAACAGGGTCGTACAGGAGATGGCTCGTGTTATGCTTCATAGCCGGAACCTACCGTTATATTTTTGGGCTGAAGCGGTGAACACGGCTGTCTATGTAATTAATCGAGTGTATTTGCGCCCGGGGACTTTGAATACACCATATGAACTATGGTTTTGTAGAAAACCTAACATCAAATATTTTCGTATCTTTGGGAGTCGGTGTTTTATTTTACGTGACCGCGAGAATCTTGGAAAATTTGACTCTCGAAGTGACGAAGGGATTTTCTTAGGTTATTCTACAAACAGCAGAGCATATCGAGTTTTTAACTTAGAATCTAAGACGATCGTAGAATCGATAAATGTTAAGGTAGATGAAGCTTTTCACTTTGAATCTGAAAAATCTACCCTCGATATCTCTCTTGATGATGATACACCTGCTAATGCATCTTCTTCTAACAATTCTTTCGATAATAATGATGCATCTAACGGTTCTTCAAGTTTATCTGATGTGCAGGAATCATCTCGTGTACCTCCGACTACTCCGTTACCTCAAACGTTACGCATCTCCAAGGATCATCCTGAATCGAACATCATTGGAGATCCACAAGAAGGAGTTAGAACTCGGAGACAATTGGTTTGCGGATTCGCATGCTACGTATCTCAAATCGAACCAAAGAATGTTGATGAAGCTCTTCAAGATGACTACTGGATTGAAGCAATGCAGGAAGAGCTCCATCAATTTGAGCGAAACAAAGTCTGGGAATTAACGAAGCCTCCGAAGCAACACAATGTGATAGGTACCAAATGGATTTTCAAGAACAAGAAAAATGAAGATGGTACTATCATCAGGAACAAAGCAAGGTTAGTTGCTCAAGGCTACTCTCAAGTAGAAGGTATAGACTTTGATGAAACTTTCGCCCCTGTAGCTAGACTCGAGTCCATTCGTATCTTATTTGCGATAGCTTGTCATTTTAAAATCAAATTATTTCAAATGGACGTTAAGAGCGCCTTTTTAAATGGGTTTTTAAATGAGGAAGTTTATGTGGCTCAACCGAAAGGTTTTGTGGACCATAAACTACCTAACCATGTTTTTCGTCTGAAAAAGGCTCTTTACGGTCTGAAACAAGCACCGCGAGCATGGTACGAAAGGTTGACAAAGCACCTTTTGGAAAAGGGCTATACTCGAGGGGGAGCTGACAGGACTCTCTTTGTGAAGCATTATCAAAACAATTTCATTGTAGCACAAATCTATGTCGATGACATTGTATTTGGCGCAACAAGAGATAATGATGCTTCTAAATTCGCGGAGACCATGGAAAGCGAATTTGAGATGTCCATGATGGGCGAATTGACTTATTTTCTTGGATTACAAGTTAAACAAAACGATGAAGGTATTCACTTGTGTCAATCCAAGTATGCAATGGAGTTGGTCAAAAAGTTTGATCTAGAAAATTCTAAGGATTTTCCGACTCCAATGGGAACTAGCCATAAGGGACTTGGAAGTGAATCACATAGTGAGAATGTAGACGAGAAACTGTATCGCAGTATGATTGGAAGTCTACTATATCTCACGGCTAGTCGCCCGGATATATCCTTCAGTGTTGGGATTTGCGCGAGATATCAATCAGCACCGAAGGAGGTTCACCTGAAAGCGGTGAAACGGATCATCCGGTATATCAAAGGTACAATAAGTTTCGGAATTTGGTATCCTATGGGAACAAGTTTGGATATTGTTGGATACTCAGATGCCGATTGGGCTGGATCGGTGGATGATCGGAAAAGCACGAGTGGTGCATGCTTCTATCTTGGCCATTGCCTTGTTGCATGGCACAGTAAAAAGCAGAACTGCATAGCACTCTCGACTGCCGAAGCGGAGTACATTTCTGCAGGAAGTTGTTCAACCCAATTGATTTGGATGAAAAGCGTGTTGAGCGATTTCCGGATTTCAGCATCTTCGGTAACCATTTTTGTGACAACACTAGTGCTATTAACATTTTAAAAACCCTGTGTTGCACTCTAGAACAAAACATATTGAACTTAGATATCATTTTCTTAGAGAGCTAGTTGAATCAAATATTCTTCAACTGTCATATATTTCAACTGAGGATCAATTAGCTGATATCTTAACAAAACCTTTGGATCAAAAACGTTTTATTCACTTGCGTAAAGCAATTGGCATGCTTTCCTTGAAATAACCTTTTTGAAACTTTTTGCTTAGGTTAGGTTTTGTTTTTGTTTTGTTCTTTATCTATGCTTGTGCATAGGACATTAATTGAGCATAAATCATAATTGACTTTAATTGCATCCTTTTCATGCATTTAGAAATTTATTATGCTTTTGATATCATAATATTTCAATGTTGCAATGATCATTTATGTTAATTAAGTCATCTTTTAAGTGATCAAAGTCAATTTCTCTCTCAATGATCTCTTGGTATAGTCATTATCTTATTTGATTGCTTAGTCGAGTATGAATGCGAGATCAATTTTTGGTTGAATACCTTATATATTAAATAATTGATAGCCAATTGAGGGGGAGTCAAAGAAAAGTAAAATGCTCAAAAGATGTGGAAAGAGTTACATCCCAATGAGGAGTGTGAAAACTACCACCACATGGAGGAAAAAGAAAAAGAAAAAGATACCCCATGAATGCAAAGCAAATTTTTGTTTTAAAAATTGTTGATGAAATGCATATTGAAATACTTGACTCAGTCATATTTCATGGTTGGTATAAGGTGGGATTTTTGATAAAAGATGCTCAAAGAGCCACTCCTTCAACAGATTGTCTAGATATATTATCTAACTTATCTGGGATTTCAAACATCTATTGATCTTGGTATTTCATTTTCTTTACCAAAATTGATGATTTGATAAAGGCATTACGCATAAGATCAGGATAGATGTGATTGAAGTTGTTCAACTTTAAGTGTTTTAATTTTCATAAATTTTCGTTTCATTTTTGAGTATTTTTGATAGATTTTGTATAATCTATTTCTTGTTGTATGAAACGATGATTTTTGTTTAAAGTTGATATGCTAAAGTGCTTACATACTTTTTCTGGATTTTATGGAATTTTTCTAAAATTTTCTGAAGAAAAAGGTGGAGCCGATCCGGATCGGGCAAGTGATCCGGATCCCGAACGCAGGCTTCTTCCTGCGGGTAGCCGATCCGGATCGAAATCTCGATCCGATCCGGATCACGGCTAGGGTTTTTAATAGAACCAAAGGGTTTTGAATTCTTTTACCCTAATCTTTTGTTCTCAAGTCTCTAGAGCTTCTCTCTCTAGAATCCTTGCATCTTGGAGCTTTCCTAACTCAAGTTCTTCGAATCCAAGTAAGTTTTATTGATCAAAATCTCGTTTTTCACAGGTTTTCTCTATTTTCTTCAAAACGTGATGAGATCTTTCTATCTTTTTCGTTTGTGAATGGTTTTTGGTCAAATTTCTTTTGAAATAAGAACTCTGGGTAGATTAGTTTTGATTATATGCTGGGTTTTCACCTGATTAACGAATTTTTGGGCTTCGATTTCAAAAATCTCGGTTTTAGGGCATATAATGGGAATTTTTGAAAATCATGAAATTGATCCACTTTTAAAATTCTTTTTGCAAAACTAATTTGATTCTTAGCTTCTCTACATGATTATGATTGTTTGGGTACAATTTTTCAAATTTTTGAAAATTAACAATTTTTCATGTTCTTGAGTTGGTCTTCACGGGATACTTTCTCTAAACTCAAGGCACTTTGTTCAATGGCATTCTCTTGGATCATTCTTCTCCTGGCTTCTATGGTACATACTCGAGCTACAAACAAATTGAAAAGAGCCAAGAAACTTCAACGAAAAGGCGAGTTTGTTCAGATCAGTGACACCGAAGTGGAAGCAGATTATCATGAGGTAGATTGGACTGAATTGACAGATGATGATGACTCTTTGCCTAAACAAAAGGCGTCTGATGGTTCAAAAGGAAAAGCTTCTGATGGTTCAAAAGGAAAAGCACCCATGGACACAGGAAAAGCACCTATGGCTGCACCAACCATCTCTGTGAAAAGAAAACGATTAACTAAACGCTTTGGACTACGACGAGACGCTGATGTTGACACGCCAAAAGTTCCTGACTCCCCGCCTCGTGTGGAAGGAGTGTTCGTCAGCATGGATCGCCTTCGAGCTTTTGAACGTCGTGAATGCATCGGAGAACGACATGTCAACATTGAAGCTCTCCGGGATCACTCACCAGAGTTTGGAACTTTAATTGAACAAGCAAATCTCATCCAAGTTTGCCGATTCCCCGAATTACTTGGGTATTGTCTGTATCGTGTAAGGACCTTTTACACGAATGCAAGACATCTTCAAGAAGATGAACGTGGATCAATGCATTTCTATACAAATATCCAAGGGATGAAACTTAAAATCACACCGCAGTTAATCGGCGAATTCCTTGGAATGGAATCTAACACATCGGGGCTCAACTTTTTGAAGGGAAGAAGTTTGACGAATGCCTTGTGGCAAACTGTGATAGACAAAATTTGTTTGGAAGGGACTAAACCAGCTGATGGTAAAAGTGTAAATGTCACGCCCCGGGGGTTTAAATGCGCGGAAGAAGAGCCACCGATGCCCCCAAATGAGTATATATTTTTTTTTTTTTGAAAACCTTTATTCCCCGGCGCGTGCCCAGACCCGCCGCATACACAAAGTTTACTCTACAAACGGGCAGAGTCTCCTTTGTATATGCACGGCGTCCTGACTACATCATATATTCATCTCAAGCATTAACCACACTAATCGAGGTACAAACACATACATCATGCCTTCCAAATGTTCCATCAACTTTTACACAAAGAAGAAGGGCCGACTGCTTCGAAAGGATAAATAATCGCAAGGTTTTAAAAGCGACGCCCACACGGCGCCGTTATTTTTGAAAACTGTTTCGAAACCACATAAATCCACAGAGTTTTGGAAAACGGCACCCACCCGATGCCGACTTTTGTAAAACCAGTTCAAAACCACATAAATTCCACAGGGTTTTAAAATCCGGTGCCCACACGACACCCACGTTTTAAAAGCAGTTTTCGCAAACGGTTTTATTTTTCTTTGCATCACATTGTTTAAAACGGCCCAGTAAGGAATAGAATAACATTCAATAACGTATATGAAAAGAAAGGCAACATCCACTTCGACCCCACGGGGGTGTCGCAATCCACAGCTAACTAATATGAATAATGAAATAAAGCATCAGGGGAAAAGAATCACTGTGTCTGAAGTCAACTAATGTCAGAACAGCACCCTCGCGGCCTCACCGGTGCTCTAGCACTCGCCCCTGGACGAACCTGTCACGAAGTGGGAAGTCAGTGACTAGAAATAGTATGATAAGCAAAAAGACTAGAAAACATAGCAAACCATCGCAACCGGAGCAACCGTCTCTCTCAAACACCGCCTACAATGATCACACCCTGTACAATAGCAAAACCGGGCACCTTTCCCGACCACCACACCGGGCCCCCACCCCGGTGTCCCCTGCCGAGCACCTGCCTCGGCCGCCGAGCACCTACCCCAGCACCACCGCTCACACCCCCCACCTATGAGGGCCCCCATTCCTAACGCCACCATCGCGTGGGGTACACGGGTCAACGTACCACTTTTCCGGTCGTTCCCACCTTGCCGACGGCTACGAGAGGGAAGCAAAAGAAGAGAGGAGAAATAAGAAAAACCCTAAGCCCCCCCCTCTTTTTCTCTCGAATAAGTATATTTCAAAACCGTGCGGACCCAACACGGATCCCGGGGCACTTACTAGGGGGTCCAAACTTCAAAAATTTATTCTGGATGAACCGGGAGTCGGAAACCGAAACCGAAAGCGTCCCCGCGCTCCGTTTCGCGAGTTCTACAGCCGAAAATTGTCCGCGAGCCCCGACGGACTATTCGGAAAGACACCAAAATTAGTCCCTCAGTCGGACGTCATGAGAAGAGGGATAACGGGAAAAGTCAAAGAAAGGCTAGGTCTTACACCACTCACCGCTAAAAACAAGTTTCGTCCTCGAAACTTAACCCTCACCTGCGGTGAAGAGGTCCGGGTAGCACTCCCTCATCTTTGACTCTGGTTCCCAGGTTGCCTCACGCTCTTCTTGATTGTTCCAAGGTACCTTCACGTAAGGAATTGTCCGACTTTGTAGTTTCTTGTCCACTCGTGCTAGGATTCGCATTGGCACATCATCAAAGCTCAGGTCCTCTTTAAGCTCAGTCGCGGAGGCGTCGAGCACCCGCGACGGATCAGGGAGATATTTCCTGAAGCATGGACACGTGGAACACGTCATGAACTCGGTCTAGGTTCGGCGGTAGGGCGAGGCGGTAAGCCACCGGGCCGATGCGCTCCAAAATCTCGAATGGTCCCACGTACCGGGGGCTCAGCTTGCCCCTCAACCCAAATCGCTTCACCCCCTTTGACGGCGAAACCCGCAATAACACGTGCTCTCCCACCCGAAATTCCAAGTCGCGACGTCTCCGGTCTGCGTAGCTCTTTTGCCGGCTCTGGGCAGTCGTCAACCGTTGCCTGATAAGACGCACCTTTTCCTCCGTTTCCACCCCCACGTCCGGTCCCAAAGACCTCCGCTCCCCCAGATCGTCCCAACAGACCGGGGATCTGCAGCGTCTGCCGTACTGTGCTTCGTACGGCGCCATCTGGATACTCGCTTGGTAGCTGTTGTTGTAAGCGAACTCTACAAGGGGTAGGTAGCGCGATCATCCGTCTCCCAAATCCAGTACGCAAGCCCGGAGCATATCCTCGAGAATCTGGATCACCCGCTCGGATTGTCCATCCGTCTGGGGGTGAAAGGCTGAGCTGAAATGCAACTGGGTCCCCAGGGCTCGTTATAGGCTCCGCCAAAAGTTCAAAACAAACCTCGTGTCTCTATCTGAGGTAGTAGATGTCGGTATCCCAAGTAGCCTCACAATCTCGCCGAGGTATACTTGCGCCAATCGGTCGCGCGTCCAGGTCGTGTGGATGGGTAGGAAGTGAGCTGACTTAGTTAGCCGATCTACGACGACCCAGATCGCGTCGTGCCCCTGCTGCGAACGCGGGAATCCGGTGACAAAGTCCATCGTGATTTGTTCCCACTTCCATTCGGGCACAGGTAGTGGTGGCAATTTCCCCGCCGGTCGCTGATGCTCGGCTTTCACTTGCTGGCAAATCAGGCAGCGTGCTACTAACAGCGTCACGTCCCTCTTCAGCTTTGGCCACCAGAAGGTCTGTCTGAGATCCCCGTACGTCTTGGTGCCTCCTTCTAAGCGCCCTTTTCTGCTAAACGCGTCCGCCACTACGTCTGCCTTCCCGGGGTGGTATCGGATTCTTCAATCGTAGACCTTCAGTAACTCCAGCCACCCCCGTCGCAGATTCAGTTCCTTTTCGTGATCCTTTAGTCGCCTAGAGGCGTAGGCTATTACTTTTCCCTGTTGCGTCAGAACACCCCCAAGACCAACTCTTGATACGTCGCAGCACACTTCGTAGTTTTTCCCGGGGTCGGCAGCACTAGCATAGGCGCCCTGGTTAGCCTTTCCCTTGGTTCCTCAAAGCTTTCCTGGCATCGCGTCATCCACACAGCTTTTCTCCTTTCTTGGTCAACCGGTTTGCAAGGGACCGCAACTTTCGAGGAACCCTCGACGAAACGTCTGAAATGCCCCGCCCATGAAAACTACGAATCTCCGTCACTGACGTCGGCGGCTGCCAACCGGTCACCGATTCCACTTTCTCAGGGTCCACGGCGATCCCCTCGCCGAGATCACGGGCCCCAGGAATCCCACTTCGCGTAGCCCGAACTAGCACTTTTTCGAGCTTAACGAACAACATCTGCTCCGGTCTTACTTTCGTACCCGTGGGACGGTCGGGCGCCTGGACGGTGCCTCCAACCCATCACTGGGGGCCCGTAACCGGTATCAGGTGGTAGGGTGCAAGGGAGGAGACAGCTTACCGCCCGAAGCCTATTTCAGCCAGGTCCGAAGGGGGCAACTAAAAGGGACCTGAAGTTTAAGAAGGAAGAAAGGGACCGTGGGTACGCCAAGCAACCTCTCATGGTGATCGCCCTCCAGTCAAGTACGGGAACCGAAACGGTCGACTAAACGAATGGTAGAACTAAAAGTAGGAGAGCTCGCAAGGGTCTGGTAGGGGCGGGTTGCTCCGGCCCAGGGGGGCTCCTATCTAGACAAGAGAGGGAAAAGCAAAAACAATAAAATACGTACCTGTCAGTCCCTACTTTGGGACGTCGCGTCGTCTGCCGGTACGGCCGGGGAGGTCCGCCCACAACCTTTGGGCCAGCGTCGCACCGCGTGATGGGGTAGGGGTCTGCCGTCCAAGGAGTCCGCGGATGGCTGGTCGCCGGGCGAGTCCTTTGTCTGCACGGGGGCCGCAGCGCTCTCTGTTTCTCTCTGCGATGGTGGCGCGGCGGCGGAGGCAGGGGTTGGCCCCTGGGGGCAGGAGAGATACGTGTGATCTGGCAAGCCGCACCGGTTACAATAGTGGTACCTCCAGGTGCATTCCGTCACCGGGTGCGCGCCCTTGCAAATGACGCAGGGTCCTGGTTGTACGTGCGCGCTTCCCTTGAGCCCTCGCTCGTCCTCCGGTGCTTGCCTTGGGCGAAGATTTGGCCGGCTCTCTGGATCGGTGCCCCCTTGAGAGGTGGGGGCAGTAGTTCCCTTAGGCTCAACCTGTCGCGGCGCCGGGGGTCTGCTGACGGTCGGCCTCAGAGGGCACTCATGGCGCGTGTGGCCCGGCCTGCCACATCGGAAGCAATGTCCATCCCGCCACGGGCAATTCGTCATGGGGTGTGCGTTGCCGCAAATGACGCACGGCTTCGGTGGCCTAGGTTCCTCCTCCGTTGTCTGCCCGAGGTTCTGCCCAGCTCTCGGGCGTTTGCTCGCCCGGCCCCTCCGATGGGGGTCCTCGGCCGATCCGAGGTGAGAGTATTCCTGCCGGGCGCGCTCCACGTTGGTATGCACGGCCAAGCTAGCGACCTCCTGGAGGGTGGGAGGGCCCGTCGGTGGCGTCCCGAGAGGGGCGACGCCTCTGCTGCCGCCCCGGAATCGGTCGACGCCCTCGAGTTCCTGTATCAGCATGCTGAGGCGCTCCACGAGAGTCAGCAATTGCCCAGCCACGTCGCGCAGCTGGTTGCGGAGCAGGCGATTGGCTTCGTCGGCGAGATCCATTTCCGTCGTCGGTTGCTTGCTGAGTCCGCCCTCTATCTGTATACACGCAAAGGAAGTCAGCTTTAGCCTTTGCTAACAAGTACGGAACCACGAACCACCTAATGAAAGAAAGGGCCCGGACTCCCCCCCCCGATCACTCGCGTTCTACTTGACTACCCCAGCTCATCTCATTAATCAGTAGTTAGTGTATTGCGCCCCGTGGATGTTGGGCCCCGACTATTGTGGTTAAAGCTGTCCCTCTCTGATACCATCTTAATCTGTCACGCCCCGGGGGTTTAAATGCGCGGAAGAAGAGCCACCGATGCCCCCAAATGAGTATATATTTTTTTTTTTTTGAAAACCTTTATTCCCCGGCGCGTGCCCAGACCCGCCGCATACACAAAGTTTACTCTACAAACGGGCAGAGTCTCCTTTGTATATGCACGGCGTCCTGACTACATCATATATTCATCTCAAGCATTAACCACACTAATTGAGGTACAAACACATACATCATGCCTTCCAAATGTTCCATCAACTTTTACACAAAGAAGAAGGGCCGACTGCTTCGAAAGGATAAATAATCGCAAGGTTTTAAAAGCGACGCCCACACGGCGCCGTTATTTTTGAAAACTGTTTCGAAACCACATAAATCCACAGAGTTTTGGAAAACGGCACCCACCCGATGCCGACTTTTGTAAAACCAGTTCAAAACCACATAAATTCCACAGGGTTTTAAAATCCGGTGCCCACACGACACCCACGTTTTAAAAGCAGTTTTCGCAAACGGTTTTATTTTTCTTTGCATCACATTGTTTAAAACGGCCCAGTAAGGAATAGAATAACATTCAATAACGTATATGAAAAGAAAGGCAACATCCACTTCGACCCCACGGGGGTGTCGCAATCCACAGCTAACTAATATGAATAATGAAATAAAGCATCAGGGGAAAAGAATCACTGTGTCTGAAGTCAACTAATGTCAGAACAGCACTCTCGCGGCCTCACCGGTGCTCTAGCACTCGCCCCTGGACGAACCTGTCACGAAGTGGGAAGTCAGTGACTAGAAATAGTATGATAAGCAAAAAGACTAGAAAACATAGCAAACCATCGCAACCGGAGCAACCGTCTCTCTCAAACACCGCCTACAATGATCACACCCTGTACAATAGCAAAACCGGGCTCCTTTCCCGACCACCACACCGGGCCCCCACCCCGGTGTCCCCTGCCGAGCACCTGCCTCGGCCGCCGAGCACCTACCCCAGCACCACCGCTCACACCCCCCACCTATGAGGGCCCCCATTCCTAACGCCACCATCGCGTGGGGTACACGGGTCAACGTACCACTTTTCCGGTCGTTCCCACCTTGCCGACGGCTACGAGAGGGAAGCAAAAGAAGAGAGGAGAAATAAGAAAAACCCTAAGCCCCCCCCTCTTTTTCTCTCGAATAAGTATATTTCAAAACCGTGCGGACCCAACACGGATCCCGGGGCACTTACTAGGGGGTCCAAACTTCAAAAATTTATTCTGGATGAACCGGGAGTCGGAAACCGAAACCGAAAGCGTCCCCGCGCTCCGTTTCGCGAGTTCTACAGCCGAAAATTGTCCGCGAGCCCCGACGGACTATTCGGAAAGACACCAAAATTAGTCCCTTAGTCGGACGTCATGAGAAGAGGGATAACGGGAAAAGTCAAAGAAAGGCTAGGTCTTACAGTAAAATCCAAACATCTTCGACTGGAGTACCGTTTTCTAAATTTCATCACGTGTTACAACATTCTACCTAACATGCAGACCAAGGTCGTGAGATGGGAGAGACTGCTGTTCCTATATCTCATAGGTCATCCCTCTGAGGCTGTAGGATTGAACATGAATATTCCCTACATAATTTGGAATAGAATGTCAAGATATATTGTGCATCCTCATCCCTCTGAGCGACTTCCGTTTCCATTACTCATCATGAAGATCTTACAAAAGTTTGACATTGATATAAGCTCGACATCATACCAACACAGTTGCGGGATGATAGATGAGTCAACAATTGTGAAGTCACTTCACAAATTACCACATGTTACTTCGACAACTTCCTCTGGAAAGAAACCTTGTGTCAGCACCTCGGCCTCACCGTCTCAACAAGAACCCGACGCAGATGATGAAGCATCACTAACTTCGATTTTCAAGCAACAACAACGACTATCCGTCAAGCAAGAACAGATTTCGAAGGAACAGCAAAGAATTTCCAATGAGCTTGAACTCATCACGGCAGCTCATATTACCATAACTAAGAAGGTCAATTCAATGAACAAGCGAGTGAAAAAGATGTTCTTTAAAATGGGTTGCACGAGCTCTGAAGACTCGGATTCTGATGATTGATTACTTTTTGACTCATTTTCTTTCTTTTCTTTTTGTGCAGGATTTTACTTTTTAGGATTTAGTTTTATTCTTACTTTGCGTTAGTTTTAGTTCTCAGGTTTTTCATGTTAATGGAACTTTTAACTCTCCTTACATTTTGTAGTTTTGACTACGTTTTGGCTTTGTTTCTGTGACAAAAAGGGGGAGAGAGTTTAGAGAGAACTTGAACAATGACATGAACAATGATGATGTGAAAACTGTGTGAATGTGTGAACATTAAGGTAAGTATGACTTCATCAACTTCAACTTTGCTTTTATCTTGTGATTTGTTGCATGTCCCTACTAACTATTCGACTAACTATTTGGGCATGTAATATGACTAACAAGTTGATGTTGGACTAACATTTTGTGACATTTGGTTTTTGAATGCATAAAAGATATGTTGGTTTTTGTCTATGATTCTCTTACATATCTGAATTCTCAAATGTCATGATGATCATATAAACTCTATCTCTGTATTTGGTTTTGTATGTTTCAATTCTTGAGGTATCTAACGATTTCTTTTGTCAAGAATGATTTCTTTGTGCAGAGAGTACAGATGTCTAAGTCTAGAGTCTGTTTTAGGAGTTTATCTCATGTTTTTAAATTTTTGGATCTCCATTGTAAATTTTTGTTGTATGGTGATAGCAACAAAAATATCTTTTTGAATTTTCTTTAGTGGATTTGTGTTTTGTCACGAAACCGCCAAAGGGGGAGATTGTTACGGAATTTGAGTTGGCGTATTTCGTGAAAGTGTTAAGTCTTGAAGATTGAAGATGAAAGAACTTTGGATCATATACCTCAATCTCAAGAAAGAAGAATTCAAAAGGATCAGGTATGTTTAACTAAAGATTTTTGGTGATCCGAATACTTCTTGTAGTGTAGAAACACCTGGAAGAATGTTTAATTGCATAAAAATCAAAAACTGGACATGGGACATGTTCAGGATCCGGATCGGGCCTTGCAATCCGGATCCCGAAGGGTGTTCGTTCATACACTGGTTCAATCCGGATCGCAGCATCTCATGATCCGGATCCCGAACACTAGTTTTACCTTTTTACTTGCACGATCCGGATCAGGATTTGCAATCCGGATCCCGAACGTTGATGTTTGGTGAAACTGTATGAACGATCCGGATCGGGGACTTCGATCCGGATCCCGAACTAGTGTTTTTCTGGAAACCGTCTTTCTTGCTACTGCAATCCGGATCGCCCAATTCCAATCCGGATCGCCGTCCGTAAAATTTTCAGAAAATGCTGTTTTTGATCCTTATCTTCTTCCAATGGTTTCTAACCTATAAATAGACCCTTTATTCATTTTTAGGGTATCGGAAAAACTTACGGGACTTAATAGAAAAATATAGCCGAAAGAAAAAAGATCCACATATAGAGAAGAAAGGAAATCAATAGAATTTATTCTATGTTTCTTCATCTATATTGATTGATTTGATTCTAGGTTTTCCAAACTCAGATTTTGAGTAGAATCAAATCAATGAATACTTAGATGGTATTTCCGATCTATTTCTAATCTAAGTATTCGGCGGATCATCACCACCCAAAAACAACGATTTACCCCAAATCGGCGCGTGGACTCGCGTGGCCTTGTGGATTCAAGGTGCAACCGCTCTCGTGGATTCGGAGCGAGGTACGTTCGTGGATTCGAAGCGTGCTACTGGGTGAAGACCGTGGATTCGGTCGGACGTCGTGGATTCGACGTTGGACGCTGAGGATTCGGCGTTGGACGCAGATCGTGGATTCGAGACGCGTCGTGGAGCGAGCGGAGAAGATCGACTAGGAGCGTATGGTAAAAGGTTGAGTCGTCTGTGAGTACGTTATATCACCTTGTACGTGTGTTAATTCTAGTGGATTTCGCCGTGTTATCGGTCCCGTGGTTTTTTTTACTCCGGTTTGGAGTTTTTCCACGTAAAAATCTTGCGTGTTATTTTTATTTCCGCATTGGGTTTTATTGCGCAATGATTTTTTGAGTGTTTATTGTTTACACCTATTCACCCCCCTCTAGGTGTTTTTTCCCCTATTTAGATCCATATTAGTATAACCCAACAGCCACGTGGCGCGCCCCCGGTCCATGCCTCCCCGCGCACTCCCGCAGACCGAGCGCACCAGAGCCGCCCAATCAGGTGCTGCCACGTGGACACCCGCCGGTCCACGCGCCCCGCGGTGCACCCCGGCCCATTCCCCTGTGCTCCGTGGACCCAGCTGCGTGCGCCGGCCAATCAGGGCCTGCCACGTGGCACCCCCGCCGGTCCACGGCTCCCCCATGCACCAGAAATCCAATAAATTTTTCGGGAGTCCGTTTTTGGGCATCCGGACTCAGAATTTAGCAAACAAAAAGCCATTTTCAAGCGTTTTTCCGCGCTGAATCCAAATCCACCCTCCGTTTGGCCTAAATCCTTTTCTAAAATTCGGCAAAAGCAACCGAGGGCCAATACAGCTAATCAAAGCTCACAGGGTCCATCTGTGGCATCCCTTTGATGCACTATGGGCCAGATACACCATCAACAGGTGTTTGCACAGTGGATTCATGGAAAAAAGCTGCATGGGGTTCAGGGGTCCTACACAATAACTACCCACCTGGCACGCAAAACCATACCTAAAAAGCCTCCTTGCTGTCCACAGTCCTCTACCCTCGCAACTCGTCGAAAATAGTGCACAACTGTACAGAATAACACACCCAGAGTAAACACAAATCCCAAAAATACAGCCTTTGCTGTTTTTCCAAACAGCACAAAAAGGAGGGATTTTCACCTCTGTACAGTGCTCCGAAAAATCCAGAAAAATTACGGTTGCGTTCCTTGCAACGAGTAGATCGAAATCGACTACTTATATGCCTTGATCCGATGCTCCTAGGTCAAGATATAAATCGAACAAGCCGGTGCTGTCCAGAAAAACACCACAGCAAAAAGAGGGTCAAAGGTGCCTCGGGAACCATGCAAAAGTGTGAAATGGAGCGAAGTGATCAACACGAAAAACAAAGCCTTACCTCTTAGGAACACACTGTCGAAGAAATCACCTAAAAATTCCTCCTGGTTTGCACATAGGAATTTTCCAACTGAACTGTGACGGAAAATGGGCCGAAACTGAAAATCGTCGCAGTACGCCGTGTCGCAGATAACTCGCTGTCGGCAACTCCAAAAATTCTAAAACTTCTAGGGGAGATGGAGGACAGAGAGAGGAACAACTTTCATAGAGACCACAAGCTCATTTTCTCCCTCTAGAATTCGAAATTGCAGAGTGAAGAGGGAGGTGGAATTTATAATGGGCCAAATTCCTATTCGGGCTCCACACCAGATCCCAGGCCAAAACAGGAAACAGCAAATCTGTCCATTCATATTACGCCGCGTGTCCCAGAACACGAAACAGCCATGAAAGCCTCCTCAGAAGCTGCCACGTGTCCCAGCCACCCACGTGTTTCGCGTGCCTCGAGCACGTGGGCGGCGTGCACCCGCCAATGGGAACATGCCACGTGTCCCCACGCGATTCACGTGGTCCACGCTTCCGATCTACGCGCCGGGTCTTCCGGAATGTATCGGCCAATCACAGCATGCCACGTGTCAAGCCGCCGCCGCCTCCTTGACACCGTCCAACCAATCAGGAGGTGCCACGTGGCAAACTCAACCTTCCGTGCTCCCGGTGCACGCCATTCCTGTGGACCGGCCGCCTGCGCGCCTGCCCGCGCCTGCCCACGCTGCCCGCGGCCACGTTCCGCCTCTGCGCCGCCGCGCGCCGCCGCCGCCGGTCTGCCGGAGTTACTGTTACGGCATGAACAGTAACTTTTGGCGAAAAATTCAAGTAAATAGTCCATTTTGATCGTTTTCGCGCGCTGAATCCAAATCCGCTGTCCGTTTTGCAAAATTCTCAACCAAAATTTTGCCGAAAGCCCCCAAAAATGCCCACTTGATCCGATTTTCGCGCCGGGTCCATTTCTGGGGTCCGATTTCGATATTACAAGCTCTATTACACCGTGTAAGCTTCCTGTAGTCACTGTTAATGCTACAAAAATCTCTACAAAAGTCCGGATCATCACAAAGAGAGGTCGAAGCTCAGTTACCCAAGACCGCGGAGTAGCCGAAGACACCGCCGGAGCAACCTTGGCCCAACCAAGTTGCACCAAGGCTCGGGTTGGCCGAGCGTGCAGGGAACTCCACCAATAGGCAAGTAGCAACTAGGGAAGATCCTAGAGGGTGTCAGGAGCTCCACTAGGTCCAGTGCTAGCGCCGAAGAACGATGGTTGGTCGGAGCCAAAGCTTGCGGCTAACCTAGAGTTATTAATGGTGAAATCTTAAACAGGGGCTCAACAGTTCAACCAAGGGCATCAGAGGGGCTGTCAAGGTAAGGGAAGACTCACCAGGGTATTGGCTGGGGTCGGGAAGCGACGGTAGCGGCCGGCGACGAAGCTTGACCCAAAACAAAAGAAGAAACCTAGGGTTTCACTTTGCGGCCTCAACTCTGAACCAGAGGTTGCCAAACTTCATGGGTGGCTTCCTGGGAATCTACAGAGAAAGCCCATAAATCTTGATCACCCGCAAACCCATCGGAAATAACTCTCATGAAGCTCCGGCCAGATTAGGTTTCCGGCGGCTTCCATGCCTTCGCCTGTTAACAAGAGAGCTTCAAGCGGTGCCGCCGCACCAGGGTGATGCCCAAGATGTTAGAGGAGTACTACAAGTAGTCTAGGTGCAAGAAAAAATATGAGAGGGAGGGATTCGACTCACCTCAGGCCGAGAAGAATAGGAAAGAGGTGTACTTGCTTCGCCAGCGTCGTACGACAGAGTCCGACGACCAGGCTCCTCGAGCGCACCCTCACAAGGCTGCAGGATGCTCCAGAAAGAGATGGGAGCAAGAAGAAAGGGAAAAGCTTTGCTTCCTCCTCCCTAACCCGAATCCAACTAGGAGAGGTGATAACTTCTCCTTCTCCAGTAATGGATGCAGTTGCTCGGGAGAATGAAGTCAGGGAAAGAGGGGAACGTGGGGAAAGTGGCTGCGGTTGAATAGGGGGTCGAGTAGTGGGTGGTTGGATTCCAACGAACCCAAAGACACAAAAATGCTAATAGGTCTCTCCAACCCTAATATTTTCAGCATAATCCATAACTGTCGATAGAAAATATTGTAAAATAATAGCATTATAGCACAGATACATTGAAGTTTTTAGTATTTCACGTATTTTGAGATATTCGGGTCGTCGAACATAAAAACGAACGACACCACGACGTCCGGCTCGTCGAGATCTATCAGGTAGCGATTTTAGTTCGCGAAGATTAGGTCTCAAAAACTTCACATTGTCATCAATTTTAGATGAAAACCCAGTCTGGCACGTTTTTCAAGGCTCTAGGCTCGTCGAAATAAAAATCAGGTCGTGCCATCAAGCTCAACTCAATGAGACCGATCAAATCAAGTATTTACATCACCAGATTCGTATTCAAATTGGCCAGGTTAGGCACTTTCACATAAACACTTCAGAAAAATTAAGATTACTATTTATAACTTAAGTTAATATACAAATAACTTAAATTATTCAATTTTAAAAATTTAAATTTTAAAATCTTTAATTCTCGGTTTCTACAAATACTCAAATTAACCCTAACATAACTATCGTATTTTGCAATAAAAAAGCTATAGTAGAGACAAATGCTTAATAAAGGTTGTGTTTCGCATCCGGTATAAAGGAGGGATAAAAGGGTTATTCCTTCCTTTATACCCAAACGCGTTTGGTTATGGATGAGAACATCAGTTCTCGTCTTTCTGGAATAAGCTGGTATAAGACTGAAACTACTGTTCCAGCCTTTTTGTGGAACAAGACTTGTTCCAATTTCAGAATAAACTTAATTAAATTAAATATAATTTTAATTATTGTATTAACTCTTTAATTAATATAATATTTTAATTAATTTAATTATTTTATTAACTAATTATTTAAGTATTTAGATAATTAACTTATTAATTATTAAATTATTAAATTATTTGTAGTTAATTAAATTATTTATTATTAATAATACTTGTGATGACCCGGATCTCCGCAGAGCTGCTGCAGTGCGTTGGGGTGGCTATTGGAGGCCTACCTAGTGTGTTGGAGGTGTTTGGGGCATAATTGGACATAAGTGTTGGACGTCGGACTTATATGGATCATGTGAGTGATCAGAGGACCCCGTGGAGGGTTTAGAAGTGGTTTCGCGCGAATCGGATATTAAATTTGGGCTCCGCACGAAATTTGGGCTAAGAACACTTTTTCGGGTGCCTTCGGTAATTTTTAGAGTTGGAATTTGGCAAAACGGACGTCAAATTCGGATTCAGCGCGCGAAAACGGTAAAAATAGACTACCCACTTGTCATTTCTGAGCTCGGGTTACTGTTCACCGCCGGAACAGTGATTCCAGCGATCGCCGGCGGCGGCGGGCAGCGGCGGAGAGCGGCGGCGCGGCCTCGGGCAGGCGGAAAGCGGCGGCGGGCAGGGCGCGTGGGCGCGGGCAGGGGGCGTGTCACGCCCCGGGTGTAAACCAGAACCCGGGCCCGTCTACAGATCCGCCGTGCACACGGTATTTCCCGTGTACACGAAGCGTCAACAACCTGCTCAGATAAAAAGATATGATAAAAGAGCAATAAAAACAGAGCTGAACTAAAACTAATACATCTCAGACTGAAGCTGGAAATAAAGTACAATACATCTGTATAAATGATACATCAGTCTCTCCCAGCTCACAAAATAATAAATACAACATGCTGGCAAAAGCCAGTCCCAAAAGTGAAAGTACAACCGTCTGAGGAAAACCTGGGTACACCAACAGTCCAGCTAACACGCTCATCCTGCCTCGAGATCTATCTACTCAGCCGTCCTCTCCTCGACCCGCCACTGAAAGTCCAGTAGCACCCGCAGAAGACTCTGCAAAACAAGGGAGAAGAAAAAGAGGGAAAAGAATGGGGGTGAGAACTACTAGTAAACCAGTAGCCTCCCCTAGTGGGTAAAACCTCAGCTCAGATATGCCCACCAGGTGCTCAGAGGCAAAAAGGGGAAAGAAGAGAGAAGGGGATGCAAATAAATGACGCAGCTGATAAAATGCTATCCTTAATATGCCTCTACATGGCCATCTAATAAGGATGGAGAAAATGATGCATCAGAATCAAGACGCCTGTCATAATGACCCAATCTGACAGCCAGTGAACACTGGCACTGCCTGCTCTGCTGTCGAACTCAAGAAACCAGCATGGTGCCCGGCGCTCACACCGTGGAACTCAAGAAACCAGCATGGTGCCCGGCGCTCACACCGTGGAAAGCCTACTCCGGAGTGGCACTCGAGGGGAGCGACCCACACGAGTAAAGTATATCACTGTATCAAACATCTCTGTAACCACTGTCTCATAATAGCAGGACTGGATCGAGACTCAAAGAAGTGGGAACAACCCTCCACTAAAGTAAGCCCGATCCCCGATCCCCGAACACCCAATCTGATGCAATAGAAACAATCCGGTCAACCACCCAAGATCCGTGGTCGCCGCAACCCCCTGACAAACTCAACCTGTCCCCAAATCCCCAATACCTGCCTACACTGTCCAACATACGCTCGAACCTGAGCGATTAAGCCGCTAGTGCCAACCATGAAAGAAGAAAGAGAAAAAGCATGGTTTCTCCTAAGTCAAGTCCCAAAATAGTGTAGCAGAAAAAGGTGGCCTATCTAGGTGACCATACAAGCATGAATGAGTTCCAACATATCAAATTCCCAATAACATATTTTCCATAAGATAGGCTCACAATTATCTAGTTAAGCATGCATGTACATTGGGTGACCATTCAACATATCCAAATAAGGGAATTACTCTAATACTCCTAGTGGGTACATCAGAAAAGAGGAGTAAAGCAACCACCCACCTGAAGTGCGAACTGTCCGGTCCCGTACAGCTGAAAATACAAGAAACTCCAAACCCTTGCTCCAATAAGTTCAGCACACCCGCAATACTCCTGGTACAGTACAAAGCTCACTAATTACACTTGGCTCTCACTTATAGCACTAATTAACACATACAATCCCGAATTCTGTACAGTTAAATTATCACCTGCAGAAATTGCCCAGAAAATTCCAATAAAAATATCACGGCGATCCTCGCGTCGATAGCTTCGAAACGGTACCTTGCACGCCCAAATCCGAGTTCTGTACATCAAGATAAAAATCCGGCAAGGTGGTGATCCAAACAACAAACTGTGGAAAAGACTGTGCACAGTACACTGAGAAAACAGTGATTTTCACCTCGAAATAAATCTCACGAAAATCCAATAAAAATACGAGCGCGTTCCTTGCGATCTGTAGATGAAAAAGTTGTATAAGCTCGTCTCCGTATGACGCTCGAGCGCGAAGATATGACCAAAACACTCCGATGCTGTCCTCACAATCCTCACAGAAAAAGGGGGTCCATTGTTACCTCGGGATCCGAGCCAAAGAAGCAAAATCAGAGTGCGCGATCAAAATGAAAGATGAAGCCCTACCTGTCGTGAAGCCAACGGCGCAAAAATCACAGAAAAAGGAGCTCGGAGTAGGCCGGGGGAGCTAAAACACTGCTGCTGCGCCGAAGAAGAACACAGAAAACGCAACGTCGCGCCGCGCCGTAAAATCGAGATCTCGAAATCCGTGCCACCCGAAAATCTGAAACTTGGTAGGATTGATCCTCACTTCAAGGGGAAGAATTCATCCTCTAATGTCCCCTTCGAGCTGAGGCCTCGAAGGGGTCGAAATCCCCATTGGAAGAGCTCTCGGATGCACTTAAGGGAAAAATCCAGGAAAAACCTTTCGCTGCGCCCGGTGCACGTGAGCCACCCAACGACGGCGCGCCACGTGGCCCCAACAACCGTGCACCGCCCGTGAACCGCGCACCCTGCTCCCGCCCGCACGTCGCGTACGGCAACTGCTCCACCCGTTGCGTAGACCGGGAGCACAACACCGAGCCAATCACAAGCCGCCACGTGTCCCACCGTCGGTCCACCGTGCACCAAAAATGTTCCGTGAACCGCGCTCCGTGAACCATCCAGTAAAACGATGCCACGTGTCAACCTCGGTGCACCCTGGACCATGAGCCCTCACGAATACTCCATAGACCGCGCACTGTGAGCCCTCCACTCACCAGCCGCCACGTGGCACCGCCCAAGTGCACGGCCGCCGCCGTGGACCGCGCGCCTGCCCGCGCGCCCGCGCGCTGCCCGCGCCCTGCCCGCGCCGCGCGCCGCCGCTGCTCCGCCTGCCCGAGGCCGCGCCGCCGCCCGCCGGTGCTGCCCGCCGCCGCCGCCGGCGCCGGCGATCGCCGGAAAACACTGTTCCGGCCGGTGAACAGTAAATTACTGTAGCAAGCTCCGAAAAATCCAAGTAAATAGCCCATCTTGACCGTTTTCGCGCGCTGAATCCAAATACGGCGTCCGTTTTGCCAAATTCCAATCCTAAAATTTGCCGGAGGCTCCCGGAAAGGTATTTTCACTCCGAATTTCGCGCCGAGTCCAAATCTGGTATCCGATTTGCGCGAAAACACTTCTAAACATCCAACGGGGTCTTCCGGTTATCCACGTGATCTATTTAAGCCCCGAATCCATCACTTGAGTCCAAATTGGCGCGCGAACACCGCTGACATGCCCCGTAGGCCTCCCGAAGCTGCCGGTCACACTGTAGAAGCCCTGCAACGGTCCGGGTCACCACATCCTCCCCCACTAAAAGAAAGTTTCGTCCTCGAAACTAAAGCAACTCCCTAGGAGTCTCAAAAACCAGGGTCAAAACCCAACACCGCCGTCTCCAGCTCCCAAGTCACCTATCACTCCCCGTGATTACTCCGCAACAACCACAACAGCAACAACCAGAACGGCAAAGCCCGATTGCGCAATTCCCTCACCACACGAGCCGGAATTCGCAACGGGCGTCCCTCGTACACCAAACTCTCATAGGGCTCAAAAGAAGCGAGTCAATCACGGGCGAGGGGTCCAAAGCATACCACTCCTGAGCTGAGATGCAGAAAAACCTCAGATCTTCCAACAAAAGACTGGGGAAAGGAACGAACAGCCCGAGCAACATGCTCAAGAATCACACCCCAGAGCCAACTCAACCAACGCGATCCGAAACACAAACACACAACACCTGCACAGAAAAGGGGCCCAAACAAGCAGGGGTTCACACTCGGTCGCCCTCAGAACTCAACCACCCAAGTGGATTGCTCAGCCGCAGCCTCTAATCCAAAGAGATCCTCTAGGACACAAACACAAACCCTGTACACCAAGATGGCCCCACACAGCGTCAATTATAGAATCAACAAGCACAACCCCAAAGCTCTTCTGCTCCAGGTATCCGCCACCAAAGTGGCCCTGTCGGGGTGATACAGGATGCTCAACAAAATCCAAGGATAGCTCTACAGCCACTATGGGAGGTATCACTATAACTCACAAATCCATCTCCCACTACTGACTAGGTTAAAGTCGGCGCTGGTACCAAACTCGTCATCTGATCATCAGGCTCTGCTAGCACCATCCGGTCCAAAAGCTCCTCACCCCAAGAATAACCGTCGATCTCGGACAGTCTTAATTACCATCCATTTTGGCCGGATTTCCACAGTCGCCCCTATGGCTTGAATAGGCAATCCAGGAAGACATGCTCTCGAAGCTAAAACTTGCACCACAACGACTTGGCATAAAGCTTTTTCCTCAATCTTAAAGGCAACAGGGCATTAGTCATTCCATTGGCTTCTCTGTACTCATAATGCCCCTAGCGTCTCCTGTACGCCATCTTGACGAAATACTCAGCTGTGAATCTAAACTGGTGCAGGCATCATAATCGATCAACTGCCGGGGCAGAACTCCATCAAAAGGCCCTAAATAATACCTGGACCTGACTGGGCTCCAATCACAAAGGGCTCTCACCGTCGTATATCAACGACATAGCACTAGGTCCAACAGACCCTCGATCCATCAGATCCCCGCACCTATGCCATCAACTCCCACAGCTCTAAAAGCGATATCCAACGAGGTGCTATGAAGTTGGCGCGGTTTCCAGAACCACGTCAACTACAATCTTAATCTCCCTTTCTGGCGGCATAATCATCGGCTCAGGTGGTCTCACACCCGGGATCTCACGAGCAATAGGGATATCCTTAAGTCCCGCTGTCACCGTAGGCACCTCTCACACAGTCGCTGTAAACGGTGTGCTCTGACAGTCTCAACAAACAAATTGCCTTCCATTATCTGCCTTGCAGAAAATCAAAGCCCTTTCTCTCGACAGTCAAACATCCTGTGGCACTACGCCAACCGATCCCATGCACTGGGTCAAACACTAAGCTGCCACAAACACCAATATGTCTGCCGGCAAAACTCACAGCCTCTGCTACACTGGACACGATCCACAAGCCTCCCCCACTTGCACCATGCCAACAGTAACCTGTACCTCAAGTTCATGTGGTAACGACTCTACCTCTAGTCCATGTAGGGATGCAACATGCTCTAACTCTGACTACTGTGATGAAATCATACCTGCGACAACTCAATCCACTACCGTGGCGCCCTCCGACCGGGCGGCACAAATTCATCCGCTCGATGCAAGTGGTCGTCGCTCAGCCTGCCAAAATATCTAGAACAATCACAAAGGGAGCACGACCTCTGTCCATGCTCACACTGAGGTGCCGAATGCGGTCTCTCGCAGACAGCCAATCCACGCTACCGCTGCGCCACTCTGATAAAAGGGCTGTTGCTGTCATCGGGTCCACCCAACCCCTGATGTCTCAAAAATCTACCTGGATATCATCGTCAAACGACCAAGCACAATCGATTCATGCAATTCCTTATACAATTATCCTTACGGAGCTCACCCCTCAATCACGTCTATTGCACCCCAAACATGCCAATTATCAAACACACAGGGTAACATCCCCCAGAGATAAACTCACATACTCTATCCACACGGATATCCACCAACCAGGAAAGGAAAACAAAAATGTCTCTGCCGGCCGATCTATCCTCCATCATCTGGCATCAAGCGCCTCTATCCAGAACTTACCTCTGACAGCAGACACCCATCCAAAAGAAATGCAGCGCCAGTTCCATAAACACTGCCTCCACTATCGAAGCACCCCAAAGTCCAAAACCTGCAAAAGATGGTCCGAGCAAACGGAAGGGTATCCTGGCGCAATCAACTCTCAGCCACGCATATCCTATGCGCCTCGTTCCTCAAATCATAGAACGCGCAATTCGACAACTGCGTACACCCTTTAGACACCAGAAGGCTGCCAAAGAGTCTCTCCATCATCACCAACCACGATTCTAACCCAAGAGGCTCCAAACCTAATCCTAAGAATCGGGGTGGTTTATCTGCCGAAACTGGCTCAACTGATCATTGGTGTCCCATAGCTCATCAGCTGTCAACTATCCACCCTGCCTCGGCGCCTCGGCACTAAACATTGGCACACTGGGGCTACTCACTCCATCAATACCACAGAAATCCTCGCCCTTGAGGATACTGCAATCGGGTGGTCTCAGAAGGAAGCACTGTCGAGCTGCCCGCCGCTCCGACGACTGTGTCACAAAACCAGATGCTCGCCCACTCTGCCGCTGAAAAGCCTCTGACAATCCTGTCTCCTGGGTCCGGAGCTCTCTGACTCCAATCTGGTATCCGGCCCGAAACAACTAGCTCAGACCCAACTGCTGCACCCAAGTGCACCCGGGTCAGGGCCCAAAGTCGGGGAGACACCGCTCGCCACGACAAACAGCAAATCAGCACAACCCAAACACTCGACCCAATCTAGCGAAAGTCAAAGACATCCCCCTATTTTTGTAACTTTATGTTGTCTGCAGCCAACATAACTGTCCCACAAAAACAGGGTATGTCGATCCCTCTTCACTCACAGGAAGAGTCAAAACCAAATCACCGACTTTCGCAAAATGTCGCGTCTCTCACACCCTAACATCCTAGGGCCCGCCGTAAGCCTAGGGTTTCCTAAGTCCCAACTGACCTATCCCTAAGCTCTGATACCAACTTAATCTGTCACGCCCCGGGTGTAAACCAGAACCCGGGCCCGTCTACAGATCCGCCGTGCACACGGTATTTCCCGTGTACACGAAGCGTCAACAACCTGCTCAGATAAAAAGATATGATAAAAGAGCAATAAAAACAGAGCTGAACTAAAACTAATACATCTCAGACTGAAGCTGGAAATAAAGTACAATACATCTGTATAAATGATACATCAGTCTCTCCCAGCTCACAAAATAATAAATACAACATGCTGGCAAAAGCCAGTCCCAAAAGTGAAAGTACAACCGTCTGAGGAAAACCTGGGTACACCAACAGTCCAGCTAACACGCTCATCCTGCCTCGAGATCTATCTACTCAGCCGTCCTCTCCTCGACCCGCCACTGAAAGTCCAGTAGCACCCGCAGAAGACTCTGCAAAACAAGGGAGAAGAAAAAGAGGGAAAAGAATGGGGGTGAGAACTACTAGTAAACCAGTAGCCTCCCCTAGTGGGTAAAACCTCAGCTCAGATATGCCCACCAGGTGCTCAGAGGCAAAAAGGGGAAAGAAGAGAGAAGGGGATGCAAATAAATGACGCAGCTGATAAAATGCTATCCTTAATATGCCTCTACATGACCATCTAATAAGGATGGAGAAAATGATGCATCAGAATCAAGACGCCTGTCATAATGACCCAATCTGACAGCCAGTGAACACTGGCACTGCCTGCTCTGCTGTCGAACTCAAGAAACCAGCATGGTGCCCGGCGCTCACACCGTGGAACTCAAGAAACCAGCATGGTGCCCGGCGCTCACACCGTGGAAAGCCTACTCCGGAGTGGCACTCGAGGGGAGCGACCCACACGAGTAAAGTATATCACTGTATCAAACATCTCTGTAACCACTGTCTCATAATAGCAGGACTGGATCGAGACTCAAAGAAGTGGGAACAACCCTCCACTAAAGTAAGCCCGATCCCCGATCCCCGAACACCCAATCTGATGCAATAGAAACAATCCGGTCAACCACCCAAGATCCGTGGTCGCCGCAACCCCCTGACAAACTCAACCTGTCCCAAATCCCCAATACCTGCCTACACTGTCCAACATACGCTCGAACCTGAGCGATTAAGCCGCTAGTGCCAACAATGAAAGAAGAAAAGAGAAAAAGCATGGTTTCTCCTAAGTCAAGTCCCAAAATAGTGTAGCAGAAAAAGGTGGCCTATCTAGTGACCATACAAGCATGAATGAGTTTCCAACATATCAAATTCCCAATAACATATTTTCCATAAGATAGGCTCACAATTATCTAGTTAAGCATGCATGTACATTGGGGTGACCATTCAACATATCCAAATAAGGGAATTACTCTAATACTCCTAGTGGGTACATCAGAAAGAGGAGTACAACAACCACCCACCTGAAGTGCAACTGTCCGGTCCGTACAGCTGAAAATACCAAAAACTCCAAACCCTTGCTCCACAATTTCAGCACACCCGCAATACTCCTGGTACAGTACAAAGCTCACTAATTACACTTAGGCTCTCACTTATAGCACTAATTAACACATACAATCCCGAATTCTGTACAGTTAAATTATCACCTGCAGAAATTGCCCAGAAAATTCCAATAAAAATATCACGGCGATCCTCGCGTCGATAGCTTCGAAACGGTACCTTGCACGCCCAAATCCGAGTTCTGTACATCAAGATAAAAATCCGGCAAGGTGGTGATCCAAACAACAAACTGTGGAAAAAGACTGTGCACAGTACACTGAGAAAACAGTGATTTTCACCTCGAAATAAATCTCACGAAAATCCAATAAAAATACGAGCGCGTTCCTTGCGATCTGTAGATGAAAAAGTTGTATAAGCTCGTCTCCGTATGACGCTCGAGCGCGAAGATATGACCAAAACACTCCGATGCTGTCCTCACATTCCTCACAGAAAAAGGGGGTCCATTGTTACCTCGGGATCCGAGCCAAAGAAGCAAAATCAGAGTGCGCGATCAAAATGAAAGATGAAGCCCTACCTGTCGTGAAGCCAACGGCGCAAAAATCACAGAAAAAGGAGCTCGGGGTAGGCCGGGGGAGCTAAAACACTGCTGCTGCGCCGAAGAAGAACACAGAAAACGCAACGTCGCGCCGCGCCGTAAAATCGAGATCTCGAAATCCGTGCCACCCGAAAATCTGAAACTTGGTAGGATTGATCCTCACTTCAAGGGGAAGAATTCATCCTCTAATGTCCCCTTCGAGCTGAGGCCTCGAAGGGGTCGAAATCCCCATTGGAAGAGCTCTCGGATGCACTTAAGGGAAAAATCCAGGAAAAACCTTTCGCTGCGCCCGGTGCACGTGAGCCACCCAACGACGGCGCGCCACGTGGCCCCAACAACCGTGCACCGCCCGTGAACCGCGCACCCTGCTCCCGCCCGCACGTCGCGTACGGCAACTGCTCCACCCGTTGCGTAGACCGGGAGCACAACACCGAGCCAATCACAAGCCGCCACGTGTCCCACCGTCGGTCCACCGTGCACCAAAAATGTTCCGTGAACCGCGCTCCGTGAACCATCCAGTAAAACGATGCCACGTGTCAACCTCGGTGCACCCTGGACCATGAGCCCTCACGAATACTCCATAGACCGCGCACTGTGAGCCCTCCACTCACCAGACGCCACGTGGCACCGCCCAAGTGCACGGCCGCCGCCGTGGACCGCGCGCCTGCCCGCGCGCCCGCGCGCTGCCCGCGCCCTGCCCGCGCCGCGCGCCGCCGCTGCTCCGCCTGCCCGAGGCCGCGCCGCCGTCCGCCGGTGCTGCCCGCCGCCGCCGCCGGCGCCGGCGATCGCCGGAAAACACTGTTCCGGCCGGTGAACAGTAAATTACTGTAGCAAGCTCCGAAAAATCCAAGTAAATAGCCCATCTTGACCGTTTTCGCGCGCTGAATCCAAATACGGCGTCCGTTTTGCCAAATTCCAATCCTAAAATTTGCCGGAGGCTCCCGGAAAGGTATTTTCACTCCGAATTTCGCGCCGAGTCCAAATCTGGTATCCGATTTGCGCGAAAACACTTCTAAACATCCAACGGGGTCTTCCGGTTATCCACGTGATCTATTTAAGCCCCGAATCCATCACTTGAGTCCAAATTGGCGCGCGAACACCGCTGACATGCCCCGTAGGCCTCCCGAAGCTGCCGGTCACACTGTAGAAGCCCTGCAACGGTCCGGGTCACCACAGGGCGCGGGTGCGCGGTCCACGCGGCCGGCGTGCACCGGAGCGGGGTGCTGTGATGACCTGGATATCCGCAGAGCTGTTGCGGTGCTTTGAGGTGGTTACTGGAGGCCTACGCGGTGTGCGGGAGGTATTTGGGGCTTTTCAGGGTGACCGGCAGCTTCTGGAGGCCTACGGGGCATGTCGGCGGTGTTCGGGCGCCAATTTGGACACAAGTGTTGGACTCCGGGCTTCAAATGGATCACGCGGGTGATCAGGGGACCCCATCGGTTGTTTAGAGGTGGTTGCGCGCAAAACGGATATTGAGATTGGGCTCGGCGCGAATTTCGGACTAAGAATACCTTCCGGGGGCATTCGGCAATTTTTAGAGTGAGAATTTGGCGAAACGGACGTCAAAATCGGATTCAGCGCGCGAAAACGCTTCAGACGGTGTATTTACGGCATTTTTGGGCTTCGGGTTACTGTTCATGCCGGAACAGTAATTCCGGCGATCGCCGGCGGCGGCCGGCGGCGGCGGGCGGCGGCGGAAGGCGGCGGAGGGCACTCGGGCAGGCGGCGCGCGGCCGCGGGCAGGCGCAGAGGGCGCGGGCAGCAGCGGCGGGGGCGCGGGCAGGCGGCCGGTCCACCGCGCGGGCGTGCACCAAGGCGGGGACACGTGGCGCCTGGTGGTTGGTCGGCTCACAGTACTCGGTGCAGGGAGCAGGATGGCTGGCTTTGGTTCACGGTGCACCAGGGTGGACACGTGGCAGGTTACCATTGGTTCGGTGTTCAGTGGCTTGTGCACCGGGTGCACCGGTCAGAGGCAGGACACGTGGCGCGCTCCCATTGGATGGTCAACTGTGCGGGCAGTGGGGGCAGCGGCCGCAGACTGTGCGGGCAGGCGCGGCGGTACGACGGTCGGGGACGCGTGTCGACTCCCGGAGGTGGCCACGTGGCGCAGCAGGAGTGGTCGCGGCGGCTGTCGGCTGTTTGGGCGACACGTGGCAGTCGGGGAGGCGGGTCGGACGGTTCGCGGGATCCCGTCCGACGGGGCATGCTGGGCCGGGCCGCACTGTGCGCGCCCGAAAGTTTGGGCCGGGCCGCACTGTGCGCGCCCGGAAACTTTCGGGCGCCCGAAAGTGGGGACCCAGCCGGTATTTCCCCAATTGTTTTTGTTAAGTGGTGAGGCCTATTTAAGCAGCCCGAGCTCCCTTCTTCATGCTTTTTCCACCACTTCCGAGCCTCATCTCACCAAGGTGTCTTCAGCAAAGTTGCTCCCCTTCGAGTTCTCCATCTCCTGGTGAAGTTTGGGGGTTTGTGGTGGCACGCACTTCGAGATTTGGATTTTTCGGCGCGGCGCGACGTTGCATTCCTGGATTCTCCTTCGGCGCAGCGACAGTGTTTTAGCTCTCCCGAGCTAACCAGGCAGTATTTTTCAGCGATTCTTGCGCCATCGTCTTCGTAACAGGTAGGGCTACATTTCTTATTTCTACTGGTTTTTCCCCATTCCGAGGTTTTCATGGGTTTTTCGGGTCATCTTGTGACCTCATTTTCTGGGGTGAAATCTTGGACAGCACAGCATTGTTTTGGAGATATCTCCGCAACCGGACATCGGATTGAGGCGATTCAAAAGGGGATTTGCATCTACGCATCGCAAGGAATCTCTCTGATTTTTCTTGATTTGTTGTGGAATTTCCCTGAAGGTGAGAACCCCTTTTTACAGTATTCTCAGATTCAGTTTTTGTGATCGACTTGCTTCGGGATGTCTCTCTTGTCGATTTTGGTTCTCAGCATAGAAAAATCGTGGGAAAACGTGCAGGTACTCGTTTCGACCGGTTCGTCGCGTAGATCGCAGTGGTATTTTTCTGGGAATTTCTAGAGCTGATCTCGCAGGTAAAAATGGCTGATCAGTGAATCTGATTTTGGGGACAGATTTTGGGATTAACTTGGATAGTAATTATGTGTGTATCCTTTGGGATTTTTGGCACAGTTTTGCGAGGACGGTTGAGGATCGGGCGCGGACTTCGCTGTCAGGACTTGGATTTAGCGCTCGAGGTGGGTACCGTTGTTTAACCTCCTACTTGTGATGTCCCCACTAGGCCTATTTGAGTTGCTTTTAGTACAGTGCTAAATGAACCGGTAAAAAGTAAAAATGGCAGGGTAATTGGGAATTGGACTATATTGCTTGTACACATTGGGACCTCTTATGTTTAAGTGATAAATGGACATGGGATTACTTGGCAGATGGAAGTTTAATTAGTGGCATCCCTGTTATGGGGGAAAGATCATAATATTTAAACCCTGTTTTAAATAATGGACTTTGCATGCTTGATTGGACATTTAGTTAGGCCACCTTTTTCTGCTACACTATCATGATGGCATTGACTTAGGAGAAACCATGCTTTTCTCTTCTTTTGTCTACATTTGGGGGATAGTACGCTCGGGTTCGAGCAGGGGCTGGGATAGTGTAGTCAGACAGTTGTGGGTTTTGGGACAGGCAGGCTGTGAGGGCAGGGTATTGCGGCAACCGCGGACAGTAGGCGGTTGACCGGATATCGATTATTCTACCCGATTGTGGATCTTGGATTTTGGGACAGGCAGGCTTGGTGGCAGGGTATTGCGGCAACCGCGGACCTTGGGCGGTTGACCAGACAGTGGTTATTGCATCAGATTGGGTATCGGGTCTCCTTTTAGTGGATGGGGTTTCCCACTATTTGTTTATCTTGCATCGGGTTGAGATCGGGTCTCCTTTTAGTGGATGGGTTTTCCCACTTTGATCAGAGTCATGATCCAGTCCTGCTGATTTGGTACTTGTTACCCAGGCATTATTTTGGTACTTGTTACCCAGGCATTATACTCGTGTGGGTCGCTCCCCTCGAGTGCCACTCCGGAGTGTGCGTTTTTACAGGCTTCGAGTCCTCGGGACTCTCTTTTCCTATCGGTGTTATGCGTTGGCCAGCATACCCGATTCGGCAGGCACAGCAGGCAGTACCAGTGTTTACTGGTGTATCGATTGGGTCTAGGCAGGCAGGCATTTACTTTCTGATGCATATATTTAGCTATATTCCTAGCTGGCATTTTAGAGGCATGTAGTGGTAGCTCTATTCATCATCGGCAGTTTTATTTACAGCTTACCACCTTTGTTCATCTTTTTCGCCTCTTGTAGTCCTAGTGGGCACATTTGAGTTGAGGTCTACCCACTAGGGGGAGGCTGCTGTTTACAGTAGTTCTCACCCCCACTGCTTTCTCTTTTCTCTTCCCCTTTGTTTCTTTTGCAGTGTCTTCTGCGGGTGCTGCTGAGTTTTCAGCGACGGGTCGAGGAGAGAGGACGGCTGAGTAGATAGACTTCGAGGCAGGTTGAGCGTGTTAGCTGGACAGTTGGTGTACCCGTGTTTCCTCAGACGGTTGTACTTTTACTTTGGGACTGGCTTTTGCCAGCAGGTTGTATTTATTTTGGTGAGCTGGGAGAGACAGATGTATCATTTATACAGATGTATTGTATTTTATTTCCAGCTTCAGTCTGAGATGTATTAGTTTTAGTTCAGCTCTGTTTTTATTGCTCTTTTATTATATCTCTTATATATCTGAGCAGGTTTGGCGCTTCGTGTACGCGGGAAATACCGTGTGCACGGCGGATCTGTAGACGGGCCCGGGTTCTGGTTTACACCCGGGGCGTGACAGATTAAGTTGGTATCAGAGCTTAGGGATAGGTCAGTTGGGACTTAGGAAACCCTAGGCTTTAGGGCGGACCCTAGGATGTTAGGGCGTGAGAGACGTGACTTTTAGCGAAAGTCGGTGATTTGGTTTTGACTCTTCCAGTGAGTGAAGAGGGATCGGCATACCCTATTTTTGTGGGACAGTTATGTTGGCTGCAGACAACATAACGTTACAAAAATAGGGGGATGCCTTTGACTTTCGCTAGATTGGGTCGAGTGTTTGGGGTGTGCTGATTTGCGGTTTTGTCGTGGTGAGCGGTGTCTCCCCGACGTTGGGGCTCTGACCCGAGCGCACCTTGGTGCGGCAGTTGGGCCTGAGCTGGTTGTTTCGGGCCGGATACCCAGATTGGAGTCTGGGGGGGGGCTCCGGACCCGAAGGGTAGGAGTGTTGGAGGCAGATCAGCGGAGCAGGCGGTGACACAGTTGTCGGATCAGCACAGTGGTGCAGCTGTCGGAGCAGCGGTGACACAGTTGTCGGATCAGCACAGTGGTGCAGCTGTCGGAGCAGCGCGTGACACAGTTGTCGGATCAGCACAGTCAGTTGTCGGATCAGCACAGTGGTGCAGTTGTCGGAGCAGCGCGGTGACACAGTTGTCGGATCAGCACAGTGGTGCAGCTGTCGGAGCAGCGCGGTGACACAGTTGTCGGATCAGCACAGTGGTGCAGCTGTCGGAGCAGGCGGTGACACAGTTGTCGGATCAGCACAGTGGTGCAGCTGTCGGAGCAGCGCGGTGACACAGTTGTCGGATCAGCACAGTGGTGCAGTTGTCGGAGCAGCGGTGACACAGTTGTCGGATCAGCACAGTGGTGCAGCTGTCGGAGCAGCGCGGTGACACAGTTGTCGGATCAGCACAGGCGGTGACACAGTTGTCGGATCAGCACAGTGCAGCTGTCGGAGCAGCGCGGCGACACAGTTGTCGGATCAGCACAGTGGCAGTTGTCGGATCAACACAGTGGCGCAGTTGTCGGATCAGCACAGTGGCGCAGTTGTCGGATCAGCACAGTGGTGCAGTTGTCGGAGCAGCGCGGTGACACAGTTGTCGGATCAGCACGGTGGCGCAGTTGTCGGATCAGTGCAGTGGCACAGTTGTCGGACTAGCGAGTAGCCCCTTCTTGCCGACGTTTAGTGCTGGGGCACCGAGGAAGGGTGGACAGTTGACTGCAGGGGAGACTGTGGGATTTCATTGAAGGAGTGAGCCAGTTTTGGCGGATGAGTTGCCCCGATTTGTGGGATTGTGTATGGAGCCTTTGGAGGCAGGGTCTTATTCGGTGGGGGATTGAGAGTATTGGGGACGCCTCATTGGAGTAGGCACCGGGTATGGAGCGTGGCATTGCAGTTCCTTGGGATTGGGATCTGCTGCCTGAGGCGAGTTCTGATTGAGGCGCTTGGCGCCGGGTGTTGGAGGACAGGTCGGTCGGTGAGGCACTCCTGATTTCTTTTTCTGGATAGTGGATTCTTGAGACCGTCAGAGCACATGGATTTCAGCGGCCAGTGTGGCGGTAGGTTTGAATTGTTCCAGGCTCTTGGGTTCGTATCTTTAGATACGAGAGGTTTTCCCCTTCTTGGTGGGTAGTGTTTGGCTTCATTGTTTGGGTTAGGGATAGGACGGTTACCCGGTGTTCGGGAGGTCGTATTCCCTATCTTTTGCACCTGGGGGGGAGTGTCGTGGGTCCTGCCCGGTGCGGTTGAGTCCTTGGTTGTACCTGTAGGCCTGATGGTCTTGACCTAGTGGTGGGGCTCGGTTTGGTACTTTGGACGGTTAGGCTGGCCCGGTTTTCTTTTCTTTTGCGGCAGCTGATTATGCTGCGAGGACGGTTTTCGTGGGAGCCAGGCCTGGAGGTGTTGGTGTACTTGGTTTGCTTGAGAGTATCTTCGCCTCTTTGGTTTTGACCTTGTGAGCGAGGCGGATGTCTCGTAGTAGGTGAGTAGCCTTTTGGCTGGTGGGTTTGAGGGATCTGCGGCAGCACCAGGACTTGGAGGTACCCTTTTTGGTGGTGAGTTCCTAGCTGTTCTCCTATCGGAGTTGTTTGACATGACACCAGTTTGGGAGTTGAGGACCCAACTCCAGGATTTGATGTGTTGGATTTGTGTCAGGCCAAGTGTGGCACCTTTGGGGGCGCCGGTGCTATTCGAGTTGTGGAAGGTTAGTTCACTTCGGCTTCGTGAGGACCCGTAAGAATTTGATGAAGTGACCATCGGGAGCTAGCACCCTTCTGTCAAGCAGGATTTGTTTTACCAGCTTCAAGGGTATTGGATCTCCGCGAAGTTGGATTTGCAATCTGGTTCTCTCGACTGCTCATGGCTGAGTGTTGATGCCGGAGGGTTAGGGATGTGCTTCTACATCCCGACGGTTTTGGATTAGAGATCAGAGTCTACGTGATCAGTTGGGGGACTGATATCGGATGCCTTGGGAGTACCGAGGTACTCGGGTTGAGCTGGGTGTTGTTGGACTTGTGGTTGGATTATCTGAGGCCTTAGCGGGGACAGATGCTTGTACCGATGCAGACTACTTGATGGCCGAGCAGTTAGCCCAGCTGTACCTAGTTGAGGTGGCGTGGCCCTCTGGAGTGTTCTCCTTTGTTTCATTCTGGTTAGAGACCCGAGGATATCGCGTCTCTGGAGGAGGTATTTGTCAGCCTTGGGAGCTTGAGTGGTGGATGATTGGATATTTACCCCCTCTATTTGGTTGAGATTCCGAGTGGAGGAACGACTTTAGTTTCGAGGACGAAACTTTCTTTTAGTGGGGGAGGATGTGATGACCTGGATATCCGCAGAGCTGTTGCGGTGCTTTGAGGTGGTTACTGGAGGCCTACGCGGTGTGCGGGAGGTATTTGGGGCTTTTCAGGGTGACCGGCAGCTTCTGGAGGCCTACGGGGCATGTCGGCGGTGTTCGGGCGCCAATTTGGACACAAGTGTTGGACTCCGGGCTTCAAATGGATCACGCGGGTGATCAGGGGACCCCATCGGTTGTTTAGAGGTGGTTGCGCGCAAAACGGATATTGAGATTGGGCTCGGCGCGAATTTCGGACTAAGAATACCTTCCGGGGGCATTCGGCAATTTTTAGAGTGAGAATTTGGCGAAACGGACGTCAAAATCGGATTCAGCGCGCGAAAACGCTTCAGACGGTGTATTTACGGCATTTTTGGGCTTCGGGTTACTGTTCATGCCGGAACAGTAATTCCGGCGATCGCCGGCGGCGGCCGGCGGCGGCGGGCGGCGGCGGAAGGCGGCGGAGGGCACTCGGGCAGGCGGCGCGCGGCCGCGGGCAGGCGCAGAGGGCGCGGGCAGCAGCGGCGGGGGCGCGGGCAGGCGGCCGGTCCACCGCGCGGGCGTGCACCAAGGCGGGGACACGTGGCGCCTGGTGGTTGGTCGGCTCACAGTACTCGGTGCAGGGAGCAGGATGGCTGGCTTTGGTTCACGGTGCACCAGGGTGGACACGTGGCAGGTTACCATTGGTTCGGTGTTCAGTGGCTTGTGCACCGGGTGCACCGGTCAGAGGCAGGACACGTGGCGCGCTCCCATTGGATGGTCAACTGTGCGGGCAGTGGGGGCAGCGGCCGCAGACTGTGCGGGCAGGCGCGGCGGTACGACGGTCGGGGACGCGTGTCGACTCCCGGAGGTGGCCACGTGGCGCAGCAGGAGTGGTCGCGGCGGCTGTCGGCTGTTTGGGCGACACGTGGCAGTCGGGGAGGCGGGTCGGACGGTTCGCGGGATCCCGTCCGACGGGGCATGCTGGGCCGGGCCGCACTGTGCGCGCCCGAAAGTTTGGGCCGGGCCGCACTGTGCGCGCCCGGAAACTTTCGGGCGCCCGAAAGTGGGGACCCAGCCGGTATTTCCCCAATTGTTTTTGTTAAGTGGTGAGGCCTATTTAAGCAGCCCGAGCTCCCTTCTTCATGCTTTTTCCACCACTTCCGAGCCTCATCTCACCAAGGTGTCTTCAGCAAAGTTGCTCCCCTTCGAGTTCTCCATCTCCTGGTGAAGTTTGGGGGTTTGTGGTGGCACGCACTTCGAGATTTGGATTTTTCGGCACGGCGCGACGTTGCATTCCTGGATTCTCCTTCGGCGCAGCGACAGTGTTTTAGCTCTCCCGAGCTAACCAGGCAGTATTTTTCAGCGATTCTTGCGCCATCGTCTTCGTAACAGGTAGGGCTACATTTCTTATTTCTACTGGTTTTCCCCCATTCCGAGGTTTTCATGGGTTTTTCGGGTCATCTTGTGACCTCATTTTCTGGGGTGAAATCTTGGACAGCACAGCATTGTTTTGGAGATATCTCCGCAACCGGACATCGGATTGAGGCGATTCAAAAGGGGATTTGCATCTACGCATCGCAAGGAATCTCTCTGATTTTTCTTGATTTGTTGTGGAATTTCCCTGAAGGTGAGAACCCCTTTTTTACAGTATTCTCAGATTCAGTTTTTGTGATCGACTTGCTTCGGGATGTCTCTCTTGTCGATTTTGGTTCTCAGCATAGAAAAATCGTGGGAAAACGTGCAGGTACTCGTTTCGACCGGTTAGTCGCGTAGATCGCAGTGGTATTTTTCTGGGAATTTCTAGAGCTGATCTCGCAGGTAAAAATGGCTGATCAGTGAATCTGATTTTGGGGACAGATTTTGGGATTAACTTGGATAGTAATTATGTGTGTATCCTTTGGGATTTTTGGCACAGTTTTGCGAGGACGGTTGAGGATCGGGCGCGGACTTCGCTGTCAGGACTTGGATTTAGCGCTCGAGGTGGGTACCGTTGTTTAACCTCCTACTTGTGATGTCCCCACTAGGCCTATTTGAGTTGCTTTTAGTACAGTGCTAAATGAACCGGTAAAAAGTAAAAATGGCAGGGTAATTGGGAATTGGACTATATTGCTTGTACACATTGGGACCTCTTATGTTTAAGTGATAAATGGACATGGGATTACTTGGCAGATGGAAGTTTAATTAGTGGCATCCCTGTTATGGGGGAAAGATCATAATATTTAAACCCTGTTTTAAATAATGGACTTTGCATGCTTGATTGGACATTTAGTTAGGCCACCTTTTTCTGCTACACTATCATGATGGCATTGACTTAGGAGAAACCATGCTTTTCTCTTCTTTTGTCTACATTTGGGGGATAGTACGCTCGGGTTCGAGCAGGGGCTGGGATAGTGTAGTCAGACAGTTGTGGGTTTTGGGACAGGCAGGCTGTGAGGGCAGGGTATTGCGGCAACCGCGGACAGTAGGCGGTTGACCGGATATCGATTATTCTACCCGATTGTGGATCTTGGATTTTGGGACAGGCAGGCTTGGTGGCAGGGTATTGCGGCAACCGCGGACCTTGGGCGGTTGACCAGACAGTGGTTATTGCATCAGATTGGGTATCGGGTCTCCTTTTAGTGGATGGGGTTTCCCACTATTTGTTTATCTTGCATCGGGTTGAGATCGGGTCTCCTTTTAGTGGATGGGTTTTCCCACTTTGATCAGAGTCATGATCCAGTCCTGCTGATTTGGTACTTGTTACCCAGGCATTATTTTGGTACTTGTTACCCAGGCATTATACTCGTGTGGGTCGCTCCCCTCGAGTGCCACTCCGGAGTGTGCGTTTTTACAGGCTTCGAGTCCTCGGGACTCTCTTTTCCTATCGGTGTTATGCGTTGGCCAGCATACCCGATTCGGCAGGCACAGCAGGCAGTACCAGTGTTTACTGGTGTATCGATTGGGTCTAGGCAGGCAGGCATTTACTTTCTGATGCATATATTTAGCTATATTCCTAGCTGGCATTTTAGAGGCATGTAGTGGTAGCTCTATTCATCATCGGCAGTTTTATTTACAGCTTACCACCTTTGTTCATCTTTTTCGCCTCTTGTAGTCCTAGTGGGCACATTTGAGTTGAGGTCTACCCACTAGGGGGAGGCTGCTGTTTACAGTAGTTCTCACCCCCACTGCTTTCTCTTTTCTCTTCCCCTTTGTTTCTTTTGCAGTGTCTTCTGCGGGTGCTGCTGAGTTTTCAGCGACGGGTCGAGGAGAGAGGACGGCTGAGTAGATAGACTTCGAGGCAGGTTGAGCGTGTTAGCTGGACAGTTGGTGTACCCGTGTTTCCTCAGACGGTTGTACTTTTACTTTGGGTCTGGCTTTTGCCAGCAGGTTGTATTTATTTTGGTGAGCTGGGAGAGACAGATGTATCATTTATACAGATGTATTGTATTTTATTTCCAGCTTCAGTCTGAGATGTATTAGTTTTAGTTCAGCTCTGTTTTTATTGCTCTTTTATTATATCTCTTATATATCTGAGCAGGTTTGGCGCTTCGTGTACGCGGGAAATACCGTGTGCACGGCGGATCTGTAGACGGGCCCGGGTTCTGGTTTACACCCGGGGCGTGACAGGTGCCACGTGGCGGCTTACCATTGGATGGCTTGCAAGGCGCGGTTCTTGGAGTTTCTCGTGGTGCACGGTGGACCGGTGGAAGACACGTGGCATTATGTTATTGGTCCGGTGTTTGGGGGTGTTGTGCACCGGGTGCAGCGAGTGTGTCGCCTGGACACGTGGTGCGCGGGGATTGGGCGCGTCACTGTGCGCGTGCAGGTGGCAGGGGGCGCGGCAGGTGGCAGGGGCGGCTGGCGTGGCGGCCACGGCGCCGATGTGGCGCACGCGTACGCCACGTGGCGGCCGGCCATTGGCCAGTGCCAACTGCCCCGTTGACCAGAGGTGCGCCACGCGGCGCGAGGGGAGCGGCCGGATCCGCTGTTTCGTATTCGGGGACACGTGTCGGCGCGGGGAGCGGGTCGGACGGGCGTGCGGTCCGACCAGGATTCCGTGCGGGACTGGGCCTCCATGGGCCGTGGCACTGTGTGGGCCCGAATTCGGGGCCCGAAAGATTCGGGCGCCCGAATTCGGGACACAATGGTCATTTTGCAATTGTTTCTAATGGGCCTATAAATAGGTTTCCCCCCCCCTCTTCTCTGGTTTTTTCCGAGAGATAGAGAGAGAACCAGAGAGAGGCCATTGAAGAGAAGTTGTTCCTCTTGATGTTCTTGAGCTCGTGGTGGATCCCCGGAATTTCTGGAAGCTCGGCAACGGCGATATCATTTTTACAGTTCGCCTCGGTTTTCTCCCCATTTCGGCCCATTACCGTCGCAGATCAGTCAAAAATTCACTGTGAGCTAACCAGGAGGAGTTTTTGGACGATTTCTTCGACAGCGTGTTCCTAAGAGGTAAGGCTTCGATTTTCGTGTTGATCGCTTCACTCCGTTTCGCACTTTTGGCACGTTTCCCGAGGCATCTTTGACCTCTATTTTTCTGTGATGGATTTTGGAAAGCACCGACTTGCCGATTTTATATCTCAGCCTAGGAACATCAGATCAAAATGTTTCAGGACTCCATTTTGATCTACTCGTCGCGAGAAACACAGTGGTGATTTTTCTGGGATTTTTGGAAATTATTTCGAAGGTGATAATTAATCTTTTCTTGGACAGATTGCTACAGGAATTCTGTTGTGGAGATTTTGAGTATGCAACGGTGTTTTATTTTTATCTTGGCCTACAGGTATTAGATCTGGGCGTTTAAACAGTCGTTTTGGGGCTACTTTTCGCGAGGAACGCGACTATGAATTTTCTGGATTTTCTTGAGGACTGGACAGAGGTGATATTTAGCCTTTTTGGGGCTGATTTTGGACAGTGATTAATTGTACAGTTTTGGGATTAATTGTGCGCTTTGTTCTGTGCAGTGGGGCACAGATTTTGGTGGAATGCTGTGTTAGAGGACTGCGGGCAGCGAGATGTTTCTTTAATTTGGTGCGGTGCGCGCTTTTCGAGGTGGGTGGTTGTTGCTTGCCTCTATATCTGACTTACTCACTAAGTTTATTAGAAAACCCCACTATTGAGCATATGGATTGAGTATCATACATGATTAACTGATATACATGTGAGCCTATCATCTGTGATTAATTTTGTGAATATAGCATGTTGGGGATTATTATTGGAATAATATTTCTGTTGGAACATGATCATCGAAAAATTTATTAGTGATAATTAACATGTTAGATTAGCACCCAGATTTTATGAAAGTGGATTAAATGGATTAATTATTGGGACATAATGACACATCAATGTGCGGGTTTCACTCTGGGGATTTATTATGGATCAGGGATTATTCACATGTGTAGTTGACTGATGATTTTAGCATGATTGTTATATTTATGTGGATATTATTAAATATTACACATGCAGAACTGTTATTTGACTTTCTCTCTCTTTCACATTGCATGAGGACTTTTGCATGCTTATTTGGACATCTAGATAGGCCACTATTTTATTGCTACACTATCATATTGGGATTTGACTTAGGAGAAACCATGATTGCTTTCTTTCTCCTTTTTATTTAGACTTTTGAGTCATGTTGCTCGGGTTCGAGCAGAGGTTTGGGATAGTGTAGCCGGGACCTGAGGGTCAGTGACAGGGTGTACTTGATGTTGGATTATGGGTTATTGCGGCAACCGCGGACAATAGGCGGTTGACCGGATCTTGATTATTGTACCCAATTGTGGGTTGTGGGTTATTGCGGTGACCGCGGACTGTGGGCGGTTGACCGGATGTTTACTATTGCATCAGATTGGGTATCAGATTTCTCTAGTGGATGGTATTTCCCACTTTTTGAGTACTATTGCATCGGATCGGGGTTTCATTAGTGGACGGAGTTTTCCACTTTGATCATAGTCTTGATCCAGTCCTGCTATTGTGAGACATTGGTTACAGAGATACTTTACTCGTGTGGGTCGCTCCCCTCGAGTGCCACTCCGGAGTAGGCTTTAGACCGTGTTGGGTTCCGGTCATTTGGACAGTGGAGATACTGAGTTCTTGAGTTCGACAGCAGAGCAGGCAGTACCAGTTTTACTGGTGGCACTAGATTGGGTCTATTTGGTCAGATACTGTTTTCTGATGCATTCATACCGTCATTTCCTTCGGTATTGCATTTAGAGGCATACTTGTTGTGGTTTCCCCTTTCATTCAGTAGTTCTGTTTACAGCTTTACCACTTGCCCCTTTTCTTGCCTCTAGTAGACTTAGTGGGTACGCCGGAGCTTGAGGCTTTACCCACAGGGGGAGGCTACTGGTTTACTAGTGGTTCTCACCCCCATTGTTGTTTTCCCTTTTTTTCTCCCCCCTGTTTTGCAGAGTCCTCTTCGGAGTTGCTGATCTTCGATCGTTGTCCGAGGCGAGGGAGTCACGAGCTAGATCTTTACCACCCGAGGAGTGTAGCTGTATCCCCTGGATGGAGATCCCTGGTGGCTATTGGTTGGTTTTACTGTTTTCTCTGGAGAGAGATCTTTTGTATTTGGAGAGACTGATGTTGAGACTGATGTACTATAGTTTTAGTTTATCTCCTTTTATAGTTGAGAGATGCTGTACTGAGGACATTGTATGATGATTATCTGTATTTGAGGAGATGGATATTGTACTCTATTTCATGTTGTACAGTGATTGGATTTTATTTTACAGCATTTTATTTCAGCTCTGATATTTGTGTAGCTATAGTACTATCTTTTGCAGGTTAGACGCTTCGCCTATGCGGGTTTTAGCATAGGTGGCGGATCTGTTGGCGAGCCCGGGTCGCAGTTTCGACCCCGGGGCGTGACAGATTAGGTTGGTATCAGAGCTTAGGGATAGGTCAGTTGGGACTGTAGAAACCCTAGGCTTATGGTTGGACCCTAGGATGACTTCGTGAGAGTCGTGATTTTTAGCGAGAGTCCTGATTGAGTTTTATACCTCTCCCGAGTGATGGGATGGGTGATTGGCATGTTTATTCTCCTAAGCAATTATGTTGGCTGCAGACAACATAATGCGGCGGAACGGTTGACATGCTCTAGACTCTCGCCGGATTGGGTCGAGTTTTGTTTTGTGCTGTGGTGCAGTTGGTCGTGGTGAGCGGTGACTCCCCGACGCGTTGTGCGGATTGGTGTGCACTCGTCGCAGCGGTGGAGCTTGAGCAGATTGTTGTGGGGCCGGATATTCGGATTGAGGTTAGAGAGCTTCAGGTCCCGATGGTAGGATTGTCAGAGGTATATCAGCGGCAGAGTGAGCCGCTAGTCTGGGTGACACAGTTGTCGGTGCAGTGGGCAGCCCGATAGTGTTTTTCTTCTGAGACCACCTGGTTACAGTATCCTCAGCGGCAGTGATTTCTGAGGCGCCGATGGAGCGAGTGGCCCCCCTCCGTGCTAATGTTTTGTGTTGCAGCACCGAGGCGGGGTGGATTGCTGATAGTGGATGAGTTGTGGGACATCATTGATGGATGGAGTCAGTTTTGGCAGATGAACCACCCCGATTTATGGATTGAGTTGGAGCCTTTGGAGGCAGAATCGTGGTTGGTGGTGATGGAGTGATCAATTAAGAGTCTCCCTGTGCTAGAGAGTTTATGCAGTTGTTGAACTGCACGCTCCAGGTTTCGAGGGACGAAGTGCATAGGATGTGTGTGACTGGGAGTGGATTGCGCCAGGATAACCTTTTAGTTTATCTGATCCCTCTGTTTTGGATTATGGATTTTGGATGCCTCGATGGAGTAGGCATTGTGTATGGAGCGTACTATTGCAGTTCCTTTGGATAGGGATCTGCCGCCAGGGGCGAGTTCTGGATAGAGGCGCCTGGCGCTAAGTGTTGGGGGACAGATCGGCTGGCAGAGGCACTTTCGTTTTCCTTTCTTAGATGGTGGACATCCTTGTGGACGGATTATGTGAAGCTTACCCAAAGGAAGGTTACCCTTTGTGATAGATAACATTCGTGTTTGGGGTACAATAGATGTGATTGAGGGGGGAGCTTAGGAAGGATAATGGAATGAGGAATTGCATGAATCAATTGTGTTTTGTCATATAACGATTGCAATAATGGATTTCTGAGGTGTCAGAGGTCAGGTGGACCCCGGTGGCAGCATCAGCATCGTTATCAGAGTGGCGCAGTGGTAGCATGGATTTATTGTCTGCGGAAGACCGTATTCATCGCCTCAGTGTGAGCAAAGGCGAAAAATTGTGCTCCTTTTGTGGAGAGCCTTGATTTTCAGGCAGACTGAGTGACGACCACCTACATTGAGCGGTTGAGACTGTGCTGCCTGGGTGGAGGGCACCAAGGCAGTGGATCGGGTCGTCGCATGTGTGATTTTATCACAGCAGTCGGAGTTAGAGCATGTTGCATTCCTGCATGGACTACATGCAGATTTGTTACCACATGCACTAGAGGTACAGGTTCCTGTTGGGATGGTGCATGTGGAGGAGGTTTGTGGATCATGTCCAGTGCAGTTGAGACCTCGAGTGGTATCGACAGACTTATTGGTATGTGTACCTGGTCAATGTTTGACCCAGTGCGTGGAATTGGTTGGCACAGTGCCACATGGTGTATGACTGCGGAGAGAGAAGGTTATGATCTTCTGCAAGCAGACATTAGAGACTTGTTCATTGAGACAGTCAGAGCACACAGGTTGCAGCGACAATGCGCGAGGTGCTTACGGCGGCACCGGGACGCGAGGATATCCCTGTTATCGTGAGATCCCGGGTGTGATTCCACCGGAGCTGATAATGATGCCGCCGATTAGGGAGATTGAGATTGCGGTTGACGTGGTTCAGGGAACCACGCCAACCCCGATAGCACCTCATTGGATTATCACCTGTAGAGCTGAGAGAGCTGATAGCGCAGTTGCAGGATCTGATGGATCGAGGGTCCGTTCGACCTAGTGCCACCCCGTTGTTATACGGTGGTGATGCCATACCGTTGATACACGGTGGTGATGTCACGTCGTGGACACACGACAGTGAGGGTCCTTGTGTGGTGTGACCGCAGGCAAGTTTGCATATTGTTTAGGACCTTTTGATGGAATTATACTCCGGCAGTTGTTGCTGATGATACATGTATCTTTTTGGAATCATACAGCTGAGTGTTTTGCCAAGATGGTATTCAGGACATGGTAGGGGCATTATGAGTATAGTGAGGACAAATGGAATGACTAAGGCCCTGTCGTCTTAGGATTTGAGGAATTGTGTATCAGCTGCACTTGGAAGAATTATTGGAGATATTCTTCTGGGATATTTTGATTTTACCCCATCTCTGTATGGTTTAGAGCTGGTGGAGTACTTGTAGATGGTGTAACAAGGTCTGTGAGGAAGAAGCTGTATGCCAAGTTGTTGTGGTACAAGTTTTAGCTTCGAGAGCATATCTTCTTGGATCACTTAGTCTAGCCATAAGAGGCGGTGGTGGAAATCCGGCCAAAATGGATGCTATGCGAGAATGGCTGAGACCGGCAGTTATTTGTTGAGGTGAGGAGCTTGTGAGCCGGATAGTGCCAGCAGAGCTTGACGAATTGGTGACGAGATTGATACCAGCCCTGATTTCAGCATCGCCAGTGTTGGGAGATGGATTTGTGTTATACAGTGATGCCTCCCATAGTAGCTATGAAGTTACAGTTGAATTTGTGGCAAGCATCCAAATTCACCCGATAGGGCCACTGTGGTGGCGGATACCTGGAGCAGGAAAGCTGTCAGAGGTCGAGTTTGATGATGCCACAGCTGGCGCTGTGTGGACTGTCGAGGCAAACGTGGCGTATGGTGGTGTCACTGAGGACTCTTTGGATGATAGACCGCGGCTGAATGGTTTGCTCGGATGGTCAAGATTTGGGAGCGACCGGGCGAGGACCCCCTCCCGGTTAGGGCTCCTTTCCTTTCGGAGTTGCCTGGCATGTCACTGGTTTGGGAGTTGAGGACACAACTCCCGAAATTTGATGAAGTGATCGTCTGGAGCAGGTACCCTTTTTCGAGCCTGGAGGATTGGATTTACCAGCTGCAAGGGTACTGGATCTTCCCGAAGATTGATTTGCGATCTGGTTCTTTCGACTGCTTGTCGTTGTGTGCTGATGCCGAGAGTTGGGGAGGTGTTTCTACACCCTGATAGTTTTTGGATTAGAGATCAGAGTTTATGTGATCAGTTGGAGGACTTATATTGGATGCCTCGGGAGTACGGAGATATTCGGATCGAGCTTGTGTGCCGATGGACTTGTGGTTGGATTATCTGAGGCCTTGGGGGGAGCGGAGGTTGTGCCGATGCAGATTACTTGGTAGCTCGAGCGGTTAGCCCAGCTGTACTTGGTTGAGTTGGTACGGTTTTTTTGGAGTGCCCGCCTTTATTTTGTTCTAGTTAGAGACCCGAGGACCGCATCGCGTCTCTGGAGGAGGTATTTGTCAGCCTTGGGAGCTTGAGTGGTGGATGATTGGATATTTACCCCCCTCTATTTGGTTGAGATTCCGTGTTGAGGAACGACTTTAGTTTCGAGGACGAAACTTTCTTTAGTGGGGGAGGATGTGATGACCCGGATCTCTGCAGAGCTGCTGCAGTGCGTTGGGGTGGCTATTGGAGGCCTACCTAGTGTGTTGGAGGTGTTTGGGGCATAATTGGACATAAGTGTTGGACGTCGGACTTATATGGATCATGTGAGTGATCAGAGGACCCCGTGGAGGGTTTAGAAGTGGTTTCGCGCGAATCGGATATTAAATTTGGGCTCCGTGCGAAATTTGGGCTAAGAACACTTTTTCGGGTGCCTTCGGCAATTTTTAGAGTTGGAATTTGGCAAAACGGACGTCAAATTCGGATTCAGCGCGCGAAAACGGTAAAAATGGACTACCCACTTGTCATTTCTGAGCTCGGGTTACTGTTCACCGCCAGAACAGTGATTCCGGCGATCGCCGGCGGCGGCGGGCAGCGGCGGAGAGCGGCGGCGCGGCCTCGGGCAGGCGGAAAGCGGCGGCGGGCAGGGCGCGTGGGCGCGGGCAGGGGGCGCGGGTGCGCGGTCCACGCGGCCGGCGTGCACCGGAGCGGGGTGCCACGTGGCGGCTTACCATTGGATGGCTTGTAAGGCGCGGTTCTTGGAGTTTCTCGTGGTGCACGGTGGACCGGTGGAAGACACGTGGCATTATGTTATTGGTCCGGTGTTTGGGGGTGTCGTGCACCGGGTGCAGCGAGTGTGTCGCCTGGACACGTGGCGCGCGGGGGGCGCGTCACTGTGCGCGTGCAGGTGGCAGGGGGGCGCGGCAGGTGGCAGTGGCGGCTGGCGTGGCGACCACGGCGCCGACGTGGCGCACGCGTGCGCCACGTGGCGGCCGGCCATTGGCCAGCGCCAACTGCCCCGTTGACCAGAGGTGCGCCACGCGGCGCGAGGGGAGCGGCCGGATCCGCTGTTTCGTATTCGGGGACACGTGTCGGCGCGGGGAGCGGGTCGGACGGGCGTGCGGTCCGACCAGGATTCCGTGCGGGACTGGGCCTCCATGGGCCGTGGCACTGTGTGGGCCCGAATTCGGGGCCCGAAAGATTCGAGCGCCCGAATTCGGGACACAATGGTCATTTTGCAATTGTTTCTAATGGGCCTATAAATAGCTTTCCCCCCCCTCTTCTCTGGCTTTTTCCGAGAGATAGAGAGAGAACCAGAGAGAGGCCATTGAAGAGAAGTTGTTCCTCTTGATGTTCTTGAGCTCGTGGTGGATCCCCGGAATTTCTGGAAGCTCGGCAACGGCGATATCATTTTTACAGTTCGCCTCGGTTTTCTCCCCATTTCGGCCCATTACCGTCGCAGATCAGTCAAAAATTCACTGTGAGCTAACCAGGAAGAGTTTTTGGACGATTTTTTCGACAGCGTGTTCCTAATAGGTAAGGCTTCGATTTTCGTGTTGATCACTTCGCTCCGTTTCGCACTTTTGGCACGTTTCCCGAGGCATCTTTGACCCCCATTTTTCTGTGATGGATTTTGGACAGCACCGACTTGCCGATTTTATATCTCAGCCTAGGAACATCGGATCAAAACGTTTCAGTACTCGATTTTGATCTACTCGTCGCGAGGAACACAGTGGTGATTTTTCTGGGATTTTTGAAAATTATTTCGAAGGTGATAATTAATCTTTTCTTGGACAGATTGCTACAGGAATTCTGTTGTGGAGATTTTGAGTATGCAACGGTGTTTTATTTTTATCTTGGAATACAGGTATCAGATCTGGGCGTTTAAACAGTCGTTTTGGGGCTACTTTTCGCGAGGAACGCGACTGTGAATTTTCTGGATTTTCTTGAGGACTGGACAGAGGTGATATTTAGCCTTTTTGGGGCTCATTTTGGACAGTGATTAATTGTACAGCTTTGGGATTAATTGTGCGCTTTGTTCTGTGCAGTGGGGCACAGATTTTGGTGGAATGCTGTGTTAGAGGACTGCGGGCAGCGAGACGTTTCTTTTGGTGCGGTGCGCGCTTTTTGAGGTGGGTGGTTGTTGCTTGCCTCTATATCTGACTTACTAAGTTTATTAGAAAACCCCACTATTGAGCATATGGATTGAGTATCATACATGATTGACTGATATACATGTGAGCCTATCATCTGTGATTAATTTTGTGAATATAGCATGTTGGGGATTATTATTGGAATAATATTTCTGTTGGAACATGATCATCGGAAAATTTATTAGTGATAATTAACATGTTACTTTAGCACCCAGATTTTATGAAAGTGGATTAAATGGATTAATTATTGGGACATAATGACACATCAATGTGCGGGTTTCACTCTGGGGATTTATTATGGATCAGGGATTATTCACATGTGTAGTTGATTGACGATTTTAGCATGATTGTTATATTTACGTGGATATTATTAAATATTACACATGCAGAATTGTTATCTGATTTTCTCTCTCTTTCACATTGCATGAGGACTTTTGCATGCTTATTTGGACATCTAGATAGGCCACTATTTTTATTGCTACACTATCATATTGGGATTTGACCTAGGAGAAACCATGATTGCTTTCTTTCTCCTTTTTATTTAGACTTTTGAGTCATGTTGCTCGGGTTCGAGCAGAGGTTTGGGATAGTGTAGCCGGGATCTGAGGGTCAGTGACAGGGTGTGCTTGGTGTTGGATTATGGGTTATTGCGGCAACCGCGGACAGTAGGCGGTTGACCGGATCTTGATTATTGTACCCAATTGTGGGTTGTGGGTTATTGCGGTGACTGCGGACTGTGGGCGATTGACCGGATGTTTACTATTGCATCAGATTGGGTATCAGATTTTTCTAGTGGATGGTATTTCCCACTTTTTGAGTACTATTGCATCGGATCGGGGTTTCATTAGTGGACGGAGTTTCCCACTTTGATCATAGTCTTGATCCAGTCCTACTATTGTGAGACATTGGTTACAGAGATACTTTACTCGTGTGGGTCGCTCCCCTCGAGTGCCACTCCGGAGTATGCTTTAGACCGTGTTGTGTTCCGGTCATTTGGACAGTGGAGATACTGAGTTCTTGAGTTCGACAGCAGAGCAGGCAGTACCAGTTTTACTGGTGGCACTAGATTGGGTCTATTTGGTCAGATACTGTTTTCTGATGCATTCATACCGTCATTTCCTTCGGTATTGCATTTAGAGGCATACTTGTTGTGGTTTCCCCCTTTCATTCAGTAGTTCTGTTTACAGCTTACCACTTGCCCCTTTTCTTGCCTCTAGTAGACTTAGTGGGTACGCCGGAGCTTGAGGCTTTACCCACAGGGGGAGGCTACTGGTTTACTAGTGGTTCTCACCCCCATTGTTGTTTTCCCTTTGTTTTCTCCCCCCTGTTTTGCAGTGTTTCTTCGGGAGTTGCTGATCTTCGATCGTTGTCCGAGGCGAGGGAGTCACGAGCTAGATCTTTACCACCCGAGGAGTGTAGCTGTATCCCCTGGATGGAGATTCCTGGTAGCTGGTGGTTGATTTTCACTGTTTTCTCTGGAGAGAGATCTTTTGTATTTGGCGAGACTGATGTTGAGACTGATGTACTATAGTTTTGGTTTATCTCCCTTTTATAGTTGAGAGATGCTGTACTGAGGACATTGTATGATGATTATCTGTATCTGAGGAGATGGATATTGTACTCTATTTCTTGTTGTATAGTGATTGGATCTTATTTTACAGCATTTTATTTCAGCTCTGATATTTGTGTAGCTATAGTACTATCTTTTGCAGGTTAGACGCTTCGCCTATGCGGGTTTTAGCATAGGTGGCGGATCTGTTGGCGAGCCCGGGTCGCAGTTTCGACCCCGGGGCGTGACAATACTCATTCTTGTTAATTATTTTATCAATTAATTAAGAATAAGTTTAATTAAAGTAAATATAATTTTAATTATTATATTAACTCTTTAATTAATCTAATATTTTAACTAATCTAATTATTTTATTAACTAAGTATTTAAGTATTTAGATAATTAACTAATTAAATTATTAAATTATTAAATTATTTGTAGTTAATTAAACTATTAATTATTAATAATACTCATTATTGTTAATTATTTTATCAATTAATTGTGAATAAGCTTAATTAAAGTAAATATAATTTTAATTATTGTATTAACTCTTTAATTAATCTAATATTTTTACTAATCTATTTATTTTATTAACTAATTATCTAACTATTAGATAATTAATTAATTTATTTATTAAATTATTTGTAATTAATTAATTTAATTATTTATTAGTAATACTCATTATAATTAATTATTTTATCAATTAATATTCAGAGTTATCTAGTAATAATTAATTAAATAAATTAAATTATTATTTAATTAATATTTTATATTAATTATTTTCATAAAATATTATTATTTTAAAATTATAATTATTCTTATTCTTACTATTCTAATCTAACTACCCAAACGCTATCTTTCTTATTCCTAAGAACAACTTAATTTTTATCCAAATATAAAATTAATATTATTAATTTCCATTTGTTCCAATTAACAGTTCAAGTTTATATCCGAACCAAACGCAGCCAGACATCCAAGATAAAACTAATTGTTTTATTTGCAAAACCTTAACCACCGTACTTTGCAATAGAAGCTACAGTATAGACTCTATAGTTGTGACACCCCAATAGTTCCATATCGAATAAACGAGGGGAGTATGTGATACCCTAATAGCCCCACATCGGATGAGATTAGAGATGTGTTTGGGTATATATAAGACCTGGACACTAGTAATAATAACTGAGCTTAAGTATTTTATACTGTGATTTGAGCCAAATAAGTTATTATTACTAGTTGGCCGGGTCGTTATAATAGTACATCTTCTAGAAGCCACACCTTCATTTCCAAACTGAAAAGCCATAAACTAATAATAATAATATTCTATTTGAAAATTATTATTACAAGATATTGTTACACTGACATGTGGGTCCCATTCATGAGGGCCGACAGGTCAGCCGAAACAAACTTAATATCCACAAAAAGCATTGCACATTTACTAAGACGGGGCTTTAACCGTTGACCACAGGCGTAAAACGCGTTTGTACCCTCCCATTTTAACCGTCAAAACATATGTTAATAATGTGGGTGGTGCTAAAAAAAATTTCTTTTAATTTTTTTTCGAAAAAATAGATATATTAGTTTTGTCCTTATTCTCCAAATTGGTTTAGCCTTTTTTTTTTTTTTTGTATGATCATTTTCGTTATTATTATTATTATTGTCTTTTAGTTATCCTTAGCGTGCCAAGAAATAAATATTGCATATTTGAGGATGAGATCAGAAAGATGAATTGAAACGTTCTGCAGGTATGTTAAAAACAAAAAATTTAATATCATTTTTTTTTTCTCTAACTAATGTACCTCCAAAATAAGAAGAAGAGGGTTTTTGCAAAAAAAAAAAAAAAAAAAAAAGAATTTCTTATTTTTATTTTGCAATTTGATAGTTTAGTTTTGCTTTTCTTGCTTTTGAGATGTTGGTTCCATTTCACCATCCCCTTTGCCACCCACCTCCGCTGCTCCCTCAGATTTATAAATTTGAATAAAATAATTGGGTAGTTCCCTTTAATATATTTGATATGAGTCCACGTTCCTAAACTTTTACATATGTTATACTTAGGCTTTTTTGTAGTGCATAAAAATTTTATTTATTGTATTTCTTTGATATGCGCAATGAATTTATAATATTTGGTATATAAAAATTATATTTTATATTCAGTATAAAATAAATTTTCTCTATTGCATTTATTGTATTTCTATGGTATGCTCAATAAATTTATAGTACTTGTTATATAAATATTATATTTTATATTCGGTATAAGTTAAAATACATCATTGATAAAATATACTATCCTACTAAATTATAGATGCTAATTAAATTTTTTGATAAACAATAACAAATCTCCTCGCTTCCAATCATATGAGAAATTCTCGTATAGAATGTATAAGTTATCACTCAATAATTTGTACTGACATTAAAATAAATAATTAAGCCTTAAACTCAGCTTTCAAAACCTTCAATGCATTTGTCATGTGAAAGTTGTATAAAAATCAAAATTTCTTACTAAAGTAAAATATAAACAAAAATTTATAAACTAAAATATCTAAGATCAAAAATATAAAAACAATTTTATGATATTGAGATGCATGCGATAGTATGTTAGAATTTAGTTAGATTTGTAATTGAATCCTAATTAAATTAAAATTAATATTTAAATTTCTTAAAAATAAATTAATTTCAAATTAAATATTAATTAGAATAAAATTTTTAATTATACTAAAATTAGTTATGTCCTAGTGGATACATTATAAATGCATCATAATGGTGGCTTGAGATTGGAGTGTCTATGGCTGAGGCTTTCCTGTGTTATTCCTACATGTGAGGAAGCATAGGCCGGGTTGCATGCATCTTGTGCACTCATGCATGTGAAGGAAGAAGAGAGAAATGTTTTTATATTATAGAAAACTAGTAAAAAGTAAGGGAGATTAAGAAAGAGGGCTAGAGGTAAAGCTATTATATTATAGAAAATGAGTCAGGTGTAATTTTTTTCTCAGTAAATAATTTTATTTCACCTATATAAATTTTATTTGAATTTTTTTTTGTGTGTGTGGTTGTGTAGATTTTAGTTTTTGTTGAAAAAATAGATTTATGGTAAAAATATAATTTGACATTTTCATTGCGAAATTCCAACAACCGATATCAGAGTAAATATCGGATCACAAGTAGCACGTGAGTATCAGATTCTCAACATCAAAATGGATGGAAAATGCTACTTAATTGTATACGTCAAAAGAGAATGTAGATTTTACACCCTTCATCTTAGAGTTCACAAAAATTTAAATAGTTTTTAGTAAAAAAAAAAATTATATTATGTGACAGACAATAAAATTATAGTCCTTAAATATGAGGGTATAAGATGTACTTTCTACTTTGAAGTGTACTAGATCAGTACTAGATCAAAATGGATATTGAGAAACAATTACAAGCAAAACCTTTATTTATCTTACTTCACCATATTTCTTTGCAGGTGTCATGAGTGAGCAGAAACCAAATGCTAAAAAAGTAAGCCATGCAGTTCCTAGATTAGTTCTTTATTTATTTATTTTTTTTTATATATATTTATGATCATCAAAATACAAATGATTTCTAAACTTATAGGTAAAAAGACCTCAACTACACGCAATTCGGATATTGACACCTCAATTTTTATTTTTTGGATTGACAACCATTTAACTTTTCATTCTTCTTTTACTATTTGGGTATTTTACAGTCAATCAAGTTAATGCATTTTCTTAAATTGTAAGGCTTAATTACTTATTAGTAATTAATTAATCTAGTTTTATTTGCTAAAAAATAGTTTATACTATTAAACTTGATTGAATTATCAATCAATATGATAAAATTTCTAATTTATTTGACTAAATGAAGAGGTATATATATATATATATATATATATATATATATATATATATTGAGCTCCTATAAAAGTACCAAGTTATTTGTGCTTATGAGTTTTTTATCCTTGGATGTAAAAATGTGCGATTAGGATGATGATGGCCCCTTGGGTTTAGTGGGTGGTTGGTAGAATAGTATGATTTAAGGGGTAAAATTAATCAAAGGGTTAGATCACTACAATAAATTAGGTTATAGGGACACTTATTTGTGACACTTTTGTATAAGTGTCCTACCTATATTCCATCCATATCCAAAATTAGGTTATAGGGACACATTTTTGGGACACATTACAAAAATGTGTCGCTATACACCCTAGCGACGACACATATAGCAACACTTACAATAAGTGTCGGTATTTTTACCAGCGACACTTTTTTTGGATTTTAGAAATACTTAAAAGTGTCGCTATAGTATAAGTTTGTTGTAGTCTAACGGTAAAAATAGAATGATCTAAGAAATGAAATTAGTCAAAGAGGTAAATCTAACGCTAAAAAACTTACATGTGCTGTCACGCCCAAGTTTCAAAAAGTGGTTTATTATTATTATTTTTTATATCAGAGTTTACACATGAAACCCGGGACGTCGGCAGACCACCACATACATAGAAAATTCTTTGTCCACACGGACAAAGTCTCTTCTATAAATGCTTGGCTCGACAAATACAATAATCATCAGAGGAGCGACATAATCAACAACTAAACATAAACATAACTGTACAACTAAATATATCCACAAGTACTCCAAACAATAACAACTCCACAGTCACAACTCCTCAAATACACTGTAAACATCACGCACTGGGCCACAGTGGCCAATAGCAAGGGATAAATCTATTGCGAAAGCTCACTGGATCGTCCTAATCTCTCAGCACCCTACTGACCTGAAAAATGGTCACCCAGGGGGTGTGAGATACAATATAGATGTATCCCAGTGGGCACGACGGGCCGAGAAATATCAAGTCGTACAAACTGGATACTATAATAAATGGATAATAAACAGGCTGTAATATGAAAGGTAGATATTGATCATACTGAAGTGAAAGTAGATACTCATGAAGGAAGCTATACATGCTACAACTAACAGTCAAGTAAATCAGGACAATATCAGTGTCATATGTTGTATATCAGGCAGGTATGATAGTGCATAACTATAAAAGCTAAAATCTTAGTACCATAATCATGTGCTAAGCAATAAAGTAGGTATGAATACAATATCAGTGTCTCATGCTGTATATCAGGCAGGTATGATAATCAATAAGGCAGAGTAATCACATATGGAGCTGAGTAAGCTATAACTGGCAATCATATAAATCCTATCAATCTCGGTGCATATAGATCAAGATCATGCTATAAAAACAGAGTAGGTATAAAGATGTGTAATAAAATAATGCATCAAAGCTGTCACCACAAATATACCCAATCTCATGCCACTGTTGGTCACAAGGACCTTAGGCTAATGCCCACAAATATACCAGAATGCTATCATAATCCCAACGGGCTCACGGGTCGATGTGACGACCTCTCTACAGGTAAAGAACGCCCTGACGGTGGCCAGACCGTCAGTGAACGTGACTGAAAGCTGGGTCAATAGGGCGATCATAATCCTGATGCTCAAGCTCGCGGTCTAAAGACCGAATAATCGGCATAAAGCCGGAAAATCTCTGTCAGGATGCTGGAACTGTAATCACAACTGATACTGTATGACTGAAACGTTAGTGCAACATCTCCACCCGCACTCAAAGTCTTTAACTCTGTCTAAGAGCGAGGAGCAACAGAAGCTGAACTCATGCAACAGAAGAATAGGGAATGCTGATACAACTAAACTAATGACCAAGCAAGTATGGCATACATCCAAGTGTATAAAACTAAATATGGTAAGTACTGAGAATGAAAGCATATAGATAAATTCGACTGTGAGATCTGAATCTGTAAGATCAAGGCTATATAGCTATAAATACTAAGTGCTGGAATGAAAGTAAGTAGAAAGAAGCAAGTAAAAGGCTCAATAACGATCATAATGCTGAAACTCAATCCACGGTCTGAAGACTGGACAGTCGGCGAGCAGCCGAGGAAATCCCCACTGGAATACTATAAATCATGCCAAGTGCTAAAACTGGAACTCCTACTCTAAACATGCAGTGAAGAATAGAGTATAAGGCAATAACTAAGCTAGTGACCATACAAGCATGGCATATATCTAGATATATCAATCAATGCTGGAAATAATAAGCATAACAAAAGGCTCATCTGTGGGATCAAGGCTATCAACAAAATAGGGGTCTGTCCTACCACGGTACCCGTAGGGGCGAAATGATAAAGTCCGGACCGAAGATAAACCCATCTCAGGATAGTCGATCACGATATCCATTGGATAGCTCATAGGCTGACTGCTGGGACCTGAATCATATACACAGGTCAATAAATGACTCTCTCGTACCCATCCCACTGATACACTGTGTGTAGAAAGCTTAAACAGGGAACTTCGCTGAAGTCCCAGAATTTTGTCGGAATTTTCGAAAATTCGCCGATCGATCAACTATGATCCAATCTATGCTAAACGGTATCCAAACTCGTGAAACTAAGACGTTCGGGCACAAACATCTGACTCTAGGTAATCCTGTGCACCGACGGTGCCATAACCACTGAAACACTTCCGAAAAGCCCATTTTGGCTCCAGAAGTTGCAAATGAAGAATTGAAATCACTAGACTCACTGGGACAATGCCGGGAACAGTCAGGAACATCTGGAAACTAAAATTAATAACCTCAACTCCTCGAATTGCGTGATTAACGCCGAATCGCCGATAAACCGACGATTTTGCTGATTTACGGTTCGATAACCGAATTCTGCTCAACTGAAGGCATCGGATCTCCAACGAAAGGTTTAGAGATCATGGACACACAGCCCAAAACAGCCCATGAGGCTACAATTACAATCAGACCCCTAGGGTTTTGCATAAATACATGCCATTCGATGCTTTTTAAGCTTGCACTTCTTTTTAGAACACTTTTGAACTGATTTGAGGCCACCAATAGTTGGGCCTCGATGCACTGAATGCCGTGCTCACCATTTGGGAGTATAGCGGAACCCGAGAACAACTTCGGGTCAACCTTTACTTAGGCAATTAGGGCAAACACGCAAATTTAACCAATTCACTTGCCCCATAGCCCAACTAAGGTGAGCATCATGCTCAGGAGGTCCAAGAAACTCAGAGGCTCACCCTAAGGGTGCAGCAAAGCTGCTGGAACAGCTTAAGAAGCATCTTTGCTCATTCAAGGCTGCAACTTGCTAGAACCACACATCTACTCAGTCATTCTTTGTTTTAATGTGAGCACTAGGCTCATGAGACCATGGAGAGTGAAGGGCTCACCATTGGTTGGCTGAAAAGTTGCTGGAATTGCATAGGTTGCAAGCTAGGGCTCCTTAGGCTTGGTTCTTTAGAACTACTCAACCAAGCATCCAGCTTGGGATCATGAGTGAGCACCATGCTCAGGAGGTTATCAGGAGATGAGGGCTCACCCAAACCAGGCTGTGGAGTCATCGAAAAAATGGTTGGAGCAAGGTGGTCCCAACTCAACTTAGTTAGAGTTCGATTTGGCCGAGCTTGATCCAAACCAAGATCAAGCTCCAAACTAAGGCAAGCACTGCTTGCAAAGAGTTCCCAGAGGTGGCAGAAGCACCACCCCACGAAGCTCCAGCAGCCCGGGGTGGTGGTTGGCCGGAGATGACAACAAGGAGCTTACCTTGAGGTCGTTAATGGTGAACTTCCAACTAGGGGCTTTCAGGTGCAACCAACAGCACCACTAGCTTCCAAGCATTAATTAGAGAAGGTCTGGGTAGTGGATGGGCGGCGGCGGCAGAACGGATGCCGGCCACCATTATTGCGGCAAAACCAAGCTCCAACCATAGCGGATCTCAACCGCCCGGGATGGGTCGCATGCAAGGGCACCTACAGGTCTCTATAGACCTCAGGAAGATAACCACATCCATCCCTGGCGTCGAGGAGCTTCGGCGGCACCGGAGCAACGAGCTCGGCCATTGCTTCATCTTCCCGAAACTAGGGCATGGCCTAGCTTCCTCGATACTCAACCAAACAACTCCAAACTTGGTGGAGGGTTTCTACAGGTCAAAGAGATACAGCTCAGCATCTTGTTTTTGGGCTAAAGCTACCGGAGACAGCGCGGGCTCGAGGCGGAGGGATTTTAGG
>CM054943.1:6002337-6053301 GCA_029168755.2 Tillandsia fasciculata | reverse complement strand
CCCAGAGACCGCAGCAGCACCAGCAGCAGAGATCGCAGCAGAGGCAGCAGAGATCTCAGCAGCAGTCCTCGAGACAGCAGCAGCAGCCGAGACAGCCCCGATCTTCTGACCGATGTATTTTCTGTGGAGGTCAGCATGCCGCCACACTTGTGACCAGAGATGGGGTCGATGCTTCCGTTGTGGACAGCCGGGCATGTGCGAGCTACCTGCCCCCTTACTACTTCCTCGGCACCTTCCTCGGCATCGGCTCCATATTCCCCTCAGCAGCAGCACGGCCCTTATGCTCCAGCGAGCAGGCCGTCCACCTCTTATCCTACAGATTCTCGACCTCCAGCACCGAGCGGGCGGGTGTATGCCGCCCAGTTAGCAGATTCTTCAGCGGCAGACCAGGTGGTGGCAGGTATTACTCTACTCTTTGGTATTCGGACTCGCACTTTATTCGACACTGGAGCATCTCATTCTTTCATTAGTCGAGCATTTGCATCACTTCATGGTCTAGAGGTAGAGTCCTTGTCACTTGCATTAGAGGTGCGGATTCCTGATCACGTTTTGCATGTCGAGGAGCGTTGTGTGGCATGCCCGGTGCAGTTGGGGCCTTGGATTTTGCCTGCAGACTTGCTTGTTTTGCAGCAGCTCCAGGATTTTGACTTGGTGCTAGGGATGGATTGGCTGTCACGGTATTCCGCCACTATCGACTGCAGAGAGAGGACGGTGACTCTTCGCGAGCCTGGACAGGAGGAGTTCATCTTCAGAGGCTGCCAGAGCACGCTGTTCGCAGCGACCATTTCCTCGGCGAGAGCTAGGAGGATGTTGAGTAGGGGTTGCACTGCCTTTTTGGCCACTGTGGTGGAGGTGCCTACGGCGGCACTGGGACTCGAGGATATCCCTATTGTCCGAGAGTTCCCAGATGTGTTTCCCCCTGAGTTGACGACGATGCCGCCGGAGAGGGAGATTGAGTTTGTGATTGATGTAGTCCCTGGGACTGCACCAATCTCAAAGGCACCCTATAGGATGGCGCCAGCTGAGTTGAGGGAGTTGAAAGCCCAGCTTCAGGATCTTTTGGATAGGGGCTTCATCAGACCCAGTGTTTCTCCGTGGGGAGCGCCTGTGTTGTTTGTGAAGAAGAAGGATGGGTCACTTCGGTTGTGTGTGGATTATAGGGAATTGAATAAAGTGACCATCCGGAACAAGTATCCCCTCCCCCGGATTGATGATTTGTTTGATCAGCTGCAGGGAGCATCGGTGTTCTCGAAGATTGATCTGCAGTCCGGTTACCACCAGCTGAGGGTGAGGGCCGAGGACATCTCCAAAACGGCTTTCAGATCGCGGTACGGGCATTATGAGTTTACGGTGATGCCTTTCGGGTTGACAAATGCCCCTGCCGCATTCATGGATTTGATGAACAGGATATTTCAGCCGTTTCTGGACCGGTTTGTGGTGGTGTTTATAGATGATATTCTGATCTACTCCCGGAGTGATCTGGAGCACGAGGAGCACTTGAGGACTGTGCTACAGCTTCTGCGAGAGAAGAAGCTGTATGTCAAGTTCAAAAAGTGCGAGTTTTGGCTCCGGGAGGTTGCCTTTCTGGGTCATGTTGTTTCAGCTGCTGGAGTGGCGGTGGATCCGGCCAAGGTGGATGCTATTAGAGATTGGCCGAGGCCGACGACTATCACCGAGGTGCGGAGCTTTCTTGGTTTGGCGGGCTACTATCGGCGTTTTGTGGAAGGCTTTGCGAAGCTTTCCTCTCCCCTCACTCGTCTGACCAGGAAAGGGTTAAGTTTGTTTGGAGCGAGACTTGCCAGAGCTGTTTTGAGGAGCTGAAGCAGAGATTGATGACCGCTCCAATCCTTGCCCTCCCAGTTATGGGGGAAGGATTTGTGATTTACAGTGATGCCTCACATAGTGGTCTGGGGTGTGTGTTGATGCAGCATGGTAGGGTGATTGCCTATGCTTCACGGCAATTGAAGGACTATGAGAAAAATTACCCTACTCATGATCTGGAGTTGGCAGCGGTGGTGTTTGCTCTGAAGCTGTGGCGGCATTATTTGTATGGAGAGCATTGCGAGATTTATACTGATCACAAGAGCTTGAAGTATCTGTTCACCCAAAAGGAGCTGAATTTGAGGCAACGCCGGTGGTTGGAGCTGTTAAAGGATTATGATCTGAGTATCCTTTATCATCCCGGCAAGGCCAATGTCGTGGCAGATGCTTTGAGTAGGAGGACGAGTCTGAGCTTATTGATCTCGCAGCAGGCGCCGTTGATCGAGCAGATGAGGCGATTACAGCTGGAGGTAGTATCCCCTGGGGTCTCTGCTAGACTCATGTCTATGGTCTTGCAGCCCACTCTGTTGGAGAGGATCAGGGACACTCAGAGTGAGGACCCCCACTTGACGAGGATCAGGACGCAGCTTCAGGCGGATCAGACAGGGGATTTTTCTGTGGATAGCTCGGGAGTACTACGGTATAGGGACCGAGTGTGTGTGCCTATGGATCAGGAGATTAGAGATCAGATTTTGAGGGAGGCCCATTGTACACCTTATACCATCCACCCTGGAGGTACTAAGATGTATAAGGACCTCAAGGCACAGTTTTGGTGGCCCGGAATGAAGCGGGACATTGGGAGATTCGTAGCTCACTGTTTAACTTGCCAGCAAGTGAAGGCAGAGCATCGCGTTCCTGCTGGTAAGTTGCAGAGTCTTCCAATTCCCGAGTGGAAATGGGACCACGTCGCTATGGATTTCGTCACTGGATTGCCGAGGGCGCAGAGTGGGGCAGATGCGATCTGGGTTATCGTGGACAGACTCACCAAGTCGGCACACTTCTACCGGTTCAGATGACTTGGCCACTGGAGCGTCTAGCGCAGTTATATTTGGATGAGATAGTGAGGCTTCACGGTGTGCCTGCTTCGATTGTTTCAGACAGGGACCCGAGATTTGTGTCGCGCTTTTGGGGGAGTTTACAGTCGGCATTGGGGACTCAGCTCAGGTTTAGCACCGCTTTCCACCCACAGACCGATGGGCAGTCAGAGCGCACCATACAGACCCTCGAGGATATGTTGAGAGCGTGCGTTATGGATTTTGGAGGAGGGTGGTACCGACACTTATCTTTGGTTGAGTTCGCGTACAACAACAGCTATCAGGCGAGCATCCAGATGGCTCCGTTTGAGGCGTTGTATGGACGCAAGTGTCGGTCCCCTTATACTGGAGTGACGTGGGTGAGAGGAGGACTTTGGGACCGGATTTGCTTTTGGAGGCCGAGGAAAAAGTCAGAATTATTCGCCGACATCTTGAGACAGCCCAGAGTCGTCAGAAGAGCTATGCCGACACTCGACGGCGAGACCTAGAGTTTCAGGTTGGTGATCATGTCTTCTTGAAGGTCTCGCCCTCGAAGGGGGTCCGGAGATTTGGAGTGCGGGGGAAGCTCAGTCCCCGCTATATTGGACCCTTTGAGATTCTTGGCAGAGTTGGTCCTGTGGCTTACAGAGTTGCTCTACCCCCACGCCTGGCCGGAGTTCATGATGTCTTCCACGTCTCAGCTCTGAGGAAGATATGTTTTCGACCCGTCGCACGTGATTGACTTCACTTCGTTGGAGATCGGCGAGGACTTGGTCTACGAGGAGCGCCCGTTGCGGATTCTTGCTCGTGAGGTGAGGGAATTGCGCAATCGGGCCATTCCATATGTGAAGATCTTGTGGAGCAATCATGAGGAGCGAGAGGCTACATGGGAGCTGGAGACAGAGATGAGAGATGCCTACCCCTTCTTGTTCGAGGCTTCTGGTTGAGGTACGTCTGTTTTGTTTCTTGTTTCGGGGACGAAACTTTTTTTTAGTGGGGGAGGATGTAGGACCCTGAACCCCATGCAGCTTTTTCCCGTGAATCCACTGTGCAAACACCTGTTGATGGTGTATCTGGCCCATAGTGCATCAAAGGGATGCCACAGATGGACCCTGTGAGCTTTGGTTAGCTGTGTTGGCCTTCGGCTGCTTTTGCCGAATTTTAGAAAAGGATTTAGGCCAAACGGAGGGTGGATTTGGATTCAGCGCGGAAAAACGCTTGAAAATGGCTTTTTGTTTGCTAAATTCTGAGTCCGGATGCCCAAAAACGGACTCCCGAAAGTTTTACAGCATTTCTGGTGCATGGGGGAGCCGTGGACCGGCGGGCATGCCACGTGGAGGCGCTGATTGGCCGGCGCACGCGGCCGGGTCCACGGAGCAGCGGGGGAGAGACCGGGGTGCACCGTGGAGCGCGTGGACCGGGGCGCGCCACGTGGCAGCCCGGATTGGGCGGCTCAGGTGCGCCCGGTTTGCCGGGGTGCACCGCGGAGCGCGTGGACCGGGGCGCGCCACGTGGCAGCCCCGGGTTGGCGGCTCAGGGCGCCGGTGTGCGGGGAGCGCGGGGAGGCGTGGACCGGGGCGCGCCACGTGGCAGCTCCGTTGGCGGGCTCACGAGCGCGCGGTCCACGCGCCGCGCGGGCTGCTGGCGGGGGCAGGCACCGTACCGCGGCAGGCGCCGTACCGCGGGCAGGCTGCCGGCGGCGGGCGGCAGGCGGGGCGGCAGGGCGGCAGGCGGCGGGCGGCAGGGCAGGCGGGCGGCGTGGCAGGGGCCACGTGGCGCCCGCTGATTCGCGGGCGCCACCCACCGCACTGCCGCGGGCAGGGCCACGTGGCGCCCCCGGGGGAGCTTGCACGGCTGTGCCGTGTTCGGGGGACACGTGGCGGGCGCCGGGGCGGGTCGGACGGATCGTGGATCCCGTCCGACGGCGTGTAGCGGGCTGGGCCGCACTGTGCGCGCCCGAAAACTGGTGGGCCGGGCCGCACTGTGCGCGCCCGGAAATTTTCGGGCACCCGAATCTTGGACAAAATGGGAATTTTCCCAATTGTTCCTCCAAGCTCTATAAATAGCCAACCCGAGCCCTCTTCTTTGGCTTTTTTCTCCCAAACCGCACCTCCTCTGCCCGAGCCACCTTAAGAAGATTTGTTCACCTCTTGATGCTTGATCTTCCTGCCAAGTTCTAGGATTTTGGGAGGCTCGAATCCCGAGGTTCCCCATTTTACGGCGCGGCGCGACGTTGCATTTCCTGTTTTCTTCTTCGGCGCAGCGGTGATGTTTTAGCTCCCCTGGGCTACCCCGAGGTCCTTTTCAGTGATTCTTGCGCCGACAGACTCCTTACAGGTAGGGCTTCAACTTTTGTTTTGGTCGCACTTTCCCGTTTCGAGGTTTTGGCACGGATCCCGAGGCAAACAGTGACCCCTTTTTCTGTATGGAATTCCTTGACAGCCCTGAGGTATTTTGGCCATATCTTCGCGCACGAGCGTCAGACGGAAACGAGCTTATACAACTTTTTCATCTACGGATCGCAAGGAACGCGCTCGTATTTTTCTTGGAATTTCCAGAGGATTATTTCGAGGTGAAAATCACTGTTTTCTCAGTGAACAGTGCACAGTTTTTAGCACAGATTTTTGTATGATGTACCCCTCTTGCCGAATTTTTATCTTGACTTACCGAACTCAGTTTTGGGCGTGCAAGGTACCGTTGCGAAGCTATCGACGCGAGGATCGCCGTGATATTTTTCTTGGAATTTTCTGGGCACTTTCTGCAGGTGATAATTTAACAGTTTCGGGACTGTTGTTGTATGTGATTAATAAAGCAGTATTTGGGAGCCTAAGTGTATTTAGTGGGCTTTGTGTTGTGCCAGGAGTGTTTTGGGTGTGCTGTAATTGTTGGAGCGCAGGATTGGAGTTTTGGTATTTTCAGCTGTACGGACCCGGACAGTTGCGCTTCAGGTGGGTGGTTGTTGTACTCCTCTCTTTGGTATGCCCACTAGGAATATCAGAGTACCCTTGATTTGAAGATGCTAAATGTGTTGATTGGTAGACTTGCATGCTCTAGGAAATTAATTATTGGTTATCAGATCCCTGATAAATTGTTGTTAGAATGATCACCTGATTTTAATCGCTTAATTAATCTGGACTGTATGCTTGGAGACAAAATAGTAATTGAGGACTGCAAAACTGATAATTTTTCATATGAGACTGTCACCCTAGCTTATGTCACTCTAAATTGTTTATTCTTGGAAATTGGACAAAATGTTGGAACAATGCATGATTAAACGGGTCACATAATATTGTCATCTTTTACTGCTACACTATTTTTGGGACTTGACTTAGGAGAAACCATGCATTTATTCTTTTTCTCCTATCCTTGATAGACTTGCGGCATAGTTGCTCGGTTCGAGCGGATGTTGGACAGTGTAGTCAGGTATTGGGGATTTGGGACAGTTGGGCTTTTGACAGGGTGTTGCGGCGACCACGGATCTTGGGTGGTTGACCGGGTTATATTATTGCATCAGATTGGGTGTTTGGGGATCGGGCTTTCTTTAGTGGAGGGTTTTTCCCACTTCATTGAGTCTCGATCCAGTCCTGCTATTTATGGTTACTTGTGGTTACTTACTTTCCTCGTGTGGGTCGCTCCCCACGAGTGCGACTCCGGAGTGCGCGGCAGGCAGACTTTGAGTCCTGGGGACTCCTTTCCTTCGGTGTTATGCGTAGGCTGGCATACCCGAGGCGGCAGAGCAGGCAGTGCCAGTGTCCACTGGCGGTCAGATTGGGTCATCTTGACAGGCTTCTGATACTGATGCATACTTTGCCATCCTGGTTGGTTTAGCATGTAGAGGCATATTAGGGGTAGCACTTCATCTGTGGTCACTCATATTGCACTCCTCTTTTCTTTCCTTCCCCTTTTGCCTCTGATTTTCCTGGTGGGCATATTTGAGCTGAGGCTTTACCCACTAGGGGAGGCTACTATTTATAGTAGTACTTACCCCCATTGTCTTTTCTTGTCTTTTTTCCCCCTTGTTTTGCAGAGTCCTCTGTGGGAGTTGCTGGGCCGTCAGCAGCTGAGCGAGGTAAGAGGATCGCGGACTAGTTAGCGATGCCACCGAGAGATGTAGCTGGATATTTTGGTCACCCGGTCTTCTCAGACAGTTTTATTTTACTTTCTTTTGGGTCTGGCTTCTACCAGCTGGTTGTATTTTGTTGTGAGCTGGGAGAGACATCTGTATTTATTTTTACAGTTGTACTTTACTTACTTTCCGCTTCTGTCTGAGATACAGTAGTTTTAGTTTAGCTCTGATTATTATGCTCTTTTATTACTACTTCTTATATCTGAGCAGGTTACCGACGCTCCGTGTATGTGGGAAATACCGCATGCACGGCGGATCTGTAGACGGGCCCGGGTTCTGGTTTACACCCGGGGCGTGACAATATAATATATATATATATATATATATATATATATATATATATATATATATATATATATATATATATATATATATATATATATATATATATATATATATATATATATAGACACACGTAGTCTACTATATTATTAATTGTACCAAGTTATTTGTATTATTAGGCTTTTGATTATTGGATTAAGAGATGTGCGGATAGTGGGCCCTTAGGATTTAGTGGCTGGTTGGAAAAATAATATGATCTAAGGGATGGAAATGACCAAAGGGGTAAATCTAACGGCGAAAAACTTAGTAGCACCAAACGCTTGGTGCTATCGATAGCATAGTAGCCGAACTTTATATACATATATATATATATATATATATATATATATATATATATATATATATATATATATATATATATATATATATATATATATATATATATATATATATCTAGAGAGAGAGAGAGAGAGGCTGGAATATATATATATATATATATATATATATATATATATATATATATATTATATATATATATATATATATATATATATATATATATAGAGAGAGAGAGAGAGAGAGAGAGAGAGAGAGAGGCTGGAATACTATTAATAGTACGAAGTTATTAGTGCTATTAAGTTTTTAACTCTTAGATTAAAAGATGTGTGGTTGAAATGATAGTAGGCCTCTTGGGTTTAATAGGTGGTTGGGGTAATAGTAAAATCTAACGGGTGAAAATGATCAAGGGGTTGATCTAAGAATAGAAAACTTGATAGCACCAATAACTTGTTACTATTAATAGTATAGTAGCCGGACTCTCTCTCTCTCTCTCTCTCTCTCTCTATATATATATATATATATATATATATATATATATATATATATATATATAGTAATCGTGAATTTTGAAAACTGAAATTTGAATTAAAATGTACTTTCCGAAATATTTATGTATCAAAAAAAAGTAAATTAACATTGTTTTCGGGACACTGTCTCCCGACATACAGATTCGGGTCTGATCGCGAAAATCTAAAATCACCAGTACGACCGTCTCGTCGAATTGATTAAAAATGTTGTAAACCGATTTTCGATCTGACGGTTGGATCGTCTCGAAATCAGCAAAGAGAGTAGCGGGGCCCACGACTTAAAGTGAATAGTAAAATGAATAGTAACCCCTTGACTTAAATTCCTTTTCGGCCAACGTCGGCCGATCGACCGTCTGGAGTCCGAATCTGATGGTCCGAGTAGTCGATTTAAATCGCTTTATCGTTTTGAGCGCAGTGGCGCAGACAAAATCTGAGTTTGATGACTCTAAAGTATCATAGTGCGTCCCAAACTGTTAATCGCACTATATAAGATGGATTGAGAATTTATCAGGGTGTCAACTCAAGAAACCAAATACGCTACTTGATAGGTTTCGTCGAGTCGGACGGCGTGACGAAGTCCATTTTCCATTTCGACGACTCTAGTGCCTCGAAATACGTAAAAAATAGAGAAAAAAGGGTTATTTTTGCTAAATGGTCCATATTTTATGCACCAAATTGTTTGGGACTTTTTGGAGAGGGACATGGATGCATTTGTCATCTACAGTAGGGACCCTGGGGTTGGAAGCTAGTTGTGCAGGGACCTAGGAGCAATTTGTTACAAAATGCATATTTATTACAAAATGACTCTTGGGCTTTTTGTGAGGGGAACGAGGGGCCAAGCTGGGGTTTTGTGCCTTCTTGCGAACCTCCACATTGATTCAGAACCGACCCATAGCCTCTAGTTGCCGGTGGGTCGAGTCCCATGCATGGATGGCCGTACATGAGTGAGGAAGGAGAAGACAACAACTTGGATCCTCAAACTTCTCTCTGTGCTTCCTTAGACCATCCTCTACTTCCTGAGAGTGCGCCCGAGGAAGCCCGAGGTGCGCCATGGCTGTGCGATGCCGGGGAAGATACCTTGCTTCTTCCTTTCTTCTCCAACTCTGGCCAAGGTAAGACCTTCCTCTCCTCTGGTTCTTTGGACCTGAGACTTATAGCAGTAGCCTCCTGGGTTCATGGGGAGTCTCCCAGCCCAGCCCCAAAATTGGGAAGTCGCCGATTGGCCGGCGGTGAGGTTGCACTGCCGGAAACCTAATAGAGATCCGCCTCGAGCTATCTTTGCTCCTGCCGGTTTTGGACGGAAAAAAAAAATGATGGACTTCTTACTCTGGTCATGTTCTTTCTCTCCACCAAATTTGGGAAGAGTTGGTTCACTGTGGAAGTCGTGGTGGCATGCCCTAGTTTTGGGTAAAAGAGGGCTTGGCCGAGCTTCTTGCTCCGGCGCCACCACTGCTCCCCGACGCCGGTGATCGCCTTGGTTAGCTTCATAGTGCTGTGAGGGACCCGTTAATGCCCTTGCATGCAGCCCATGCAGACCAGATGAAGATCCGCCATTAATGGCCCATGGTTGGCCGCGTTAATGGCGGCCGGCCATCCGCCCCTCGCCGCCGATGGGGAGTTGCCCAGAACTTCCTTAAATGGTACGTTGAAGCTTCTAGTGCTGTCCTCTGCACCTAAAAACCCATACTTTATTGTTGCCCAAGCCCGAAGCTCCAAGTTGGCCGCACGACCTAGCTTCGACCATCGCACGTCGGCGCCTGACCTGGTTGCACTACTGGTGATGCCCTCGAGTCACTAAGGCTGGTGCTTGCCTCTATTGGCCACCAGAACAAGAGTTCTGTCATGTGGCCATTCCTGAGCTCTTAATGCATGTGTTCATGGCCGAGTTTGCTCCCTGCACTGTTCCGGCCAACCCGCACCACCCAGATGGTGAGCCTCTGATTCCACATGTTCCCTTGAGCTTGATGCTCACTTCAGAATCAAATATGATTGAGTGGATTTTCGTGTGGAGTCACCTTGGGCCATTTAGTGTGTGAGCTCTGGTTACCTTGCTTCAGCAGTTGTGGGGCTGCACTAGGGTGAGCCCCCGAGCCTCCTTAACATGCTGAACATGATGCTCAACTTGGATCCCAGATTGCATAGGTAAATTAATGGTTCTAGCAACTAAGGTCTCTATGTGGCTTGGTTGTTCTCTTATGCTGTTCCAGCAGTTATGTTACACCCTTAGAGTGAGCCTCTGAGTCCCCTCGACCTACTGAACATGGTGCTCACTCTAAATTAGGATTTGATTGAGTGGTTGAGTCAAAGTAACAACCTAAGCCTAATTGCATAAGTAAATATTGGCCCGAAGTTGTCCTCGGGTCTCGTGCTACTCCCAAATGGTGAGCATGACGTTTAGAATGTCTAGGTCCACCTACTGGTGGCCTCGGTTCAATTTAAAAATGCTCTAAAAATTAATACGAGCGAAAAAGGCTCTGAAATGCACGAAAAGTGCGATTTTGCAGAACCTTAGGGGTCCAAATGCAATTGTTACCTCACGTGCTATCTTGGGCTGTGTGCCCATGATCTCTAAGCTTTTTGTTGGAGATTCGATGGTTTTCCTTGAGTGGAAATCGGTTATCGGTCCGTAAATCGGCAAAATCGTCGGTTTATCGGCAACCCGGTGTTAATCACGCAATTCGAGGAATTGCGTCAATTAATGTATTACTGTATGAAGTTCCAAGCATAATCCTGGAGGATCCAGCAGCCATGGGTTATTTACTGGCAACTCCCGAAAACCAAAAAGGGGTTTTCGGAGGTATTTTAGTAATTTTGGCAAAGTTCGAATTCAGTGATGCACCTATCAGAGTGTTATTGCCCGAACGCCTTCAGTAATGTGTTCCGGGGCCGCATGTCAAGTTTTGCTGAATTCAAAAATATGTACGCGCTGTTCGGGTCAAAGTTGACCAATCGGTGGATTTTCGGCGAGTTACGAGAATTTGGAAAAGATCCAGGATTAAACTTACTGTGCTAACTAGTGGGTCTGTGGATTGGGTATGTGTGAGTCTGCTCCTGATTAGTATACTTGATCCAGGTCTTTGCAGTCAGACTCCGGTCCACGAGCCTTCCGGAGGAGTTGTTGGACCGCCTATATTAAGATGGGTTTATCTTCGGACCGAACTTTATCATTTCGGCCCTATGGGGAACCGTGGTAGGTCGGAACTGTGGGTTATGGGATCTAAGGATCTAAATAGGAAAAAAACCACCTAGATGGGGGGTGAATAGGTGTAAATAATAAAATGCGAAAATCTTTACGTAAAAAATAACCCAATGTGAAAAGTAAATAAAGTACGCAAGATTTTACGTGAGAAACTCCGTCACAGAAGTAAAAAACCACGGGACCGATCACATGGTGAAATCCACTAAGATTAAATATGTACAAGGTGATATAATGCGCACACACAACTCAACCTTTTCCATACGCTCCGAGTAGATCTTCTCCGCAGTCCACAACACGCCTCGATCACATGATTTGCGCCCAACTTCGAATCCACGAAGTCCAACCGAATCCACGATCTTCACCAATTTTAGTACGAATCAATCATATGAACGTATCTCGCTCCGAATCCACGAAAGCGATAGCACCTTGAATCCACAAGGCCACGCGAATGAACGCGCCGATTGTCCTTTCGGAAATCGTTGTTTTCTTTATTGGTGGTGATTATATTTGAATACTTAGATCAATATAGATAGACAAGAAAACACCATCTAAGTATTCATCGATTTGATTCTTCAAAAGAAAAAGGAGATTGAAAAAATCTCGAATCAAACCGATAAATATAGAGAAAGAAAACCTAAAATAAAACAGTGTTTACCTTTTCTTCTCTATACGTGGATCTATTTTTCTTACCTTTGATCCCCCTTGGGATACCCTAAAAGATGATATTAGGGTTTATTTATAGGTTAGAAACATTTTGGAAGAAGATAAGAATCAAAAATTGACTTAACAGATTTTTTTTTTCCGCATGGCAGTCCGGACTGGATTAGGCTGATCCGGATTGTCGTCTTTTTCAAGAAAATTTCATGAAAAATAGGTTCGGGATCCGGACTGGAATTTCCTGATTCGGACTGATTCATATGATATATCAAAAACAATGTTCAGGGTCCGGACTGGATAGAGATTGATCCAGACTGGAATTTCGCATGAACCATACCATAGTTGGGGTCCGGACTGGATGCGGCTGATCCAGATCCAGAACTTATAAAATGTCCAGTTTTGATTTTTATGTAATAAAAATTATTCCAAGTGTTTCTAAACTATAAGAATGTATTCAAATCATCAAAAATATTTAAGTTAACGTACCTGATCACTTTGAATCCATTCTTCTTGAGATTGATGTATGCGATTTTCATGTTTTAATTCAACTTCAATTTTCAAGACTCAAAACACATCACGAAATACGCCAATACAAAAATCCTTAACAATCTCCCCCTTTGGCGGTTTCATGGCAAAACAAATAATCCATGAAAATAAATCAAATATGAATTTTGTTGCTATCACCATACAACAAAAAATACACATGAATGATCCAAAAATGAATACAAGATTTAACTCCTAAAACAAACTCTAGACTTAGACATAACCGAGGAGTCTTCAAATCTTGTTCTCTCTGCAAAATTAGATTCTTGACAAAAGAAAAACGTAAGTATCTCAAGAATTTAAATCAGTAAATAACCAGAGAGATTATTCATTCATGACATCAAAAATTTGATATGCACAAATATAGACAATCAAAATTTACATACCTTTACGTATCATCAAAGTTCCATATGTCATGTTATGTTCAATGTTCAAAGTTAACAAGTTTAACAAGTTTTAACAAGTTAGTCGAGTCATCACATCACATGTCACTTGTTAACAAATATTACATGCCCAAATAGTTAGTTATCAAATAGTTAGTATCAAGGCATGTTAAAGTTCAATTCTACTTACCTTTTTTCACTTATCTAAGGGTCTCTCAAGTTCTCAAGTTCTCAGTTTTCTCTCCCCCTTTTTGTCACTTAAAAAAGCCAAAATGAAAGGAGGGTAAAATTTGCAAAAAAAAATGTAAGCAAAATGAAAAACCTGCAAAAGAGAAACTGTTAGAGAAAAGAAGAAAAAAAAAACTTCATCCAGAGTTGGAATCCTCAGAATTGCTACAACCCAACTTTGAGAAAATCTTTTTCACCAACTTTGTCAGAGATTTGTATTTCTTTTTCAATTCCAGTTGGGTGGCTGTGATTTGTTGAAGGTCTGAAGAAATCTGACCTTATTCAATGGAAATTCTTTCTTGTTCTGAAGATAAGCGTTGTTGCTCCCGATAAATAGATGTGATAGAGGCTTCATCCTCTGAGGTATCAAAAGGTCCAAGACCTGAAGCTGTTGCTACTGGTTGTGTCGTTGCTGTTGCTGGTTGTGTCGTTGCTGTTGCTGTTGTTGTTGCTGTTGCTGCTGTTGTTGCTGTTGCTGAATATCTCTTGTCACGAGGAGGTGTGTGGGTGTCATCTGGTTTCTTGGGGAGTGACTTTACAACTGTTGAGTCATTAATTGTTCCCAAACTATACATATAGCTTGACGAGCGAATATCGACGTTAAATTTTCTTAGGATTCGCATAATGATCATTGGGAATGGTAGTCGCTCCGTTTGATGAGGATGCTCCACGTAGCGAGCCATCCTATTCCAGATGATGTATGGAATATTAATATTCAAGTCCTCCGCGGCAGATGGATATCCCAAAAGATACAAAAATAATATTCGATCCCATCTTATGACTTTAGTTTGCATGTTTGGTAAGATATTGTAACATACAATAAAATTCAAGAATCGATACTCAGGTTGAAGTTTCTTTGAAAATACTGATGTAGTACCCGAGAAACTCAAATTTGAATTTAAGAATTCAAATGTGAATGTGAATGAGGAAATGCAAAATATAACCTAAGTGGTTGCATATCGGTGTGCAAATTGCACAGTTTTCGAAGCACTATTTCTGCCTTTCAGATCCGAGTCTGATCTCGAAAATTTGAAATCGCTAGTGTGATCGTCTCGTCGAATCGATTGAAAATGATATAAACTAATTTTCGATCCGACGATCGGATTGCCCAGAAATTAGCGAAGAAGCTGGTGGGACTCGCGACTTAAGTGAATAGTACAAGTGAATAGTAAACTCTGATTCGGATTTTCCGCTGGCGAACGTCAGCCGATTCACTGTCTGGTGTCCGAATCTGACGATCCAGGTAGTCGATTTTAATCGCTTCGTCGTTCTGAGCGCAATGGCGCTGACGAAATCTGCATTTGATGACTCTAATGCATCGTGATGCGTGTCACACAAAATAAATTATTGTATTTAAATGGATCGAGAATTTATCGGGGTGCCAACTCAAGAAACCAGATACGCTACCTGATAGGTTTCATCGAGATGGACGTCGTGGTGGTATTCGTTTTTCAGTTTGACAACCTGATGGTCTCGAAAAATGTGAAATACTAAAAAAATATGTAGTATTTTGCGAAGAGTCCTAATATTTTATGTACCTAATAGCTAGAAAATTTGTGGAGAGGGTCTTCTACGCATTTTGCTTGTACAGTGAAGGACTCATAATTAAATATCAAGTGTAGACGGGCTAGTTGGCATTTTGTGCAATATGTGTATATAGCAACTTAGGGTTGCATGTTGGGAACCCTAGCCGCAATTTGTAACCGCAACCTATACCCCATAACTCCTCCTCTTCCTCTGCAACCTTTCCCGTGCGCCAGCGTCGCCGGCCACCACTCCTCATTGCCAGAAAAAGCAAAAGAAAGCAAGGTGCAACCTTGATCTCGAGTTTGCTGTGGGGGGAGACCTTCAAACCACATCAACTCTGGTTGGAGTCTTCTGGGAGCATCCTTGATCATTTTGAAGCCTAACCGGAGGAGCCCGTGGTCTACCGTCGCCGGAGAAGGAACCTCGGCAGCTTCTTCTTCCTCAACTCCGGCCATGGTGAGATCCCTCTCTTCCTTATTTTTTTTGATACTCAGACACCCTGAGCACCTTCCTCACCTCTTGGTGAACCTCCCAGCCGAGCCCCGACCCTCGGGGTGCTCCCGGTCGTCGGCGGGGAAGTTGCACCCGCCGGAATGCATGAATGCTCCGCCTCGAGCCAACACTCCACCCGATGGCTTTGGATCTGATCTAAATTGATCAGATCCTTCCTCTGGCCCTCTTTACTATCTCCATGAAGTTTCATGGCATTTGGATTAGTGTGCACTTCGCAGATCTTAGCCCTAGCTTTGGGCTAACTTTGCTCCGGCCGAGCTTCTTGCTCCGACGTCGCCGCCGCCCGCTGCCGCCGGCCACCGCACCAGAAAGTGTCCTGGCATCGAGGGCAAGCCGTCTATGGCCTTGCATGGCACTAGATGTAGTCGCATGGCAAACCGCCATTAGAGCACCGAGCTTAATTGGTGACACGAGGTCGGGCTCCGGCCACCCGCCGCTTCACGGTGCCGGAGCTGGTGCTGATTGCACCATGGGCACTCCATTCAAGCTTCCTATGCTATTGCTTGCCTTAGCTCTGCTCCAGAACACATGTTCTGTTGATTAAGAAAACCGAGCTCTATGTGTTTGTAGAAATGGCCGAGTTAACTCCAACCCTGTCCTGGCTGTTTGTCGACCACCCAATGGTGAGCCCTCGACTCCTACAAGCCTCCTGAGCATGATGTTCATTCCTGTTTCCAAGATGAATGCTTGGTTAGAAAGATCTAGCAAACCGAGCTCTATAAGCTTGGGTTTTGAGCCATGTTGCTCCGGCGATGTTTTTGATTTCTCTGCGGCATCTGTTTGGTTAGCCTCTGAGTCCTTTCGATCTACTAAGCATGATGCTCACCCTAAATTTGGGTTTGGTCGAGTGTAAGTAAGAAAAATAGCAATTTTAGCCTAATTGCATAGTGTATGTTGACCCGAAGTTATCCTCGGGTTCCGTGCTGCTCTCAAATGGTGAGCACGGTGTTCAGTGCATCGAGGCCCACATACTGGTGGCCTTGGTTCAGTTTAAAAGCATTCAAAAATGAAATGCAAGTGAAAAATGTGTTAAAAAGCATGTAATTGTGCAATTTTGTAAAACCCTAGGGGTCTAAATGCAACTGTGACTTGCTTGGCTGTTTTGGGCTGTGTGCCCATGATATCTAAACCCTTCGTTGGAGATCCGACGGCTTTCGTTGAGCAGGAATTAGATTCCGAACCGTAAATCGGCAAAATTATCGATTTATCGGTGATTCGGCATTAATCACGCAATTCGAAAAATTGCGGTGATTAATTTGTGATGCCAGATGTTCCTGGCTGTTCTCGGTAATGTTCCAGAGAGCCCGGTGATTTTATTTTGTCGTTTGCAATTTCCGGGGCCAAAATGGGCTGGTTATGGCACTGTTGGTGCACAGAATTACCCAGAGTCTGGTATTAGGGCCTAAATGTCTTAAGTTGGACATTTTTGGGCGACACGTGAAGTTTCACGAGTTTTGGTTACTGTTTAGCACAGAATAGGTCATAATGGATCTATCGGCGGATTTCTAGAAATTCTGGAAGATCCCGGGACTTCAGCGAAGTTCCCCGTTTAGCATGTCTGCACTCAGTGAGTCGGTGGTTGGGTATGAGTGAGTCTTTTCTGACCTGTGATTATGATTCAGGTCCCAGCAGTTAGCCACCAGCTTGTGAGCCATCCGGTGGTCACCGCGACCGTCTACTTTGAGGTGGGTTTATCTTCGGTCCGGACTTTATCAGGTTGGCCCTATAGGGTGCCGTGGTATGTCGGACCCCTGTTTTTGGTGTAGCCCTGAACCTATGCTTGAGCCTTTCTAATTGTTTTGATTCCAGCATTCTTTATGTATAGCAATGTAGTATTGATCTTGCAGTTCAGTTCTTGCCATGTTTGTTTGGTCATCAGCCTAGTTATATCAGCATTTCCTGTTCTATGTTGCATGATAGAATAGGAGTACAGTTTTGCTATTCAGTTTTAGTTACAGCTCAGATATTCAGCTCAGTCTCTGATATGATTTCAGGTTCAACATTTAGTATATATATATATATATATATATATATATATATATATATATATATATATATATATATATATATATATATACAGCTTGACATATACCATGTTTGTTTGGTTATCAGCCTAGTTATATCAGCATTTCCTGTTCTATAATGCATGATAGAATAGGAGTACAGTTCTGCTATTCAGCTTCAGTTATAGCTCATATATTCAGCTCCTGTTGTTCAGATTTGTTTATACAGCATCCGTGATTGTTACAGCCTTCAGCATCCCGATAGGAATTTCTCGGCTTATTGCCGTGTGTGTGGTCTTTAAACCATGAGCTTGAGCATCAGTATTATAATCGCCACAGAGCCAGTTGTTCTTTCACGTACACTAGCGGGCTGATCCCCCGCAGTGGTGTACTTTACCCGTAAAGTGGTCAGCAGTGGCGACTCGTGAGCCCAGAGAGTTATGACAGCAGATTGGTGTACAGGTGTCATTTAGCCTGAGGTTCTGTGAGACCAATAGTGGCATTTAGCCTGAGGTCTTTGGGACCAACAGTGGCAGGTGATTGGGTACTCTACTTCTTGTATTAATGCATGATTCATCTATGTTGATTGTTTCAGTATTTTAGCATGACTGGCACATGAGTTTCAGCATTCTTTATTGATAGCATTGATAGATATTGATTATCACATTAGCTCTGCTCTGTAGCATGATCAGCTCTGTGTGTCGGATTTGCCAGCTACAGCATTATTAGCTTATCTATTCGAGTACCTCTGCTTTTACCTTTGTTTTCACTCTAGCATGCTTAGTTCCAGTTCAGCATCTTGTTATGCAGCTTTCAGTTATATCCTGCTTTTGCTATCCGCTTATCATTATATCTGGTAGGTACGACTTGCTATTTCTCGGCCCGTCGTGCCCACTGGGATACATGTAGAGTGTATCTCACACCCCCTGGGTGACCATTTTTTAGGTCAGTCGGGTACTGGGAGATTGGGACGATCCAGGGAGCTATTGCGCTAGAGTTGTACCCTGCTATTGGCCACGGTGGCCCAGTGCTAGTATTTACAGTTACAGTATCATGATCGTAGTTTTGACTTTGTATTTTTGAGTTGAAGTTATTTGGATTATATCTTGTGGATATATTGAGGGTAGAAGTTTATGATTATGTTTAGTTAAGTGATTATTGTTCTCTGATTGTATCACTGCATTTGCCTAGCCGAGCATGTATAGGGGAGACTCTGTCCGTGTGGACAGAGAATTTCCTATGCTTGTGGCGGTCTGCTCACGTCCTGAGTTTAAAGTTTGAATTCTAAAAAAAAAAATAATTCTATCGCTGTTTTGAAATTCGGGGCGTGACAACTGAATTCCCGATTGAACTAGTATCGGGCATGCAAATTCCATCAACTACCATTCTCCAGACAGTAGTGGTCAAGATCTGACCCTTCATATAGTGAGTTTCTTCTAGTTGAGCCTTCATTCCAATCAATTCTCCAATTAACTGTGGAGTTATAGTCAAATGAGTGTTTCAGACCGTTGTTCGAAACTCCATTGGTCCGCCTTCATTGTCCTGAAGCTTGTTAGCACACAGATAAAAAGTTCTGACAAGATGAACACAATAACCTATTGTTTCCAGGAACTTGCAAATTGGAGATAGGCCGATTTTATCAAAAAGACGTCCAAAAGTCGTCGATCTATCTCGTAAGTTTCCAACATTAACGTGTCTCTCGCCGATGCATTCTCTATTCTCAAATGCTTTCATTTTTTCTCAGCTGATATTTACAAACTCTTCTGGATGTGGTTCACTAGCAAGTGGCTCCTCTATTTGGATTCCTCCCGCTTGAGTTCGTTTTCTGGCAACACTCTTTTTCTTTGTTGAAGTAGATTGCATAGGGACTTTCCCTTTTTCGGCTGCAGTAGGAGGTGTCTTCGCTTTTGTTGAAGCTGAAGCTTTTTCCTTTGAAGTAGCTGACGCCTTCGTTGCTGCAATTTGTTGTGCTCCATCAACCGTCTTCTCCCAGTCTTCCGAGTTAGTCTCGGATCCATCCAGAGGAATACATTCTCCTTCTTTCTGATCCTTTCTTGCCCTTTTTAGTTTATTTGAAATTTTTGTGCTCACAAGAGTAGAGATGAAAACCATTACCCATTCAAACACCATCTTAAAAATTTGCCAACAACTCCCCTGTGATCAGGAACTCAAGAACATGGGAAAAACTGTTTAATTTCAAAATTTTGAAAGAAAATACCTAAACAATCCTTAACATGTATAGAGCCTAGGATTTAAGACAATTTTGCAAAAAGAATTTTAAAAGTAGATCAATTCCATGTTCTAAAACCGAAATTTCTGAAATCGAAGCTTAAAAATCCATTTAGACAATCAACAACACACATATAAACAATTCTTAGGCATACCGAGTTCAGATTTCAAAAGAAATTTGATAAAAAATCGTGCATAAACAAAATCATAGTATGAAATTCATCATGTTTATGCACAAAAAAGCAAGAAAAGTGAATATATCGAGTTTTGATCAAGATACTTACTTGGATCGAGAGAAAAACAGTTGAAATAAATCCAAGAGCTTCTGGATTCTAGAGAGAGAAACACAGGAAATCAAATACCAAAAGTTTGTAGGGAAAAAGAAATCAAAACCTTTTGTTTTAATATAAACCCTAGCCGCGGTCCGGATCGGATTAAGAATTCAGTCCGGATCGACTTCGCGTAGAAAATCCCATTGTTCGAGATCCGGACTGATTCATCCAGTTCGGACTGCCTGCAACTTTTTTTTCAAAAAAATCCATGAAAATTTCAAAAAACCTAGAAAAAATATGCAAATATTCTTGCATATCAACTTTATACAAAAAGTAGCATTTTATATATAAAAAATATATATTATGAGAAATCTATCAAAATATCCCAAATTTTGAAACAAAAATTATAAAAAACAAAACCTCGTAAGCGGAAAGGTTCATTATTCATCACCATTTTGGATTGCCAAGATATTCTGCTAGGTGTCACTCACGGACGGTGAGAGAAGTAAAAATAATTTAAAATAAATTATTTTCATCGATAGAAGAGTTCTAATTCAATGTTAAAGAATTTGATATTTGATTCTACTGCCAAATGGTAATGGACCTATGAGGTCGCACACAATAGGAATTGTGTATATCCAAAATAAAAGATGAGTCTAATACACTAAACAGTTTAGTGATTATGATAAAAAATTATACAAAATATTTAATATTAGAGAATAATTAAATATTCATAAATTCTTATGAGATAATATTCTAATTAGATTAGATTTAAATATGAATATTTAATTATAACTTTTAATGGATATTATCCGGTTAAATTAAAGAGAGAGATAAGATTTAAATATATTCTATAAGTATTCTAGATTGAAACTTATCCTGAGATTTTATTGTAAATAATTTTAAGATTTAATTAGTTACTAGATTTTATCTTGAGATTTAATTAATTAATTGATTGAAACTAATTATAAGATTTAATTAGTTACTATAGTTTATCTTAGATTTCAATTTGTATATTAATAAATATGGGTCCTATGTATGAGATGTGGAATGAGAAGAAAAAGAAAGAAATTAATTAAGTTGGTCGCGGAACGTGAGAGTAATTCACGTTAAGTTATTCTCTCTCCATATGATCTTTCATGAAATTCAGAGTATTTCATCAAAACTAATGCAGATATCAAAGTAACACAGATATCAGAGGGACTACTAACACCGTTTTGCTAGCACCGTTCTTGTAGTCCGCGGCTCATCTGTTCCGTGCAACGGAAGGCGTTGGATCTACACCAATTCTGTGTTGCACGACTACATTGAAATCACGATTCATCCACGAAACTTTAACTGGTTCAAGGTGATGTAGTTGCACCTTAACTGGTTCAAGGTGATGTAGTCGCACCTTAACTGGTTCAAGGTGATGTAGTCTGCGGCTCATCTGTTTCATGCAACGGAAGGCGTTGGATCTACACCAATTCTGTGTGGATACTCATAGAGGCCGGGCACGTGCGCGGCTACGTTGAAATCACGATTCATCCACGATTTATTATATTCAGTTTCAGCCGTACAGTAGATCAAGAAACCTTAACTGGTTCAAGGTAATGTAATCTAAACATTAGATTTGTTTAGTTTAACTTATTTTACATTGTAACATGAGAATGATTCGCCGACACTTGATTGATTTTGTTTTATACTTCATATGTGATATGAATTTTGTTTTAGAATATGCTGTATTATTTTTTTACTGCGTTTCTATTTTCTGTGCCTGATATTTTCTTACATACAACTCATATCTCAAGTATATCTACATTATAATCTCAAAAGCATATCTACAACTCTCGTCGAATGGCGCTGATGTCGTCGGCTGTCACGCCCCGGGTGTGAACCAGAACCCGGGCCCGTCTACAGATCCGCCGTGCACACGAAATTTTCCGCATACACGAAGCGCTGGTAACCTGCTCAGATATAATATAATAATAAAAGAGCATAATACAGAGCTGAAATAGAAGATACATAGTATCTCAGACTGGATACAAATACAAGCTGTAATAATACAATAATCTCCCAGCTCACCAAAATAGTACAACCAGCTGGCGAAAGCCAGACTCAAAATAAAAGGAGAATACCACAGTCTGAGTGAAGGGTACAGCATCTATCTACAGCTCTCAGTCTCCCAGGAGATCTATCTATTCAGCGATCCCCTTACCTCGATCAGCTGCCGATGGCCTAGCAGCTCCCGCAGACGACTCTGCAAAATAAAGGAGAAGAAAGGGACAGAAAATAACAATGGGGGTGAGAACTACCAGATAAACCAGTAGCCTCCCCTAGTGGGTAAAACCTCAACTCTGACGCACCCACTAGGACTACTAGAGGCAAAGGGAAAAGGTGAAGTGGTAAGGTAAATAATGCACTGAAATAGGAAAACTACCACTACTATGCTTCTAATGTGATACTGGCTGTCAAAATTGTATGCATGCATCAGGAAACAGTATCTGATCAAATAAACCCAATCTAGACACCAGTAAAAACTGGTACTGCCAACTCAGCGGAATCTGCACACACGGCTAGAAACCGCGGGATGCCCGCACGGCTCGCATCCAACATAAAGCGAATCTGCACACACGGCTCGAAACCGCGGGATCGGCCCACACGGCTCGCATAACATAAAGCGGAATCTGCACACACGGCTCGAAACCGCGGGATCGGCCCGCACGGCTTGCATCCCAACACAAGTATCAGACCGGCACACACGGCTGGGTACGAAAAGCCCACCTCCGGAGTGGCACTCGAGGGGAGCGACCCACACGAGTAAAGTATCTCTGTCATCAGTATCACAAGTATCTCTGTAGCACATGTCTCACAAGTATCACAATATAGCAGGACTGGATCATGACTATGATCAAAGTGGGAAACTCCATCCACTACAGAAACCCAATCCCCAGCTGGTGCAAAAATAAACCAGACTCAAACCCAATCTGATGCAAGGATAAACATCTGGTCGACCGCCTACTGTCCGCGGTCACCGCAATACCCCACTAATCCACAATATAATGCAATCTCGACTACACTATCCCAAACCCCTGCTCATACTTGAGCAACAAGCATCTGGATGCAAAGGACAACAATGAAACATGTTCAAATCCCAATATGATAGTGTAGCAATAAATAGTGGCCTCACTAGATGTTCAGTCATGCATGCAACTGTCTTATTTTAAAAGCTGTAAAATAGTGTCAAAGATTTATTTTAAAAGATTGATTTACTGAATAAAAGTTATTTGCATGCGAGATTATAGCCTTTGTCCCAATCACAGTGTCCCAAAATAAGTTATCATATAATCTGTGGGGTTATATTTTTAGAAGAGTTCGTCCCAGCGGTTCTTATCAATTGTCACATTAGTTCGTCCCAATGGTTCTCATCAATTGTCATATTAGTTTGTCCCAATGGTTCTCATCAATTGTCATATTAGTTTGTCCCAATGGTTCTCATCAATTATCATATTAGTTGTCTCAATGGTTCTCATCAATTGTCATATTAGTTTGTCCCAATGGTTCTCATCAATTGAATTTTAGGGGATTTCTAGTAATCCCAGTGAGCTTGTCAAAAATGAGGTAAGCAACAACCGCCCACCTCGAACAGCTCAAACCACACCCCAGGTAGTCTCCTGGCTGTCCACAGTCCTCAAATCCTGCAAATCAGTGCACAGCTGTACATAACAACGGTATAAATACAAATCCAAAAAGTACAATATTTGCTGTTTTTCAAACAGCACGGGAAAAGAGGAGTTTTTCACCTCTAAAAGAGCTCCTAAAATCCCAGAAAAATTACGGTTGCGTTCCTTGCGAAGAGTAGATCAAAATCGACTCTTTAAACGCCTCGATCTGATGCTCCTACGTCAAGATAAAAATCGGAGAAGTCGATGCTGTCCAGAAATTTCCACAGCAAAAAGGGGGGTCAAAGAGGCCTCGGGAAACGTGCCAAAAGTACGAAATGGAGCAAAGTGATCAACACGGAAATCGAAGCCTTACCTGTTAGGAACGCGCTGGGGCAAAGATCGTCCAAAAATTCCTCCTGGTTAGCACGCAGGAATTTTTCAACTGAACTGCGACGGGAAATGGGCCGAAAAAGAAAATCGTCGCAGTGCGCCGCGTCGCAGATAACTCACTATCGGTAACTCCAAAAATTCTGAAATTTTTAGGAGAGAGAGAGAAGAGAGAGAGGAGAAATTTTTGTAGAGAGCCCAAGCTCTGGTTCTCTCTCTAAAGCTCGGAAATCGAGGTGGGAAAGGGAGGGAGTGAGGGATCCTATTTATAATGGGCCAAGGGAATCTTCCCACACGGGATCGGGCAAAACAGGAAACACCGAAATGGACCAATCCGATTGCGCCACATGTCCACAAAACAGGAAACAGCCGTGCAAGGACTACTTAGACTCAGCCACGTGTCCACGTGGTGCACATGCCCGGTCCCCGCTCCGGGTTTTCCGGAAAATGTCGGCCAATCGGATCTCGCCACGTGTCACCTCCCTAGAGGCCTTCTAGAAGCCGTCCAGCCAATAGGAGAACGCCACGTGGCGACCCTATTTTTCCGTGAACCTGGTGCACGCCATGCCTGTGGACCCTGCTCCGCTGCGCTCCGCCGCGCTCCGCCGCTGCGCCGCCGGCCGCCGGCCGCCGGAACAGTAATTCCGGCCGGCCGGGTTACTGTTTCGGTGAACAGTACCTATGCGCCGAAAAATAAAGTAAATACACAATTTTGATCGTTTTCGCGCGCTGAGTCCAAATCCGCCGTCCGTTTCGCCAAATTCTCATCCGAAATTTTGCCGAAAGCTCCTGGAAAAGCCCACTTGATCCGATTTTCGCGCCGAGTCTATTTCTAAGGTCCAATTTCGATTCTACAAGCTCCGTTTCACCGTATAAGCTCCCTACAGTCACTGTTTAATATTGCACAGTTCCTGCGGGAGTCCGAATCATCATATCCTCCCCCACTAAAAAGAGTTTCGTCCTCGAAACGAGACTAAACAATAATCCTCAGTCCGATGTCTCGAATAAGTAGGGGTGAGCATCCCTCATCTCCGACTCGAGCTCCCATGTAGCCTCGCGCTCGTCATGCTTGCTCCAAAGGATCTTCACATAGGGAATGGCCCGACTGCGCAATTCTCTCACCTCTCGATCCAGAATTCGCAGTGGGCGCTCCTCATACCTCAAATCCTCGCTGATCTCAAGCGGTGTGAAGTCGATGACGTGCGATGGGTCGAAAACATACTTCCTTAGAGTAGAAACATGAAATACGTCATGGACACCAGCAAGCCTCGGAGGAAGTGCAAGTCGGTAGGCAACTGGCCCGATACGCTCCAATACCTCAAAGGGTCCAATATATCGGGGGCTAAGTTTCCCACGAATGCCGAATCTCCTGATTCCTTTGGACGGCGAGACTTTCAGGAATACATGATCTCCAACCTGAAATTCTAAGTCTCGTCGCCGAACATCGGCATAACTCCTTTGTCGGCTTTGGGCGGTTTGAAGATGCCGTCGAATCACTCGGACCTTCTCCTCTGCCTCTAACAATACATCTGGTCCCAAGGTCCGCCTCTCGCCCACATCACTCCAATAAAGTGGTGACCGACACTTGCGTCCATACAATGCTTCAAACGGAGCCATCTGAATGCTCGCTTGAAAGCTATTGTTGTACGCGAATTCAGCCAAAGATAAATGTCGAATCCACCCTCCGCCGAAATCCAGGACGCAAGCCCTCAACATGTCCTCCAGGATTTGTATAGTCCGCTCTGACTGCCCATCAGTCTGCGGATGAAAAGCCGTACTGAACCTGAGTTGAGTCCCCAAGGCTGTCTGCAAGCTTCTCCAGAAACGCGAAACAAACCTCGGGTCTCTATCTGATACAATGGAGGCTGGTACTCCATGTAATCTCACTATCTCATCTAGATATAACTGGGCTAGTCGGTCGAGTGGCCAAGTAGTCTGCATAGGCAGAAATGCGCCGACTTGGTAAGTCGATCTACAACTACCCAGATAGCATCGGCTCCTCCCTGCGCCCTCGGTAGTCCGACCACAAAGTCCATTGCAATGTGATCCCATTTCTACTCGAATTGGGAGACTTTGTAACTTACCGGCTGGCACTCGATGCTCAGCCTTCACCTGTTGGCAAGTTAAACACTGAGCCACAAATCTCCCGATATCCCTTTTCATGCCATTCCACCAAAAGTGTGCCTTGAGGTCCTTATACATCTTAGTCCCACCAGGATGTAGGGTATAAGGTGTATAATGGGCCTCTCGCAATATCTGCTCTCTGATCTCCGCATCCGCTGGCACACATGCTCGGTTCCTGTACCTCAGTACTCCCGAGGCATCCACTATAAAGTCCCCTGACTGATTACTCGGAATCTGATCTCTAATCCTGGTCAAGTGGGGGTCCTCACTCTGTTTCTCCCTGATCCTGTCCAGCAGAGTGGGCTGCAAGACTAAAGATGTCAGTCTAGCAGTGACCCCAGGGGACACAACCTCTATCTCGAGCCGTCTCATCTCCTCTAATAGCGGTGCCTGGTCTGTGATCAACATAGACAAACTTTGCACCGCCCTCCTACTCAAGGCATCAGCGACTACATTGGCCTTGCCCGGTTGGTACAGGATGTCTACATCATAATCCTTTAGTAACTCTAATCATCTACGTTGCCTCAAATTCAGCTCCTCAAAACTCCTCTGACAGTCCTCACTCCAGATAAACTTTCCTTCTTTACGCGTCAAACGAGTGAGGGGTGTGGAAAGCTTCGCAAAGCCTTCCACAAACCGACAATAATAACCAGCTAAGCCCATAAAACTACGCACCTCAGAAACCGTCGTCGGTCGGGGCCAATCACGGACTGCCTCAATCTTCGCTGGGTCCACTCCCACACCTGCGGCAGAAATCACATGGCCCAAGAAGACTACCTCCCAAAGCCAAAACTCGCACTTCACCAGCTTGGCATACAACTTCTTCTCTCGCAGAAGTTGCAGCACAATCCTTAAGTGCTTCTCATGCTCCGCATCACTTCGGGAGTAGACCAAGATATCATCAATGAATACTACTACGAATCGATCCAAGTATGGTCGGAAGATCTGGTTCATTAAATCCATGAATGCGGCAGGGGCATTATTTAGCCCAAAAGGCATAACTGTAATTTCATAATGCCCATACCGTGATCTGAATGCCGTCTTCGGAATATCCTCGGCCTTCACCTTCAACTAGTGGTAACCGGACTGCAAATCTACCTTGGAAAAGACACAAGACCCTTGCAGCTGATCAAAAAGATCATCGATGCGCGGCAAAGGGTACTTGTTCTTAATGGTCACTTTATTCAATTCCCTATAATCCACGCACAGTCGAAGTGACCCATCTTTCTTCTTCACGAATAGCACCGGCACTCCCCAAGGCGACACACTTGGTCTAATAAAACCCTTATCCATTAAATTCTGGAGTTGCGCCTTAAGCTCTCGCAGCTCAGCCGGTGCCATCCGGTAAGGAGCCTTTGAGATTGGCGCAGTTCCTGAAACTACGTCAATCACAAACTCAATCTCCCTATCTGGCGGCATGCTAGCCAGCTCAGGTGGGAAAACATCCGGAAACTCGCGGGCAATAGGGATATCCCCGAGTCCCCTTTTGAGAGATGTGTCGAGTGATCTTGTAGTGAGGATCGAGTTGTACTCTTCTTTATTTTGGAGCGACTTATGTATTTATGTGAGGACTTGGTCTGTACTTATACTTAGAGTTGTTTTATTTCATTTCAGTATTTCCACTTCAGCTCTGATATCTGTATAGTATAAATGAGCATTTGCAGGTTAGACGCTACGTTTCTACGGGGCTTCCCGTAGGGGCGGCGGATCTGTTGGCGGGTCCGGGTCGCAATTTCGACCCAGGGCGTGACAGATTAAAGTGGCGCCGCCGTAGGCCCCTCAACAACACTAGCCAAAAAGGCTGCACATCCTCGATGGATCATTTGCCTCGCTCGGGAAGTCGAAACCATAGAGGCAAAGAAAGCACTCTAACATCCCCGGTATACCAACCTCTCCTGGCCTGGCTCTCTAAAAGTGACAGTCCTTGCGGCACAATCAATAGTCGCAAAATACCGAGCTAGCCAGTCCATCCCGAGGACCACATCGAAGCCCTTCGGTTGTCTCAAGACTAATTGGTCTGCTGGCATAATTCAGGACTCGATTTAGATCGGGCGGGACTAACAGCACTTCTCCATACGCAGAGTGCAATCGGGAATCTACACCTTCCGTGCACAAGGTGGTAGTCCTATCCCTAACCTATGCAATGATGCACGTTCTCTACGAATAAAAGAGATGCCCCTATAAAAACGAGGTACGAGTCCTTATGCCAGAAAGTAAATCATACCTGTTTCCACTCGGTCAGCTATAGTAGAATCCTCCATCAGTGCTAAGTCATCCGGACTGCTTGACAACGGCTGTCTCTTTCCAGAAGGGCGGGGAAACGAAACTTGATCTACTTGAAGGTCTGTCGGTGAAGCTCCCGGTCGTAGCTGGGAAGTGGTAGGGACAAACGCCGAAGTAGGTGCCACTGTTATCCCCGAAGGGCACGTAACTCGTAGGTGCCCAGGCTGTCCACACCGGTAGCAACGTCCCCACCGTTGATCACAAGTACCAGGAAAATGATGACCTGCACAAAAGATACAACTGCCAGGAACTCGCAACTGCCGTGACGGCTGCTGCCGCTGAAATTGCCGCTGTGATCTCTGTTGCCTCGATCGTGCCCTTGGCTGAGATATGATAGGGGTCGAGACTGAAGACGGTGCTACAAAGGTCGGGAGGGGGCATGTAGCTCGGATGTGGCCCGGCTGCCCACAACGAAAACATCGACCCCACCTCAAGTCGCAGGTGTGCGACAAATAAGGTTCTCCACAGAATATACATCTGTCTCTGTCGCGAAGCTGTGGCCGTTTTCGAGAATTGGCCTGTCCATCAACATCCGAGGCTCGGCGTTTTCTCTCAAAACGCCGCTCAGGAGCCCTGGCCCTCTCCCCGACTGCCGGATCACTCTGCGCCAACAGCTGCTCCAAGCGCTGGTCCTGTCGAAAGCTCATCGCCACCAAATGGGTCACCAAGGCCCGCAATTCCCCCAGCTCGGCAGATACTGCCTTCTCGGGCTCCTTAGAAGGGGTGGGAATACCCCCGGCGGAAGAACGACGAAGGGGCGACATACTGTCACCAGAAGCCACAATCAGGAAAACAAAACCCCACACGACCCAATCTAGCGAAAGTCAAAGACATCCCCTTATTTCTGTGACTTTAAGTTGTCTGCAGCCAACATAACTGTTCACCAGAAGTTGGGTATGTCGATCACTTTTCCCTCACTGGAAGAGTCGAACTAATAAATCAACGACTTTCGCAAAATGTCACGTCTCTCACGCCCTATCGTCCTAGGGTCCGCCAAAAGCCTAGGGTTTCCTAAGTCCCAACTGACCTATCCCTAAGCTCTGATACCAACTTAATGTGTCACGCCCCGGGTGTGAACCAGAACCCGGGCCCGTCTACAGATTCGCCGTGCACACGGAATTTTCCGCATACACGAAGCGCTGGTAACCTGCTCAGATATAATATAATAATAAAAGAGCATAATACAGAGCTAAACTAAACATAATAATCATAGACTGATGAAGTACAAGCTGTAGTAATACAATAATCTCCCAGCTCACCAAAATAGTACAACCAGCTGGCGAAAGCCAGACTCAAAATAAAAGGAGAATACCACAGTCTGAGTGAAGGGTACAGCATCTATCTACAGCTCTCAGTCTCCCAGGAGATCTATCTACTCAGCGATCCCCTTACCTCGATCCGCTGCCGATGGCCTAGCAGCTCCCGCGGACGACTCTGCAAAATAAAGGAGAAGAAAGGGACAGGAAAATAACAATGGGGGTGAGAACTACCAGATAAACCAGTAGCCTCCCCTAGTGGGTAAAAACCTCAACTCTGACGCACCCACTAGGACTACTAGAGGCAAAGGGAAAAGGTGAAGTGGTAAGGTAAATAAGGCACTGAAATAGGAAAACTACCACTACTATGCTTCTAATGCGATACTGGCTGTCAAAACTGTATGCATGCATCAGGAAACAGTATCTGATCAAATAAACCCAATCTAGACACAAGTAAAAACTGGTACTGCCTGCTCAGCGAAATCTGCACACACGGCTAGAAACCGCGGGATCGGCCCGCACGGCTCGCATCCCAACATAAAGCGGAATCTGCACACACGGCTCGAAACCGCGGGATCGGCCCGCACGGCTCGCATCCCAACACAAGTATTAGACCGGCACACACGGCTGGGTCCGAAAAGCCCACCTCCGGAGTGGCACTCGAGGGGAGCGACCCACACGAGTAAAGTATCTCTGTCATCAGTATCACAAGTATCTCTGTAGCACATGTCTCACAAGTATCACAATATAGCAGGATTGGATCATGACTATGATCAAAGTGGGAAACTCCATCCACTACAGAAACCCAAACCCCAGCTGGTGCAAAAATAAACCAGACTCAACCCCAATCTGATGCAAGGATAAACATCTGGTCGACCGCCTACTGTCCGCGGTCACCGCAATACCCCACAAATCCACAATCTAATGCAATCTCGACTATACTATCCCAAACCCCTGCTCATACTTGAGCAACAAGCATCTGGATGCAAAGGACAACAATGAAACATGTTCAAATCCCAATATGATAGTGTAGCAATAAATAGTGGCTTCACTAGATGTTCAGTCATGCATGCAACTGTCTTATTTTAAAAGCTGTAAAATAGTGTCAAAGATTTATTTTAAAAGATTGATTCTCTGAATAAAAGTTATTTGCATGCGAGATTATAGCCTTTGTCCCAATCACAGTGTCCCAAAATAAGTTATCATATAATCTGTGGGGTTATATTTTTAGAAGAGTTCGTCCCGGCGGTTCTTATCAATTGTCACATTAGTTCGTCCCAATGGTTCTCATCAATTGTCAGATTAGTTTGTCCCAATGGTTCTCATCAATTGTCATATTAGTTTGTCCCAATGGTTCTCATCAATTGTCATATTAGTTTGTCCCAATGGTTCTCATCAATTGAATTTTAGGGGGGGGGGGGTTCTAATAATCCCAGTGAGCTTGTCAAAAATGAGGTAAGCAACAACCGCCCACCTAGAGCAGCTCAAACCACACCCCAGAAAGCCTCCTAGCTGTCCACAGTCCTCAAATCCTGCAAATCAGTGCACAGCTGTACATAACAACGCCCCCGGTATAAAAACAAATCCAAAAAAGTATAATATTTGCTGTTTTTCAAACAGCACGGGAAAAGAGGAGTTTTTCACCTCTATACAGTGCTCAGAAAAATCCGAAAAAATTACGGTTGCGTTCCTTGCGACGAGTAGATCGAAATCGACTCTTTAAACGCCTCGATCTGATACTCCTACGTCAAGATAAAAATCGGAGAAGTCGATGCTGTCCAGAAATTTCCACAGCAAAAAGGGGGGTCAAAGAGGCCTCGGGAAACGTGCCAAAAGTGCGAAATGGAGCAAAGTGATCAACACGGAAATCGAAGCCTTACCTGTTAGGAACGCGCTGGCACAAAAATCGTCCAAAAATTCCTCTTGGTTAGCACATAGGGATTTTTCGACTGAACTGCGACGGGAAATGGGCCGAAAAAGAAAATCGTCGCAGTGCGCCGCGTCGCAGATAACTCACTATCGGTAACTCCAAAAATTCTAAAATTTTTAGGAGAGAGAGAGAGAAGAGAGAGAGGAGAAATTTTTGTAGAGAGCCCAAGCTCTGGTTCTCTCTCTAAAGCTCGGAAATCGAGGTGGGAAAGGGAGGGTGTGAGGGATCCTATTTATAATGGGCCAAGGGAATCTTCCCACACGGGATCGGGCAAAACAGGAAACACCGAAATGGACCAACCCGATTGCGCCACGTGTCCACAAAACAGGAAACAGCCGTGCAAGGACCACTCAGACTCTGCCACGTGTCCATGTGGTGCACATGCCCGGTCCCCGCTCCTGGTTTTCCGGAAAATGTCGGCCAATCGGATCTCGCCACGTGTCGCCTTCTAGAAGTCGGCCAGCCAATAGGAGAATGCCACGTGGCGACCCTATTTTTCGGTGAACCTGGTGCACGCCATGCCTGTGGACCCTGCTCCAGCGCGCCTGCCCGCGCCTGCCCGCGCCGTGCTCCGCTGTGCTCCACCGCGCTCCGCCGGCAAGTTACAATGGACTTTGTGGCCGGCCGGGTTACTGTTCCGGTGAACAGTACCTATGCGCCGAAAAATAAAGTAAATACACCATTTTGATCTTTTTCGCGCGCTGAGTCCAAATCCGCCGTCCGTTTCGCCAAATTCTCATCCGGAATTTTGCCGAAAGCTCCTGGAAAAGCCCACTTGATCCGATTTTCGTGCCGAGTCTATTTCTAAGGTCCAATTTCGATTCTACAAGCTCCATTTCACCGTATAAGCTCCCTACAGTCACTGTTTAATGTTGCACAGTTCCTGCGGGAGTCCGGATCATCACATCGGCAGTGACAACGATGGAGTCAGGCACCAGGTGATAAGAAAGACCAAGCTTGCCTACTGCCTTCTCTCTACCTTCGCTCGACCTCTTTTCTCCTTCTTCTCCTTCACCTACTCCATCGATTTTGTTGATGGTGGATGTCAAGTAGGTATGGGTGTCAATGATTGTGTGTGATTGTATGTGTGGAGTGTGTAGGTGTCTCTCCATCTGTGGTTGTCTGCGCCCCCATTTCCTAGTGCTCCTTCCCTTAACGTCGTAGGGCTCTTGAGAACCAAATCCCCAAATCTCCGTCGGCAATCAACGGCGACAAACTAGGGCTCAGCGTGATCTATGGTTGGATCCGTAGGATCTATGTATAGTGACGTCAATAGGATGCACAGGATTCGATGACAACGATGATGGCTCGCAGTAGCGTAATTTCTAGGTCAAATAAGATTAGATAAGAAATTCACTCGGGTTTGGATTTGGATCAAATATGTCTCAAATCATGTCTCTTTTAAATTCGCCTTATTTTAGGCAAGCCCATATACCTTACTTTCACCTATAATCTATGTGCCCGTTTGGTAACGGGATAAGACAGAACTAGCTATTCCAGAGATAAGTATAAAGTACGAAACTAGTGTAAAAAAATGTTTGAGATGATTTCAAAATAAAAAATTTTGTGCTTGGTATAATAATGAGGAATAAGAAAAATAAAGAGTATTAGTTGTTTTAAATGATCTTTCTGCTCTCAAGCTTTATTATGTAATAAGGAGGTGAGAGATGGTAACTCGGGAGACGTGGGAGGGTATTTAAAAAAAAAAGAAAGAGGATGGTTGAGAAAAGTGAGAACAATAGTTTTCACTTATTCTAATTATGCTGGAACAAAATATTCTCGTAGTTCTTGATATATTTGGAGGGATATATATTTGGAGGGATAAGAAAAATATTCCTCTAATTTCTAAATAATTTTAATATCAAACGGCTATATAGGATTCATTTTTTTTTTTTTTTTTACTTTTCCTGTTAATTTATTTTATTTTTTAAAACTAAACTAAAAAAACCCGTCATTCTTATTCCAAGATTTGTATCATCCTCACCCGGGGACTATGAGGATGAACTCTCAACAGTTTGTGCTGCAGGCATACTGGATGCAAATCCATATCGGCCAGTGGCCGTGGTTTTTTCTGTCAAAAATTCGAGATCCTTATATGGCGGAAATGGCCTATCTCGACATCTTGCATATGATGGATTTTCCTGTTGAATAGGATTAAGATATGTACAATGTCAATTATTATGATATTACGCGAATCAATTGTGTCGAACAAATTTATGACATCGAAGATAGGGTCATTACCGCTATGACTGCATCCCAGTCGGTTGGATCACCAGGTGTCGGGATATTGTGGATACAATCCCAACCCATCCACTCTTGTTGGCTAAATTGTTATACATACTGAATGTCCGTTTTAAAACTTTGAGTCGATTCTTTAATTGGTCCTTCGTGAGTGATAAATTGGTCCTAGCATTGAATGCCGCATTTATTCGAACCCACGCTACTGTTGTGAACGACCCATTGACATAATTCCCAAGTGTATGCTCTTCTGTGAGCAATGCCATAAATATTGTGTCCATATTATCAGTCCAATTATGTGTTCGGGTCTGAGGTTGGGCACGCTGCCCACAAGGACCCTCCTGAGATGCTACGAAATTAGAAAGTGGGTCGAAAGCCACACTTTTTCTAGCTTGATGTTTTCCTGTTTCTTGAAGGGACGCATCTGGAATTTGAGTTATATAATGTATTTGAAGGCACATTGATACTAATAAATAAAGTAGAAATAGAGGGAAATTGTTATTAAGTATTGGACTCACTTGATTGCCATATAGTATGGGTAGCATTGGCTTTAAAAGCCAGTGGCCGTCCATCTGATACTAATGGCAATCGTCATCATCGTCCTTTCATGTGTGCTGGTTGTGACCATGTTGCAATTAAGTGTTGTTCGTGTGTATAATGCCTATCACCCGTTTGTAAATAATTTTTATAAAATATTTTTGACTCAATTGATTGCCAATTGGTATGGGGGTGCAGTAATTACATGCCATGCCATCAGATACCTATGGCAATCATCATCATCGTCCATATGTGAGTGCTACAGGGGATAGACTTGCATACTCACACTTGTTTCCCTCAAAATGGCAACATGGAATAGGCCTCATACACACAAACATCACATTGGAACACAACATGAAAACCAGCACACCTAACTTCGGCAATGACATGCACACTTATGCCACCAACATTATAAGAAGCACTGAATAAGGCACTGAGTAAGGCACTGATAGGGGGGCATACCTTTGTGAAAAAGAATCTCGAATTTTTGAGTAAGGCACTGATAGTGCACTGAGTAAGGCACTGATAGAGGGGCGCGGAGAGGCCGCAGAGGGGGCAGTGGGGTCGCAGAGGGGGGCAGTGGGGTCGCAGAGGGGCGCAAAGGGGCCGCAGATGGGCGCGGACAGGGCCGCAGAGGGCGCGGAGAGGGGCGCAGGGGGGGGCAGTGGGGTCGCAGAGGAGCGCGTAGGGGCGCGGAGGGGCGCAGAGAGGCGCAGAGGGCGCGGAGATGGCCGGAGAGGGGCGCGGAGAGGGTCGCGGAGAGGGGCGCAGAAGGGCGCGGAGAGGCGCAGAGAGGCGCGGAGAGGGGCCGGAGAGGGGCGCAGAGGGACGCGTAGGGGCGCGAGATGCGCAGAGAGGCGCAGAGTGGCGCGAGATGGCCGGAGAGGGCGCGGAGAGGGGGCGGAGAGGGCCGCAGAGGGGCGCAGAGAGGCGCAGAGGGGCCCGGAGAGGGGCGCAGAGGGACGCGTAGGGGCGCGGAGGGGCGCAAGGGGCGCGGAGATGGCCGGAGAGGGGCGCGGAGAGGGTCGCGGAGAGGGCCACAGAGGGTCGCGGAGAGGCCGCAGAGGGGCGCAGAGAGGCGCAGAGGGGACCGGAGAGGGCCGAGAGGCGCAGAGGGGCGCGTAGATGGCCGAGAGGGGCGCGAGATGGCCGGAGAGGGGCGCGGAGAGGGTCGCGGAGAGGGCCACAGAGGGTCGCGAGAGGGCGCAGAGGGGCGCAGAGAGGCGCAGAGGGGACCGGAGAGGGCCGGAGAGGCGCAGAGGGGCGCGTAGATGGCCGGAGAGGGGCGCGGAGATGGCCGAGAGGGGCGCGGAGAGGGTCGCGGAGAGGGCCACAGAGGGTCGCGGAGAGGGCCGCAGAGGGGCGCAGAGAGGCGCAGAGGGGACCGGAGAGGGCCGGAGAGGCGCAGAGGGGCGCGGAGATGGCCGGAGAGGGGCGCGGAGAGGGTCGCGGAGAGGGCCGCAGAGGGGCGCGTAGGGGCGCGTAGGGGCGCGGAGGGCCGCAGAGAGACGCAGAGGGGCGCGGAGATGGCCGGAGAGGGGCGCGGAGAGGGGCGCGGAGAGGGGCACAGAGGGGAGATGGGAGAAGAATGAGATCGAGATCGGAGGAGATGGAGGGCAAGATTGGGAAGCTCACGGGATGGGGAAGAAGAAGAAATCCCTCCTCGATCCCTGTGCCGATTTTCAATTCCACCCAATTCCAGCTTGCACCCAGAACCCAAATCCCCCTATCCATACCTGTTAATTCCCGATGGCCAGAACCCGGATTCCCCAAAAATTCATACCCGTTTGGGTATGGATTTGGGGATAAGGGGGGTATTCCCCCCTTATCCCCCTATCCAAACGAGGCCTTAGTGTACATTTTTTTTATAATATACAACTAGTATTATGTTTTATTTTAATAATAATATTTATTCTTCCTATTGCACGAATTATACTAGTAGTTCTTTGCATTAAAGTTTGGTTAGCCTGAAAAAAATGAGTGCGATTGTCCACCGACCCATCGCATCGATTTGACTATTCTGGCCCTTTCATCGTCGTTACCCACCAACCCACCTCTCTCTCTCTCTCTCTCTCCAATTCGCCTTCCTCCTCTTCTTCGTACTCTCCCTCGCGCCGCGATCGATCTCTCCTCGCTCGATCTCGGAATCTCGAGGGCGAGGATCCATGGAGGCGTCCTCATGGGACGCCCTTCGCAAGCAGGTGATCCTTCGATCTCGCGCTTTCCGTTTCCTCTTTCGTTGAATTTAGCATTCGATCTGTTTCCGTGGATTTGATCTTGTTAATTGTTATTGGACGATTTGGATCGTTTACTCGTTGATTCTTGGATTTTGCATCGATTCCGCCCCGGATTTGGCCCTTTGAAGCGAATTTGGGAGCGGATTCGATTGGAATCTAGGTCAAATTGTTGAGCATTGGGATTTTGTTGTTTAATGAAGTGAAATTGTAGGTGAATTGAGATCTCTAGATGGAAACGTTGCGTATGTATGAGAGATGAGTCTAGTTGGATTAATTAGGTTAGATGTGGAAGTTAACATGTATCTTCTTAGGTATGCAGATCCATTTAGGTGTCATCATGTTTCCATGCAATCACCATATTTCATCTATGTGTTTGTCAATTTTTAAAGAACGAAAGAGAAAATATTTAGTGTTGTCTACTTTTGGTATGTGGAATGACACCCTATGGATGCGTTTTTGGGTTCTAATGGACAATTTGATCTTGATATGTCTTATGAGGAGGATAATGTTTGTTTCTTGTGAATATTTGAGCTAAACAACTCACAAGAATCATGTTTGCGATTATTTGAATGAAAAAAACAGCTTGTTTAGGGTGTGTTTGGTTCACTGTAAAAGTAGGCCCAAAATAGTTTTTTGTCTCTGAAAATAGTTTTTTCTCTGTTCCTTTCGACCTAAAACTGTTTTCCACATAAAACAGTCATACAAATTTTTAAGCAAAGTTGGTTTTTTGTTTTCGGCTTTTCAAAAGCAGAGAAACAAAAATTTCTCATGCGTGGCTTTGGATGGGGTTATTTAAGGATTCACCAACGGCTCAACCTTCTATGTAATATATTGTGCATTGATTTAATTACTATCTGTGTTTTAAAAGTCATAAGATTACCATTGAGTAAAATATAAGGTGAAATGGTTACTTACAAGTTACAATACTGTTACTTATTAAGTCTAGTTATGATAAATTATTAACACACTTATACTGAAATTAACTTTTAAAATTAATTATTATATTAAAATTACAACAACAATAAAGCATAATTATCATCAAATCAATTTTACATCTAATCAGGTTAATGTTGCAAGAATATTTTTATTGATAAGTTAATTCACAATCTAATTATTATATGAAGATTACAATAAGATGAATACTCACTTTTGATAAGATTATTTACAAAAAATCTAATCACAAAATTTAATCATGATTAAAATCTAATTATCATTGAAAGATATAGCAAGCTTGTGGTAAGTCATTTGCATTTATTTACTAATTTTAATATACTCGCAATGTTATGATAATGTTAAAGTTAATTTGTTTATAATTATTATAATATTGTAATAGTATCAAACTTTTAGTCGTTAATCATTGAACCTATTCTAATCAAAATATGATAAGCCATTTTTCATTTCTTTTTCCTACAAACCAAACAAGCATATCTAAAGAACTGTTTTCATTTTTCGTTGAACCAAACACTAGCAGCCGTGAAATTCTTGTCCATGGAAAAATCTTTTCTGCTGGAAACTATTTTCAGAAGTTTACATGGAACCAAACAGCCCCTTAGGTTTGATTCGGCATTGTTGATTTTCTTTATTTCTTTCAAACACTGATTTTATATAATTTGATATACTAGCAGAAGGACTTTCCTCTCGTTGTAGTTGTTGGTAAACTTGCAATGCACAATAGCCAAGTGGTTGTCACCCACCAGTTGAAAGCAAAAAAAGGTTGCTTCCAAATTTTTATTTTGTATCGCCAAACGAACATCTTGGTCGCAAAAATTGCAAGTCGTTCACCATACCCTCCTACACTATTTCATACAAAAATTCTATTTGAAAAAAAATAAAAAATCAGCAATGATGCCAATCAAGGCCTTACTTTTCCATTGTCATTTGACGTCTGTTATAAATTTCTGCCATCTTATAATTCCAGCAATGGAAAAAAAAGGAGAAAAATTGATGGAAGGAGGCAGAAGGCCTTCTTTCTTCAATTTCCGCAGAAAATGTATATCAGCCTTTATTTGTATTGTCCAAACACTTACTCTTTCGAATTTATTGTTATGATTGATATCTTCAGCACTTATTAGAGTATTTCTCCACTTTGCATAGGGATGCACAGCAATATCAATGCTTAGTAGAGCCAAAATGTTGGTCTCAGTTTTTACTCTTTTTTTTTCCTTTCCTCATCTTGGTTTAGTTTCCAGCTAAATAAGTCAAAAACCAAATTATTTTAGTTTCATGCTGATTGCTTGCTATCTTCAGCACTTTTCAGCCCTCATGTTCTCGTGTTGAAATCCTGCAGACAAACTTGTTTGGCCTTCTATATTTTGTAATGTTGAACATGTAAATGCATTGTTATATGAAATGTAATGGAAAGATTCTCTAGTGATGCTAATGCTATAGACTGTGCGCCTGTATTTCTGTAACCTTGTGGGAATGATAAACGAACATCTGAGCAAGATTGCTTACTATTAGCAATGTAATATTGTTATTCAGCAACGACTGAGTAGCTTCAATTTGTTTCTGGGCCATTGTTAAAACTTCAAAAGCTAGAGCATAAGGTGCTGTTGCTATACAATCTGGTTGCGTTGTTTATTGCTTTGCTAAAATAGAATCTATTTTCGTTTTCTTTGTAGGCAAGGAAACTTGAAGCTCAGATTGATGATCAGATGAATTCATACCGTAGGTTGGTTGCCACCAAACCTGATGGATCAGAGAATGACCTTGAATCTGGTATAGAGAGACTACTGAAGCAACTTCAGCAAGTGAATACACAGATGCAAACATGGGTATCCTCAGGTGGCTCGGAAGTTCTTTCTCATACCTTGACTCGTCATAAAGAGATTCTTCAGGACCTTACACAGGTATAGTTGCTTCTTACCCAATAAATAAAAAGAGTGGAATAGGATGTGAGTCTTCCTTTTATGAGGAAGGCTAACAAAAGTGGAACTTATAATACTTCTGTCATCGAGTGCCCACTTTAATGTGAAGTCCTCAATTTAAAGTTTAAACATCTTAATTATCAGAGGCTTGGCAGGAGTGCAAATCTTTGTGAATTATAGTGTAGAATAAGCAAGCTAAGATTAAACAGTTGCTTTTGGCATGAAACTATATGCAGGAATTTTATCGTCTTCGAGGAAGCCTTAGAGCTAAGCAAGAACATGCATCCCTCCTCCTTGACTTCAGGGATTTTGACAGGGCGAAATTGGATGTTGAAGAGGGTGCAGGTTCAGATGGTCAAGCTCTCCTCAGAGAACAAGCAGCAATTAGCAGAAATTCAGGACAGGTGTCATTATTCTCTTATCTATCTACACTTAAAGTTATATCTTTTTATTTTTCTCTCTACGTTGGATATGATGCGTGAACATAAGTTGGTGCATACATATGGAAAAAGCTATAGCTAAGTACCTGATGTTAATGTTATGTTTATTTATATGGGGTGTTTCATTTATCATTATTTGTATATTATTAAACACAGTGTAAGATCCACATTTTATTCAGTTATTTTTTATATTGATGGTAAGGGTTCCAACCAAGTGAATCAACTTGTCACTTCAATATTACTGACCGTCCCAAGTGGTAAAGGGCTTGATAGTTGGTACTCGAGGCCCCAAGTTCGAAGCCTAGTTGCTTCACATTTCCGGCTAAGCTCATTTTTTAAAAAAAAGGAACGAAGCGGGTAGCATGCTACTTTTCTCACAAAAAACCTTGTCACCTCAGTATTTGTATCCTCTGTTTCCTAAATACATGAAATGTGAGGGTTATGTACTTTGATACAGAATTACAGCTAAGTAGCACAAAGTTGCCCAGCCCAAGGCTTCAGACTTAACTTCCTGGCTAGTGGAACATCCAGAGTTTACTGTGTGTTGTCTAAGAAATGTTCTCAAATATCAGCATGTAGGGCGTTTGGTGTGCTTTTCTCTCAATAATATTCGCCTAGGTTGTGGTTGTGGGTGCATTGTGAGAAACCTGAAACAATATTCTTAAATCATGAACCCCTAGTATGCTTCTTCTGCCTATTGGATTTTGATGGCAGTACTATTATGGCATAATTGAATTATTTATCATTACTAATTAGTTAAGATATATGGCAGTTGTATTTTGTAGATTCTCTTTTTCCTTAAGCTGTTCTCGTAGGCAAGTTGGCTTATATATTGGTAAGAGGACTGACCACAAGTAAGAGACATCAGCAAAATTATTGCATTCTGCATTATGCTTGCTCAGTGCATTGGTATGCTCCCCTGGTGCCGTTCTTACATGGTATTTTTTGTTGCACTTAGTTTTGCATGATCTAGGCCATATAAGTCTCTTTGCAATCGCAGTCCTCGTATAGTGAAACTTATTGCTGAACTTCAACTTAGAGACGAAGGAAGTTCTTAATAATCCAGACTATAATAAGGATGGATGGAATGAAAAATCCTGTGAACATGACTCTGGTATTTTTTGTGTCCTCCATCATCAACAAACAGGCTTGGGCAAACTTTAACAAGAGATAAGGTGGATTTTGCTGAATAAAGATTAAAGAAAGGCATTAGATACTGTTAATCTAGCTTTAAGCTCCTAGCCTTAAAACCTTCTATAAAATAGGGGCAAAGCCAATTTCCTTTTCCAAAAACCTTTTATGCTTTGAATTGTTATAATGTAAACTACGTAAGTTTGTTTACCTATCATTGAACCCTCTCTGTAAGTTTGTTTACCTACACACGCCCAATTTTCCTTATAGACTGATGTATAGCTTGTAAATTGTATTACAGATGGATTCTTTGATATCGCATGCCCAAGCAACTCTCGGGGCACTTGTTCTTCAGCGCTCGACATTTGGCGGCATCGGCACAAAGATAACCAATGTTGGCAGCCGTCTTCCGGTGGTACGTACACCATGCCGACTTGACCCTCAAAAGAAGAAATGCTCACTTGATAGTGTTTATTTCTGACATTGATCTTGAATTGGTATAATTGTACAGGTGAATCAGATCCTTTCATCAATTAGGAGGAAGAAATCGATGGACACCATCATTCTCTCTCTCGTTGCCTCCGTTTGTACATTTCTCATTTTCATTTACTGGTTGTCAAAGTAAAGGCACAAAATTGACCCCCACGCCTTGGATTCAATCTGTAAGTGCTTACTATTCTAGTTGTTGTTTGTATTGCACTAGTTGTTGCACTCTCTTATGATATAATGATCGGCTTCTGAAGTGCCCTTGTTAGGACCACGTATTCTACCTTTCTTTTTATCTTTTCTCAGGGACTAATTCACATAGTTTCTATCTTTCCAATAAATGTGCACAGTAGCTGTTTTGCTCAGCTTTTCACCTAAAACTTAAGTTCTAGTAATCTGCCGTCGCCATTACAAATCAGCAAAGTAAGCTCATTAGAATAAACAACTTGGATAGTATGGTAGTATTTTACTGCAGTTTATGTGATAAACAAGTTTGTTTGTTGTTTGTAGTAACAGTTTGTCAGTTGAAATGTAATGTTTGCAGTTCTATTAGAAAATAAATAAGTATACGCTTTTTCGCTTCTTGTTACAATAAGTATAAGGCTTTCCATAGATATAAATTGTATTTTCTTCTTCTTCTTTTTTTTTCCTTTTTTTTTTCTGAGAGAGAGAGCGAAAGGTAGAATACGTGCATATGCTTTTTTTTTTTTACAAATTATGAGCAATGTGTATTTCTTTTTGGTCCTCAAACTTTACTATAATTTTTTACTAGAAATTTTAGAATTGTCTCAATTAAGTCTCCCAATTCAATTTAGTTTCTTAAATGTTGACACATTATTTGATATAAAAATAATTTAGTATTTTAATTATTATTGCATCATCAATCATAATATTTTCAGCTCCCGTATTAACAATTAGAAAAAAAAAAGACTTAAAAAGAGAGATTGAGGGGCCTACTTCAAAACATTTGTTAAGGGGTTATTTGTGCATACTAGTAAAGAATCGGTACTTCCCCGCGGTTAAGTAGATTATGATAAGTTTCAAGCAGAGACGTTAAATTTAAAGCATATTATTACGGTAATTGCAATAAAATTGTCATTTAAATTTAAACACGAAGAAGTACTGCAAGACATAAAGCATGTATTATAAATGTAAATTCAGTTTTGCAACATCAGTTGTAATCCTCACTTCTTTTCTTCAGTGGAGGAGCCAGGCTTATGAAAACTGAAAATTAAACTGGATAATTTAGTATAATCCAATCTTATATATAAACTAGTGGAGTAACCGTGCGTTGCGGCAGATAGATATTATTACTATAAAAATTTTACTAAGCATCAAATGAGGGCAAACGTATAATATAAGTGTATTATTTGCATTGTAAATAAATAAATTATTTTGAAATTTAAAAATCAAACTATTGTAAATAATAAATGACTGTAATAATTTTTATGTAGACATTCATATTACCGTGTCATGAAAATTTTTTACTACGAATTAAAAAAAAAAAAAAAAAAAAAAAAAAAAAAAAAAAAAATTGAAGAGAAAAAAAGACTTCATGAAACCTACAGCATGTTATATCATCAATTTATATCGTTTTTTAATTTCATTCAATCGTCATTATCGTCTATTATCAAAAAAAAGAGTTTTGAGTTTATTCTTTGTCTTTATAGTATGTTGAATAATTATAATAATAACAAAGAGATAACATTAAGAAGGCAAAAAATAAAGTCAAAATTTTTTCTTCGCGGGAGGCACCTTCAACCTCAACTTGAGGATCTTCCTCTGTCGCTGCATCCTCACCACCTTCGGCTACTTCCCTTCGGCTACTTCATGAAGCGGATGAGGTCCCTCTTCGGCGGCAAGGCCCTGCCGATCCCAAATTGCTTCAGCCTGCTCTAAGCAACAGATTCACAAATTTCTCCTGTAGAATTCGTATCAAAACCACAAAATGTAACATCATCTAGGATAAAAAAGAAAAAAAACACTAAGCAATTCTTAAAATAAGACGATAATGTAGACCAATACCGTTTCTTATTCATCGCGACGCCTTCCCACCTCTCTTCGGAGCTTGTCAGATTTAAACAGATGGTAACCTTTTAAATCCTAAAATACCAAAAATTATCACAAATTAAACAAAAAATAAATGTTTTATTTGATAAATTTAAAGAAGCAACGATTTTAAGTGAGAAATTATAATAAAAAATATTTAAATCAATGATTATGACGCAAAAAGGGGTTTAGGGATCGGAGGAGCAGGAGATCGTACCATGACGTCGCTTCGAGTAAAGTAAGAATTTCGGGAGTTACAGGAGATGCGGAGACGAAGAGATTCTCATTATTAAAGAAGAAAGAAAAAGATGGTAGGAAGAGATTCTCATTATTAAAGAAGAAATGAAAAGAGCGTAGGAAGAGTAGGAGAGACATAGATTTTCATTATTAAAAAAGAAAGAAAAAGAGGGTAGGAGAAGAAAGAAAAAGAGGGTAGGAAGAGTAGGAGATCGTAATGCCGCTTCGAATAGAGTAAGGGTTTCGAGGGTTACGGAAGATGCGGAGACGAAGAGTTTCTCATTATTAACGCTACTTCGAGTAGAGCAAGGATTTCGAAGGTTACGAAAAATGCGGAGACAAAGAGATTCTCATTATTAACGCCGCTTCGAGTAGAGCAAGTATTTCGAAGGTTACGAGAGATACGGAGACGAAGAGATTCTCATTATTAAAGAAGAAAGGAAAAGAGGGTAATACGTAAGAAAAAACAACACGTGGCAAGTTTTATCGGGGATTAACATAATGGTATAGATAGTGTATCTTTAAGAAAAAAATGATATTGGATATTACATAAGTCGTTGCCTTTTGAGAGATTAAATTTCATATAAATCATCCGCAGTTCTTGATGAGTTATGAATAAAATTATATAATTTTATTTAATTAAAGTTAAAATAAGATAATATAGATCAAATTTGCAGAATGAATATAAAGATATAGATATAGCGAACTACCTTAATGAAATGGGTGTGCATAGTGATACTTTCTCAAATATTTATTTGCAAATTTCTTCTTCAGGAGAAGAAAAATAAAGTTCTTCACATTTTTTCACATTTGATTAATAATTTTTTGTTGCATACTTGCATGTGACTTCCCCTTTGTATCATTGTGTAGGCTAAAATTTTTTATCACTTTAAAAAGAGCACTTGTTCTAAATCTCTGCATATTAGGTACAACTTAAAAAATATATTTTTGACTAATAATTGCTTTAAGTATAGAACAAAGAGTAAATTTATCTGAGCAAGATACAACAGCTAAATTTTGAGTTGGAATATGAATCAAATTTTGCGCCAACTTTTCGAACATAGTAAAGTTAGCGGTACCACTTTCATCTTCAACAATAGTATTTAATTTGTACTTTTTTTACAAATAAAATTACTAATAACTAAAAACTAGGCAATCAAGTTTATTTCAAACAAAGAACAATGGAATAATATTTTAAAGCAAAATATTTATCATGGTAGAGGAGACTAATCATTCTTACCGAGGAGTAGGCCATCTAAAGCATCTCTCTTGTGCTATCATCTTGGCCTAAAAAATATGGAAGGAATGAGTAGGAACACAAATTTATTGCAACAAAATTCAAAAATGGTAACGCAAATTAAATTTGAAGTAACTCATAAGGGATCAAACCACTATATAAGAAAGAAGAGATGAAACAAAACACAATCCAGGAAAGCTCTAGATATACAATACTTAGTAAAAGAAAGCTGTAAATGGTAAAACAATGATAGAACATTATAAATTCAAAGATAGTAAGGCTCAATGCAAAGAAATATAAAGATAATAACACTTAGATAACTCCAATTCCAATAGGAGTATATGGAAATAGAAATTAAGACCAAAAGTAGGTGAACGTGTTTCGGTATGCTTACTCCCTATTTTTTAGCATAGACTTTTCTATTTCTTACTCCTATACTGCTTACATTTTGGTTGCTACACATTTTTTTCTTAGCTATTTGATATTTTTCCCACTTGGCTTTTGCTTCAAGCAACTTGGCTCTACTTCAAGCGTTATGAAAGTAGGATAACAAAGAACAAAAGATTTGAAAATTTTGGAACTACAACTTTGTGGATCGATGGCTCACTTGTTTTTTTTCTCTTTTAGTTATTACATTTTGCCTCCATACATATTTTTTAATTAGGTATACAATCTTTTTCCATATGGCGCTGCTTCAAGCAACATGAAAATAGGATCATGAAGAACATAAGCTACGGTAAAAAAAAAAATAGAACTATAATTTTGTGGATGAAGAAATCCAAACAGTTGTCCCACAAATTTACAATTTTAAAATTTAAAAGTTAGAAATAAAAGTCCAAACATCTTTTACCTTTTTTTCTTTACATAATCATGTAAAGCAATGGTAAAAACAATAGAAGGGAGTACACAAAAGTTGTAACATAAAGAACATAAGATCCAACAATGCTGCGACTACAACACAAATAAGTAGAGGAAGCAAGAAGTGAGCAAAAAAATTTTAAAAAAAAGAACTACAAAAAAAAAAAGTTTACATTCATTGGTAAAAACAATAGAAGGGAGTACACAAAAGTTAGAACATAAAGAACATAAGATCCAGCAATACTGCGACTACAACACAAATGAGTAGAGGAAGCAAGAAGTGAGCAAATTTTTTTTTTACAAAAAAGAGCTAAAAAAAAAAAAAAAATACATTTATGAGGCAAAAGTTAAAAAATGGTAGCTAAAGAATAGTTTTGTAAGCACAAAATGGTGCCAACAAAATGTAATATCGCCATTTAAGAAGCGTAGTTAAGAAATTCTACAACCACAAACTGTCACCAACAAAATGCAACATCGCCATTAATTTAAGAAGCTTTCTTAGTTAAGAGGTATTTGACATAGCCTCAAAGGCATCGTTTAGTAACATATTTATTTTCCTATGCGATTGAAAAGAAGTAACAATCCTTTACAAAGTTATACCCCTGAGCAAGGTTAATGTATTGCGCAAATAGCACGGCATAATCTGTGGTAAGATGATCATATAAATTCTTATAGAATGTACTATCATCATAATTAACAATTTTTTATATGCAAAACATATTTATCCTTGAGACACTTAATAGCAACACGTGAAGCATTCTATTTAGCCCCAGTAGATGTAGGGGACTGTGCACCATAATACCGGGCAATTTCAATTATAGATTCGCCTCTAGGAATCTGCAAATCTATATATCCTACAAATTTTCGCTCAACATCCATGCTTATAATACATTATGGTATTTCTAGCTGAAACTTTTCATACACTTCATGGAGCAACATAATGTAAGAAAGTTGAATGGTTGTCATAGCACCAGTTGCAAAAGGTAAAAATGGATGAAAGTTTGGAGGAAAAATGATTATAAACAAAGAATAGGAGAGCACAATTGGCAGACTATGTAAATATACATTTGCAAGAATCACTACATAAATACAGAAATTTAAGAAGAGAATCATGCAGGTTCAACAGAAAATTTATACAAACAACAGTAATTAAGGGCAGCTAAAAAAAGTGGCTTTCTATTATCCAATTACAATTTCAAAAATGGTAGAAGGCAGATTTTGAAGTGTTAGAAAGCAAGCTTAAGAAATAAAGAAAGTGTATAATAGGGAAAACTTGAAAGGCAAAAGCAATTGCTCAAATATTTCAAAACAAAATAAACTATAAAAAAAAGGAAAAAGTAAGAAAAAAGGTAAAAAAAATAAGGGAGGCTGAAAACTATAAAAAAAAAAAAAGAGAGGGGAGGAAGTAAAAAAAAAAGAGGGCTGAAAAAAAATAAAAGCAAGTTCACTTGCTTGGCTATTGTCAAAACTTGTAATAATAGAAAGTAAACAAATACTTAAAAGCGAAAATCTACAAATAAAGCCAAGAAGAAAATGATTGTATCTATAAGAAAAATCACAGTTAGGCTCAGTATAATTTGGCAGTGCAAGTAATATTAATAATTTTCATTATTTAAAGGGAAAGTGCCCAGCAAAACTATATTGATAGAAAATATTGCAGATAGATACGAAATTAACCCGAATCAATATAGTAGAGGAGCTAGATACGTTTGAATACAGATCGAGTATTCCAAACAAACATCAATAGTTAGTTGTTTGTCAATAGGCCGTCCAGACCATTGAACCTGCCAATTCTTTTTTTTTTTTTTCCTCACAATCATCACCGACCAAAAAAAAAAAAAAAAAAAATCAAGCAAAACAAAGCAAAAAAATAAGTAAAACCAAAAAGAGTGCAAAAATAGGACATCAACAGGTGGTTGACTAATATCAACGTGTGGTTTTATCCCAAAAATAAGGCAATTACTTATATACCCCTGAGTACAAAACTACTTTATATCTACCCTTCCAAAAATTGTCGTCTCAAAAATACTCTTTATAAAATCCACATTCTTTTTAATATACTCCCAAAAACACTAAAAATAAGGATATATAAAAAACAAACAAAATCTTATCAAAGGCATATTTGAAATGCTAGGTATATAAAAGATTTCACAAGTTTTCAAGGATATATAGAAAATTATCCCAAAAACCCAAAAGCAGGTTCACTTAGCTTGGCAATTGTAAAAACATGTAGTAACATGGAGTAAACAAATATTTAAGATCGAACATCTACATACAAAGCAAAAAAGAAAAGGATGGTATAATAAGAAAAATCACAGCTAGGCTTAGATAATCTAGCTAAGTAATTAATATCAATAATTTCCATCATTTGATGGGGCACGACCTAGTAGAACTATATCGATAAAAAACAATGGAAGTAGATCCTAAACTAATCCGAATCAATATAGTATAGGAGCCAGGTACATTTGAATACAAATCGAGTCTTCCAAACAAACATCGATAGGTGGTTGCATGTCAATAGGCTTTCCAAACCATTGCACCCGCCAATTCCCCTTTTTGCCATTGCAATCATCACCGCTGAAAAAAAAAAAAAAATCAAGTAAACCAAAGCCGAAAATAAGTAAAACCTAAAAAAAGAGTGCAAAAAAATGCAAAGAGATTCAAACATCAGCAAGTTGTTGCATGTCAACAAACTAGCCGTCCAAACAGTTGCACTCACCATTTTTTTTTAAAAAAAACCATTGCATACTTCCATTCCTTTCTTTGTACTGGCAATCATCATCGCCCAAACAAAGGTTAAGGAAACCAAAGAAAAAGATAAGAAAAAATAGGTTGCGTGTACACGAAAAAAGGGAAAAGTAAAACCAGAATAAAATAGTGAGTGTAGGAAGTAAAGGAGGAAAAAAAAAAGACAGGTAGGCCTATGTAAAAAAAAAAAAGAAAACGAAGGTAGATTCACTTAGCTTTACAATTGCAAAGATATATAATAACAAAGAGTAAGCGTACAGTAAGGATATAGTAAAGAATATAGTCTGAGCAGGAAGAAGTAGATCCACTCAGCTTTACAATTGTAAAGACATATAGTAACAAAGAGTGAGCATACAATAAGAATATAGTAGGAAATATAGTTTGTGCAAGAAAAATATTCAAAAGCAAAACAATAAAGAGCCCACACTAACAAGAAAGGTTTTTAAAAAAGTATAGAAAAAAGAAACAAAGTAAAACAAAAAACAAAAGAATTCAAAAGTATAAACAAAATCCAGTAAAAAAAAGTATCAGGTAGTACAAAAAAAAATGAACAAAAATAGGGGCAATTAGCTTTACATTTGCTATGATATGCAATAATAGGTAGTAAACATATAATAAGGACCAAAGAATCAAGCAAGCGAACAAAATTGTAATTAAAAAGGCAAAATAATTCAAACCAATACTTATTAAGTAAAAAGAAACATCTTCACTTACGTCCATAGAAACTAAATGCCAATATTAATAAAAAGAATAGATTAACACATAAATAAAGAAAATAAGTAGGAAAGTTATAAGAAAAGTAGAGCAATACGTAAATAAAAAAAGTAATTAGGAAAGTAGAATCATTTGGATCAAAACCAGTCAAGAATGAATTGAAACAAAAATTTAAGTAATAAAGAAAGAGGATTAAGTTTGTACTAAAAAAGTAAGCAGAAGTAACAAATTCACTTATATACACAGGTGAAGTTAAAGGTCTAGACATAAGGAAGCTTTAGCATAATCAATAGGTGAAGTTAAAGGGTCAGGAAAAATCATATAGTAGGCAGGCAAGAATATAGTACGATGAGGTGAAGGGGAACAATATAGGCACCTACAAAAAGTAAAAGCAGTTCATTTACTGCACAATATTTTAACTTTTCATAGAAGGGCAAAGTGAAAAAAAAGGTGAGAAAGTGTACCTTGTGGCAACTCAACAAAACTAAAGAAAGTATTGATTCCTAGGATAGAGTAACTAAAAACAAGATTAGTTAGTAATGTTATTAACCTTTAGAAATCTAGTAAAACAGAAGAAGAAGAACTAGAAAGAATATAGTATAGTATATAGTATATAGTATATGAAATATATCTTTTGGTTTAAAGAGGAGGCAACACTGTGCTGCTTGAGAAAGGCACAAGTATTTATATGCAACAATAGGATAGGTGTATGCAGGATGAAGGAAACAGTGCTAAAACTAGGGATTAATGATTGAGCCTAATCCAACCCATCCCGTCAAAATCTTTGTTAATCCTTTCTATATCTTATCAAATCTCAAAGAATACACTTTTTCACTTACGTTTTTTTTGTCTTTTTTTTTTTTGCTCTGATCCAAAATAATTCTAAAGGTGAGATTAGGGTAAACCAACAAACAAAAACCATCACAGTGACCATCCTATCGTGGTCGTTCAATCAACTGGCGGACACATCATAGAAGCACCGGAGGCAAGTGAAGAGGGAGGAGAAGAAGAGAGTGAGAGACATATGAGGGACTAGAGTGTAGACTCACCTATAACCAACCTTATCTCCATAAGTAGGGCGAGAGCAGCATCAGGCCAAAATAGATAGGCCTCATCATAGCAACTATTACTGTCGCAACGTACAATCGGTCAGCTGCCCGATCAGACGAAAAAGAATGGCCAAGCCATCATAGAGAAAAAGGGGTAGAATTGAGAGAGAGAGAGAAAAATAGATAGAGAGAGAGAAGAGAGAGAGAGAGAGAGAGAGAGAGATGTAGTAAAAAGCGATGAGAGAGAGAGAGAAGCAGAGAGAGAGAGAGAGAGAGAAAGAGAGATACTCATCTAGAAGATGAGAGAGAGAGGGGAGAGAAAAGAGAGATAGAGAGAGAGAGAGAGGAAAGACACATAGTAGACAGAGCCTGTCACGTCGAGAGGATTAGCTGCAGAAACCATAGGGTTGCCTCGATCGCGATTGTCGATCGCAAAACCCGAAAAGCTCCCTCGATCTCGATCATACAATCATGATGCCCAAAAAAGGAAGAGTCATCATAGGAGAGGGAAAGAGAGAAGGACAGAGAGAGAGAGTGTGTGTGTGTGTGTGTGTGTGAGGACCCGAAATTTCCACGTATGGTTTACTGTGACATATGCAGCTTCTGGAGGTCTTTGTAGTACGTCGGCGGTGTTTGTGCTCAAATAGGGGACAAGTGATGGACTCAGTGTGTTAAATGGATCACGAGAGTAATCGGATGACCCCGTCGAATGTTTAGAAGTGGTTTCGCGTGAAATGGATATCAAATGAACTCAGCGCGAAATTTGGGTTAAGAACACTTATCTGTATGCCTTCGGCAAATTTTAGAAATGGAATTTGGCAAAACGACAGTGGATTTATATTCACGCGCG
>CM054943.1:5795457-6002237 GCA_029168755.2 Tillandsia fasciculata | reverse complement strand
GGAACCCGAGAACAACTTCGGGTCAACCTTTACTTAGGCAATTAGGGCAAACACGCAAATTTAACCAATTCACTTGCCCCATAGCCCAACTAAGGGAGCATCATGCTCAGGAGGTCAAGAAACTCAGAGGCTCACCCTAAGGGTGCAGCAAAGCTGCTGGAACAGCTTAAGAAAGCATCTTTGCTCATTCAAGGCTGCAACTTGCTAGAACCACACATCTACTCAGTCATTCCTTTGTTTTAATGTGAGCACTAGGCTCATGAGACCATGGAGAGTGAAGGGCTCACCATTGGTTGGCTGAAAAGTTGCTGGAATTGCATAGGTTTGCAAGCTAGGGCTCCTTAGGCTTGGTTCTTAGAACTACTCAAACCAAGCATCCAGCTTGGGATCATGAGTGAGCACCATGCTCAGGAGGTTATCAGGAGATGAGGGCTCACCCAAACCAGGCTGTGGAGTCATCGAAAAAATGGTTGGAGTAAGGTGGTCCCAACTCAACTTAGTTAGAGCTCGATTTGGCCGAGCTTGATCCAAACCAAGATCAAGCTCCAAACTAAGGCAAGCACTGCTTGCAAAGAGTTCCCAGAGGTGGCAGGAACACCACCCCACGAAGCTCCAGCAGCCCGGGGTGGTGGTTGGCCGGAGATGACAACAAGGAGCTTACCTTGAGGTCATTAATGGTGAACTTCCAACTAGGGGCTTTCAGGTGCAACCAACAGCACCACTAGCTTCCAAGCATTAATTAGAGAAGGTCTGGGTACGTGGATGGGCGGCGGCGGCGAGCGACGGATGGCCGGCCACCATTATTGCGGCCAACCAAGCTCCAACCATAGCGGATTCTCAACCGGCCCGGATGGGTCGCATGCAAGGGCACCTACAGGTCTCTATAGACCTCAGGAAGATAACCACATCCATCCCTGGAGTCGAGGAGCTTCGGCGGCACCGGAGCAACAAGCTCGGCCATTGCTTCATCTTCCCGAAACTAGGGCATGGCCTAGCTTCCTCGATACTCAACCAAACAACTCCAAACTTGGTGGAGGGTTTCTACAGGTCAAAGAGATACAGCTCAGCATCTTGTTTTTGGGCTAAAGCTACCGGAGACAGCGCGGGCTCGAGGCGGAGGGATTTTAGGTTTTCGGTGGTGCAACTCCATCGTCGGCAAACCGGCGCCTCCGCGACCTCGGAACTGGGTTGAGAGACTCACCAGGAACCTAGAAGACTGCTTGCAAAGGTCTCAGGTTAAGAAAACCGAAGGAGAGAGACCCTCACCTTTGTCGGAGTTGGAGAAGAAAGGATGAAGCCGAACTTCCTCCTCCGGCGTCGCGTGGCCTTGGCGCACCCCGGCTCAACTCCAGAAAGTAGCAGAGGATGTTCAAGAGCTCTGGGAGAAGGTGGGGAAGGTTTGGTGCTTTACCTTGTCTTCCTCTTGCTTCTCCGGCGATGCCTAGTGGCGGCAGTCAGTGGAAACTTCGAAAAAGTGCAGAGGAAGACACACGAACCTTTGTTGGAGGTTGGGTGCAAGGAAGCTTTGTGATGAACTTCCTCTTCAAGCTTTCAACCTAATGCATGAAGTTTTTCTCCCTCCCAACTTCCCTACTTACCATTACACATGGAGGAAACGGTTGAGGCGCGCCTGGGCTCGTGGCAGAGGGGTGGAGAACATGGAGAGCAGTTGTAACTCCCTCCCCCCACTCTACACTTGCTAAGTGAAGTGGAATGTCACATCGGAGTGATAAATTTGCATTTTAACCCTTCACTCTTTAATATTTAGGCTAAGCTCCTCACTATGGAAGCAAATAGCATAGAGGCTCCCCTCCAAAATCTCTCTACCGATTTGATCCATAAAATACTAGGTTTCCTCACAAAATACCCCCCTTTTACTTTTTTTCGCACATTTTGAGGTAGTACAGTTGTCAAATCAAAAAATGGACGGTACCACGATGTCCGGCTCGACGAAACCTTTCGACTGGTGATCTTGGTTTGTCGAGTTTAATCCTTTAAAAATTCAAAATCCATCTTAAACAGTGAAATATGACGTTTGGCACACTTTACGATGCTTTAGGCTCATCAAACACAAATTCCGTCAGCGCCACTGCGCTCAGAACGACGAGACCGTTTAGATCGGCTATTCGGATCGTTCGATGCAGACTCCAGACGGTCGATCGGTCTATGTTGGCCGGCGAGGGAATTAAATCAGGGGTTACTATTCACGACTTAAGTTGTGGGCCCCACCTCATTTTTTGTTGTTTTCGAAACGATCCGACCGTTAGATCGAAAATCGGTTTGTATTATTTTTAATCAATTCGACAAGACGGATCTACTAGCGATTTTAGTTTTTTGAGTTTAGACCCGAATCTGTAATTTGGGGAACAGGTTTTTGAAACTGTGCAAATTTGCACTTTGATTTATAATGTAAAAACCCGGCCCACTAGCAATAATAACTCGTTGGGCCCAAACCACAACCCAAAATGCTTAAGCCCAGTTATTATTATTAGTGTCCATGTCTCATATCAACCCAATCACAATTCCATCCACATCCGATGTGGGACTATTGGGGGCGTCACAAACTCCCCCCGTTTAGGCCTGACGTCCTCGTCAGCCCAAACACACACACACAGCAGCCCAAGATCACCAGGTGATGTGAGACTCATCTCGCTAGCCCTGTCATCTAGACCCAGGCTCAGCCGAGACTCGCCGCACACTTCCGGCTGGTTATTGGCTCTGATACCAAATGTAACGGACCCGGCCCACTAGCATAATAACTCGTTGGGCCCAAACCACAACCCAAAATGCTTAAGCCCAGTTATTATTACTAGTGTCCATGTCTCATATCAACCCAATCACAATTCCATCCACATCCGATGTGGGACTATTGGGGGCGTCACAATATCATTTCCATATATAGGGTTATTTGCACTCCGGTGTCTATACGACTTAGTTTTCTTTTAGAATTCCACACTCAACTTCAAATTTTTGAATTCAAATTCGAACTTTGAAATTCAAATTAAATTTTGAATTTCTTGAGTACTACATGCACCAATTGCTTGGTACTTGTATAAGCATAGTAGCCGAACTCATATATATATATATATATATATATATAGAGAGAGAGAGAGAGAGAGAGAGAGAATTCGGCTACTATGCTATCGATAGCACCAAACATTTGGTGCTATCAAGTTTTCTACCCTTAAATCAACCCCTTTGATTATTTTCATCAATTAGATTTTACTATTTCTCCAACCACCCATTAAACCCAAAAGATCTACTATTATCTCAACCACATATCTTTTAATTCAACAGTTAAAAACTTAATAGCACCAATGACTTAGTGCTATTAATAGCATTACAGCCTCTCTCTCTCTCTCTCTCTCTCTCTCTCTCTATATATATATATATATAGAGAGAGAGAGAGACACACACACACACACACATAGAGAGAGAGAGAGAGAGAGAGAGAGAGAGAGGAGAGAACAATTTTAGAATCACTTCTAGTTGAGGGGTCTTCGATCATACATTTTTACAACAATAATATTCATATTATAATTTGGAAAAACCTATCCATACATCTTATTAGTTATATAATTTATACTCATCTATTTAATGGATGAAATTTGTTTACTCGTAATGTTTATTTAATGGATAAAATTTATTTACTTGTCATAAAAAAATAAATTTCATCCATTAAATAAATGGGTACAAATTATACACTCTAACATGAAATGTATAAATAATATTGAAAAATACTATTTGTACATTTTTTTTGGGTGTACATCTCACATTCCATCCATCTAATGGATGGGGGTGTGGTGAGAGATCACTTCACAAATTATGACTTGATCTTCAAAAAAAAATTTATTCTTAAATGAATGAAATATAAAATATACTTCTTTTTTGAAATATACATGTAGCATTGCTCAATAATATATATTGCTCTTACAATTTTTGTCTCAATTTTTGTCTCCTATATATCCTTATCATAATGACATGTGATTATTTTTCCTTCGCAGGAAATTGTGGTGGAGTTAAAAGTGTACATGCATTGCAAGGCATGTGAAAGTTTAGTGTTCAATACACTTAAACATTTGAAAGGTTTTAATCTAACTACAATTAAAATTGTTTTTAACACATGAATTTTTCAAATTAATTGCTTCTGAGGCATCTAATGAGATCGATCACTTTGTTTATTAGGTGTCGAGACGGTTAAAGTGGACATGAACGCGCATAAAGCTATTCTGACCGGCCAGTTTGAGGTAGAAAATATTTTAAAGAAGCTCAAAAAAAAGACAGGAAAGAAAGCAGAAATCGTAAAAAAGATCGAACCAAATGTTGGAGGAGAAAAAGATGATTCAAATCCAGTTGCAAAAGATAATTACGATGAAAATGTTGTAACTAAGCAGTATATGACAATATGTAATGATTTAGATGATAGCGAGGACGAACACTTTCATATGTTTAATGATGAGAATGCTAATGCATGTCAAATTATTTAGCAGAAACTTTAAATTAATTGATGCTTTTGTTAGCCTTAATTAGTTGTTGATCGATACATGCCACATGCACAAGCTTTGTTGTTCACTAGAAAAATTTCTATAGTGTAACACACTTTAGTCGATCTAAAATTAATTCACAGTGATTATTTATGTGCAAACTTTTAACTTTAATATTTTTTATTATTTATGGCAAGTGATAAAAGGTTAAATACGTGGTACTTGAGTTCATAAGTTTGAAACCTATTTATTTTATATTTTCGACTAAGTTTATCTTTAAAAATATATAAAAAAGATAGGTCACGCCCCGAGTTCTAAAATCCGGTCTAAATTTTTTTTTTTTTTTTTTTGAAATCAGAGTTCGCCAAACTGGGCGTAACAGACCACCACACATATAGGAAACCCTCTATTCCGCGAACAGAGACTCCCATATATATGCAGCGGCTAGGCTAGTAATCAGCAACAATATCTCAGTACAACTACTATCTAGTCAGCAGGAAAAAATTCAAATCATTATTACATCAATATTTTAAATGTCTAAATCAATTAGATCTGGAATGAAATGCGGAAAATAAAAGTCTACATAGATCATCAGGGCTCAATATCTACGATCATGGGGACAGCTCTATCGTAACCGGCTCACTGGATCGTCCCGCTATCTCCCCACCCGACGGACCTGGAAAATGGCACCCAGGGGGTGTGAGATACACTGTACATGTATCCCAGTGGGCACGACGAGCCGAAGATCAGCTAATCGTACTTACTGGGTACTAAAATCTGCGGATAGTAAAGATCTATAGGTACAGCTGGAAGAAAGATCTACTAATAATCAAAAATAAGAACTGCAGATAGGTATACTGAAAATCAGGGCAAATCAGAGATAAACAATCATGAAAGCTATAGAACATACATGCTGGAAATCAAAAGATGTCTATAAGAATCATGTACAAGGAACTGCAAGTGCTGAAAGCATATCTACGGTTAATAATACTGAAAATAAACTGAGCAGCAGTACAAGTAAAAGTAATGCGTCAAAGGTAGAAACCCAAGTCCCAATCAGCGCCACTATTGGTCTCATAGGACCTCAGGCAATAACCCTGCATTTCACAGACGCCAAGCAGTCTCGATGCAAAAGGGCTCGCGGCTGACATACCCCCACCCCACTGGTGCCTAACTGGGGGCTCACGGTCTATCACCAGACCACTCTACCGGTAAAGAACAAGCTCCACGGGGAGCGACCCCGGCCATGTTCGTGAAGTACAGCAGTGTATAGCAAGTCATAATGATCAATCTCACGGTCTAGTGACCGGGTAGTCGGCTACATGCCGAGATCCCAACAGGGAGTCATCAGTCTATATCTATCAATCGGAATCAATCAATCATGCATATCGACAATATCAAGCAACATCTCAAATGACAGGAATCAACAGTATAATCAGATCATGCAATCTAAGTACTAGAATATACAAGCTGATAACAGGTACATATGACGTGTCTCAAGTAGATCAGAATCTATCAGTGATAATCAGGGAGCAGGTATGCAATAATCAGGCTGATGGTGAACAAGTAATCTCAATCACAGGTCTAATCAAGTCAGTGTCAATCAGTGGGATCATGATATGTCAAGATAGGTCATATAATCAGCAGGAAAATCAAAACAGGGGTCCGACTGGACTAAAGCAACCAGAGGGCCAAAAAGCTGAGGCCCGGTTCGAAGATAACCCACCTGGATGAAGGCAGACCCTCGAACTCCCGCACAGCTACTGGCAGGCTGGTGCTGAACAACTGGGTCCTGTATCAGAAGACATGATCAGTAATAGACTCGCACAAACCCTTTCCCGACGACGCTACACTAACGGAAAGCTTAAACGGGTCAAATCGGTCGATTTATCGATCAAAATCCGACTCCCGGTCAACGAGGACCTTCGGAATCCTAACAAGATGGCTAGGTGGTGCGTAAATACTGTCTAAGGGCAGCCAGGGTGACAAATTTGCAAGTTGGTCCATAAGATATTAAAAATTGCATAATTATTCTTTAGTTAACTACTGTTTTAGCTCGTTCTTGAAATTCGGGGGTCCAACGATGACGCCGTAAGTTTCAGCGCGTTCGTTACGTCGAGACGGAGCCCGTGCTCACATGATTGGGTTGGCACGGGTCCCGAGGGCGAAGTTGGCCCATAATGTTTTAGGGTCCAATTTACAACTTTGTTTAATCTTAACACATGTTTGATCTAAACCAAATTTAACTAGAGCATGGTGATCAACATGGTCTAGGGACAGTGAGGCTCACCTTGCGCGCGTCGGAGGCCGGCCGGAGAGTCGCCGGAGCAAGGTGGTGCTCCAACTCCAACAAGCCAAGGCTCGGTTTGGGCTTTTCTTGGATCAACTCAGGCTCTGTCCTGTAGAGAAAGTGAGCATCAGTAAGAAGGAGGTCCCAGAGGGTCTCGGGTCTATGTGGGGTCAAGCCCCGGCGGCCGGAGGCGGCGGCGGCCGGAGATGAGCCCGAGAAGGTGCTCTCGGGTGCAAGAGTTAAGACCCAGCTACAGGGGGGTCTTTGGCCCCAAAGTAAAGTCATGGAATACTTATAATGGAGGTTTAGAGCCTACCTGTAAGGTTGCCGGAGCCTCGGAGCGGCGGGGATCGCCGGCGGTCAAGTCGAGGCCAAACTCAGGTGCAACCTTAACATTAAAAATCCCGACGTCAAGATCCTCATGCAACACAATGGGAGGACTCTAGGGGATCATAGGAGCCTACCTGCACCGTTTGCCGGGGTCTGGAGGCGCCGGCGACGCGCGACGGCGAAGCTCGGGGAAGCTTCGTTGGCCGTTAATGGCGTTTTCAGGTCGGCGAGCTCCGGGCCGGTGCAGCTTGGACCAAAAGGGTCTCCCCGATGCCAGGAGTCTTCTGGTGGAGTTGGCCGGCGACGGAAGGCCGCGGCGGCGCCGGACGGCGACGATCGGCCCAAGCGCCAAAATCAGGTTTCTAGGGCAGTTTCGACCGGCGGCGATCTTCAACCGATGGCCCTCCAACTTGGTGGAGGAGCTGCAGTCGTCGAGGAGAGTCGATCCAACGGTTCCGATCTCCGGTTTAGCGGTCGGATGAGTGCGACGATCAGCGGCGGCCAAGGGAACAATAATCCGGCGACAGGGCTCCCGCCGGCGATCGGGACGATGGCGCCGGCTCCAACTTCACAGAGAGGTTAGTCTCGAGGTCAGGAGCGAGCTAGAAGGGTTCAAGGGCCAATTTAAAACAATAACTTCCAAGGAACCTACCTCGCCGGAAAAATCTAGGATATGGGAGTTGGCCGCGGCGGCGCACGGTGGCAGCAGGGGTCAAGACCACCACGGCTCGGTTGCGGCACCACGGGGAGCTCCAGTGGACCGGGTCTCGATCGCCTAGGGCCTTCTCAATCACCCTCCTCACCAAGAACCCGAGCTCGAGGTATTTCAGCTTCTCTCCTTTCCGGCGACGGGGAAACAGCGGCGGCCGGTGCGGGGCTGGCGAGGAGTGCGACAGAGAGGGAAGGTTGTTGCTGTGAGGCTGAGGCTGCGGGTGGATATAAGGAGCACTCGGGTTCAAATTCTTTTGAAATTTGAATAGTGCAATCTTGCACATTTGCATTGTAAGCCCTTCCAACTTTGGTATTTCAGACTTAGGTCCCTCACAATAGTTTAGTCTCGCACTTAGGTCCATCCTCATGCAGTGGCACGCTTTCCGAGGCAAGTTCTATAGGGATTTTTGTGCAAAAACTATATTTTTCACTGTATTTTACGCTTTTCGAGGCGATCCGATTGTCAATTCGAAAAACGAACTTCGCCACGACGTCCGGCTCGACGAATCCTATCAGGTAGCGATTTTCGTTTTTCGAAAAAGTGCCCAGATAAATTTTCGATCCATAAAATACAGCTCCGAAATACCGTTTCCGCGTTTTTCGAGACTTAGAGTCGTCAAACGGAAATTCCGTCAGCGCCATTGCGTCCAAAACGATGAAACCGTTCAAATCCACTATTTGAAGTGCTATGTTCGGCTTCTGGATGGCGAATTGGCTCAACGTTGGCGCTTAGGGGATTCAAATTATATGGTTACTGTTCATTCACTATTCCCGCACTGCGCAACTTAAGTCGCGGGTCCCGCCGGCTTCAACGCCGATTTCTGGAAGATCCGACCGTCAGATCTGAACAAGCTTAATATGGATTTCACTCAGTTCGTCATGACGGTCGCACTCGTGGTCTCGGATCTTCGAGATCAGGCTCGGATTGAAAAGTGATATTTCTGGCCCACTAATTGTGCAATTTACACTGCAGAAAAGGGGCACTTAGACTACTTATGCTTTTCATGACCCAATTCAACTGGACTTCAATCATTTTCATTTATTTATTTATTTTCAAAAATTCAAATTCTTACAAAATAAATGAACTGAATAGCATTCAAAATTATATATATATATATATATATGAGCTGGAATATTATCAGTAGTAAATGAGCTTCATTGTTATTTATTTATTTTTTATGATGGAGCTTTCAAATCGACGATCGACATTGTTGAAATAATTTAAATCACTAAAAGTATTTAGAAATCAAATTTCAAATTTTTTCAACATCATTGACCTAACGATCAAAAGGATGTAAAATTTATAATTTTAATGATAAATATAAATTTTTTTGCTCATTTAACGGTGTAAAAAAATCTAAATTAATTAAATTTTAATTTGCAAATTTTTTTAACTATTTAAAATAATATTTATAGTCTTAGTCTTTATTACAAGACTCCTATCATTATTTTTTGAAGGACATTCATTTTCAGCTATTCATTTTTATATCCACTTAATGAAAAAGAAAAGATTATAAAAATAAAATATAAAATTTAATTTTCAGATAGTTTAAATAATATAAAAATTAATGTTGGTCGTCATTTCGAAAGCTCCATCATTAAAAATAAATAGATGGCAACATAGTCTGTTTGCTTCCAAAAATATTCCAGCCTAGCTCTCTCTCTCTCTCTCTCTTTCTCTCTCTCTTTATATATATATATATATATATATATATATATATATATATATATATATATATATATATATATATAATATATATATATAAAGAGAGAGAGAGAGAGAGAGAGAGAGAGAGAGAGAGCTAGGCTTGTGTGCTTTTAAAAGTACATAGGCCTCCGTGATTTCAAGTTGTTTTCGATGTTGGGACTTCCGAATGGATGATCGGATCTATTAAACTTGATCTAGAGTATTTAAAAGACTTAGAAATTAAATTTCACGAATTATCGATATCATTTGCCTAGTGATCAACAGGACTTAAATCAACAATTTTAATGATCGTGGTGAGCCGTATGCAAGTTTAACGGTATATAAATATTTAAATTACGTAAAGTTTTGATAGAAAATTCTTTATACTATATAGAATAAGATCAATATTTTTGATCTAAAATTTTAGTATCATATCATCACATTTTGTAAGATTTTTATTTTCAGCCGTTGATTTTAAGCCATTTCGATCACTAGATAAATAATATCGAAAAAAAATAAAATTTATTTTCTAGATACTTTAAATATTCTAAATTAAATATAACGGAGTCGATCATCTATTCGAAAGTTTTAACAATAAAAATAATTTGGGAGTACGGAGGGCTCCATACTTCTAAAAGCATACAAATCCAACTCTCTCTCTCTCTCTCTCTCTCTCTCTCTCTCTCTCTCTCTCTCTCTCTCTCTCTCTCTATCTATATATATATATATATATATATATATATATATATATATATATATAGTATATATATTTAGTCTACTATATTTGATTATTGGATTAAGAGATGTGCGGATAGTGGGCCCCTAGAATTTAGTGGCTGGTTGGAAAAATAATATGATATAAGGGAACGAAATGACCAAAGGGATAAATCTAACGGCGAAAAACTTAGTAGCACCAAACGCTTGGTGCAATCGATAGCACAGTAGCCAGACTATATATATATATATATATATATATATATATAATATATATATATATATATATATATATATATATATATATATATATATAAGAGAGAGAGAGAGAGAGAGAGAGAGAGAGAGAGAGAGAGAGAGAGAGAGAGAGGGCTGGAATACTATTAATAGTACGAAGTTATTAGTGCTATTAGTTTTTACTCTTGGATTAAAAGATGTGTGGTTGAAATGATAGTGGGCCTCTTGGGTTTAATAGGTGGTTGGAAAAATAGTAAAATCTAACGGGTGAAAATGATCAAAGGGGGTTGATCTAAAGATAAAAAACTGATAGCACCAATAACTTGGTGCTATTAATAGTATAGTAGCTAGACTCTCTCTCTCTCTCTCTCTCTCTCTCTCTCTCTCTATATATATATATATATATATATGTGTGTGTGTGTGTGTGTGTGTGTGTGTGTGTGTGTGTGTGTGTATAGTAATCGAAAATTTTGAAAACTGAAATTTGAATTAAAATATACTTTTCGAAATATTTATTTATCATAAAAAGTAAATTAATAGTGTTTTCGGAACACTGTCTCCCGACATACAGATTCGGGTCCGATCGCGAAAATCTGAAATCACCAGTGCGACCGTCTTGTCGAATTGATTAAAAATATTGTAAACCGATTTTCGATCTGACGGTCGGATTGTCTCGAAATCAGCAAAGAGAGTAGTGGGGCCCACGACTTAAAGTGAATAGTAAAATGAATAGTAACCCCTTGACTTAAATCCTCTTTCGGCCAACGTCGGCCGATCGATTGTCTGTAGTCCGAATCTGATGGTCCGAGTAGTCGATTTAAATCGCTTCATCGTTTTGAGCGTAGTGGTGCTGACGAAATCTGTGTTTGACGACTCTAAAGTATCATAGTGCGTGCCAAACTGTTAATCGCACTATATAAGATGGATTGAGAATTTATCGGGGTGCCAACTCAAGAAACCAAATACGCTACTTGATAGGTTTCGTCGAGCCGGACGTCGTGGTGAAATCCGTTTTCCATTTCGACGACTCTAGTACCTCGAAATACGTAAAAAATAGAGAAAAAAAGGGTATTTTTGTTAAATGGTCCATATTTTATGCAAATTGTTTGGGACTTTTTGGAGAGGGACATGGATGCATTTGTCACCTACAGTAGGGACCCTGGGGTTGGAAGCTAGTTGTGCAGGGACCTAGAAGCAATTTGTTACAAAATGCACATTTATTACAAAATGACTCTTAGGCTTTTTGTGAGGGGAATGAGGGGCCAGGAAGGGGTTTTGTGCCTTCTTGCGAACCTCCACATTGATTCAGAACCGACCCATAGCCTCTAGTTGCCGGTCGGTCGAGTCCCATGCATGGATGGTCGTACATGAGTGAGGAAGGAGAAGACAACAACTTGGATCCTCAAACTTCTCTCTGTGCTTCCTTAGACCATCCTCTACTTCCTGAGAGTGCGCCCGAGGAAGCCCGAGGTGCGGCGTGGCTGTGCGACGCCGGGGAAGATACCTTGCTTCTTCCTTTCTTCTCCAACTCCGGCCAAGGTAAGACCTTCCTCTCCTCTGGTTCTTTGGACCCGAGACTTATTTACCACAAAAAAACCATTTTAACATCTCGACAATCAAATTCAAAATTTATTTACCACAAAAAAACCAAAAATCGATCGAGGTCCAAAACTTCGGGATTACAATGTTAGTAATATACCCTAAAGTCAATCGGTAATATAGGCTTATGGACATATTTTATATTTTTCTTTAATTAATAAAGGGTAAGTTCTATTCATGTTTATTGTTAGCAATATAATATATTTACATGAATTGTCCATTAAATTCTTATTAAGAAAATATATTCCTAAAAGTTAGAATTTGAGATATATATATTTCTTTGTACAAGATTCTTAAATGCTCGTAGTCACAGAAATATCACGAGGACGAGGATATTTTCGGATAGGCCGGTGTATGCTATATTTCTAAGTTGAGGTGACAAATCTCAAGTCACTAGTGTGGAGACACTAAAGTAAGCATACAGGTGCTTGTTGGCGAACAAGTACAGTGAGCATGATCATTTAGTTGAACAGTCACATGGTTCTATTTTTGTTAGTGACTAGTTCTTTGCTACCTATGTGTGAAGTACTCCTTAGACCTGAGGCATCATGGTTGCTTCACATATAGATTGCTACTGTTTGACTGTACTAATACTTAGACTCTAATCAATAGTCTACGTCTGGTATTGATTCGCTGTAGTAGTTTATATGGGGAAGCATATGAGTACACAATAAGGAATTCGACACTCTCAATATTGAGAGAGAACGTCCTATGTATTATCAAATTCAACTCAAAAAATCCCTGGCCAGGGTACATGGTATGTAGAAAAAGTTTTCAACTGAGTTACCATATTGAGTCGATTTAGATATTCTAGTCATATTATCAAATTATAAGATTTGATGAGCAACCCTGATTTTTGTTCGATCGGACGTTGTGTGTTGGAAGGAATTAGGAATTAATTATACTGTAACTATAAGCGGAAACGTTCATTATTCATCACCATTTTGGATTGCCAAGATATTCTGCTAGGTGTCACTTACTGACGGTGAGAGAAGTAAAAATAGTTTAAAATAAATTATTTTCATCGATAGAAGAGTTCTAATTCAATGTTAAAGAATTTGATATTTGACTCTACAACCAAATGGTAATGGACCTATGAGGTCGCACACAATAAGAATTGTGTACATCCAAACTAAAAGATGAGTCTAATACACTAAACAGTTTAGTGATTATGATAAAAAATGATACGAAATATTTAAAATTAGAGAATAACTAAATATTCATAAATTCTTATGAGATAATATTCTAATTAGATTAGATTTAAATATGAATATTTAATTATAACTTAATGGATATGATCCGGTTAAATTAAAGAAAAAGATAAGATTTAAATATATTCGATAAGTATTCTAGATTGAAACTTATCCTGAGATTATATTGTAAATAATTTTAAGATTTAATTAGTTACTAGATTTTATCTTGAGATTTAATTAATTAATTGATTGAAACTAATTATAAGATTTAATTAGTTACTATAGTTTATCTTAGATTTCAATTTGTATATTAATAAATATGGGTCTATGTATGAGATGTAGAATGAGAAGAAAAATAAAGAAATTAATTAAGTTCGTCGCGGAACGTGAGAGTAATTCACGTTAAGTTATTCTCTCTCCATATGATCTTTCATGAAATTCAGAGTATTTCATCAAAACTAATGCAGATATCAAAGTAACACAGACATCAGAGGGACTACTAGCACCGTTCTGCTAGCACCATTCTTGTAATCCACGGCTCATCTGTTCCGTGCAACAGAAGGCGTTGGATCTACACCAATTTTGTGTTGCACGGCTATATTGAAATCACGATTCATCCACGAAATTCTGTGTGGATACTCATAGAGGTCGGGCACGTGCGCGGCTACGTTAAAATCATGATTCATCCACGATTTATTATATTCAGTTTCAACCGTACAGTAGATCAAGAAACTTTAACTGGTTCAAGGTGATGTCCACGAAATTCTGTGTGGATACTCATAGAGGTCGGGCACGTGCGCGGCTACGTTAAAATCACGATTCATCCATGATTTATTATATTCAGTTTCAACTGTACAATAGATCAAGCAACTTTAACTGGTTCAAGGTGATGTAGTTGCACCTTAACTGGTTCAAGGTGATGTAGTCGCAACTTAACTGGTTCAAGGTGATGTAGTCTGTGGCTCATCTGTTCCATGCAACGGAAGGCGTTGGATCTACACCAATTCTGTGTGGATACTCATAGAGGCCGGACACGTGCGCGGCTACGTTGAAATCACAATTCATCCACGATTTATTATATTCAGTTTCAGCCGTACAGTAGATCAAGAAACCTTAACTGGTTCAACGTAATGTAATCTAAACATTAGATTTGTTTAGTTTAACTTATTTTACATTATAACATGAGAATGATCCGCCGGCACTTGATTGATTTTGTTTTATACTTCATATGTGATATGAATTTTGTTTTAGAATATGCTGTATTATTTTTTTACTGCGTTTCTATTTTCTGTGCCGGATATTTTCTTACATACAACTCATATCTCAAGTATATCTACATTATAATCTCAAAAGCATATCTACAACTCTCGTCGAATGGCGCTGATGTCGTCGACAGTGACAACGATGGAGCCTACCAGGTGATGAGAAAGACCAAGCTTTCTCACTGCCTTCTCTCTACCTTCGCTTGACCTCTTTTCTCCTTCTTCTCCTTCACCTACTCCATCGATTTTGTTGATGGTGGATGTCAAGTAGGTATGGGTGTCAATGATTGTGTGTGATTGTATGTGTGGAGTGTGTAGGTGTCTCTCCATCTGTGGTTGTCTGCGCCCCCATTTCCTAGTGCTCCTCCCCTTAACGTCGTAGGGCTCTTGAGAACCAAATACCCAAATCTCCGTCGGCGATCAACGGCGACAAACTAGGGCTCAGCGTGATCTATGGTTGGATCCGTAGGATCTATGTATAGTGACGTCAATAGGACGCACGGGATTCGATGACAACGATGATGGTTCGCAGTAGCGTAATTTCTAGGTCAAATAAGATTAGATAAGAAATTCACTCGGGTTTGGATTTGGATCAAATATGTCTCAAATCATGTCTCTTTTAAATTCGCCTTATTTTAGGCAAGCCCATATACCTTACTTTCACCTATAATCTATGGGCCCGTTTGGTAACGGGATAAGACAGAACTAGCTATTCCAGAGATAAGTATAAAGTACGAAATTATTGTAAAAAAATGTTTGAGGTGATTTCAGAATAAGAAATTTTGTGTTTGTTATAATAATGAGGAATAAGAAAAATAGAGAGTATTAGTTGTTTTAAATGATCTTTTTGCTCTCAAGCTTTATTATGTAATAAGGAGGTGAGAGATGGTAACTGGGGAGACGTGGGAGGGTATTTAAGAAAAAAGAAAGAGGATGGTTGAGAAAAGTGAGAATAGTAGTTTTCACTTATTCTAATTATGCTGAAACAAAATATTCTCGTAGTTCTTGATATATTTGGAGGGATATATATTTGGAGGGATAAGAAAAATATTCCTCTTATTTCTAAATAATTTTAATATTAAACGGCCATAGGATTCATTTTTTTTTTTTTTTTTACTTTTTCTGTTAATTTATTTTACTTTTTTAAAACTAAACTAAAAAAATATAAATTTTTTAGTGTACATTTTTTTTATAATATACAACTAGTATTATGTTTTATATTAATAATAATATTTATTCTTACTATTTCACGAATCATTATACTAGTAGTTCTTTGCATTAAAGTTTGGTTAGCCTGAAAAAAATGAGTGCGATTGTCCACCGACCCATCGCATCGATTTGACTATTCTGGCCCTTTCATCGTCGTTACCCACCAACCCACCTCTCTCTCTCTCTCTCTCCAATTCGCCTTCCTCCTCTTCTTCGTACTCTCCCTCGCGCCGCGATCGATCTATCCTCGCTCGATCTCGGAATCTCGAGGGCGGGGATCCATGGAGGCGTCCTCATGGGACGCCCTTCGCAAGCAGGTGATCCTTCGATCTCGCGCTTTCCGTTTCCTCTTTCGTTGAATTTGGCATTCGATCTGTTTCCGTGGATTTGATCTTGTTAATTGTTATTGGACGATTTGGATCGTTTACTCGTTGATTCTTGGATTTTGCATCGATTCCGCCCCGGATTTGGCCCTTTGAAGCGAATTTGGGAGCGGATTCGATTGGAATCTAGGTCAAATTGTTGAGCATTGGGATTTTGTTGTTTAATGAAGTGAAATTGTAGGTGAATTGAGATCTCTAGATGGAAACGTTGCGTATGTATGAGAGATGAGTCTAGTTGGATTAATTAGGTTAGATGTGGAAGTTAACATGTATCTTCTTAGGTATGCAGATCCATTTAGGTGTCATCATGTTTCCATGCAATCACCATATTTCATCTATGTGTTTGTCAATTTTTATAGAACGAAAGAGAAAATATTTAGTGTTGTCTACTTTTGGTATGTGGAATGACACCCTATGGATGCGTTTTTGGGTTCTAATGGACAATTTGATCTTGATATGTCTTATGAGGAGGATAATGTTTGTTTCTTGTGAATATTTGAGCTAAACAACTCATAAGAATCATGTTTGCGATTATTTGAATGAAAAAAACAGCTTGTTTAGGGTGTGTTTGGTTCACTGTAAAAGTAGGCCCGAAATAGTTTTTTGTCTCTGAAAATAGTTTTTTCTCTGTTCCTTTCAACGTAAAACTGTTTTCCACATAAAACAGTCATACAAATTTTTAAGCAAAGTTGGTTTTTTGTTTTCGGCTTTTCAAAAGCAGAGAAACAAAAATTTCTCATGCGTGGCTTTGGATGGGGTTATTTAAGGATTCACCAATGCCTCAACCTTCTATGTAATATATTATGCATTGATTTAATTACTATCTGTGTTTTAAAAGTCATAAGATTTCCATTGAGTAAAATATAAGGTGAAATGGTTACTTACAAGTTACAATACTGTTACTTATTAAGTCTAGTTATGATAAATTATTAACACACTTCTACTGAAATTTACTTTTAAAATTAATTATTATATTAAAATTACAACAACAATAAAGCATAATTATCATCAAATCAATTTTACATCTAATCAGGTTAATGTTGCAAGAATATTTTTATTGATAAGTTAATTCACAATCTAATTATTATATGAAGATTACAATAAGATGAATACTCACTTTTGATAAGATTATTTACAAAAAATCTAATCACAAAATTTACTCACGATTAAAATCTAATTATCATTGAAAGATATAACAAGCTTGTGGTAAAGTCATTTGCATTTTTTTACTAATTTTAATATACTCGCAATGTTATGATAATGTTAAAGTTAATTTGTTTATAATTATTATAATATTGTAATAGTATCAAACTTTTAGTCGTTAATCATTGAACCTATTCTAATCAAAATATGATAAGCCATTTTTCATTTCTTTTTCCTACAAACCAAACAAGCATATCTAAAGAACTGTTTTCATTTTTCGTTGAACCAAACACTAGCAGCCGTGAAATTTCTTGTCCATGGAAAAATCTTTTCTGCTGGAAACTATTTTCAGAAGTTTTACATGGAACCAAACAGCCCCTTAGGTTTGATTCGGCATTGTTGATTTTCTTTATTTCTTTCAAACACTGATTTTATATAATTTGATATACTAGCAGAAGGACTTTCCTCTCGTTGTAGTTGTTGGTAAACTTGCAATGCACAATAGCCAAGTGGTTGTCACCCACCAGTTGAAAGCAAAAAAAGGTTGCTTCCAAATTTTTATTTTGTATCGCCAAACGAACATCTTGGTCGCAAAAATTGCAAGTCGTTCACCATACCCTCCTACACTATTTCATACAAAAATTATATTTGAAAAAAAATAAAAGATCAGCAATGATGCCAATCAAGGCCTTACTTTTCCATTGTCATTTGACGTCTGTTATAAATTACTGCCATCTTATAATTCCAGCAATGGAAAAAAAAGGAAAAAAATTGATGGAAGGAGGCAGAAGGCCTTCTTTCTTCAATTTCCTCAGAAAATGTATTTCAGCCTTTATTTGTATTGTCCAAACACTTTCTCTTTCAAATTTATTGTTATGATTGATATCTTCAGCACTTATTAGAGTATTTCTCCACTTTGCATAGGGATGCACAACAATATCAATGCTTAGTAGAGCCAAAATGTTGGTCTCAGTTTTTACTCTTTTTTTTTCCTTTCCTCATCTTGTTTAGTTTCCAGCTAAATAAGTCAAAAACCAAATTATTTTAGTTTCATGCTGATTGCTTGCTTGCTATCTTCAGCACTTTTCAGCCCTCATGTTCTCGTGTTGAAATCCTGCAGACAAACTTGTTTGGCCTTCTATATTTTTTAATGTTGAACATGTAAATGCATTGTTATATGAAATGTAATGGAAAGATTCTCTAGCGATGCTAATGCTATAGAGTGTGCGCCTGTAGCTCTGTAAGCTTGTGGGAATGATAAACGAACATCTGAGCAAGATTGCTTACTATTAGCAATGTAATATTGTTATTCAGCAACGACTGAGTAGCTTCAATTTGTTTCTGGGCCATTGTTAAAACTTCAAAAGCTAGAGCATAAGGTGCTGTTGCTATACAATCTGGTTGCGTTGTTTGTTGCTTTGCTAAAATAGAATCTATTTTCGTTTTCTTTGTAGGCAAGGAAACTTGAAGCTCAGATTGATGATCAGATGAATTCATACCGTAGGTTGGTTGCCACCAAACCTGATGGATCAGAGAATGACCTTGAATCTGGTATAGAGAGACTACTGAAGCAACTTCAGCAAGTGAATACACAGATGCAAACATGGGTATCCTCAGGTGGCTCGGAAGTTCTTTCTCATACCTTGACTCGTCATAAAGAGATTCTTCAGGACCTTACACAGGTATAGTTGCTTCTTACCCAATAAATAAAAAGAGTGGAATAGGATGTGAGTCTTCCTTTTATGAGGAAGGCTAAAAAAAGTGGAACTTATAATACTTCTGTCATCGAGTGCCCACCTTAATGTGAAGTCCTCAATTTAAAGTTTAAACATCTTAATTATCGGAGGCTTGGCAGGAGTGCAAATCTTTGTGAATTATAGTGTAGAATAAGCAAGCTAAGGTTAAACAGTTGCTTTTGGCGTGAAACTATATGCAGGAATTTTATCGTCTTCGAGGAAGCCTTAGAGCTAAGCAAGAACATGCATCCCTCCTCCTTGACTTCAGGGATTTTGACAGGGCGAAATTGGATGTTGAAGAGGGTGCAGGTTCAGATGGTCAAGCTCTCCTCAGAGAACAAGCAGCAATTAGCAGAAATTCAGGACAGGTGTCATTATTCTCTTATCTATCTACACTTAAAGTTATATCTTTTTATTTTTCTCTCTACGTTGGATATGATGCGTGAACATAAGTTGGTGCATACATATGGAAAAAGCTATAGCTAAGTACCATTCTGTGATGTTAATGTTATGTTTATTTATATGGGGTGTTTCATTTATCATTATTTGTATATTATTAAACACAGTGTAAGATCCACATTTTATTTAGTTATTTTTTATATTATGGTAAGGGTTCCAACCAAGTGAATCAACTTGTCACCTCAATATTACTGACCGACCCTAGTGCAAGTGGCAAAGGGCTTGATAGTTGGTACTCGATGCCCCAAGTTCGAAGCCTAGTTGCTTCACATTTCCAGCTAAGCTCATTTCTTAAAAAAAAGGAACGAAGCGGGTAAGCATGCTACCTTTCTTACAAAAAACCTTGTCACCTCAGTATTTGTATCCTCTGTTTCCTAAATACATGAAATGTGAGGGTTATGTAGTTTGATACAGAATTACAGCTAAGTAGCACAAAGTTGCCCAGCCCAAGGCTTCAGACTTAACTTCCTGGCTAGTGGAACATCCAGAGTTTACTGTGTGTTGTCTAAGAAATGTTCTCAAATATCAGCATGTAGGGCGTTTGGTGTGCTTTTCTCTCAATAATATTTGCCTAGGTTGTGGTTATGGGTGCATTGTGAGAAACCTGAAACAATATTCTTAAATCATGAACCCCTAGTATGCTTCTTCTGCCTATTGGATTTTGATGGCAGTACTATTATGGCATAATTGAATTATTTATCATTACTAATTAGTTAAGATATTTGGCAGTTGTATTTTGTAGATTCTCTTTTTCCTTAAGCTGTTCTCGTAGGCAAGTTGGCTTATATATTGGTAAGAGGACTGACCACAAGTAAGAGACATCAGCAAAATTATTGCATTCTGCATTATGCTTGCTCAGTGCATTGGTATGCTCCCCTGGTGCCGTTCTTACATGGTATTTTTTGTTGCACTTAGTTTTGCATGATCTAGGCCATATAAGTCTCTTTGCAATCGCAGTCCTCGTATAGTGAAACTTATTGCTGAACTTCAACTTAGAGACGAAGGAAGTTCTTAATAATCCAGACTATAATAAGGATGGATGGAATGAAAAATCCTGTGAACATGACTCTGGTATTTTTTGTGTCCTCCAATCAACAAACAGGCTTGGGCAAACTTTAACAAGAGATAAGGTGGATTTTGCTGAATAAAGATTAAAGAAAGGCATTAGATACTGTTAATCTAGCTTTAAGCTCCTAGCCTTAAAACCTTCTATAAAATAGGGGCAAAGCCAATTTCCTTTTCCAAAAACCTTTTATGCTTTGAATTGTTATAATGTAAACTACGTAAGTTTGTTTACCTACATCATTGAACCCTCTCTGTAAGTTTGTTTACCTACACACGCCCAATTTTCCTTATAGACTGATGTATAGCTTGTAAATTGTATTACAGATGGATTCTTTGATATCGCATGCCCAAGCAACTCTCGGGGCACTTGTTCTTCAGCGCTCGACATTTGGCGGCATCGGCACAAAGATAACCAATGTTGGCAGCCGTCTTCCGGTGGTACGTACACCATGCCGACTTGACCCTCAAAAGAAGAAATGCTCACTCGATAGTGTTTATTTCTGACATTGATCTTGAATTGGTATAATTGTACAGGTGAATCAGATCCTTTCATCAATTAGGAGGAAGAAATCGATGGACACCATCATTCTCTCTCTCGTTGCCTCCGTTTGTACATTTCTCATTTTCATTTACTGGTTGTCAAAGTAAAGGCAGAAAATTGAACCCCACGCCTTGGATTCAATCTGTAAGTGCTTACTATTCTAGTTGTTGTTTGTATTGCACTAGTTGTTGCACTCTCTTATGATATAATGATCGGCTTCTGAAGTGCCCTTGTAGGACCACGTATTCTACCTTTCTTTTTATCTTTTCTCAGGGACTAATTCACATAGTTTCTATCTTTCCAATAAATGTGCACAGTAGCTGTTTTGCTCAGCTTTTCACCTAAAACTTAAGTTCTAGTAATCTGCCGTCGCCATTACAAATCAGCAAAGTAAGCTCATTAGAATAAACAACTTGGATAGTATGGTAGTATTTTACTGCAGTTTATGTGATAAACAAATTTGTTTGTTGTTTGTAGTAACAGTTTGTCAGTTGAAATGTAATGTTTGCAGTTCTATTAGAAAATAAATAAGTATACGCTTTTTCGCTTCTTGTTACAATAAGTATAAGGCTTTCCATAGATATAAATTGTATTTTCTTCTTCTTCTTTTTTTTTCCTTTTTTTTTTCTGAGAGAGAGAGCGAAAGGTAGAATACGTGCATATGCTTTTTTTTTTTTACAAATTATGAGCAATGTGTATTTCTTTTTGGTCCTCAAACTTTACTATAATTTTTTACTAGAAATTTTAGAATTGTCTCAATTAAGTCTCCCAATTCAATTTAGTTGCTTAAATGTTGACACATTATTTGATATAAAAATAATTTAGTATTTTAATTATTATTGCATCATCAATCATAATATTTTCAGCTCCCGTATTAACAATTAGAAAAAAAAAAGACTTAAAAAGAGAGATTGAGGGGCCTACTTCAAAACATTTGTTAAGGGGTTATTTGTGCATACTAGTAAAGAATCGGTACTTCCCCGCGGTTAAGTAGATTATGATAAGTTTCAAGCAGAGACGTTAAATTTAAAGCATATTATTACGGTAATTGCAATAAAATTGTCATTTAAATTTAAACACGAAGAAGTACTGCAAGACATAAAGCATGTATTATAAATGTAAATTCAGTTTTGCAACATCAGTTGTAATCCTCACTTCTTTTCTTCAGTGGAGGAGCCAGGCTTATGAAAACTGAAAATTAAACTGGATAATTTAGTATAATCCAATCTTATATATAAACTAGTGGAGTAACCGTGCGTTGCGGCAGATAGATATTATTACTATAAAAATTTTACTAAGCATCAAATGAGGGCAAACGTATAATATAAGTGTATTATTTGCATTGTAAATAAATAAATTATTTTGAAATTTAAAAATCAAACTATTGTAAATAATAAATGACTGTAATAATTTTTATGTAGACATTCATATTACCGTGTCATGAAAATTTTTTACTACGAATTAAAAAAAAAAAAAAAAAAAAAAAAAAAAAAAAAAAAAATTGAAGAGAAAAAAAGACTTCATGAAACCTACAGCATGTTATATCATCAATTTATATCGTTTTTTAATTTCATTCAATCGTCATTATCGTCTATTATCAAAAAAAAGAGTTTTGAGTTTATTCTTTGTCTTTATAGTATGTTGAATAATTATAATAATAACAAAGAGATAACATTAAGAAGGCAAAAAATAAAGTCAAAATTTTTTCTTCGCGGGAGGCACCTTCAACCTCAACTTGAGGATCTTCCTCTGTCGCTGCATCCTCACCACCTTCGGCTACTTCCCTTCGGCTACTTCATGAAGCGGATGAGGTCCCTCTTCGGCGGCAAGGCCCTGCCGATCCCAAATTGCTTCAGCCTGCTCTAAGCAACAGATTCACAAATTTCTCCTGTAGAATTCGTATCAAAACCACAAAATGTAACATCATCTAGGATAAAAAAGAAAAAAAACACTAAGCAATTCTTAAAATAAGACGATAATGTAGACCAATACCGTTTCTTATTCATCGCGACGCCTTCCCACCTCTCTTCGGAGCTTGTCAGATTTAAACAGATGGTAACCTTTTAAATCCTAAAATACCAAAAATTATCACAAATTAAACAAAAAATAAATGTTTTATTTGATAAATTTAAAGAAGCAACGATTTTAAGTGAGAAATTATAATAAAAAATATTTAAATCAATGATTATGACGCAAAAAGGGGTTTAGGGATCGGAGGAGCAGGAGATCGTACCATGACGTCGCTTCGAGTAAAGTAAGAATTTCGGGAGTTACAGGAGATGCGGAGACGAAGAGATTCTCATTATTAAAGAAGAAAGAAAAAGATGGTAGGAAGAGATTCTCATTATTAAAGAAGAAATGAAAAGAGCGTAGGAAGAGTAGGAGAGACATAGATTTTCATTATTAAAAAAGAAAGAAAAAGAGGGTAGGAGAAGAAAGAAAAAGAGGGTAGGAAGAGTAGGAGATCGTAATGCCGCTTCGAATAGAGTAAGGGTTTCGAGGGTTACGGAAGATGCGGAGACGAAGATTTCTCATTATTAACGCTACTTCGAGTAGAGCAAGGATTTCGAAGGTTACGAAAAATGCGGAGACAAAGAGATTCTCATTATTAACGCCGCTTCGAGTAGAGCAAGTATTTCGAAGGTTACGAGAGATACGGAGACGAAGAGATTCTCATTATTAAAGAAGAAAGGAAAGAGGGTAATACGTAAGAAAAAACAACACGTGGCAAGTTTTATCGGGGATTAACATAATGGTATAGATAGTGTATCTTTAAGAAAAAAATGATATTGGATATTACATAAGTCGTTGCCTTTTGAGAGATTAAATTTCATATAAATCATCCGCAGTTCTTGATGAGTTATGAATAAAATTATATAATTTTATTTAATTAAAGTTAAAATAAGATAATATAGATCAAATTTGCAGAATGAATATAAAGATATAGATATAGCGAACTACCTTAATGAAATGGGTGTGCATAGTGATACTTTCTCAAATATTTATTTGCAAATTTCTTCTTCAGGAGAAGAAAAATAAAGTTCTTCACATTTTTTCACATTTGATTAATAATTTTTTGTTGCATACTTGCATGTGACTTCCCCTTTGTATCATTGTGTAGGCTAAAATTTTTTATCACTTTAAAAAGAGCACTTGTTCTAAATCTCTGCATATTAGGTACAACTTAAAAAATATATTTTTGACTAATAATTGCTTTAAGTATAGAACAAAGAGTAAATTTATCTGAGCAAGATACAACAGCTAAATTTTGAGTTGGAATATGAATCAAATTTTGCGCCAACTTTTCGAACATAGTAAAGTTAGCGGTACCACTTTCATCTTCAACAATAGTATTTAATTTGTACTTTTTTTACAAATAAAATTACTAATAACTAAAAACTAGGCAATCAAGTTTATTTCAAACAAAGAACAATGGAATAATATTTTAAAGCAAAATATTTATCATGGTAGAGGAGACTAATCATTCTTACCGAGGAGTAGGCCATCTAAAGCATCTCTCTTGTGCTATCATCTTGGCCTAAAAAATATGGAAGGAATGAGTAGGAACACAAATTTATTGCAACAAAATTCAAAAATGGTAACGCAAATTAAATTTGAAGTAACTCATAAGGGATCAAACCACTATATAAGAAAGAAGAGATGAAACAAAACACAATCCAGGAAAGCTCTAGATATACAATACTTAGTAAAAGAAAGCTGTAAATGGTAAAACAATGATAGAACATTATAAATTCAAAGATAGTAAGGCTCAATGCAAAGAAATATAAAGATAATAACACTTAGATAACTCCAATTCCAATAGGAGTATATGGAAATAGAAATTAAGACCAAAAGTAGGTGAACGTGTTTCGGTATGCTTACTCCCTATTTTTTAGCATAGACTTTTCTATTTCTTACTCCTATACTGCTTACATTTTGGTTGCTACACATTTTTTTCTTAGCTATTTGATATTTTTCCCACTTGGCTTTTGCTTCAAGCAACTTGGCTCTACTTCAAGCGTTATGAAAGTAGGATAACAAAGAACAAAAGATTTGAAAATTTTGGAACTACAACTTTGTGGATCGATGGCTCACTTGTTTTTTTTCTCTTTTAGTTATTACATTTTGCCTCCATACATATTTTTTAATTAGGTATACAATCTTTTTCCATATGGCGCTGCTTCAAGCAACATGAAAATAGGATCATGAAGAACATAAGCTACGGTAAAAAAAAAAATAGAACTATAATTTTGTGGATGAAGAAATCCAAACAGTTGTCCCACAAATTTACAATTTTAAAATTTAAAAGTTAGAAATAAAAGTCCAAACATCTTTTACCTTTTTTTCTTTACATAATCATGTAAAGCAATGGTAAAAACAATAGAAGGGAGTACACAAAAGTTGTAACATAAAGAACATAAGATCCAACAATGCTGCGACTACAACACAAATAAGTAGAGGAAGCAAGAAGTGAGCAAAAAAATTTTAAAAAAAAGAACTACAAAAAAAAAAAGTTTACATTCATTGGTAAAAACAATAGAAGGGAGTACACAAAAGTTAGAACATAAAGAACATAAGATCCAGCAATACTGCGACTACAACACAAATGAGTAGAGGAAGCAAGAAGTGAGCAAATTTTTTTTTTTACAAAAAAGAGCTAAAAAAAAAAAAAAAATACATTTATGAGGCAAAAGTTAAAAAATGGTAGCTAAAGAATAGTTTTGTAAGCACAAAATGGTGCCAACAAAATGTAATATCGCCATTTAAGAAGCGTAGTTAAGAAATTCTACAACCACAAACTGTCACCAACAAAATGCAACATCGCCATTAATTTAAGAAGCTTTCTTAGTTAAGAGGTATTTGACATAGCCTCAAAGGCATCGTTTAGTAACATATTTATTTTCCTATGCGATTGAAAAGAAGTAACAATCCTTTACAAAGTTATACCCCTGAGCAAGGTTAATGTATTGCGCAAATAGCACGGCATAATCTGTGGTAAGATGATCATATAAATTCTTATAGAATGTACTATCATCATAATTAACAATTTTTTATATGCAAAACATATTTATCCTTGAGACACTTAATAGCAACACGTGAAGCATTCTATTTAGCCCCAGTAGATGTAGGGGACTGTGCACCATAATACCGGGCAATTTCAATTATAGATTCGCCTCTAGGAATCTGCAAATCTATATATCCTACAAATTTTCGCTCAACATCCATGCTTATAATACATTATGGTATTTCTAGCTGAAACTTTTCATACACTTCATGGAGCAACATAATGTAAGAAAGTTGATGGTTGTCATAGCACCAGTTGCAAAAGGTAAAAATGGATGAAAGTTTGGAGGAAAAATGATTATAAACAAAGAATAGGAGAGCACAATTGGCAGACTATGTAAATATACATTTGCAAGAATCACTACATAAATACAGAAATTTAAGAAGAGAATCATGCAGGTTCAACAGAAAATTTATACAAACAACAGTAATTAAGGGCAGCTAAAAAAAGTGGCTTTCTATTATCCAATTACAATTTCAAAAATGGTAGAAGGCAGATTTTGAAGTGTTAGAAAGCAAGCTTAAGAAATAAAGAAAGTGTATAATAGGGAAAACTTGAAAGGCAAAAGCAATTGCTCAAATATTTCAAAACAAAAATAAACTATAAAAAAAAGGAAAAAGTAAGAAAAAAGGTAAAAAAAATAAGGGAGGCTGAAAACTATAAAAAAAAAAAAAGAGAGGGAGGAAGTAAAAAAAAAAAGGGCTGAAAAAAAATAAAAGCAAGTTCACTTGCTTGGCTATTGTCAAAACTTGTAATAATAGAAAGTAAACAAATACTTAAAAGCGAAAATCTACAAATAAAGCCAAGAAGAAAATGATTGTATCTATAAGAAAAATCACAGTTAGGCTCAGTATAATTTGGCAGTGCAAGTAATATTAATAATTTTCATTATTTAAAGGGAAAGTGCCCAGCAAAACTATATTGATAGAAAATATTGCAGATAGATACGAAATTAACCCGAATCAATATAGTAGAGGAGCTAGATACGTTTGAATACAGATCGAGTATTCCAAACAAACATCAATAGTTAGTTGTTTGTCAATAGGCCGTCCAGACCATTGAACCTGCCAATTCTTTTTTTTTTTTTTCCTCACAATCATCACACGACCAAAAAAAAAAAAAAAAAAAATCAAGCAAAACAAAGCAAAAAAATAAGTAAAACCAAAAAAGAGTGCAAAAATAGGACATCAACAGGTGGTTGACTAATATCAACGTGTGGTTTTATCCCAAAAATAAGGCAATTACTTATATACCCCTGAGTACAAAACTACTTTATATCTACCCTTCCAAAAATTGTCGTCTCAAAAATACTCTTTATAAAATCCACATTCTTTTTAATATACTCCCAAAAACACTAAAAATAAGGATATATAAAAAACAAACAAAATCTTATCAAAGGCATATTTGAAATGCTAGGTATATAAAAGATTTCACAAGTTTTCAAGGATATATAGAAAATTATCCCAAAAACCCAAAAGCAGGTTCACTTAGCTTGGCAATTGTAAAAACATGTAGTAACATGGAGTAAACAAATATTTAAGATCGAACATCTACATACAAAGCAAAAAAGAAAAGGATGGTATAATAAGAAAAATCACAGCTAGGCTTAGATAATCTAGCTAAGTAATTAATATCAATAATTTCCATCATTTGATGGGGCACGACCTAGTAGAACTATATCGATAAAAAACAATGGAAGTAGATCCTAAACTAATCCGAATCAATATAGTATAGGAGCCAGGTACATTTGAATACAAATCGAGTCTTCCAAACAAACATCGATAGGTGGTTGCATGTCAATAGGCTTTCCAAACCATTGCACCCGCCAATTCCCCTTTTTGCCATTGCAATCATCACCGCTGAAAAAAAAAAAAAAATCAAGTAAAACAAAGCCGAAAATAAGTAAAACCTAAAAAAAGAGTGCAAAAAAATGCAAAGAGATTCAAACATCAGCAAGTTGTTGCATGTCAACAAACTAGCCGTCCAAACAGTTGCACTCACCATTTTTTTTTAAAAAAAACCATTGCATACTTCCATTCCTTTCTTTGTACTGGCAATCATCATCGCCCAAACAAAGGTTAAGGAAACCAAAGAAAAAGATAAGAAAAAATAGGTTGCGTGTACACGAAAAAAGGGAAAAGTAAAACCAGAATAAAATAGTGAGTGTAGGAAGTAAAGGAGGAAAAAAAAAGACAGGTAGGCCTATGTAAAAAAAAAAAGAAAACGAAGGTAGATTCACTTAGCTTTACAATTGCAAAGATATATAATAACAAAGAGTAAGCGTACAGTAAGGATATAGTAAAGAATATAGTCTGAGCAGGAAGAAGTAGATCCACTCAGCTTTACAATTGTAAAGACATATAGTAACAAAGAGTGAGCATACAATAAGAATATAGTAGGAAATATAGTTTGTGCAAGAAAAATATTCAAAAGCAAAACAATAAAGAGCCCACACTAACAAGAAAGGTTTTTAAAAAAGTATAGAAAAAGAAACAAAGTAAAACAAAAACAAAAGATTCAAAAGTATAAACAAAATCCAGTAAAAAAAAGTATCAGGTAGTACAAAAAAAAATGAACAAAAATAGGGGCAATTAGCTTTACATTTGCTATGATATGCAATAATAGGTAGTAAACATATAATAAGGACCAAAGAATCAAGCAAGCGAACAAAATTGTAATTAAAAAGGCAAAATAATTCAAACCAATACTTATTAAGTAAAAAGAAACATCTTCACTTACGTCCATAGAAACTAAATGCCAATATTAATAAAAAGAATAGATTAACACATAAATAAAGAAAATAAGTAGGAAAGTTATAAGAAAAGTAGAGCAATACGTAAATAAAAAAAGTAATTAGGAAAGTAGAATCATTTGGATCAAAACCAGTCAAGAATGAATTGAAACAAAAATTTAAGTAATAAAGAAAGAGGATTAAGTTTGTACTAAAAAAGTAAGCAGAAGTAACAAATTCACTTATATACACAGGTGAAGTTAAAGGTCTAGACATAAGGAAGCTTTAGCATAATCAATAGGTGAAGTTAAAGGGTCAGGAAAAATCATATAGTAGGCAGGCAAGAATATAGTACGATGAGGTGAAGGGGAACAATATAGGCACCTACAAAAAGTAAAAGCAGTTCATTTACTGCACAATATTTTAACTTTTCATAGAAGGGCAAAGTGAAAAAAAAGGTGAGAAAGTGTACCTTGTGGCAACTCAACAAAACTAAAGAAAGTATTGATTCCTAGGATAGAGTAACTAAAAACAAGATTAGTTAGTAATGTTATTAACCTTTAGAAATCTAGTAAAACAGAAGAAGAAGAACTAGAAAGAATATAGTATAGTATATAGTATATAGTATATGAAAATATATCTTTTGGTTTAAAGAGGAGGCAACACTGTGCTGCTTGAGAAAGGCACAAGTATTTATATGCAACAATAGGATAGGTGTATGCAGGATGAAGGAAACAGTGCTAAAACTAGGGATTAATGATTGAGCCTAATCCAACCCATCCCGTCAAAATCTTTGTTAATCCTTTCTATATCTTATCAAATCTCAAAGAATACACTTTTTCACTTACGTTTTTTTTGTCTTTTTTTTTTTTTGCTCTGATCCAAAATAATTCTAAAGGTGAGATTAGGGTAAACCAACAAACAAAAACCATCACAGTGACCATCCTATCGTGGTCGTTCAATCAACTGGCGGACACATCATAGAAGCACCGGAGGCAAGTGAAGAGGGAGGAGAAGAAGAGAGTGAGAGACATATGAGGGACTAGAGTGTAGACTCACCTATAACCAACCTTATCTCCATAAGTAGGGCGAGAGCAGCATCAGGCCAAAATAGATAATAGGCCTCATCATAGCAACTATTACTGTCGCAACCGTACAATCGGTCAGCTGCCCGATCAGACGAAAAAGAATGGCCAAGCCATCATAGAGAAAAAGGGGTAGAAATTGAGAGAGAGAGAGAGAGAGAGAGAGAGAGAGAGAGAGAGAGAGAGAGATGGTAGTAAAAAGCGATGAGAGAGAGAGAGAAAGAGAGAGAGAGAGAGAGAGAAAGAGAGAGCGCATCTAGAAGATGAGAGAGAGAGGGGGAGAGAAAGAGAGAGAGAGAGAGAGAGAGAGAGGAAAGACACATAGTAGACAGAGCCTGTCACGTCGAGAGGATTAGCTGCAGAAACCATAGGGTTGCCTCGATCGCGATTGTCGATCGCAAAACCCGAAAAGCTCCCTCGATCTCGATCATACAATCATGATGCCCAAAAAAGGAAAGAGTCATCATAGGAGAGGGAAAGAGAGAGAAGGACAGAGAGAGAGTGTGTGTGTGTGTGTGTGTGTGAGGACCCGAAATTTCCACGTATGGTTTACTGTGACATATGCAGCTTCTGGAGGTCTTTGTAGTACGTCGGCGGTGTTTGTGCTCAAATAGGGGACAAGTGATGGACTCAGTGTGTTAAATGGATCACGAGAGTAATCGGATGACCCCGTCGAATGTTTAGAAGTGGTTTCGCGTGAAATGGATATCAAAATTGAACTCAGCGCGAAATTTGGGTTAAGAACACTTATCTGGATGCCTTCGGCAAATTTTAGAAATGGAATTTGGCAAAACGGACAGTGGATTTATATTCAGCGCGCGAAAACGATGAAAATGGACTATTTACTTGTACTTTTCGAAGCCCGATCGCCACAACACGGATTTCGAGGCTTTGGAGCACTGTTCCGGCGGCCGGAGGCGGCGGAGCGCGGCGGCGGGCTGAGGCGCAGCCGCCCGGTCCACCGGGCGAGGCGTGCACCGGGGGCTTGGACGCGTGGCGGCCCCGGAGTGGCAGGCGCACGAGCGCGCGGTCCATGGGACGAGCGGCCTGGTGTATGGACCGGGCGGGGCCACGTGGCGGCCACTGGTTGGCCGGTCCACGTGCGCTCGGTCCACGGAGCTGGTGTAGCTGCCTCGGGGCGCGTGCGTGTAGAGGGCGCAGGCGGCGGCGCAGGCGCGCACGTGGGCGGCGTTGACCGCGTTTCCCGCGCCCGGGCGAGCCACGCGTCGGCGTCCGCGGGTGGCCACGTGGCGGCTACCCGCTGGGCTTGCACGGCTGTCCCGTGTTTTGGGACATGTGTCAAGCCAGGATCGGGTTGGACTGTGGCGGGATCGGGTGTGCGGGGCGGGCCAGCCTATGGGCCGCATTGTGCGCGCCCGAAAATGGGTGGGCCGGGCCGTTGGGCCGCACTGTGCGCGCCCGAAAGCCCAAACCGGGCGCCCGAAACCGGGGACAAATCCGGTATTTCCGGATTTGTCTGGTTGGGCCTATAAATAGGGCCCGAAACCTGTTCTTTGGGCTTTTTCTCCCTCTTCGAGCCCTCATCTCACATAGCTCATTTTAGGGAAGTTGCTCCATTTTCGGTGCTGCATCCATCTACCGGATGAGTTTTGGGATTTTTGGTGGCACGCACTTCGAGGTTTGCGATTTTTCGGCGTGGTGCGACATTCCTCCACCGATGACTCCCTTCGTCGCGTTTCGGTGTGTAGACTCTCCTGGCCTACTCCGACCATCGTTTTCAACGATTCTTGCGCCGGTGTGTTCCTGAGAGGTAGGGCTTCGTTTTTCGTGTTTGTCATTTCCTTGTATTCCAGACTTTTGGCTTGGTTCCCGAGGCACTTTTGACCCTCCCTTTTCGCTGTGTGGTTTTTGGACAGCATCGGAGTATTTCGTGGATATCTTCGCATTCGGACATCGGATTGAGGCGAGCCAATACTTATTTTACATCCGCACATCGCAAGAAACATCCTCGTATTTTTTCTGGATTTTTTTTGAGATTTTTCCCGAAGGTAAAAACCCCATTTTTCTGGGTATTACTGTACAGATTTTTGGTCCCTGGAATTTCGAGAGTGCCACCTTGACTATTTTGTAACTTGACCTACAAAACTCGGATTGAGACGTGCAGATACTCGTTTCGATCGGCTCGACACGACGAACGCAACGGTTATTTTTCTAGATTTTTCCGAGTTCATCTCGCAGGTGAGATTTAGCCATCTTCAGGGCTGGTTGTGTGGACAGCGGCATGTTGTATATTATTTGGGATTTATTGGCTTCCGGCGTTTTTGTATTTATTTTTTGGCCTACAGGTGTCGGAACGGGGCGTATAAATATCGTTTTGGGGCTACTCGTCGCAAGGATCGCAACCGTGAATTTTTGGAATCTTTGGAGCCCTGTACACAGGTGAAAGTTCCCTTTTCCCTCTGCTGGTTTGTTGTAACAGCATGTGCTGTTTGGAGAATTTGTGGTGTTGGTTATTGATTGTGTTGTATTGTTGGCGTGATGTTGATTGGAGCCAAGGCTTGCGCGACATGTACCGAGGATACGGGTTCAGCAAATTTTGTTTGCAAGTGGCCACTCTCTTCACCGACTTCAGCTTTGCCTACGAAAAGCGTTTCAGGTGGGTTGCCTTGTCCCCAGAACCGGTGGACGGTTCTCTAATTCTATATGTTAGAAAGCATGCATGATTAAATATACAATTAATAGATTTGAGATGTAAGCATGAAAAATGGCCTTAATCATTTGATTGGTGCTTACTTGATTATTGTTCATGCTTAAAGGATTTGAGATCTAGCATATGGTAGATGATTGTATTTATTATATACTTGATGAGATAGAGATCATGCTTGATTATTATTGACACCTTTATGCGAGATCGATTCATGATAATAGCAAGTTACTAGCATGCCAGGTTAGCACATAGACTTTCATGGAGATTGGATTTACTCGATGGAGTAGGATGATTTATCTATGTGCTGGAATTACTCTGAGGAGTTTTTATAGATTATGGACAGGGATAGTTCATCCTTGATTTTCGGGCATGTGGTTATTTCTAGTTGATGCTACTATTCGTTATCTCATCTTTATTCTTCCTTGAGGACAAATGCATGCTTATATGGACATATAGTTAGGCCATCTTTTACTGCTACACTACATATTGGAACTTGACTTAGGAGAAACCATGTTATTCCTTTCTCCTTCTTTGTTAGTCAGGCGGCCCGTGTTGCTCGGGTGCGAGCGGGGGTTTGGGGTAGTGTAGCCGGGACATTGGTGTCAGGGACGGGTTGTGCTAGATTGTGGTTGGCAGGGTTTTGCGGCAACTAAGGACTTTGGGCGGTTGACCGGGTATTTACTTATGCATCAAATTTGGGATCGGGGTTTTTTTTAGTGGAGGGATTTGTTCCACTTAGGCATTGTAGTGATCCGGTCATGCTTTTATGATAGTTATCACATCGGCGCGGCTTTTTATGCCCGGTGATGCTTTACTCGTGTGGGTATCTCCCCTCGAGTTCCCCTCTGGAGCGTTGGGGTATTCCCCTCTAGAGCGTGGGGGTCAGACAGGCATTTAGTTTTTGCTATCACACTAGCGCGGCTTTTTATGCCCGGTGATGCTTTACTCGTGTGGGTATCTCCCCTCGAGTTCCCCTCTGGAGCGTTGGGGTATTCTCCCCTAGAGGGTGGGGGTCAGACAGGCATTTAGTTTTTGCTATCACACCGACGCGGCTTTTTATGCCCGGTGATGCTTTACTCGTGTGGGTATCTCCCCTCGAGTTCCCCTCTGGAGCGTTGAGCGTGGGGGTCAGACAGGCATTGAGTTTTTGCTATCACATCGGTTAGACTGCTTTGGTTATCTTATGCCTCTAGAGGACTTAGTGGGCAGATCGTTGGGCCTGGTGACGGTCCCCACTGAGAACTCCCTTTTTGGTGTAGTTCTCACACCCGTTGGGGGTTTTCCCCCTCCCTTTCTTTTCTCTCCTTTGTTTTGCAGAGTCTTAGCGGGTGTTGCTGATTCTGCGGTTGTTGATCGAGGCGAGGGAGTCGCGAGCTAGATCCCTATCCGTCGTTGGAGAGTAGCGGTACCCCTTCAGAGGAAATCTTCAGTAGATTAGTTATTTTATTTCCTCTTTTGAGAGACTGATGTAGTGAGGATATGTTATGTATTGAGAGCCTGTACACTGATGTTTTATTTGAGATACCTCCCTGTTGAGTTTTGGGTTTTGTATTTGAGGATATTGTATGCTTATCATTTTGGAAGATAGACATTATTGTATTATTTCCAGTTGTACAGTGGTTGGTTTAAGTTTTAAAGCAGATTTTTATTTATAGCTCTGATATCTATTAGCTGTAGCATCTTTTCTTGCAGGTTGGACGCTTCGCCTATGCGGGATTTTGTATAGGATGCGGATCTATTGGCGATCCCGGATTGCAGTTTCGACCCCGGGGCGTGACAAAGAGAGAGAGAGAGAGAGAGAGAGAGAGAAAGAGAATGTGCAGAGAGGGAGAGAGAGAGAGAGAGAGAGAGAGAGAGAGAGAGAAAGAGAAAGGGTAGAGAGAGAAGAATATAGAGAGAGCAAGGCACATTTGAAGGATGAGATACAAGAGAACGCATAATAGATGGAGCCCGCCACGTGGAGGCATTAGATAGAAGGAATCGAAGAGATAGGCGATCGCGATCATACATTCGCGTTACAAAAATCGAAAGATTGCCTCAATTGCTATTGTCGATCGCAAAAACTAAAGAGTTGCCTTAATCAACAGAGCAGAGAGAGAGAGAGAGAGAGAGAGAGAGAGAGAGAGGGAGCGTCCGATGGAGGAGGAGAGACAGGAGAAGCGCATAGTAGACGGAGCCCGCCATGTGGAGGCATTAGATGGAAGGAATCGGAGAGACGGTCGATCGCGACGGCACAATTGCGTCACAGGGCGATCGAAGAAGGGAGAGAAAGAGAGAGAAAGGGTAGGGTATAGAGAAAGGGAAGGAGAATAGAGAAAGATGCGCGAGAGAGGGAGCAAGAGAGAGAGAGGGAGGGACGCATCTAGGGGGAGGGACGACCGATCATGACCATCGAATCGTGAGGAGAGAGAGAGAGAGAGAGAGAGAGAGAGAGAGAGAGATGCATTAAACAAGATGAGAATGCCACGTGAATTAAAAAATCGGCAAATTATATATTACTAAAACAGTCAAGACTCTTTATGCATATATATAGTCCTTAACTTAGCATATTAAGGGTAAAAAAAGTCAAAAGATAAGTTTAGAGAATAATAATAATAATAATAAAAAATCAGAAAGAGATAGCAGAGGAGAAAAACCTTCCTCACCAAAGTTGGGGCTAGTGACCTCCAACCACCTGCATTCCCTAGTCGATGACAATGAGGGGAGCAAGCTCCACGCCGAACATCCGAGTAAGCTAGCATTCCCTTAACTCGAGTCTTGGGATGTGTGGTCTGATGTCGAGAAAGGAGGACGCCCCATGTGGGATTAATGTTGTTAGCCATGAGAAACCTCTGTGAGGAAGCAGAGGCGCGCGCACACAGAGAGAGAAGGTGGTGAAAGTGAACAATAGGTGTCTAAGCCGAAGAAGAAAAAAATATTCACGACATAAGTTAGCATGTTCGGCAAACCACTGTTTGAAGCAATTTGAATTTGAATTTTAGTACTCCGAATTAGCTGCCCAGTCAGAATCTTGCATCATTAGCAACATACATGGATATCTTTCGAGGGACCCATAGCAGCAATACGCAAAACAAATAAACAGTAAGATAGAGAGAGCGAACCGAAATACATTCTTCGCAGAGACAAGTGCTACAAAATTTCATATTTCTCGAATCAGCCAGCGCGCGAATCGAGCATTAGTAGCCTAACTACGTTACCGACTAAAATAACTTATGGTAAACATAAACCCAGCTACCAGAGGTCTAGCATAGCACATGCCAAAGGCCAAAAGGAAATAAGTAATGCCAAATATTACAACCCCTACCCCTACCCAAAGCTCCTACAGTGTCAGTAAAATAATCATCATGACTAGCAGCACTTGGGCAACGAGATAGGCTACTTAGGGCGAGATACACAGCAAAACACTCAAGAATTGCCTATCCACAATACCCCAAGAAACTGGAATGCATGTATTTACCTGAAAGAAGAAAGAAAGAAAGAAAGAAAGAGAAAGAAAAGGGTGGGCAAAGCATGCGCCAAAGAGCCCAATCAGCTTAGGCTCTTCCTCCGCCTCTTCTTTCCTGTAGAAGCCCCACTTCCTCGTGACTCTAATTTTTCAGTAGTCACTCTCTTTTGGGCCTGTAGCTTGCCTCTCGCGGAGGAGCCACTCAGAGAGCCCTTACCTTTAGCTGCATCATCCTTTGATTTGTTCGCCCTCTTTAGGGTTTCATCCTGAGACTTTCCGCCAGATTGAAGGATAAGGCCCTTGGAACGGCTCCGAGTTCTTGAGACGTCATCATTCGACTTGGCCCGGTGATTGGAGCTATCATCCTTAGACTTGGGCGTGCGTCGCGGTGTGTCATCCTTAGACCTCTCATCACTTTTAGGAGTCTCTTCTTTATCCTCACTGGCAGCCTTCGACCTGCATTTACGTTTCGGAAGAACTCCTGTACGCATGCTGCTGAACTCATTGCTACAGAACAAACACCCGATTGAAACGATTGAGATAAAGGGCTTCAAAAAAATCATCTATTAGACATTGTTTAGCACATCAAATGCCAGTTACCTGCTCGGTGTCTCTATCTTTGCTTTTTTGGGCATATGACTGGAACCTGTTTTGTCTTCAATAAATTCCCATCTTTCTTCCTCAAGCAGTAATATCTCTACATCACCATCATTATAGACAATCTGGACACATCAAAAATCATTTCAGAACAGAAAAATACTGTAAAAGTTAAAATGGTAGTCAAGAACAGCAAATTAAAATCAGCCAACCGATAAATTTATGCACCTTATGCTTCTTAGAATTGGGATCATATGAATGAACCTCACCATCATAGAACCTGAAGGATAAAATTTAGCATATATGAGTGAGTACACATAACAGTAGATGTTAAACTAAAAAACATGTTTATGCAGAGATCGGCGAGGAAGTGTGGTATACGCTTTATCATCCGGCCACCATACTTTAATCAAGGAGCCAACAAGACTCTCATCAAGATCTTTTATTTGCTTCGATGCAGAGATCTGTCACAATTGAATAATTATAATTAGAATCCAGAATCATGTCCGTTGAAATATTAGCGAAACACATAAAATAAAATACCTTTTCTGTCCCCCAACCATTCTTTCTCTTTGATCCACTTCGATTTCTCAAACTGCCAGAAACAACATTCTGCAGGGAGCCCAAAACAAAAAAACAAAGAACACCAATCATCTAGAGAAGTTAAAAAAAATGAATAGCTGCAAAAAATTAAAAAAGATGCAACCAAGACCCCGAGATCACTAGACAACTTATGATCAGATAATGCTTTCTATATGTCACTTCACTGAACTAAATCCTCCTTTGCACCATGCATTTGAATAATGTCCATGATGAGACTCGGCACGTCTAGTTCACAAAATGCATGATGATCAACTGCGAGGAGAAGAGAAATGGCATTTATAAGGTTTCGAAGGATCTCTACGGAAACAACATGGCCTCAAAAGATATGTAAGAGAGTTAAAATGCAGAAAACCCCCTATCACAAGATGCCCTATACTCATGATAAAATCAAAATCTGCAAAAAAATAAACACTCCCTCAGCTGTCACAATTATCATGTAAGCCCCTTCTGTCAGTCTTCTATTAGGGTTCTTCTAGAAAAAATAATATAATATTTTTAAAAAAATTTAAATGACTAAAGTTCATTTTCTCTATCCGAAACTTCTTTACCCTTTCTTCTACCTCCTTTTTCTTTACTCAGTTAGTCTTCTATTACAAGCCCCTTATGTTAGTCTTCTAATAGGGTTCTTCTAGAAAAAAATAATAAGATATTTTTTTAAAATTTTAAATGCCTAAAGTTCATTTCCTCTTCCCGAAACTTCTTTACCCTTTCTTATCCCTCCTTTCTTTACCCAGTCTCACATAGAATCTAAATCATGGAGAGTATGAGAGGACAGGAGAAGATGAGAATGAGGTAATAGAGGAAAAGAAGGATGAGAAGGACATGTGGTGGAGGCAGTGGCAGTGGCAGTGGAAAGAGGATGTGGAGGATGGATGAGAGGAGGTGGTTGTGAAGGACAGCTGAAGGACAGAGTGGAAGAAATCACAGAGGTGGAGGATGGGATGGAGGGAAGGGATGCGATGGAGAGGTGGTGGTGGGCCGGGTAAGAAGGGCAAGGGCTAATTATAAGCAGATGATTTTCTCATTACATCAAGGGGATTTTCAATAGGTTTGATTATGGAGAAAGATATTTTAACTCACAACATTTCAAGGTGGTTGCTGCATCTAAAGCCATGAATTAACCATAGAGAGACTTGGAAATAAGGTGTGCAAACATAAAATGAGGAGCAAAGATAAGAAGAAGAGAACAAGAAAAAGATGAGAATTTGAGAGATGCAATAAGAGCAACAATCCTCTTGTTTTGTTAAACAAGTGTGATTTAAACCAAAATTGACCAGAGGGAATATAGAAACATGAACCACAATAGGTAACACTCCCTATCGTGCAACATACTTTACAAATGTTTTGGACGTAACAGGAGCTAAAAGAAAATTAATATTTCAATCGCAATAAGCAATGATTTTGCCCTAAAGAAAAACCATTAAGAGTGGGTAACAAGAAAGTAAAACAAGCAGGTAAATGAAAAGTCCCAACCAATAACAAGGTTATTAAGCAATCAAGAGTGGGGCACAAGGAGATTTACTTTGAGAAAATGGGAAGTGGAAAGGCCATATATAAAGACAAAGGATTAATTAGGAAGGCAATTCTGACCTACATCAATTCATTTACTAGATTTCATTCAAGCCAGCAACAGGCATATCCTTCTTAAGAACTAGATTCATTGTCCACAAAATATATATAAAATAAGTAAATCAGAGGACTTCCTGAAGGATGAGTCAGTTTTACATAAGGATTAGCAATAATCTTACAATTACCTGCAAACTGAGCTCTCCAGCTGCATCTTCAGATTCAGTTATTTCCTTCAGCTGCTTATTATCAGACTCTGGTTGTTTACGTGATGATTCTGTGACACCATCCTTGACCGTGGATCCCATTTTAGCTCTACGCGTCCGAGTTTTAGGCTCTGAATAGACTGCACTACCAGCCAATATTTCACCAACCTTTTTGCTTCCCTTCTTACCCGAGTGTTTCAAGGGCTTCTCTTCTGAATCACTCAAATCTTCTGAAGCCTTCTCAGAATCTGGACCTTTAGAAGAAGACATAAGCTGGTCAGGCGACAAGTCACCACCACCTTTCTTGTCAGATATGTCTGACCCAGAAGATCCATCTCCTTTTGGTGGATCCGAATCAACAGTTCCATCATTAGCACTTTTAGCTCTACGCGTCCGAGTTTTAGGCTCTGAATAGACTGCACTACCAGCCAATATTTCACCAACCTTTTGCTTCCCTTCTTACCCGAGTGTTTCAAGGGCTTCTCTTCTGAATCACTCAAATCTTCTGAAGCCTTCTCAGAATCTGGACCTTTAGAAGAAGACATAAGCTGGTCAGGCGACAAGTCACCACCACCTTTCTTGTCAGATATGTCTGACCCAGAAGATCCATCTCCTTTTGGTGGATCCGAATCAACAGTTCCATCATTAGCACTTTTAGCTCTACGCGTCCGAGTTTTAGGCTCTGAATAGACTGCACTACCGGCCAATATTTCACCAACCTTTTTGCTTCCCTTCTTACCCGAGTGTTTCAAGGGCTTCTCTTCTGAATCACTCAAATCTTCTGAAGCCTTCTCAGAATCTGGACCTTTAGAAGAAGACATAAGCTGGTCAGGCGACAAGTCACCACCACCTTTCTTGTCAGATATGTCTGACCCAGAAGATCCATCTCCTTTTGGTGGATCCGAATCAACAGTTCCATCATTAGCACTTTTAGCTCTACGCGTCCGAGTTTTAGGCTCTGAATAGACTGCACTACCAGCCAATATTTCACCAACCTTTTTGCTTCCCTTCTTACCCGAGTGTTTCAAGGGCTTCTCTTCTGAATCACTCAAATCTTCTGAAGCCTTCTCAGAATCTGGACCTTTAGAAGAAGACATAAGCTGGTCAGGCGACAAGTCACCACCACCTTTCTTGTCAGATATGTCTGACCCAGAAGATCCATCTCCTTTTGGTGGATCCGAATCAACAGTTCCATCATTAGCACTTTTAGCTCTACGCGTCCGAGTTTTAGGCTCTGAATAGACTGCACTACCGGCCAATATTTCACCAACCTTTTTGCTTCCCTTCTTACCCGAGTGTTTCAAGGGCTTCTCTTCTGAATCACTCAAATCTTCTGAAGCCTTCTCAGAATCTGGACCTTTAGAAGAAGACATAAGCTGGTCAGGCGACAAGTCACCACCACCTTTCTTGTCAGATATGTCTGACCCAGAAGATCCATCTCCTTTTGGTGGATCCGAATCAACAGTTCCATCATTAGCACTTGCAGGAAGTTGAAGATGATCTTTATTGTCAGTATCCAATGGCACGGGTGACTCTGCTTCTTTATCAGATGGACCATCAACTTGTGCGCTATCAGCTTCTCTTCCATGGTCTTCTCTACTGCCGGGTACTAGTGGTGTTTCTTTCTCACTATCAGTCCTAGAACCATCACTTGTCTCAGTTAATTGAGTAGACAAGTTACAACTGTGGCCTCCCATTTTCTTGGCGTTGAGATCTGACAAAGTATCAGGCTTCGCCACAACTGACTCAACATTGTTGGAATCATCTGTAGTTTCTGGAACAGTACGTTTTGACTGGACACCACGACGAGATTGTTCAGGCTTCTGTTTAGGAGAAGTAGGTTCCACCACAGATTCACCATTACCAACTGGAACAGTACCGTTGGCCATCTTTGATTGTGATGACTCGTTAGCAAGGGTATCAGATTCTTGAGGACAACCTACTTGATCCAACTGTGGAGAGGCCTGACATCAGTAATCAATAAATTAAAAAAATGGAAAAAGAAATTTATAAGACATCTACGATTCAACCATAAAGCTGTATGATAGTCCCAGTTACATGCCTGAGGTAGCTCATCAGAAACAGCCCTTTCGGATAGTTTATTATCATCTGCCTGAAACACCATCAAAAAGCTTACTCATAAAAATCTCAATCAATAAAAGCAACTATAATTACAGTAAGATTTTCAGTGGAGTCAAATGGATTATAAATGTGTGGTAGCAAATTACACATAACAGTTAGATGGTTTAAGGTGTCATAATGATCTTTCTCAGTTCAAGAAATTGAGTCTGAATCTGAAGTAGCAAGTTAGCTCAAGAGTACACAAGAATGAAAAAACTCCAATAATATAACTCAAACAACTAGAGTTAGAAAAAGGCATTTGCATAGTCTTCCCCATTCATTCAGTTAGACTATACCCAGAATCGATAACTATAAGCATAAGCTATTGAAGATTTAAACTATCTTATGGATTTCCATCATTTGCCACATAAAATGGTGTTTTCCCGTGGTGGAGAAAGACTAACCACATTCTTCCCAGAATCATTTACATCAGTGCGGTCCGTAGCATCAGAATTCTCTTGGCGTAGAGAGCCAACAACCTTGCTATAATTACTTAAGGGAGTGTTTTGGACTAATTTAATCAACGCTGGATTCAGTTTAACACCGCAGTTACTAACAACTTTCTCCGCGAGTCTGAATGCTGTAGGATTGAGCTCCTGTAAACAAGAATAAAAAGAATATACGAAAATTATATAGATGCTTGCAGTTGGAGGATGAAAGCATTATAAGGATGAAAACCTACTTTGCTGTCCTTTTTAAGACTCTCGAGAAGGCACGAGACAAGTTCTGGTGAGATGTCTTCACTCTCCTCGACCACAAGTGTCATTATAGTCTCCATTGAAGAGAAGACATTCTCTGGATGATTCAACCTGAAATAAATTCAATTGTCCTTTAGTAATAAATTTAAAATAATTAGAAACAATTGAAAAGTGAAGAAAATATAAAAGAAAAATGCTGACAACCAAAAATTTATAGTTTATACAATAACCAATAAATGGTAAAACTAAACAAAGAAAATTTCAATTAAAGAAATTTAACTTTGGGAAAAGCTCAATTAACTTGATAATTAAAGCGCTAAAAATGTATCCTGGTTGCAATGTCATGAAATCAAACCACACGAAAAGGGGGTAGATTTATATATATGTTGATATCTACAAGCAGTGATGTGCATTTGACCTCCCAAACTATTTTCCAGGAAAAAAATATTCTCAAACACAAGAATTGAATCCAAACAGAGGGTGGTTACATTCCTTCCAATTAGAATTTAATCCTATATAACTCAGAAGAAGGTAGAAAGAAGGTACCAAAAATGGCCACATTTTAGCTTTCATTGTGAAAGAATTAGAATCTAATTGATATGTCACCGGATTAAAGTATCCTTGAATATGAAAGAAGTCTTATTTTCAACCAAATTATCGCCACACCTGCATGTCCTGTATGTAAGGACTCAGGAGTTGCATCAATTCACAAGTAGAAGAAATGGTAGATAACGTTGGCAAGGCCTAACCACTAAGCGGTAGCACAAGAAATAGGCTATTGGCTTCCCAGACACTTTTGACAACGAACAAAAAATTGGTTATAAGCAAACCAAAGATCATTTTATGATAATAATAACAGACACAGCTGAAGATTCAATAATGAGGATTAGATACAGCACCTTAACAAATAACAGAGGATATCATACGGCACCTAAAGTGTGTAACATAACAGTTACCTTTTGGGCTTTTTGTTACAACATCATATAAGATTAGCATTACATATTTGCTTTACCACTTGAATTAATCTCTTTTTGTGGCAGTTTATAAGAAGTTTGCTACTCTCTTCAGTTGTTTACCAGTTAAGCCCTAACAAAGCAGCAAATGGCATTATTTCTTTTACTATTGATCAGCAGCATTCATTGCAGTTTTCCTATTTCTATTGGCATACAGTTGCAATGTCATAAAGTATTAAGAGGGAGACACGCTATGGAGACAGACCAGCCTGTCAGAAATTTTTCATAGTGGCTAGTCTCAAGACTTAAGCATGCAAACATCTACATTATCAAGTAATGGTCCTTGACCTCTAATTTGTTTTGATTCATTGCTATGTAGCAGACAATAGATGTTTCTGTTCCTGTCTTGTTTTAATTGAATACCATGTACTAAGCTACAGATGTTGCTATTTTTAGATTAACGCAACTGCCTCAGTAGTGACTAGTATTCTGGATTGTCTGCCCAATGGCTGGACCACTTGATAACTTTAGCAGGAACAAAAATGTTAAAATAAAACTTAAAAAACATTAATAGACCTTATTACCTTATGGTATTCAGGAAATGACGAAACATATGTAGAATTAGGTCATCACATTCTAGATCCAACATCACAACGCATGATCGAACCTTTGCCACAGTTTCAAGAATTGAAACCCTCTTAGAATACAAGGAACTGGACATATCATCCAACTTTTCAAATGCGTCCACTATTCTCTGAAACACCACCTGAAATTTCAGAAGAAATGGTCAAACAAACTTAGACCAATGAGTCCAAAATGGCACAGAAATTCCCTGCTGCAATTATGACAGTGCTGACCAAGGTTCTTAATAGTAGATGCACAAAAATTTTAGAAGTTTTAAGAAATAAGTAATTGAACCTTCATTAAATCATCATCATAGGGAGCATCCGGTGCGGTTATTCTCGTGATTTCACTTGTACATGAGGCCACAGAAACTCTTACATCCACATTAGGATGTCTCAAAAGCTCTTCAGCAACTAGGGCATTCATTGCAGGACGAATTGCATTTATCATCGATTGAGATGGTGATTGCTCCACCTTCAATAACAATCTTTCTGTTCGCTGTATTTGGAATCGAACAAGATAAGATATTTTGCCACAGTAGATGATGTGCGAAAAATAAGCTGATTAACTATAATAGATGCATAAAATAATATATCATAAAAACCTTAAACAAAAAAGAAAAAACCTAACTTCAGCATGTGAATAATAGCCAATTTTACAAGCTTTGCTGCTACCATCAGGCATCAAATATTTAATTCCCAGGCTTTGAGCACAAATGTGAAAATGCACAAAAGAAGAAAATAAATTAACATATAGACTAGCAATAGTAAATATTAAGCAATAATTATTTGCTACTCCAGAATAAACATAATAAGAAAAAAGAAAGAAAAGTCTTGACCAAAGGGAGGAAACAGAACTGACTAAAACACATAATAATTCGCAACAAGAATAACAGAAGAAAAATCAGCATCTAAAGATAGATTATCTTGTCCGTTATATTAGTTCCCTCTTATTGTAGTTATTTCTTACTGAGTTTACGCACTTGAAAACATCCTCCCTCCATAGAGTCCCAATCGAGCTGAACAAAGAATGAGAAAATTTATTCCTCTGTCTAACCCAACAATTTGCAGTCGCTACAGTTTTCAATGAGATACAACCATAATAGTCCAAGCACAGGTCATCCAATTAATACACCGGCACATGCAGTTGTCTTAATTCAACCCCTCATTAGAAAAATTTCACCTACTTAACAGCGTATATTGTTCAACAAAGCACAACTAGTAAACCTAGTAATATGTAAGCACAAATAAAGTGAATGAAGAGCCACATAAAGCATCTCAATATACAGCAATCAACTTTCAGTTTTCGTTTTCTTGGTTAGAACAGTGTAATCCATCATCAAATTTTTTAAGTAGTTATATGATTATAATACCATGGGAAAGTTTTGCAAAGGCTATAGGATCCATCCAAAGTGCTAGCTAGTAGATTTAAGAAGTTCTACTTCCTCAGAATAAAACTGACTCCACATCTATCTACTTGCAGAAAATGCAGTGCAAATAGATCAGAACACAACAATATTGCACAACATCTGTCTCTATCCTATCTTTTTCGATTCCTCAGATAATGAGATCGAGCAAGCACAAAACCACCTCCGCACATGTATTGCAACGTAGCACGGTGACAACACATGCGAAACTACACAAAAATTGAAACCTTAATACTCTTAAACACAGAAATATGCAAACAATAGAGGTCAAAGAAGATCGAAATCATTAATCCAAGAGTAAAAACAAACGAAGAGCGCGTATAGAACAATTCGTGCAACGAAGAGGGCTCACATCGAGAAGAGGGAGGAGCTCATCGACAGAAGTCGGCGGCGAGCGGAGGCTATCGCCGATTTTGCGGAGCCGATCCTCGAGTCCGTTATCCGCGCTCGTCATCTCCCCTCCGGAGATCCCCTTCCTCCTCCACCTCCAAACCGATCGAAACCCTAGAAAAACCCAAGGAAACCGGATCCGAGCGCGAATCCACCGATCGGAGAACGCGATGGAGCGAAGCCACGGAATTAGGGCTCCGATGGATTTAGCAGCTAGGGTTTCGAGAGGAGCTCGCCGTTATTTACCTTCTCCAACCTTTTTTTTTTTCTTTTTCTTTTTTGTTTCGCTTTTTGGAATCGCAACGATGTTTTTCTCTTTCTCCCCTTTTTTTTTTTCTGTTATTTTTCGATCTTATATTTACATTTATTTCTTATTAATTATTATATATATATATTATATATTATATGTGGCAACATCATCGTACGTGAAGAGTAAAAAGGCGGATTCGGCACGGTTTATTCACTGGATTTTACCGAGTGGCCTCGCGTCCGCGAACGGGTTTTTCTCGTCTTACGGTTCCAGCGGAGAGCATAAATCTTTTCCCTGCACCGAGTCTACGGTTACAATGTATACACCACACATATAAAATAAGGAAAAAGATACTTGTAATAAAATATCTAGAATTAAATATTATAAAATTAATCTTCACTATATTTTTTTCAAATAAGGTAAATCACACCTATCTCAAAATATTTTAAATATTCAGATCTTCCGTAAAAATTAAAATTTTTATTTACAATTATATTAGAAAATAAGTTATTTTTAATAACTTATTACAGTCTCCAAACACGATCTTAATGTTTATAAAAGAATCAATAATACTTTATAATTTGAATAAGTACTTTTTCTCTCAAGAATCAGAATCAAAATAGATGAATCATTTATGGGTATTTGATATGCAAGAGTCTTATTCCGAATTCATGATGAATTGAAATACTTCAATCATTCATCATTCTAAATTAGATTGGAAGTTGAATCCCAACAGAAAGAATGTATTTTATGAAAAAATCTCGTTTATATTTTAAATTTTTATTTAAAATTAATTTTAATTATTTAACTTTAATTTTTAATTATAATATAAATTTAAATTTAGAAATTAAATTTTAAATTTTGATTTAGAAATTAAATTAAAATATAAATTCAATCAAGCATTTTTAATTTGATCTATAAATTTAAATTTAAATTTAATTATAAGTTTCAATTTGAATCAAATCAAAAGTTATTTTTATATTTTGAATTATCCATTAAATTTTAAATTTTAAATTTTTAAAAATTTATATTTAAAATTTTGGCTTATCATTTTAATATATTTTGATGTAAATTTTTAATATTTAAATTTTAGTTTGAACTAAAATTATAAATTTAATTTTATGTTTTGAGGTACAAACTCAATTTTAAATTATTTTTATATTTTGTATTTTAATTTTAATTTTTTAATTATTTTTTGATAATAAAAAATTTATAAATATTAAAAATAGAAATCAATCATATCAATTTTGATTGTTAATCTGAACCAAATATGACGAGAGATTTTATCATTTCAGATTTTATTATTTAAATTTTTATTTCTATTTATTTTGATTCTGATTCTAATTTTATTTTTTATTTTGAACCAAACGAACCCACATAACTATTATTAAGTATATGAATAAATCTAGTGTAAGGAATATTTCCAATGAAAATGTGGGAATAGGGATGAAAATAAATTCACCTTGGTGGAACTCCGGTCTCAATCCATCCAAATATGGTAATAAATGGGAACAAAAAAATATAAAAAAAAAATAATTCGTCTTTAATATGTTCTAATCCGCCAAATTAATAAAATTGGAGGCGAGAGGTTTTTTTTTTTTTTTTCCTTTTACCCTGATTTACCAAAAAAATTCTCTCATCCTAATTCGGCCCTAATAAAGCGATAAGTGGAACAAAAAATATAAAAAAATATAATCTGTTTTGAATTTGTTCTGATCTGTTAAGTTAATAAAATAAGAGACGAGATATCTCTTTCTTCCTTTAATCCATCTCGATTCACCAAAAAAAATTCACTCTCGTCTCAATTCTGCCCTAATAGAGCGATAAATGAGAGTTGAAAATATAATTAAAATTAGGCTAAATTACAGAAAATCCCCCATATACCGCTTTTCCACTTTACCCCCTGTCATTAAAAAGTCGACAATCTGCCCCCTCGTAATTACCGAATTGTCTATAGGGGGCAACGACGTTAACGGGAATGGTAAATTGACGAAAATGCCCTCCTCTTTTTTTTCTTCTTTTTTTTTTCTATTCCGAAATTTTTTTTTTTTTTATTCCGAAGTTTTTTTTTTTTTTTTTAAGGATATTTTCCAAGGGTATTTTGGATATATGAAATTATATTTTCAAAAAAACTGACGGTCAACTGACGACCGGGGGTTATTGCATAATTCGCTAATTACGAGGGGGCAGATTGTCGACTTTTTAATGACAGGGGGTAAAGTGAAAAAGCGGAATATAACAGAGAAGTTTTCTGTAATTTAGCATTAAAATTAACCTTAACCCATTCTAAATCCGCCTCGATTTGACAAAAAAAAAATAAAATTAATCCTAACCCATCCTAAATCCGCCTCGACTTGACAACCAAAAAAAAAAAAAAAAAAAAAAAAAAGATTGGAACGTGGGGACCCTCCCCCTCCCCCTCCCCCTCCCCACGCCCCGTTTGCATCCCAAGATGGGAAATAACCCATGCATCTTTCGATCGGTCCTAGTGAAATGATTATTATACCCTTTGTCCCCATTAGTATTTTTAAATAAAAATGTATGAAATGAGTAATGTTCCTACGTTTTTATAAGCATCAAGAAATTTATGTTGATGAGTTTTTAGTTTTTTATAAAAATTTATAAAGTTACGATCAGTGGCCAACTAAATTTTTTTTCTTATAAGATCAAATATATAAGAAATATATATATATATATATATATATATATATATATATATATATATATATATATATAGAGAGAGAGAGAGAGAGAGAGAGAGAGTCCGGTTAGAATATTATTGATAGCACCAAGCAATTGGTGCTACCAAATTTTTAACCCTTGAATGAAAGTATGTATAGTTGGGATTATAGTGATTCCCTAAAATTTTTACTATTCAACCAACCATCCACTAAACCCTAGGGAATCACTATCATCACAACCGCACATTTCTTAATTCAATGGCTAAAAACTTAGTAGCACTAATGACTTTGTACTATCGATAATATTCCAGCCTAATTATATATATATATATATATATATATATATATATATATATATATATATATATATATATATATAAAGTGAACAAGTCATTAATATTGTATATGAAAAGAAAAAAAATTTCTTTTACAATTGTCCTCGATGTGAAAATAATATATGATGGTCTCGTTGGAAACACCATCAACTTGGACCCCAAAGTGGGGTCAATAATGCAAAATGGCAAACTAAAAGGCCAAGCATACAAGTGGGGCCAACTAAAGGACTTTTTTTTAGAATGATCCTATTATTTTTTATAATTTACAAACTAACTTTTCTAAAATTTTATTTGCAAAAGTAATTCTACTTTTGCCACATCAGCGCCATGGGGTCTGACCAGCAGAAGGCGGTAAACGATTCACCACCTCTCATCGTTCACCGCCTTCAAGTCTGTGAAGAAGATGGTAAATGATTCACCGACTTCGTCATTATATTAAAAGCGGTGAACGATTCACCACCTTTAGTGTTTCTGTTAAAAGCGGTGAATCGTTCACTGTCTTCTTCAATGACTTGAAAAGCGGTGAACGATTCACTGCCTTCAACGCCTACCCCAGAACTTAGCCAATTTTCTTGCAAAATTGGCTAAGCGTCTTAAAGGCGGTGAATTGTTCACCACTTTTAAGTCAATGAAGAAGGCGGTGAACTATTCACCACCTTTAACAGAAACACTAAAGGCGGTGAATCGTTCACCACTTTTAAGTCAATGAAGAAGGCGGTGAACTATTCACCGCTTTTAACAGAAACACTAAAGGCGGTGAATCGTTCACGCTGCACACATCGAAAGGTGGTCTGAGAAATTAGATCACATTTTTTATCAACTCCCGGTTGCTGGTGATGATCCTCTACAGTCAGCATCCATTTATATGCAATTGTATTGGACGATAATAAGGAGATGGATATATCGTCCAATATAGCGTCCTCCGGTGACTTTCCAGCTTCGTGGGCATATCGAGAGAGCACTAGTATAATAATTTATATATATAAATTTAACATGTTTTGTATATTTAATATAAATGTAATTTGTATTTTAAAATGTAGGTTGTCACGCCCCGGGGTCGAAACTGTGATCCGGGCTTGCCAACAGATCCGCCACCTATACGGGAAGCCCCGCATAGACGAAGCGTCTAACCTGTAAAAGATGATACTACAGCTATACAGATATCAGAGCGGAAAATAAATAGCTGTAAATAAAAATCTAAACCATGTACACTGAAAATAAGTACAAAATTCATCTCCCAAATATAAGTGATACAAAATCTGATCCACAGGAATAGTACAATAAAAGATCCTCCTATACAACATCTATGAATCCAAAAAGGGAGATAACTAAAATAAGAGATACCTCAGGGTACAGTAAAATCCCACAGTCCGGGATGGTACATCTATCACACAAAAATAAACTACACTGGTAGGGATCTATCTCGTGACTCCCTATCCTCGGTCCGTCAAGTCACCTAGAGCAGGAACGGAAGGGTAAACCTCTACAAAACTGTCACCGACAGAGGATGTGAGAACTACATCCTACAGTAGTTCTCAGTAGGTACCGTCTCTAAGACTAACGGTTTGCTCACTAAGTCTACTAGAGGCATAAGATAACAGAATACAGAATAAAAAAGGGATAAGCTGGGAAGAAATCTACAGCTATCATGCCTCTATCAACCACGCTCAATGGGGAAAATAGATAATGATATGCAACCACTCGAACACGAGGTGCTCAATCGACCCAATCGTAATCGCTGCCCAAACGGGTCCAGTCAAACTTGCGCCCACCTACTACCACGCATCCACAAGAGGACGGGGTTTACGTAGGGCGTCCCACACGGACGGCATCGACAAGTCGCGATAGCAGAGTAACAGGCCCAGCTCCGGAGCGGCACTCGAGGGGCGCGACCCTACCGAGGAAGTATTCGTGCATCTCTGTCGAGCTCAATCTGGCTCCTGCGGGCTATAGTCCAAATCCCGATCACCCAGATTGACAATGGCCAACTCACAACACTAAACCACTGGCTTGAGATACTCAACAGCCGGGACCGCCGTCAACCCAAACGGCTCCCAAAACAGGAATCCAACTCAACACACTAAAACTCACTAGCTAGAGATACTCTACAGCCCCAACAACAAAGGGCCCGCGAAAACCCCGGGGGACTAATACCTACAACCCCAATCAAACAAGAACATGCTATAGGCATAGCCTTTTGTGGTTCTCGACCTGAGAACGAAAACAGCCCTTAGAACCCAGAGCGCTCAAACCCTTCCGGGTAAGGAAGCTTGTAAGAAAAGATGATTTTTATTGTTAAATAACATTTCCACTCAGACCCTCTCGGGTGAGAATAAAAATAGCTCCATTTTTAGAAAACCGTCTTGATTTGGAAAAACCAACTTTTATAGATTTTAGTTCTTGCGAAACTCGGTTAAAAACAAGTTTATTTTTCGAACCCCGAAGGGCTAATGCCTTCACCTAATCAAATAAGAACAAGCTCCGGCGACCCCTAGAAGTTCGGAAGAAAAAATATTGGTTTACTAAAATCATGAGTGTCCAAAAAAGATTCTGGGTTCAAGATCCTGATATCACAAGTACACCACGGCCACAAACTCGGTGGCGACAGCAAATTGGAGAATACCCGACGACCCGGGACCACCGTTTACCCAAACGGTTCCCAACACAGGCACAACACTAGCCACGGTTACCAGACTCCACTCGGCCCCCAGGCACGAGCGCGACATGCATCCCACACTATCCCGACCACTCGGCCCACTACCCGGGCGAGGAAAAGCTCTATGTCCAGGAAAAAGAAATGCAATTGGTGAAAATTAGAACATAAGAGAACCTAGTCCAAATGAGAGTTTTCTAGCAGTCTGATAAAATACATGCAATCATATGTCGGGGTGCTAGTTAAAACCCAATAATTCTATAAACATCATGATACAGTAATACTAGCACCTATTCTAGCATGCTGAAAGCTACAATACTAGAATTAGTGGGAAATCCACAGTTTTGGAGGAAATCAACCAACCCACCTAGATGCGCGCATCGGTCCGGAGTCCAAAAGAGCCAAAACTGGACAGGCGCGATTCTCAGATCCCCACTGTGACGCCCCACTTCCCAGGGGGTCACCCATCCTAGAACTACTCTAGCTCTAGCACGCTTAACTCTCATGTTCCTCTTGGATCTTGCTACCATCCAAAATGCTATAGCCGGGTTAGAGATTTTAGTCCTATTATATCATTTATATATAGGACTAATCCAAATTCCGGGGGTGTCACATTCTTCCCCCCTTTAAGCCCTGACGTCCACGTCAGGCTCAAGCACACTCACAAGCACCAGGCGATGTGAGACTCGTCTTGCTAGCCTTAGCCGACCTTGTGAGGAGCTGCACTCCACTCACAACGGTCATTAGCCGGGGAGCCTCGCTCTACCCGCTATATAACCCTGGCTCAGCCGAGACTCATCTCACATTTTCGGCTGGTGAATGGCTCCGATACCACATTTCCGGAGGGGAGAGTGTAGAGTACCGGGTCTTCGGGTGGCGCGCCGACCCCGCAAGATGTCGTGGAGCAGAGAGTTGCCTTGGGCATGTTGCATTTGAGTTTACAGTTGATGCCGGGTTGATTCGGATCAATGCAGAAGCTCCAGCTCGATTCGGGGTTTTTCCGGGCTTTGTATGCCGATTGAGGACTAGATTTGAGATTACTGACTTCACAGTGGAGTGCCGGAAACTCAGAAACACTTGGAACAGGTATATTTTCAGATTACAGCGAGGTTCGGGAGGTTCCGGACTGACGCGGGAGATCCGGAGGCAAAAAGTGAGTCGGAACTGGCAGTTTCGGAGCCGTTTTTTTATTTGAGCACCCCGACTCAACGGATGAGCTTTTTGGAGAGAAAAAGCTGTGAGCACGTGTACTTTCGATTTACAGCGGAGTTCGGGAGGTTCCGGACAGCGGCGGAGAGCCCGAAGGCAAAAAGTGAGTTGGAGTTGGGCTTTTGGATTATTTTTATTAATTAATTAATTTGTTAATTGCTTTATAAAAGGGGCCCTCTGTTGCTTGGGGGTGAAGCAGAGAAGGAAGGAAAGAAAGGAAAAGAGAAAGAAAGGAAGAAAGAGAGAAGAAAAGAGAGGAAAGGGAAGAAAAAGAAGAAGGTTCTTGAGGAGCTCGTGGGCGTGCGACGTGCGACGGCGAGGTAAGCGATTTGCAGTTTTTGTTGTTCTTGGAGCTTGGATTTTTGGGATTTTTTCGAGGTTTCGGAAATTTATTTGTTTTTCCTTTCTTTTCTTTGCGCGGAGGATCGTTGCCGTGGGAGCCGCGCGCGCGCGCAATGGCGCACGCACGGCCGGCGCGGCTGCGGCGCGGGCGCACATGGGCGCCACGCACAGCAGCCGCCAGGGTGCTGCAGTGCTGGCAGCACCCTGCGGCACACCCGCGTGCGCGGACGGCACCAGGGCGCTGCGCCCTGGTGCAGCGCTGCGCGGGCGCTGCAGGCCGCGCGCAGCCCTGCGGACCGCGCGCGACGCGCGTGCGGTGCCGCAGGCAGCGCAGGGCGCGCACCGCCGCGGGCCCCTGCGCGCCGCGCGCGGTCCCGCGTGCCCTGCGCGGGCCGCACGCAGCCATAGGGACCGCGCGCGGGGCGCGCACGGTGCCGCATGGCCGCGCGCAGGGCACGCACGCGCGGGCCCTTGCGGGCTGTGCGCGGTGCCGCAGGCCCTGCGCGGGCCGTGCGCGGTGCCGCGGGCCGTGCGCGGGCCGCGCGCAGCGCCGCGGGCCCTGTGTGGCCGCGCGCGCGGCGCTGCGGGGGCGCCGCGCGGCTGGGCCAGCGCCGCGCGGCAGGCCTGCCGGAGCCGTGCGGCTGGCTGTGCCGCGCGGTTGGTTCTGCTGGCAGCGGCTCGTCGGGCGCATGCGCGTGCAGTTTCGCTTGCCGCTTTCGCGCAGTTTTCGCGCAGTCTCGCGAGCGGTTTTCGCAGGTTTCGCGCGCTGTTTTCGCGCAGATTTCGCGAGCGGTTTTCGCAGGTTTCGCGCGCTGTTTTCGCGCAGTTTTCGCGAGCAGTTTTCGAGTTTTTCCGTGTGCAGTTTTGCGTGCAGTTTGGCGCGTTTTCCGCCAGCAGGTTGAGCGGTTTCGCGCGCTGGCTTTCGCTGTTTTCGCAAACGTTTAGCGTGCATTTTCGCGTGCAGTTTTTCGGCGTTTTGCGAGCAGTTTTGTGCTTTTTCGCCGGCAGTTTTGCTAGCGGATTTTTGAGCAGTTTTTCGCCGACGGAGGCCTTTTTCACCGCCGGATGCTTGGTTTTAGACCGTTTTGATTGAGGTTGCGATTTCTTCTTTTCTGGCAGTTTCGGTGCTGTTTTTAGCTTCCGCCGGGGCCGGTTGTGAGTTTTCCGCCGCTTGGACCCGCGGGCTTGTTTCGGGACATCCGCTGAGCGCGCGGTCGTGTGGTAGGTCGCAGCGTGCTCCGTTTTGCGTGCGGACCTCGTGGAGGCAAGGTATTCCCGCTGAGCCCAATTGCAAGTGTCGACAAGCAATTGGTGGCAAGCCGAGGTGGGTTGGTTTTTCTCTCCAAGTCTACGGACTTCCTTCTAATTCTATTATGATAGGATTTGCATGCTAGTAAGTGTTTCCTTGGAACTTGACTAGCACCCCCGTCATATGTTGCATGTGTATAACCAGACCAATAGAGAACCTTAATCTGGGCTAGGTTCTTTTATGCTTTAGACATCCCACACAGTGCATATCCTTCTGGACATAGAGTTCCTCGCCCGGGTAGTGGGCCGAGTGGTCAGGGTGTTGTGGGACGGGTGTTGCACTCGGGCCAGGGGAGGGGCCGAGTGGGGTCTGGTTGTCACGACCCGGGACCGACAATTTGTATGGTTCGGGCACGCCAACAGACCCGCCAATCGGGCACGACCTCTCGCTACCCGAAAGGAACGGTAACATCCATCTCGAATCAGAACAATGCTTATGATGAGATATAATATCAGAGTAAGATCACTACTAATTTAAAACTTTCATTCAATAACAAATAGTTAAAGCGGTAATGAAAGCATGATAAGAATGAACCACAATGAACTTTATTACATTTTACAACTCTCAACTTGCAATTAAAATAATATTACAATCTTTTCCTCACCATACATGGTTCACTCGAAACATAAAAGAAAGGTACCTCTGCTAGACCCTCTAGGTCTCTATGCTGCTGGGCTCTTGCCCCTGACGTATACCTCGCCGTCTGCATCTGAACCGTCTCGACCGCCATATCCAAGCTGAACCTGTGGGGGGGGGGGGGGGGGTCACCCAAGGGGTGTGAGAACTTACGAGCGAGTTCCCAGTGGGTTCAACCACCGAGAAGAAATGTCCTACACCACTTGGTCCAATGGAAGCAATAATAATAGTGCTAGGAAACTAAAATCCTCAATGTCAAACTGCAGCTATATAAAGTACCATGTCACTACACTATCTGTGTAAAATCATCTGCCCAGCACTAATCCGTCTAACCACACCAGGCTGCTAAGCACCCACTCGGCCACTATGCCGCTGTATACAGGGTTCAACTAACCCGGCCACCTTGGCCACTCTATTTTCTTTGTTCTTTAGATTCTGGTGCTTTAGTTCAGGTTAACCCTCAGAAACTCTTATCCAACGGGCCCGAGTCCGGTAGTCCTGCTACCATTAGATAAGGTTTCTAAGGTTGCCGATAACACCCGTGAGTGTTACCCCGTCCTACGAAGTAAATGTGCTTTTCGGACCACCGCTATCGGAGGGAGGGGGCTTCCCTGCGTCCGATCCTGATGCGCCCGGGGAGAGGGCAAGCCCTTCACATCCCACAGAGCCACATTTCAACCTTCGAAGGCACGCCCGTTTTATTATCTTTGTATTTCAGTTGCTTTGTCCTACGGCTGAAGCGTCCCGAACGGGCCACTGCCCGGGAGAGGGATTAACTGCCCGTATCTCCAACCTGGGCTGGCTTCACCGAGGATCCTTATGTTCTCTTTCTTTTCTTTTCTTTTCACTTTAGTTCTTAGCCTCTTTGCTTTTGAACACTTGCTTTACTTTCCTTTTTCACTCGAGCCTCCAGCTCACATTGCCACTGGCAATTATTATCACTCTTTCCTTTGAGCATTTAGCACTTTGCTTTCACTTTAAGCCTTCCGAAAGTACCTCGTCCGACGGGTCACTGCCCACGGAGTCCTGCTCCACTTGACGAGTCTCAAATTCGAAGGCGCCATTTATATTCTCTTTATCTTAAGCAATTTGTTTGTCTTGCTTATTAACCAAATTTTAGCTCTATCTTGAGCAATTTGCTTGTCTTGCTTATTAACCACCTTTTTCATCTCTTACCCTAGGTCTTGCCACATGGGTAACCAGAGTCTCCTGGATTCTTACACATTTCACTTTCTTTGTTTAACTCAGATTGAAGTTAACGTTATTGTCCATATACCCAGACACCCTATTGACTTGCTAGGGTTATATTTGTTAATTCTTTAACCTTGGGATCTCATCCCACTTTCCTGACTCCTCACTGAATCCTAGAGTTAACTTAACTCTATTTTCTTATTCCACTTTTAACTTAGAGTTACACTGACTCTAATTTCCTGTTTGTGAGTTTAAACTCCTCTAGATCACCTTAGGTTCTCTTTACCTAAGTTCCAGATTATACTCATCCTAGAGTCCCGTGACTCTATGTTGATCACTCTATCCAGTGTCCTTAGGTTATCACCTAAGACAATGCCACTCGTCCAATCCTAGGATAATCTCCTAAGTTTGATGTCACTCAGTGAACCCTGAAACTAGGTTTTCTCCTAGTCTTACTACCAACATGTTCCCTTTCCTTATGTCACATGATTCCTAGGGTTATACCCTAACATGATCACAATCATAGATAGCTAATCATTTCCATGCATGCCATTATTTTCATCTCATTCATAAAAATAATAATTACTTCTACACATGCATATTCATCATATATCTTGGGCAACCACCAGTTGCACTTTTCCTCTGTGTCCATCTACACAGGCACATTTGTTCCTCTATCTCTGGCAACCAACAGTTGCACTTTTCATCTGTATCCATCTACACAGGCAATCATAATCATAATTACCTAACGCCTCTAACAGGCTACTATCATGCTTCGAATTGAAAAGCAAAGGAGCAAGGGGAGAGGTCACCCCTTTTCGGCAGAATTCCCCACCTTGTAGCGTCCCCAATTGCTTGTAGACACTTGCAATTGGTCTCCGCGCGAATCCACTTGTTCCCTCAAGCTTGCACGCAAAACGGTGCACGTTCACCAAACCTGCGCGCAAAACAGTGCACGTTATTAAATTAATAACCCACACGTAGAATGGTGCGCGCCACTTTAACCGGCACGCAAAACCATGCGCGACAACACGACCTGCACGCGAAACGGTGCACGTACCTCAAATCTGCACGCAAAACGGTGCACATCTGACTGTAGGGTCGCACGCAAAACGATTCATATCTTTTTCCTAGCCTGCACGAAAAACGATGCAAACCATTAGATTCTACACGCAAAACAGCGCGCATTGATCCAACCCGCACGCAAAACGGAGCACGCACCCCGTATGGGCACGCAAAATGGTGCACACCCCACTGTAGGGTTGCACGCGAAACGGTGCACCTTCATCCAGTCCTATTCGCAAAACGAGATGCATTGTTAGAACCTGCACGCAAAACGGTGCATACTGATAGTGACGGCACGCTAAACGGAGCACGTACCTCGGGTGGCACGCAAAACGGTGCATGTTCCTTTTCCAACTCTGCACGCAAAACGGTGCATATTTCCCGAGCCTACGCCCAAAACTGCGCATACTTGTCGAATCCGCACGCAAAACGGTGCATATCTCCACGAGCGGCACGCAAAACGAGGCGCGCCCAAAATGCCCGCGAAACTTGCGCAGTAAAACGGCACAGTAAAACTTGGTCCCTAACTCGCACATAGGCAAAGGGGTCAAATCCAAAATCCAAAAGGAAATGTAGAAACTGTGCCAAAAATACCGCAAGAGCGACACACGGGGCCTACCTTGTTAATGCCGTGACGCCCTTCGTGTCCATTAGTCTCTTTGGAGCAACCTGCGCGCTCCACGGAGTCCACGGCGTGCTCGTGCGCCCTCGAAAACTCCGGCGAAAATCGCCCTTCTCCCTCTCCCGCACGCTCGGTTGAAGCCCAAAAAGGGAAACAGGAGGAAAAATGGGCCATTTCGGGCCTTTATAGGCCTTTCCCGGACTTTCGGGTGCACCGTTTCGGGCGCCCGAAAGTTTCCGGGCGGCTACAGTAGCCGGTCCGCCGCGGTCCACGCGCACCTGCCGTGCCAGCGAGGCGCCACGTCAGCAACGCTCAGCCACCCAGAGGCCGACACGTGTCCATGGACCCGTGCACCACGACCACCGAACAGCGGCGACCAATGGGAGGCCGCCACGTGGACCGCACCCACGCCTGCTCTGACGCCCGCCGCAGCGTCGCGTCGCGTCAGCGCGTCGCGTCGCGCTGACCGACCAATGGGAGGCCGACACGTGGCCTGTCCCCGCTGACGCCGCTACAGTGCCCGCGCGCCTTCCCCGCGCACGCATGCGCCCTCGTCTGCCGCGTCCAATAAGGAGACGCCACGTGGCGATTCCCCACCTACCACGCGTCCTCGGGCCGCGTGCCACAGCGCTCGCGCGCGAGCCTTGCCTCGGGATTCGCGCCCGCACCTCGGGATCCGTGCCCGATGCCCCGGGATCCGTGCCAACTGCCTCGGGATCCGTGCCAACTGCCTCGGGATTCGTGCCACTCGGGATTCGGGCGCTGCTACAGTAACTTTCGGGCGCAACCTCAATCCGGTCCGGGCTGCTACAGTAACCGGTCCGCCCGAGCCGGACCGGGTTCGCTACAGTGCCAAAACCCCGGTTTACTACAGTATTTTCCGGGCGCCCGGAACTCACTTTCGGGCGCCCGAAACTTGGGCCCAAGCCCAGTTTCGCCCGTTTTCGTCCGTTCTCGCCCGTTTCTCGCCCGATTTCGCTCAAATTTGACGGGCAGCCACAGTTTAACTTAATTTACCTCATGATACTTAAACTTTTCGGTTTGGACCCTTTTTGATTTGCCAAAAGTCCTACTATCTTTGAATTCGCTGGCGGAGCCCGTTCTCTCAATCCGGGTGTCCGATCAACGCGAAACTTTTACTGTGGCCTTAAAACACATTTACGGAGCTCCCGTAATTTTCTCAGAATTTTTCGAGACTATGAATTTTCCACTTACAATCTGGGCCCACTATCTCACATAAGATTCTAGATATCTTATTTTAATCCCGATTTGGGCCCAATTCATTTCCAGGTCATCCTGTACTTTTCTAACTCAATAAAATAGTATTTCATACCATTTTATTTACATTTATTTATATACCAATTTTCGGTTCACTACACTGGTGGCTGGGTTAGGCCAGTGTTAGTGTGTTGGGAACCGTTTCAGATAAACGGTGGACCCGAGGTTTTACCTTTCGCTGTTCTTCTCGTCACCACCAGGTTGTGATCGTGGTGCACGTGTGTTAGCAGGACCTTGAACCCAGAACCTTTTTGGACGAATACATAATTTTAGTCAGCCAATGTTTTCTTCCAAGCCTCGCAGGGTCGCCTGAGTCCGTTCTTGTTTGATAGGACGAGGGCATTAGCTCTTCGAGGATTGGGCATAAAACCTGTTTTCAAAGGGTTTTCCTAAAAAGACTAAAATCATTGAAAAGATGGATTTCTCTCAGATCGAATGGTTTTCTGAAATAAATGTCACGGTTTCTTATAAACTTATCCACCCGAGATGATTCGAGTGATCTAGGTTCTAAGGGCTGTTTTCTTTCTTGGGGACGTAGGCATTAGTCTTCCGGGGTTTTCGGACCCTTCGCGGATTTGGCTGTGGAGCATCTCCAGCCGTGAGTTTGGGTGTTGGGACAGTTTCCCACTTTAACCGAGAGGGGCCGAATCCCTGAACGGTAAAGGATAGAGAACTTCGATAGGCTGAGCCTAGAGTCTGTTCTTGTTTGATTGGGGTTCTAGGCACGGGCCTATCGGGATTTTCGGATCTTCGCCGCGTCAGTCGGTTCTTCTCGCTTATGAGTGGGGTGTTGTTGTGGGAGCCGTTGGGAGAGACGGTGGTCCCAGCTCTGTAGTACTTTCTTGGAGTGGGTCAGTGTCGTGAGTTGAGTCGTGGAGGGTTCTCCGACTGAGTTGTGCTTTGAGCATCGTGATACCGATCTGTTTGATCGTGGACTATAGCCTGCAGGAGCCACTTATGAGACAGTGTGACAGATGTGATACTTGAGTTCGGTGGGGTCGCACCCCTCGAGCTATGCCCCGGGTGCGTTGATGATACCGAGCCTGACGAGGCTGCGATGATGCGACTAGTTGATACACTAGAGTTCGCTTGAGATAGTCGGATAGGACGCCCCACGTAAATTCCGTCCTCATGTGGATGTGTGGTAGTGGGCAGGTGCGTTCCTAGTCGACAGGCGCGGGCTTGACTGGACCCTGTGGGGCAGTCACTGAGATTTGTGTTACTATGAGTGAGTGGTTGCATATCATGTGTCTTAGTAGAGTTTTCCTTGAGCATAATACTTATGACACATTGTTAGTAGTGAGTGGATGCATACCATCATTTGGGTTTTTTCCCCTTGAGCATAGTAGATAGAGGCATGATAGCTGTAGATACTTTTCCAGCTTATTCTTTATTATCGCAGTCCTTTCTGTTATCTTGTGCCTCTAGTAGACTTAGTGGGCAGACCGTGGTTCTTGGAGATGGTACCCACTGAGAACTACTGTAGGATGTAGTTCTCACACCCTCTGTCGGTGACAGGTTGCTGAGGCTTTTCTTCCGTTCCTGCCGAGCTGACTGGACGGACCGAGGACAGGGAGTCACGCGATAATTCCCTACCAGCATTTGTTACTGTAGTGTGAGGTAGATGTACCATCCCGGACTGGGGGACTCGATTATATTTTAGTTTTTGTTATCTCCCCTTTTGGATTTGTTAGATGATGTATAGGTGGATTTCTTTTTGTGTCACCTTGTTTTTGGGGAGATAGACTTGTATTTACCTTCAGCTCTTTAGTTGTGAGATTTTATATTTCAGCTTTCTTACCCGCTCTAATATCTGTATAGCTGTAGCTCTATCTTTTGCAGGTTAGACGCTTCGTCTGTACGGCAGTTTCCGTACAGATGGCGAATCTGTTAGCGAGCCCGGGTCGCAGTTTCGACCCCGGGGCGTGACACCCATGGTTCCAACGAACCAGAAATCACCTGAAAACTCCTTCCGGTCACTAAGATACATGCCAAACACTGCGGTAAGTCCAAATCTCCAAAACGATAACACCGCCGCAAGTCTGTCCACAAAACAACAAAATACCTTCTGTGAGATGCCCTCCAAAAATTCCAAGAAAAATACGGATGCGATTCTTGCGAAGTGTAGATAGAAATCGAGTCCTCAAACACCATATTCCGCCACCTGTAGGCCGAAAAAATGCAATATCACTTCTCCGTTGTCCAGAAAAATGCCGCAGAAAAAGGGGGTATAAAGAAGCTTCGTAAAACCCCATAAAAACCCAAAATAGAGAGAAATAGTAAACACGGAAATCGAAGGCCTACCTCTCATGGAAACGTCGCCGCAAAAATCGATGAAAAACTTTAATAACTCAGCTCGGGGGAGCCCGCGGACGAAGAGTCGAAGAAAAAAATCGGTGACAAAGAAACGTCGAAGCTCGCGAAGTCAAGGAGGAAAAATATGAAACGACCTCCAAAAATCCTCCAAAACCCCAAGAAGTGAGGAAGACTCGATGAAGAAGCTCTTTGCTGAAAACGACCCCAAAATCGGATCCAAAAACTCCTCAAAAGAAGCCCAAGAGGGGCTATTTATAGCTAAAATCCCAAAAAGGAAGTCAATTCAGGTCAAGGCCACTTTCGGGCGCCCGGATCCGACCCGCACAGTGCCCGAACACTTGGCTGCCATCCGCGCGCTCCCGCCCAGCGCCCGAATCCACCGAATGCTGCCACGTGTCCCGCCTTCCCGTGCTCCGCGCGCCCCGCGCACGCGCGACGGCTGGCACCCGCCAATGGCAGCGCGCCACGTGGCCCGCGCAGTCCACACGCCGCGCCTTGTGCCGGGTCTTCCGGGTCGTTGTCGGCCAATCGGAAGGTGCCATGTGGCGCCGTCCCGCAAATCGCGGCGTGATTGGCGCGGCCCGGCCAATCCCGTGCTGCCACGTGGCTGGCGTGCCCGCTCGCTGGTCCTGGTGCACGCGCCAAGGGTCGTGGACCGGCCCGCGCCCCTGCGCCTGCCCGCGCCACAGCCCGCGGCCGCCCCGCCGCGCTCCGGCGCCTGCCCGCGGCCGCCGGCGCTGCCCGGCCTACCCGAGCTGCCCGAGCTATAGTAACATGCCCGATGTCCGTTTTAGGGCGTCCGGGTCCTGAAAAATACATCCAAATAGCCGATTTTCATTGTTTTTTCACGCTGAATCCAAATTCGATGGCTGTTTTGCAAGAATCCACTTCTAAATTTCAAAAAAAGCATCCGAATAGGCAAACTTGATCCAATTTTTGCGTCGGGTCCATTTCTTGAGTCCGATTCGCACACAAACACCTCCATCACTCAACATAGGCCTCTAGAAGCAGCTGATCAAACAGTAACTTAAGTCGTGAATAGTAATCCCTGATTTAATTCTCTCGCCGGCTAACGTCAGCCGATCGATTATCTGGAGTTCTAATCTGACGATCAATGTAGTCGATTTGAACAGTTTTGACGTTCTGAAATCTGTGTTCGATGAGTTTAGGTTATCGTAAAGCGTGTCGAACTATATAAATTACTGTAAAAGATGGATCAACAAATTATCGGAGTGTGAACTGAAGAAACCAAACACACCACCTGAAAGGTTTCGTCGAGTCGAACATCGTGGTGAAGTCCGTTTTCCGATTTGACCCCTCTACTGTCTCGAAAAGTGTAAAATACAAAAAAAATAAGGAGTATTTTGGGAATAAACCTATTATTTTATGGACCATATTATGTGAAACTTGGTGGAGAGGGACCTTGGTGCATATTCTTGCTTCAGCTAAGGACCTAGATTGTCACGCCCCGGGGTCGAAACTGCGCCCCGGGCTCGCCAACAGATCCGCCGCCCCTACGGGAAGCCCCGTAGAGACGAAGCGACTAACCTGCAAAGAAGCACCTATACTAGCAGATATCAGTGCTGAAATAGTAAAAGCTGAAGTAAAAGACATAAAATAAACTACCTCTCAAGTATAAATACAAACCATCCTCACATAATAAAAATATAAGAGTCTCTCAAACAGGAAAAGGAAGTACAACTCGATACCTCACTACATAAAACTCTCAACATGACACACTCCAAAATAGAGCAGGGGGTACGTCTAAACACACTCGCTGAAGAAGACGGGGAGGGATCTATCTCGCGACTCCCTTACCTCGGTCTGAAGGAGCTGGATCAGCAACAGGAACAGCAGGAACTGGAGCAGAAGTCCCTAGGGAAAAGACACCACGACGGGTGTGAGAACTACATCCCACAGTAGTTCTCAGTGGGTGCCGCTAACAAGCCCGACGGTCTGCCACTAAGTCTACTAGAGGCATAAAGTAACAAATGTAATGCTGTACTGAAAAGCTGGAAAGGTAAAGTCTATAGCTACTATGCCTCTATCTAGATGCTCAAGGAGTGGAACAAGGAGAACAGTATGCCACAACTAACTCTCACTGAGATCACCCAATCTAAACTGACTGCCACATCGGGTCCAGTCAACCTGCGCCTACCTACAGCTGTAGGTATGTCCGTAGCTGCCAAAACTGGCTCAGCCAGAGGGACATAAGCATCGACAAGTCGCGATAGAGAGCTCAATCTCACGCCGGTACTCCAACCCGGTCTCTAGCTCAGTCTCAACGCCGGTACTACAACCCGGTCTCGCCTACTCCGGAGTGGCACTCGAGGGGAGCGACCCACATGAGTCAAATATCCGCGCATCTCTGTCGAGCACAAATGTGGCTCATGCAGGCTATGATCCAAATCCTCGATCAACAAGATCGGCAATAACCAACCATCACTGTCCCACTCACTGACCAGAATCCACACAACTGATACTCACTGCCACTCTGACAGCTCCCAAGAAGCCCAGATCTACCATCACTACCACTCTCCCAAAGAAAGCTGATCTACAGACTGCTATCAACTCCACTCGGTCCCCAGACACGAGTGCAAATGCATCCCACAACCACCCGACCACCCAGCCCAAAACCCGGGCGAGAACAACTAAGTCCAGGAATGATAAGTATAATAAGTGATGTGGGAATGTCCAAAGCAATAAATAAACCTAGCCCAAATTGAAGTTTTCTACAGTCTGGCTGAACATGATACATATGACAGGGGTGCTAGGTCAAGTTCCAAGATTTAATTAATTGCATGCAATAGGAATCACATGGAGATCACAAAATTCGACATCTAGCATACAAGAGTACAACATACAGTTTACACAAGCTTTTAACATAATTTGCTAGCATGCATGCTCCTACTAATATAGAATTAGTGTGCAGTCCAAAGATTTTGCAAGCAAGGTCACCCACCTGAACGCGCTAACTGTCCGGGGTTATACAGCTAAGAGGGTCCAAAGACAGCCCAAACACAGTGTCCACCAAGCTAGCTATACAATAGAAGTGCTCTCAATGTCCTGGGTACAACATAATCCAAAATTACACTTAATTTCCATACAATTTTCCGAGTCCCAAAATCTGCATGAACAGTCCCAAGAAATCCGAAAATTTCACCTGAAAATCAAATACCATAAATTCTGATAAAAATATGATGGCGATCCTCGCGACGAGTAGATGTCGATAGAGTCCTGAAACGTCGAAAACCGAGTTCTGAAGGTCAAGATATAAATTCGGCAAGGTGAACACTCAAACAGAAATCTGTGCTAAAAACTGAACACTGTTCACAGAGAAAAACAGGGATTTCACCTCGAAATACAACTCTGGAAAATTCGAGAAAAATACGAGCGCGTTCCTTGCGATCCGTAGATGAAAAAGTTGTACAAGCACGTTTCCGTCTGACGCTCGTGCGCGAAGATATGGCCAAAATACTCAGCCGCTGTCACAAGAATCCACACAGAAAAAGGGGTCACTGTGTTGCCTCGGGATCCGTGCCAAAACCTCGAAACGGGAAAGCGCGATTAATAAGAAAGATGAAGCCCTACCTCTTAGGAGTCTGTCGGCGCAAGAATCACAGAAAAAGGATCTCGGGGTAGCCCAGGGGAGTCCAAACACTGCCGCTGCGACGAAGGAGAATGCAGGAAATGCAACGCTGTGCCGCGCCGTAAAATCCAGAACCTCGGGATGCGTGCTCCTAAAATCCTAGGACTTGGCAGGAAGATCAAGAACTTAGAGATGAACAAATCTTCTTAAAGTTGCTCGGGCAGAAGATGTGTAGGCTGAGAGAAAAAAGCCAAAGAAGAAGGCTCGGGCAGGTATTTATAGTGCTGGAGGAACAAATGGGAAAATTCCCATTCTGTCCCAAGTTTCGGGCGCCCGGAAATTTCCGGGCGCGCACAGTGCGGCCCGGCCCAAGGTTTTCGGGCGCGCACAGTGCGGCCCGACCCAAGACGCGCCGTCGGACGAGATCCGCGATTCGTCCGACCCGCCTCGGAGCCCGCCGCGTGTCACCCGAACAGGCGGCAGCCGTGCAAGCCCCGCCAGCGCCCGCCACGTTTCCCTGCCCGCGTCAACGCGGTGGTTGGCGCCCGCGAATCAGCGGGCGCCACGTGGCGCTGCCCACGTCGCCCGCGCCTGCCCCGCGTACGGCTACCTGCCCGCGGTACGGCGCCTGCTCCCGACACCTGCCCCGCGCGCTGCGTGGACCGCGCGCGCATGCGCCCGCCAACCGGGTGCTGCCACGTGGCGCGCCCCCGGTCCACGCCTCCCCGCGCACTCCCGCAGACCGAGCGCACCAGAGCCGCCCAATCAGACGCCGCCACGTGGACACCCACCGGTCCACGCGCTCCGCGGTGCACCCCGGCCCATTCCCCTGCGCTCCGTGGACCCGGCCGCGTGCGACGGCCAATCAGGGCCTGCCACGTGGCGCCCCCGCCGGTCCACGGCTCCCCCATGCACCAGAAAAGCTGCAAAACTTTCGGGAGTCCGTTTTTGGGCATCCGGACTCAAAATTTAGCAAACAAAAAGCCATTTTCAAGCGTTTTTCCGCGCTGAATCCAAATCCACCCTCCGTTTGGCCTAAATCCTTTTCTAAAATTCGGCAAAAGCAGCCGAAGGCCAATACAGCTAACCAAAGCTCACAGGGTCCATCTGTGGCATCCCTTTGATGCACCATGGGCCAGATACACCATCAACAGGTGTTTGCACAGTGGATTCACGGGAAAAAGCTGCATGGGGCTCAGGGGTCCTACATAGATCAAATGACCAAGTGTTGGAGGATCTATTTGCATATTATTACAAATCAAATATAAAGCAACTTTCTCTTTGCAACCCTACCCCGAGTCTCTTGCACCCCAGCCGCGCAAGAGGACTCCTCACCTCCCTCTACTCCTGCTCCGACCGTTACACCCACAGCCGCCGCCGGCCATCGCCGGAAAAGGGAGAAAAGGCAAGTAATCAAGTTGTTTTCGAGTGGGGTTGAAGAAGAAGCTATCAGCACCCAAGCCTTCTAGAGTGATCTTCTACCTCTGGAAGCCTGCCCTGAGAAGTCCCGAGGTCTAGCTCCGCCGTACGTCGCCGGGGGAGACCTCTCTTCATTTCTTTTTCTTCTTGAAATTGAGGTAAGTCGATCTCTATTTTCCATCGGTTTTCTTGCAACCTGGACGTCACCAGCCTTCTTCTGACATCACGAGGGTTCCCCAGGTGAATCCCCAGGGTCCAGGAGCAACTGATTGTTGGCCGGTGCATGCAGACCGTCGAAAAACCCATTGTTGGCCGGATCTACGTACGGGCTTCCTCTGGCCGATCTAGGTTGGTTCTAAAGTGGTGGTTCGCTCTTGTAGGACACTAGGAGGACTCCCACAAAGTTAGAAGCTATTTGATTCAGCGTGGAGTTGGGTGGTCGAAGCCCTAGTTTTGGGTGTGTGCACTTGATCGAGCAACGCCGCCCCATCGGCGCCGTCGCTTCCCCGGCACCGGCCAACCTTCGGTAAGCTTCCTTATACCCAGAACACTCCTCCACACCCCTCGCATGCAACCCATGCTGCGTGATTGCTGATTTGCCATTAATGGTGTTGAAGCTCTATATAGTTGTCTTCTTCGGCTCCCCGCTTCACTGGAGCGCCGAGGCTTGGCTGGGAAGTGACCTTTCCATCTGTGGGAGTCTTCTACAGCAGGTGCTCACCTTGGTTTAAGCCTAGTTCCCGTGAGATTACAACATGTCCAAAACCGAGCTCCATAATAGCCATCTTTGGGCCACCTTGTCTCCCGTGTTTTTCCGACCATTGTGCAACCTTCCAGAGGTGAGCCCCCAAGTCCCCATAGTCACCAGAGCATGATGCTCACTTCTGAGCCCAAGCTAAATGCTTGGTTATATAGTTTTAGCAAACCAAGCCCTTGTGTTCATATTTTTGGCCAATCCTGTTAAAGACAGTGTTCCGGCAACCTTGAAGTTGCCCGAGGGTGAGCCCCTGTGTTTTCTCGACCCCCCGAGCTTGATGCTCACCTCGGAAGTGGATATGGTTAAGTGGTTAAGTCTAAATGGTAACCTAAACTCTATGTGCATAGTATTTATTACCCCGAAGTTGTTTTCGGGCTTCGCGCTGCTTCCCAATAGTGAGCATGGACTTTATTAAGTCGAAACCTACCTGTTAGAACCCTCGGATCGCTTCGAAAGGTCTTAGAAAGGAAATGCACACTTAAAAGGTATAAAAAGCTTATAATTTATGCAAATTTGAGAAACCCTAGGGGTCTAATTGCAATTGTAGCCTTATGAGCTATTTTGGGCTGTGTGCCCATGATCTCTAAACCCTTCGTTGGAGATCCGACGGCTTTCGTTGAGCGGGAATTGATTATCGAACCGTAAATCGGCAAATCGTCGGTTTAACGGCGAATCGGCATTAATCACGCAATTCGAGAAATTACGGTGATTAATTGTTGATGCAAGATGTCCTCGGCTATTCCCGACGCTATCCTGGTTAGTCCAGTAATTTTAGTTTCGCGTTGGCGACTTCCGGTGCCGAAATCGGCTTTTCCGGAGGTGTATTCAGTGTTTATGGTACGGATTGAGCATAGAGTCGCACTCAGTGAAGTCCGAGTGCTCGAACGACTTCAGTGAAGCGTTCTGAGGCAGCATGTCAAATTCCATCAAATTCAGAGACCTGTAGCCACAGATCGGGTCATAGTTGATCGATTGGCGGATTTTCAAAAATTCCGGTAAATCCCGGGACTTTAGTGAAGTCTTCTGTTTAGTTTGTCTGAACTCAGTGAGTCAGTGGGTTGGGTGTGTGAGAGTCTATTTTCTGACCTGTGATTATGATTTAGGTCCCAGCAGGCAGCCGCCAGCTCGTGAGCCATCCAGTGGATCCCGCGATCGTCTACCCTGAGGTGGGTTTATCTTCGGTCCGGGTTTTATCATTTCGGCCCTATGGGTACCGTGGTAGGTCGGACCCCTGTGTTTGTTGTTAACCTTGATCCTCTAGTTAAGCTTCCTACTTGCTTGTATTCCAGAATTCAGTAAGTATATAGCTATGTGGCATTGATCTTACAGTTGAGTTCTTACTTGCTTTCATTCCAGCATTCATTATGTATAGCTATGTAGCATCGATCTTGCAGTTTAGTTTCTTGCTATGATTCCATATTCAGCATTAGTATATCTATATATACAGCTTAACATATCCCATATTTGCTTTGTCACCAGCCTGGTTATATGATAGAATAGGAGTACAGTTCAGTTATTCAGCTTCAGTTTTACAGCTCAGATATTCAGTTTTTGTTATTCAGATTCGGTTATACAACCTCCGTGATTATTACAGCCTTCAGCATCCCGACAGAAATTTTTCTGCTTTATGCCGTGTGTTCGGTCTTTAGACCATGAGCTTGAGCATCAGCATTATGATCGCCACAGAGCCAGCTGTACTTTCACGTGTACTAGCGAAATTGCTACCCGCAGTGGTGTACTTTACTGGTAAAGTGGTTATAGCGACCCGTGAGCCTAGAGGGTTATGTCAGCAGATTGGTGTACATGTGGTATTTAGCCTGAGGTCCTTGGGACCAACAGTGGCAGGTGATTGGGTATTGGGTACTATGTTGTTGTTTCAGTATTTTTGGCATGACTGGCAATTGAGTTTCAGCATTCTCTATTTATAGCATCGATATGTATTGATTATCATATTAGTTCTGCTCTATAGCATGATATTAACTTATATATTCGAGTATCCCTGTTTTTTTACCTTTGCTTTCGCTTCAGCATGCTTAGTTTCAGTTCAGTATCTCGTTATTCAGCCTTGAGATTATATCATGCTTTTGCTATCCGCTTATTATGGTATCCAGTAGGTACGACCCGGCCCACTAGTAATAATAACTCGTTGGGTCCAAACCACAGCCCAAAATGCTTAAACCCGGTTATTATTACTAGTGTTCATGTCTTATATATACCCAAACACATCCACACTCCTATCCGATGTGGGACTATTGGGGTGTCACAAACTTCCCCCGTTGACTATTGGGGTGTCACAAACTCCCGTTTATGTCTGACGTCCTCGTCAGCCCAAACACACACACAACAGCCCAAGATCACCAGGCGATGTGAGACTTATCTCACTATCCCTGTCATCTAGACCTAGGCTCAGCCGAGACTCGCCGCACACTTCCGGCTGGTTATTGTCTCTGATACCAAATGTAACGACACGGCTCACTAGCAATAATAACTCCTTGGGCCTCGGCCCGTCGTACCCACTGAGATTCATTTATATTGTATCTCACACCCTTGGATGACCATTTTTTCAGGTCAGTCAAGTGTTGGGATATCGGAGCGATTTAGAGAGCTACTACGTTAGAGTCGTCCCTTCCGCCAGCCTCATCTGGCAGCTTATGACATTTTTAGTTTCAGTTTCATTGTTTATGTTTATTTACTTACTATGATCATGAGTAGTTGTGAATATCTATGATTGTGGATGCCTTATGTCTATGTTAAACCTTGTTGTTGTAATAGAGTAGATGGTTATGTTTACTGTTTAATTATTGAGGTTGTACTACTCTGATTAACTGTTGTACTCGCCTAGCTATGCATGTATAGTGGAGACTCTGTCTGTTTGTTCGGAGAATTTTCTATGCGTGTGGCGATCTGTTCACGCTTCGGTTTTCAAAATGTCAACTCTGATAAAAAAAAAAAAAAAAAAAAAAAAGGGCTGATTTTCTAAACTCGGGACGTGACAGGTTATATGGATATGGATAAAATTTACCCACAAATTTTTAGATAGCCAACGTCTTTACCCATACCCACCCGCGGGCGGGCGGGTGGGTCAGCGAGTTACCCGTAAGTTTTTTTTTTTTTTTTTTTTTTTTTACTTCTATACTTTTCCAATATAAAATATAAAATACATAATGTTTAAAAGTATAATATAATTTATTTGAAATATCAAACAAATAATAAATAATATAAAATCTTTAAGCACATAAATTATGTAATGTAAAAATATTTTATCATCCTAAAATTTTGTGATATAAAATTAATAAAATTTTCATAATTATAGAGTCAAATATAATAGAAATAAATCACAAAAATTTAATCCACAACTATAACTTTAGTAGTTGATACTCTTAATTCTGAACTTTCACTAATTTTCAACAATGGCATCATAAGATTTTTGTCATCATGTTCATCTATATTTTAAATTTTGAATAATTAATTCTCATAAAAGAAAATGATATGGGAAGGCGGCACAGTACGAGAGGTGACCACAATGATAAAAAAAAATTAAAAAAAAAAAATATGGGGAGAAATTAATATTAGGATTTTTAAGAATATGTAAATAAAAATAAAAGTAGAGTTTATATGATTTTAAAAGCACAAGCCCATTCATATTTATGAATTTTTTATCATTAGATTTGTATTGAGATTTGTATTTTTTACTTTATCTTTCTCTCTTTTTAATTGACTTTAAAAAAATATAAATCTCAATACAAATCTAATGATAAAAAATTCACAAGTATGAATGAGCTTGTATTTTTAAAAACATATAAGCTCTACTCTAAAAATAATATGTATTTTAAATTAAAAAATTTATGCGGGTACCCATGGGTATCCGCGGGTTGCTTAAAATATCCACGACTAAATAGATGCCCATCCGTTTTATCTATAATTTTGTGGATAAAAAAAATTAATACCCATACTCGTAAATTTATAGATAATCCGTGGGTAGAAATTGCCAGGTCTAGTTTCACCGGATGCTTCTGCTTACTTTCTAAAATTATTTTAAATCTATATTTTTTTATTTGTTACTATTTAACTATTGTTGTCATTTTTTTGTTTCTCATACAATGTAAGGAAAGGAAGGTAAAATGCATTTGTTAACTTCTGATAATTTTGCATTAGTTAACATAAATGCATCTAAGAATTAGGGTCTTTTTGGATGTACAGTAAAAAAATATTTATAAAATTTATAAACTATGATTTTGATCTAGAGAAAATAAAAAATTCTATAACTCTAAAAATTTTACGGATTTAATTTTTAAACTGTTTAAATACACATTGCACAATCCCACGAAATTTTTCTCAATTTAAAATTTAAAAAATTTAAAAGTTAAAATATTAGTTTTGTATTTTAAATTTTTAAAACTAAAATTTTCATAATTTGAAATCAAAATCAAAATTAAAAATTCAAATTTTAAATTTTAAATTTTAAATTTTAAATTTTAAATTTTAAATTTCAAATTTTAAAATTTAAAATTTAAAATTTAAATTTTAAATTTTAAATTTTAAATTTCAATTTTCAATTTTCAATTTTCAATTTTCAAATTTTGAATTCTAAATTCTAAATTCTAAATTTTAAATTTTAAATTTTAAATTTTAAATTTCAATTAGAAAATTGAAAATTGAAAATTGAAAATTTTGAAATATAAAATCTAAATTTTAATTTTAAAATTCTAAATTTTAAAAATACATTTTAAAATTTTAAAATTAAAATTAAAATTTATAATTTTAAATTTAAATTTACTATTTTACAATTTAAAATTTAAAATTTTAAAGTTTAAAATTTGAATATATATATATATATATATATATATATATATATATATATATATATATATATATATATATATATATATATATATATATATATATATATATATATTCAAATTTTGGAATTTAAAATTTAAAATTTAAAATTTAAAGTTTTTATGTTGAAATTTTGGGTTTAAATTTTTCAAAATTAAAATTTTAAAATTTGACTGATTTTGGAGGTGAGAGAATTTAAGAATGGTGATTTTTTTTTTAATTGGAGTGGATTGTTATTATACTCTATTTTTTTATATAATTTGACTATCCTTCAAAAAATAGTGTTTTTTTTTTTCTTTTTTTTTTTTTTTTTTTTTTTGTCTCCCAAATATTTGATAAGATAAATTTTTTATGGATGCAGTATAGTTTAACTATACTATGTTTTAAGAGGTATCTAAATAGAACCTTAGCAAAAAAATATTTAAAAATTAAAATTTGAATATATATTCAAATTTTAGAATTTTAAATTTAAAATTTTAAAAAATTATATTTATATTTTTAAATTTAAAATTTTATGTTAAAATTTTAAAAATTAAAGTTTAAAATTGGAAACATTTTGGAGGTAAGAGAATCTAAGAATATGAAAAAAAAAAAAAAAAAAAAAAAAAAAAAAATTCCTTTGATTGGAATAAATTATTATTTTACTTCAAAAATTTTTTTTTTTTTTTTTTGTGTGTGCGTCTCTTCTGTAGGCGGAACATAGTTTAACTATTCAAACTGGGCCTTAGCAAAATTACAATAGCTTGCGAATAGAATCACTGATCTCAGCAACCACATGATCAACTTTATTTGTTGGATAATAATAGAAAGCATGAAGCAAGCATACAGAAGCACAATACTTGGTCTACAGAAAAACTCCAAACAAAAATCAAAGGAAATGGACAACACCAGAAAGGATAGAAATTTGCGCCTTCTTGCGACAATAAGAAACTGTCTGTTCGAAATGTGTCATGAGGAACACATTTGACAGCATAGATCTCTTCTTGCAACTTCACCTGCCCATGATATATATAATTAGTGTAGTCTCATCATTATTTTGCAATATATTTATATATATAGGTATATATTTTTGTAATGTTATTATATATATAGGTGAATTGATAGTGTTTTGCAGATCTATACAGAAAATCCATACATATATACAGAGTTAAGAAACAGTGAATTAAGTTGTTTGAATAACAACCTGAAAAGCATTTCCTCCCTCTGCTGTGAGACTACTCTGGCACTTCTCCTCCACCACCTTAGCTCGCGCTCTTTCTCGCGAAGATCTCGCTCCGCGCACTCCAATGCGGATTCGAGCTCGGCGATCCGCTCTCTCTGCCTTGTTTCTAACAGCTCGTGCAATCTCCGATCAAGTTCGCGCGCGGATACTCCACTGTGAGGAGGGCTTTGTTCTTCTGCCAACTCATTCCCTCCACCATAGTGCTTCTCCTAATTTATTTAGATGATGCCAAAGGTTCAAAGATCTTCTTCAAACATGCAATTGTGCAAGTTATATTTGATCGACCATTCGAATTAACTATCTTAGAGATTTATCTTTCTCTAGATTTGGCAAAGGACAAAGTGTCAATGGAAGTAAATCATAATCTTAAGACAGAGAAAAGTGAAAAAGACGAGATTTGAAGGTAATGAGAGGGATTTTTTTTAAATTAAACCTAATAAATTTAGAAATTTGGAAAATAACATTGTAAAAAAAATATTTGCAAGAGTAATCCTGCTTTTGCCAGCAGGGCGCACCTGAAGGCGCTGAATCATTCAGCGTCTTCACATAAACTCTGTGAAGACGCTGAATGAATCAGCGCCTTCATAGTATGTGTTGAAGGCGCTGAATCAATCAGCGCCTTCAGCACATACTATGAAGGCGCTGAGGACTTGACCAATTTTCGCGCGAAAGTTGGGTAAGTCCTCATATAACTGCTAAAGGCGCTGAACCATTCAGCGCGTTTAACATTTATATTAAAGGCGCTGAATGGTTCAGCGCCTTTGTTTCTGAACGATTCAGCGCCTTCAGCACATATAGTGAAGGCGCTGATTCATTCAGCGTCTTCACAGAGTTTTTGTGAAGACGCTGAACGATTCAGCGTCTTCAAAGCCATCCGGCCTCCGCGGCGCCCTGCTGGCAAAAGTAGGGTTAGTTTTACAAATATTTTTTTTACAACGTTATTTTTTAAATTTCTAAATTTATTAGGGTTAATTTAAAAAAAAATCCCTAATGAGAACCAAAAGTGATGTAACATAAGATTTTCTTTTCTGCGCGCAATTAAGCTTACCGCTGTTTCTTCTTGCCGAAGATTCACCGACGAATTTATCTCTTCGACGTTGAGCTGCAGGCGTTCCAGTTCGGCTTCAAGCTCTTCCTCCATCTTATTTTTACCTCCTCCAGTGTTATCTTTGACAGCATTTTCTGCACTTTCCAAAAATGTATCAGAATTGCTGATGCTGCCATCTTCATAACAATCTGAGTGAGAGATCAGCGCAGTTTTCGACTCTGCGATGCCAAATGAGACATCTTTCTTGTGATCAATCTCACTCTTAATGTCTGTCAGTAAAATCTCCATTTGTTTTCGCAACTCCACCATCTTGTTTAGTTCGACCGCGCTCTTCGCGAGAAGAACAACTAGACCTGCACCCATGCCAAGATTCAAAGGAAACCCTTCCTTGCCTTTCCCTGGAATCGCGGAAAAAGGAATTATATATCAGCAATGATAATTAAAGATTTTAACTCTTAAATTCTATTATAATCTGTTTGGATATATGAATATTTTATCCCGTGTATTCATTTAATTTAATCTACAAATTTATATATTTGATTGATAAAAAGTTTGATCCAATATTTAGAATAAAATATTATATTATAATTATAAATTATATTTTTAGAATAAAATAAATTATTGGAAATCAACCAATTTTTTTTTTTTTTTACTTACAATTACATTAAAAAGTTCTCATATGGAATAAGTTATTTATTGATGACTTTATTGTGCATGTAGATATAACAATAATAATCTTTTATACGGACAACATGAACCCATCTATTCTATAGCAATAAATCAATTAAATCCAATCTACAACTATATATATCAAATACAATCCACACATTCCATGAGCTACAAATTAAATAAGAAGAATTAAATAAGAAGACTCGCTAAAAGTTAAGTGGTCTAGAAAATATTATTTTGTAAAATAATAAAAAATTATACTATTTTTGAGATGATGTTAATTTAATGTTTAAAGTTCAACTTAATGAATTAGATGTTTAGTTGTTTAACTGTCATACTTTATATATTCATTTTGTATAAATTTGTATGGATTGGATGTTTATCTCCTGTTAGTTCGGGATAGAAGGATCTTAGCCGTCCGATATATCTGTGTGCATGTTTGAACGGACCAAGATATATCTGTGTGCATGTTTGAACGGACCAAATTGATAGTGTACAGTTAATAGTGCATAAAGAGGCATAACACTTCCGAACTCAAAAGAAGAGAAAAGAGGCCTCTCCATACCTGAAGAAGAAGAAGAAGAAGAACCATCCACCTCTCTTTCTTCTTCTTCTTCTTCTTCTTCTTCCTCCACCACCACCACCTCTTCTTCGTCCTCCTCCTCCTCATGCTCTCCATTCTTCTTCTCCATCTTCTCCTTCCTATGAGCACAATACCCGGGAAACCGCACCCGGCACCCGACGCCATCCCCGGCCCTGCTGCTCCGTCCCGGAGACTGCGGTCGGCGTGAGAGGAGGACTCGGATTCGGGAGAGCAGCGCCCGCGGAGAGTAGTAGTAGTAGTAACACTCAGAAGGAGAAGAGCAGGAGGATATAGAAATTGAAATGAGGAGTTGGAGATTGTTTAGCAAAATGGCCACTCCTCCTACTTCTCCTCTTGCTCTCCATTTCTTCTTCTTCTTCTCCTTACTCTTCTTTTTCTTCTTTGTTGCCTCCTTGATGATGGACAAGGGCAATGCTCATTTTCATACACACATGTTTATATATATATATATATAGAGAGAGAGAGAGAGAGAGAGAGAGAGAGAGAGAGAGAGTTTGGTTGCCCTGTTTATAAAAATATCAATATTTAATATTTGTAAGTATTTTATTATTAGACTTAACTTTTTAATTAATTTCATCCCATGAGTCCATTATTATTTTAATCGCATATTCTTTTATCTAAAAACTAAAAATCTATAACTACTAATAACTTATTTTTAAAAAAAGATAAAACTCAATTATTATATATATATATATATATATATATATATATATATATATATATATATATATATATATGTTTGTTGGATCTATCGTCTTTGGCGTAAATGGTAAAAGATTGAGTGGTTGATATTCGAGACCCGAGTTTAAAGTCTAGTTGTTTCATATTTCTAATTAAATTTATTTTAAAAATAAACGAAATAGATATATAACATGTTATCTTTCTCTCAAAAAAATAAATATACTTGTTGGTCCTATTTAAAAGAAAAATAAAAAGGCCATTTCCCTCCTCTTCTATTTAAACATAGCAAAACTGTTTGGAGACCACCACAACTAAATGCCATTTTGAAATAGTAAAATTATACAGAATTTTCTAAACTATAGACCATTTGAATTGATTACTTGACTTTTCAAAATTTTAATTTTAATATCTAATCTTTTGATTTACTTGATGCGAGACCGTCAACTACACTTTGATTTCAATATTTAAGTTAATTATTTATTTTAATAAATTTATAATTATAAGAATGATATGAAATATACTAACAAAAATCAAAGTGTCATTGACCATCCCAAATCAAATAAATTAAAAATTTTGATAGAAGAATAAAATTTTGATAGATTTAATAGTGGACTTAAAATAATTAATAGTTCAAATATATTTTATACGTCATTTATTTTTTGAAATAGCATCGTCTACTTTTTAGCCAGATAAATTTGAAATTCTACAATATTAGTAAATCAAATTTAAAAACTACTTTATAGTAAATAAAACTAGATTGACTAACTGCTAATAACTAATTAAACAATAGAACTTGACAAAAACTTTGACTTAATCAACTATAGAAAAATTAAAAATTTAAAAATTTAAAAATGTGTCAAAAAAAAAAAAAATTCAGTTGAGAAGGTATCCATTCATTTTATCCTTCAGGATAAATTGCATGCATGGTCCTCAAACTGCGAGGCAGGTGACATTTTATTCTCAAACTTTAATTTGTTATAATTTTTTCTTCCATCTTTCAGAATTATAACAATCAAATTTCACAATTTCATTCTAGTTGATTAAATATTGAATAATCGCTCGTGTAGAGTAATGCTATATTTTAAGTTTTAGTACATAATTAATCACAATATTACTATATTATTTTCATATTAGTTATACATCAAATATTTAGTCAGCTAAATTAAATTATAGAACTTAATTATAATAATTTTAAAAATTCAAATTAAAATAAATTAAAATTTAAGAACCCTCCTCATAATTTGAATACCAAAACCTGTAATTTATCGTATCCTTTATTATATATTAATGAATATGACCCAAATGTGGGCGAGAGTGAGAGTGAGAGAGAGAGAGAATCAAATCGTGGGAGATATGGTGGTATTAAATGGAGGGAAATGAGTGGAACCCACCGTTGAACAAGATCTGTTTGCTTCTCGGCGGGAAACTGCGTCAAAAAAGTGTCACCTCACTTTTTAAAAATTAATACATAAATATTTAAAGTGTGTCAAAGTTATTTTTACTGTGAATTAGATGTGCTTAGTAATTAATAATTATCTTAATTTTATATTTTTGAGTCACCAAAAATTTTACGGTACGACCACTACAATAAAATTAGATTATAGGGACATATATTTGTGATATTTTTTTTGCAAGTGTCCCATTTATAATCTATCTATATCCAAAATTAGATTATAGGTACATATTTTTGGGACACATTATAATAATGTGTCGCTATACACCCTAACGACGGCACATATAGCGACATTAATAATAAGTGTCGATATTTTTTCCAGCAATATTTTTTTAAATTTTTTACAATACATAAAAGTGTCGCTATAGCATAATTTTAATTTATTGTAGTGGACCAATAAATTTTTAAAAATATTTTGAGAAAGAAAAATTTAATGTTCATGGTTGAAAGTAAACGGTAAAAAAAAAACTCATTAAGAAATATTTGTTATCTTTTTTTTTGCCTTAGCGAGATCGTGTGATATATTTTAAACTATTTTGTACTTTCTTCCGTAATTTTTTTTTCTATAAAAAAATTTTTACGTAAATCTAAATTTTTTTTTTTATCGTACATTTTTTTTTTTTTTTTGTGATTATCTTTTGATATCGTTTCTATTTATGCGCTCATCATAACAATCGATAAATTACGTCAGTGCTAGCTAAAAGTTTAGCGAAATTTTATTTAAATCGTGGCACAGAACTTTAAGTAGTTTTAATAAAATAAGTAAATTTTAATTTTTTATTTCAATCAAATTATTTTTATTTAATTTTTAATAATTTTTTTAACATAACGGCAAATAGTAGCTAATTTAATTAGTGCATTATATTCTAAGGAGAACATAAGAACATAATTAATTATTACCTTTTCTAAATCATGTAACAATCAAATAACAATAGTTTTAAAATAGTTAACTTAACTATTATGTCATTTTTAGATATTAGAATTAGTGCCCATCATTACTTCATAAAAATAAAAAATAATAAAATTTAAGTTTTGTAACCAAATTGACGTAAAAATTAAAGTTTAATAACTTAATTAAATATATATATATATATATATATATATATATATATATATATATATATATATATATATATATATATATATATATATTTGTTCCTATACAATATCATTTTTATATCGAGATTTATACATTTTTACTTTGAAATATGAGATCATATATGTGTTTGAATTTTGATACCTGTGTTTATTTATGATTTGTACCATAAAATTTTATTTGGCATTCAGTATTTCATTAATAGAATAAAATTAAAATACTTAAAAACACTATCACTTTTGAAAAACAACACCAATCAATTCAAACCTATTCGGTTGAATTCAATAACCTGCTCTCAACTAAATTTTCTTTTTAAAAAAAATAATAGTAATAATATACTATCCGTATTTTTTATTTTGAAATAAATTTAGTTGAAAAATATGAAGTAATTAGAATTTAAATTTTGAATCTCGAATATCAACCATCAAATTTTTTGCCACTAGCTTGCACTAGAGACGGTTAATCACTTAACTAAATTAATTGATACAACGACTAAAATAGCACTATTAACAGATCCATTTTTACTCATTACACAAAGATTACTTGAATTTAATTCATCTATGGTAATAACACTACTCATTCTCTAATCGAAATGCTGCTGATGTTTTCATTATTTTCTAATTTTAAAGATGATTAATTTCTAATTCTGGAGGCTTTTATGTTTGAATCTCTAAAAATTTGGTACACATTTAACCCACAACAACAACTTCTTGGGGGAACAAAAGAATATTAGAGAGTGACAGAGGTGAGATCTGGGTGGGGGGCTACTGTAATCTTTTAAAGATAGAGAGATAAAAGTATGTATGTATACATTTTAAGAGCAGAACATTCACAAGCAATGTGTGAGGCAATTTATTAAGTGGAGGCAATAAAAATGTAGCAGCTTATTTGCATATGTCTTGTGCTTGTGCAATAAATTTGAGACCTCATTAATTGTTACTAATTATTGGAGCTTCCCTGGGGAAGAGGAAGGTACATAAATGATTGATATTCTTTTTGAAGAAAAATAATATAATAAAGTAATAAAATAAACAAAGAAATATTACTGGTTCAAAACAAATACTAAATATTTGTATAAATTCATTTTTAATTCCCCTTAAGTATCTATCATTAAAAAGAATAGTAAGTTAAATTTTTGCAAACTACTGTAGAGTACAATAGAGTATTTTACTCTTCTATAATTTACATTTTACTACCATAGTTCCTTACAGTAAAACAAAAATAAAAACGCACTCTTTTCCATATACTACATATATATTCGATAAACGCATGAAGATTTGAGCTCTTTTTACTTTCACAACAAATTCATAATATTTTTGAAATACTTAATTATTGTTTGTCCACACTCCAAACAGGCAACCCAAGCAAAATATTTTTATAAATAATTTTGTAAAATTTTATAATTATAAAAATAGTTTTCTGAATTTTTTTTTTACAAAAATAAACTTAAGCGGTGAATGGTTCACCGCTTTAAATGCGGTGAACCATTCACCGCATTTAAAGATTTTACAATTTGTAAAACCGCATTTAAAGTTTTTACAATTTATAAAATCATAATAAAACGGTGAACTATCCACCGCTAGCTTTTAATCACTTTACAAGCCGCCGCCCGACCCGAACCCTCCTCTTTCTTCTTCTTCTTCTTCTTCTTCTTCTTCCACAAGTAGACTTCTCTCTCTTTCTAACCCGAAGCCTCCTCTCTCTCTCTCTCTCTCACTACACACCTTCTTCGCCTCTCTCTCTCTCTCCGGCAGCACCGACTCTCTCTCCCATTCTGCATTTTGAGCTAGAGCTCAAGCCCACTCTCTCTCTACCTCCCTTACAAGCTAAGATCACACACTCTCTCTAATCCCTCAGGTACATTCTCTCCTTCACTATTATTTAGTAGTTTAATTTTATTGTGTTTAGGGTTTAAAAAATTATTTAATCTTATTATTTGAATTATTTTAAAAAATTATTATATAATAAGATGCATTATATAATATCTGAATTACTAAAAAAAAATATTTAGTAGTTTAATATTCAAAAAAAAATATATTAGTTGAATTATTATACAAGATTATTTAAATTATAAATAATCTTATATTAGGGTTTGGTATCACTTTTAGGGTTTAGGTTGTAATTTCAATGTTATGATTTAATTTTGAAAAAAAATGTAGAGTATACCGAATTCAATAAAGAAAAATGTAGAGAATGTCTAATTCCGTAAAGAATGAATTTATAAAATTAAATCGAGATCATTATCATACGATATTAACTCTCTCTTTTTTTGTGAGTATTTTTTTTAAAAAAATTAGGATGGCATATAATTATGTGGCTATTAGTGTTCACTGCATTGGACAATTTGAAGTCGTAAGAAATTAAGTGGCATCCCAATGAATATTATATTTGAAAATTTTGAGAGAAAATTGTATAAAATTACCGATATAAGAAGAGATGAGTATCGTCTAATTATTAAAGTTCAATACTCAATGGAGAAAAATCAATATGATGTGATCGAAATTACGGATGATGACTCATTGTGTGGTATGATGGCATTATTTCGGAACTGTTCATGTTTGATAATCTATATTGAGAAGCAGATGGTTGCATCTCACGGTTATTTTTCAAGAATGTTAAATAGTAAATTAGACGTAGATGTATTATCTTCTATAGCTGAAAGAGAACCATTTCGTGATGATATCGGAGGTGGAGCAAATACACATAGGTTAGTATTACAAATTGTGGCTTTATATAATTATTTAGTTATAACAAATGTTTAGATTGATTCATTATTTAATTGCAGAGAGTACGGAGTTCTGAATGTAGTTGTCGATCCTCCGCCTCTCCCACGTACTAGTGACCGTGCCACGACATCTAGATCGCACACTCCACTTGGTGAACAACAAAACGATACATACGAATATGGATTAGCATACATTATAATTATTTTCATCATATATTTTTTATAGTATTAATAATGAAAAATAAATGCAGAAATCCGACGTCTCGCAATGTGCATGACTTTGCATCCTATCTGTTGGGAGATGTATATGACTTTGGATCCTATCATGTGGAAATCGAGTTTGACGGGATACAAAAATCAGACTCAGATGGAGGTACAACAAGAAATAGTTGAAGAACAAAATAATATTGATCATGAGAATGATGATAATGTAGCAGAAGTTAACTACTATGATGTAGATTATGACGGCGGACTGGAGGTCCTTACAGATATCATATACACTGATGTCACTGATCCAACCGCCAATAATGAATATGTAGATGATCCAGATGAAGGTGTCGAGTTCATAGATCATCCAAAGTAGTTTGTAGATAATGCCAAATGGATGGACCAGTATGAAATTGATCACACTGAATTCGATTGTGCGCAAATTGAAGAGTCCCCTCCAACTGTTGATGGATCATAGGTTGGGCGTGTGTTACATGATAAATCAAGTTTATTGCATACTCTTGAGGAATGACATATTTCTCACAACATGCAAATGAAAGTGTTAAAATTGACTGCAAAAGCTTATACAGTGAGATGCATAGTCGACTCGTGTCCTTGGAGATTACATGCTTCGATACCAAAGGATGCGAATTATTTTGGAGGCAAAACATATGCCGGGCAACATACTTGTTTACTTCCTGTGCTTAACACTACCCATCGAAACTGTACTTCATCTCTTATATGTACACACATTCTTCCATCATTGAGAGTCAAACTTTCTTTGACGCCGGCGGAAATACAAGAAAATGTGTGTACTGAATTACACGTGGACATACCATATTCGAAGGCGTGGCAGACCAGAAATAAAGCATTGCAGATCATTTACGGTGGTTGGGAGGAATCGTACACCGATATTGGTCGCTTTTTAGCCGTGCTGCAGCGTGCGTACCCGGGGACTAAATGGCGTCTCGATACCAGGACCCTGCCAGATAGAGTTAGGTAGTTTGGACGCTTTGGGCATTTGGGCAGTCAATTAACGGGTTCTCTTCTTGCTTACCATTGTTGAGCATTGTTGGAACTCATATGTATGGAAAGTATCAGGGGCATGCATTGATTGCAACGAGTGTAGATGCAAATAATGGATTGTACCCGTTGGCTTTTGCTATATGTGAGGGAGAGAATGAGCTAGTTGTCGCTGGTTTTTACGTTATTTAAAGTTCTTTATGACATGTGATAGATCTATTTGTCTGATTTCAGACCGCTTTCCAAGGTTAAAAGAGATTGTTTCTGAGGAGTTACCGAGAATCGACGGTCATACTCACCGTTGGTGCCTCCACCATTTGAAAGCTAATATGAAAAAAGCGAGGTTTACAAATGAAAATTTGCTCAATAAAATTTATACAAGCATAGGATGTGCTGCAACCGCAAGAGAATATTATGAGCAAAATGATCAATTGAAAGAGCTGAATCTGGAAGCTTGGCAGTAGGTACACGAGCTTCAAGGAGATGGGAATATTGGGCGATGGCATTCGATGGAGGTCGGCATTTTGGGGTAATGACTACAAATCGGTCAAAGAGTTTAAATGGAGTGCTTAAAGGTGTACGTAGTTTGCCTATTACGGTATTTTGTGGCAGCTAGATTTTATAAGGTGAATAGTTATTTTCTAAAGCGTCATGAAAAGGGTGAGACATACTCTACAATATTGGCACAAAAACAAGAATCCCTAATTCGACAATATATGATAATCGCTAGAGAACATATTGTACATCGATACGGCCAAAAGGAATTTCAAGTTAATACCGGAGATGAAATGTATGAGGTGCTTCTTGATGGGAGAAGCTCAACATATCCGTGCCAACAATTTGAATTAACTAGATTGCCATACTCACATCTTTTAGCCGTATACGGTAATGGTCATATGAACATTGACTACTATAGTTTATGTTCTAAATGGTATACATGTGACTATTATCGTAATGCTTATGCCCCACAATTCCATCATGTTTCTGACAAAAGGAGTTGGCCACGACCTCAAGGACCACCGTTGGCGCCCCCACCTGTAAGAAAGAAGAAAGGCCGTCCCAAATCCACACGTATTCGAAATGCCATGGACGAGACAGAAGGGATACGAAGGACTACATGCTCTTTTTGTAAACAATAAGGATATTATAGGAGTACATATTCCAATAATCAAGATAGAAGAACTGAAAGCCGTAGACGTAGAGTATTAGGTTGTTTATTTATATTTGTCTACTTATAGTTTTAAAATTCTCCGAGTTATATTACAACATTCAAATCAATGGCTAATAGTTTGTACACTTTATTTGCATATGGACCATCGCGAGGAGGTCGGGCCAGTTGATCCTTCTGTTCTATCAGACCAGGCGAATCACCGTTCGAGCTATGTACGAACTGAGGTAATTTCAATTATACATGCACACTATATTCATAAATTACATACTATATTTTTTATAAAATTTAAATCTAATATGTTTACTATATAGGGGTACGCACCAGTTCAGTTTACAGAACATGGCCGTAAACTGAACTCATGGACTGTGGAGCATCCGGGGGTAGTGGACCTCCTACGACAGGCTGGTTTTTTCTATGTCTCTCGCCTCAAATGAGTTCAGCTCGATCAGGCTCTGTTAGGGGCGTTGACGGAGCGATGGAGACGCGAGACGGAGTCATTCCATTTACGCCATGGCGAGATGACAGTGACGCTGCGTGGCATCGCCATTATAGCTGGATTTCGAGTATCTAGCGAGCCTGTGATAGGACGAGCATCTGGCGACTGCTATATATGTCACGCCCCGGGGTCGAAACTGCGACCCGGGCTCGCCAACAGATCCGCCACCTATGCCAAAGTCGCATAGGCGAAGCGTCCTACCTGCAAGAAAAGTACTACAGCTAACAGATATCAGAGCTAAAAATAAAAACCTGCTATATAACTAAAATCAATCATGTACAACTGGAGAATAATACAACACTGTCCGTCCCGCAAAAATAATATATAATGATACAATGTCCTCAAATACAAGCTCTGAACCCAACCGGGAGATATCTCCAATTAATACATCAGTGTACAGTCTCTCAATACAAAAAATAAAATACAACTCTATACCTCACAACAAAGGTCTCTCAACAGAGGGAAAAGAAGTAAACTAATCTACTGAAGCTCTCCTCTGAAGGGGTATCGCTACCTCCAACGACGGGTAGGGAACTAGCTCGCGACTCCCTCGCCTCGGTCAGAAAGATCACAACTGGAGCACAGGAACAGGAGAGAAGTCCCTGGGAAAAGGACACCACGACGGGTGTGAGAACTACTTCCCACAGTAGTTCTCAGTGGGTGCCGCCAACAAGCCCGACGGTCTGCCCCACTAAGTCTACTAGAGGCAAAAAGTAACAAATGCAGTGCTGAAGGAAAAGCAGGTAAAGTAAACTCTACAGCTACTATGCCTCTATCTAGATGCTCAAAAGTGGAACAGAAAGAACATGATGCTACATCTAGCCCTCGACTCAAATCACCCAATCTAAACTGACTGCCTCAACGGGTCCAGTCAAACCTGCGCCTACCTATGCCGTTACATCCCGGAGGACCGGACTTACGTAGGGCGTCCGTGACTGCCACTAACTGGCCCAGCCAGAGGGACTGCGTCCGTAACTGCCACTAACTGGCCCAGTCAGAGGACGGCGTCGACAAGTCGCGATACAAAAGTACAAATCCACCCCGGCGTGGCTCTCGAGGGGAGCGACCCCGTCGAGGAAGAAGGTATCCGCGCACTCTGTCGAGCTCAAAGTGGCACTGCAGGCTATAGTCAAATCCACGCTCACGCACTGAACGGAAAGGCTCAATCCTCAAACAACTCGCACAACAGTCGGAGCAGTCTCGACGACTCAGCTGATCAGCACTCACTCGAAACTCAAGACTCTGGCAACACCACCAACTCGTAGCACAAAATACACTGGCTGGAGATACTCCACAGCCAGGAACAACCCACAACTCAGGGCCAACAACACTGGTCGGACAACACTCAACGACCTGGGACCACCGTCAACCCCACGGTTCCCACCCACACTAGCACAAACACACTCATCTACCAGACTACACTCTGCCCCCAGGCACGAGTGCAACAAAGTCCCACAGAAACCTGACCCTCGGCCCACTACCCGGGCGAGGCAACACTATGTCCAGGAAAGATGCAAAGTGTGGGAAAATCTAAAGCATAAAAGAACCTAGCCCAAGTGAAGGTTCTCTACTGGTCTGGTTAAACATGCAACATATGACGGGGTGCTAGGTCAAGTTACAATAATAGCATTAAATAACTAAAACAGAGCAAGTATCATTAAGGATAAAAACACCAATAGTAACCATAAAGGAAAATCTCATCTCTCATAAGCATGCTTCTATCTCCTGCAGCATAAGATGTACATATAAATCCTGCATGCTATCTCTCAGGGTAGTGCACTCAAGTCATACATGCTCACAAGCATAAACGATAAAAATTAGACAAGCATCGATCATATTCTCCAACAAAAAGGGAACACCAACATCTAGCATGCTCTCAATCTCGTAGATGAACACTACCACTATGTACGCTTCCAAAGACAACATGAATATCATAACATGAAATCCTCAATAATTACTAATTAACATCATGCTTACAACTCAATCATTATCATGAATATACTAGCATGCATGAAATCTATCAAACATAGATTTAGAGAACCGTCCACCGGTTCTGGAGACGAAACACCCACCTGTAGCTTGACGCTCCGCTGCCCGCTGTAGCTGAAATTTGGCGTGAGTAATCCTTATCCTCCCAGGAGTCCGATGCCGCGAAAATCATCCAAATCCGCCTCACGGATTGGGCGCAAACACAGAAACAATGCACGCGGCGCCATTAAATTCCAGAATTTCAGCAATTGACACTAAGTTAAAGAAGATGTAAGTGCAGCCCCAAATACCTCAAGTTGAAGTTCCTAGCAGTAAAACAAAGATATCCTCTATCATACAAACATCTTCATGTCCTCAAAAATCCACCATTAATTCCCCTTAACATTCAAATGAAGCAAAAATCACAATGCTGTCCAAAACTGTTAACATAAACTTGCTAGCATTTCCAAGCTTAATTAGGGGCTTTTCCAAAGGGATTTATCCACAGATCATAAAAGAGAATTTGCTCACCTAGAAGTTAAGAAGAAGTACCAACTTGAATTTCAGAAAAAGACCTTATATCCACAAAGTTATCTGCATTCCAAGGTGCATTGCTCAAATCAAGACTAAAACAGGGACTGCAGTAATCCATATAATAGCACTTAGAAAGATCATTAAAGTTACCTAACAAAAGTGCTCCAAAATCCTGCAAGAGAGGTACCATTGGATTCCTTGTCGAGAGTAGATACAATTTGAGCCAAAGAACTCCAATTTTCATGCTCGGATGAAGGAGAAAACCCATAAACACTTTAACAATCCACCAAGTTCCATCTGTACACGAATGCAGCGAGGTGCTCCAAAGATCATGGATAAACCCTAATAAAAACTCAGATCTGGGAAGATGATACATACCAATATTTTAGATCTTCGAGTCCTGGAAATTCTCCCACAAAAATCATCCAAAAATTCCACTCCTACACTTCAGAAAAGCCAAAACACCAAAGATTGCTCAAAATCCCAGACTGAAACAAAGGGTTCCAAAGATAGCCTTAAAACTCTGTCAAAACATGAGATCTGGGGGAAGAGTTGAATACAAAGATTGTAGCCTTACCTCTTGTGAAACCGTACAATCAAAAATGAGCTCAAAACTCCAAGAAATGAGTCCTGGGGAATTTTTGCACTGAAACGCGACGGTGGAGCTCCGAAAATCCAGCAATGGTGCTTGTGCTCCAACATGGAGAAGAAGATGACCAAGCTAGCTCCAATTAGCTCCCCTCTTCAATACAAAAGTTGAAGGTCTTGAAGTTGTGAAGAGAATCCCGCAAAAATCGTCCCAGAATTCCACTTCTACAATTTTGGAGGTCTCCCGGAAGAAAATGCGACGAAGTGGTCAACTCCAATAGTGAACTTCAAGTTCCAATCGTGGAGTTCTTGGGTGAAGAAGATGATGGAAAACCCCCCTCCAGCTACAAGCAGCAAGCAAAGTACCCACAAGATCCAATGAGAAACGGCTAAACATAATACGAAGAAGAAACAACAAAAGCCCCAAGCCCAAAAACTGTACACACCTGAGAAAAACAACGCGCGCGCCGCGCTCACCGCTCGGCCCCTCGAGGCTCCAAGTAGTTGGTCCACACCACCTCCACCATCTCATCCCTATTTCCACCATTATTTTCCTCTTCTTCTACTTCTTCTCTCTCTTTCTCCCTTGCTTTCTTTCCTCTGTTGCAGGTTGGAGGAGAAGAGGTGGCGTGGCCACCACTTAATTAGTGGTGGCTACTAATTAAGGGTGGAGGGGAATATAATTAAATATTCCCCCACAACAAAAATATCTACACCCTTAATAGAAAATCCATTAAATCCATTCCCCCTTTCAATTAATTCATTTTCTTTCTTTAATCCAATGCAGGCAAGAAACATGCAACAACATTAAATTAATTAAATAATTAATTAATTCCCTTTTTAGCCAATTTCAAGTCACTTTTTGCCTTCGGAGTCTCCGCACCGGCCCGAAACCTCCCGAACTCCGCTGTAATCTGAAAATACATATGTCCACAGCTTTTTCTCCTCAAAAGGCTCAACCGTTGAGTCGGTGTGCTCAATCCAAAAACCGGCTCCAAACTTGCCGACCCCAACTCACTTTTTGCCTTCGGGTTCTCCGCGCCAGTCCGGAACCTCCCGAACTCCGCTGTAATCATAAAGTACACCTGATCCAAGTGTTCCCAATATTTCTGCACTCCACTGTGAAGTCGAGGCTTTCCCCGAAACCAGTCCTCTAACGGCGGACAATGCCCGGAAAACCCCGAATCGACCTGGGGCTTCCGCGTAGATCCGAGTCGACCCGAACTCATCTGTAATCCAATATGAAACACGCTCGAAGCGATTTCTCTGCACCACGCCATCTTGCGAGGTCGATGCGCCATCCGAAATCCCGGTATTCTACACTCTCCCCTCCTTAAAAGGGTTTCGTCCCCGAAACCTGAATAAATCCATACACAGGAGGGTAACTCAAACAAATGGGGATAGGAGATTCCCAACTCATCCTCAGGCTCTTAGGTGGTCGTCTTAACTCAATATACTGGCACCACTGAACCTTCACCGGGTATAATCCAATTGCAAAATTCCTCAGTTCCACGAGCAAGAATTGCACCGGTTGCTTCCGACAGCTCAATTCCTTGTCCAACTCCAAAGAAGCAAAACCCAAAACATGCGGTGATCAAATAAACTTCTTCCGGCCAGATAAAAGCTCGCGGACCAAGTTCCCCACGTACACTCAAATCTACAAATCCCAGCGGATTGTGGCTTCCACAAATCAAAATCTCCAAAACCAAAGTCCAAGCCTCCAATTGGCATAACCCCTTCGTTGCTCCTTAGCAACTAAAAACTCAAGTTCCACCATACATCTCTCACATCCCTTGACAGGGGAAGACTTTCAACCTCGGGAACATTTCCCCAATTTCTGACTCTCAAATTCCAAGTTCCAAAAGTGGCAACCACGGATCGAAGACCTCATTCCAAGGTTGCATGCTCGCCTAACCAAGGCGTAACTAACCATAATGTCCTCACCGGGATAAAGATATACTAAACCAATCATACATCATTGAAAACTCTATCTGCTGGCGTTACCTCAAACCAAATCCTCCTAAGTAACCAAGCACTTCAGGTTCAAGGGTCTAGGGATAACTCCATCCCCTCTCTAACGCTAGCAACATACACAACAAAGCCGGTATCCTCCTCAGCTTAACTCCTCATAGCTACACTGGCCCTGCTTAGTCCAAAAACTTCTGACCTCAATCACTATCATAGGTTTAGGCCAAACCCAACAGCATCACTCTTCGTTGGGTCCACAGTCACTCTTGTAGCTGAAATCATAGTCCTAACAACACAACCTTCCGAAGTCGACATGCATACTCTAATAACTTGGCCTATGACTTCTTTTCTCAGAAGTTGCAGCACTACTCTCAAGTGCTCCTCATGCTCTATGTCACTTCGAAAACGAATCCAAATAACCACGACGGGTACTACCACAAATCCGTCCAAACACAGCTGGAAAAGCACAATTCCTAAAGTCGGTAGGGCATTAGTCAATCCACTTGACCCCGCAAAAACTCATAATGCCCCCACTGGTTCCTGATCACTATCAGGGCACAGCCCTCGGCTATATGATTCCATAATGCTATCGACCTCTCGAAGGCATCTGCCAAGCACAAACCAAATCTGCCCGTATTTGAACCATCCAAGAAATCTCACCATTGTGTACTCACAACGTGGCATCACTGCCGTGTACCAACGGCGTGGCATCACCACCGTATATCAACGGCGTGGCACTAGGTCAAACAGACCCCTCGATCCATCAGATCCTGCAACGGCGCCATCAGCTCTCTCAGCTCTACAGGCGATATCCAATGAGGTGCTGTCGAGGGTGACGCGGTTCCCCGAACCACGTCCAACGCAATCTCTATCTCCCTAACCGGCGGCATTATCAACAGCTCAGGTGAAATCACACCCGGGATCTCATGAGCAACAAGGATATCCCTGAGTCCCCGTGCCGCCGTAAGCACCTCTCACACTGTCGCTAAAACCTGTGTGCTCTAACAATCTCAACAAGCAAGCCTCCTCTTGTCCGCCTTGCCGAAGATCAAAGTCCTCTCTCGCCGCAGTCAAACATTCCGTGGCATTGTGCCAATCAATCTCAAGCACAGGGTCGAAACACCGAATTGCTACAATTTCTAATAATTCTGCCGGTAACTCGCGGTCTCGGCCGCACTGGACATGATCCAAAAGTCTCCTCCACATGCACAACAACAACAGGAACCTGTACCTCTAGTGCACGTGGTAACAAATCTGCCTCTAGTCCATGCAGGAATGCAACATGCTCTAACTCCGACTGCTGTGGTGAAATCCCACCTACGACACTCGATCCACTACCGTGGCGCCCTCCAACCGGGCGGCACAGATTCATCCCCTCGATGCAAGTGGTTGTCGCTCAATCTGCCTGAAAATCGGGACTATCCACAAGGGAGTACGACATCTGTCTCTGCTCACATTGAGGCGACGAATAGGGTCCTCCGCAGATAACAAATCCACGCTACCGCTGCGCTACTCTGATACAGACGCTGATACTGCCATCAGGGTCCACCCGATATCTGATATCTTCGAAATCCAATACCTTGGAAAAAGGGATCAGAAATGCCTCTGCCGGCCGATCTGTCCTCCAACACCCGGCGCCAAGCGCCAATATCCAGAACTCGCCTCTTGGCGGCAAATCCTTATCCAAAGGAACTGCAACGCCGCGCTCCATACACAATGCCTACTCCAACGAGGCGTCAATACCTATAACGGAGGGACTGAATGAACTGAAAGGTATCCTGGCGCAATCCACTCCCAGCCACATATCCTATGCACCTCGTCCCTCGAACCTGGAGCGCGCAGTTAAGCAACTGCGTAAACCCTCGACGCAACGAGGCTCTCAAATAGTCTATCCAATACCTCCAACCACGACTCTGCCTCCAGAGTCTCCCACTCAATCTTACGAGTCGGGGTGGTTCATCTGCCAAATCTGGCTCAATAGATCATCGCGTCCCCTCAGCTCACCAGCTGTCAACTATCCACCCTACCTCGGTGCCTCGGCACTAAACATTGGCACAGAGGGGGCTACTCACTCCATCGGTGCCACAGAAATCCCCGCCCATGAGGATACTGCAACCGGGTGGTCTCAGAAGGAAGCACTGTCGAGCTGCCCGCTGCTCCGACAACTATGTCACTAAAACCAGCTGATCGCTCACTCTGCCGCTGATAGGCCTCAGACGATCCTGTCATCTGGGTCCGAAACTCTCTGACCTCAATCCGGGTATCCGGCCCAGAACCAACCGCTCAAGCTCAACTGCCATGACAGGATGCACACGGGTCAAAACCCAGCGTCGGGGAGACACCGCTCACCACGACGAAACCACAAAACAGCACACAACAACGCTCGACCCAATCCAGCGAAAGTCTAGAGCATGTCACCCGTTCCACAGCATTATGTTGTCTGCAGCCAACATAATCACTTAGGAGAATAAACATGCCAGTCACTCCTCCCGTCCCTTGGGAGAGGTATAAAACTCAATCAAGACTCTCGCTAAAAGTCACGACTCTCACGAAGTCAACCAAGGGTCAAACCATAAGCCTAGGGTTTCTAAGTCCACCATGACCTACAACCTAGGCTCTGATACCAACCTAATCTGTCACGCCCCGGGGTCGAAACTGCGACCCGGGCTCGCCAACAGATCCGCCACCTATGCCAAAGTCGCATAGGCGAAGCGTCCTACCTGCAAGAAAAGTACTACAGCTAACAGATATCAGAGCTAAAAATAAAAACCTGCTATATAACTAAAATCAATCACTGTACAACTGGAAATAATACAACACTGTCCGTCTCCCAAAAATAATAATAATGATACAATGTCCTCAAATACAAGCTCTGAACCCAACCGGGAGATATCTCCAATTAATACATCAGTGTACAGTCTCTCAATACAAAAATATCCTCACTACATCAGTCTCTCAAACTCTCTATACCTCACAACAAAGGTCTCTCAACAGAGGGAAAAGAAGTAAACTAATCTACTGAAGCTCTCCTCTGAAGGGGTATCGCTACCCTCCAACGACGGGTAGGGAACTAGCTCGCGACTCCCTCGCCTCGGTCAGAAAGATCAACAACTGGAGCAACAGGAACAGGAGAAGAAGTCCCTGGGGAAAAGACACCACGACGGGTGTGAGAACTACTTCCCACAGTAGTTCTCAGTGGGTGCCGCCAACAAGCCCGACGGTCTGCCCACTAAGTCTACTAGAGGCAAAAGTAACAAATGCAGTGCTGAAGGAAAAGCAGGTAAAGTAAACTCTACAGCTACTATGCCTCTATCTAGATGCTCAAAAGTGGAACAGAAAGAACATGATGCTACATCTAGCCCTCGACTCAAATCACCCAATCTAAACTGACTGCCTCAACGGGTCCAGTCAAACCTGCGCCTACCTACTGCCGTTACATCCCGGAGGACCGGACTTACATAGGGCGTCCGTGACTGCCACTAACTGGCCCAGCCAGAGGGACTGCGTCCGTAACTGCCACTAACTGGCCCAGTCAGAGGGACGGCGTCGACAAGTCGCGATACAAAAGTAACAAATCCACCCCGGGCGTGGCTCTCGAGGGGAGCGACCCCATCGAGGAAGAAGGTATCCGCGCACTCTGTCGAGCTCAAAGTGGCACTGCAGGCTATAGTCAAAATCCACGCTCACGCACTGAACGGAAAGGCTCAATCCTCAAACAACTCGCACAACAGTCGGAGCACTCTCGACGACTCAGCTGATCAGCACTCACTCGAAACTCAAGACTCTAGCAACACCACCAACTCGTAGCACAAAACACACTGGCTGGAGATACTCCACAGCCAGGAACAACCCACAACTCAGGGCCAACAACACTGGTCGGACAACACTCAACGACCTGGGACCACCGTCAACCCCACGGTTCCCAACAACACTAGCACAAACACACTCATCTACCAGACTACACTCTGCCCCCAGGCACGAGTGCAACAAAGTCCCACAGAAACCTGACCCTCGGCCCACTACCCGGGCGAGGCAACACTATGTCCAGGAAAGATGCAAAGTGTGGGAAAATCTAAAGCATAAAAGAAGCTAGCCCAAGTGAAGGTTCTCTACTGGTCTGGTTAAACATGCAGCATATGACGGGGTGCTAGGTCAAGTTCCAATAATAGCATTAAATAAACTAAAACAGGAGCAAGTATCATTAAGGGATAAAAACACCAATAGTAACCATAAAGGAAAATCTCATCTCTCATAAGCATGCTTCTATCTCCTCAAGCATAAGATGTACATATAAATCCTGCATGCTATCTCTCAGAGGTAGTGCACTCAAGTCATACATGCTCACAAGCATAAACGATAAAAATTAGACAAGCATCGATCATATTCTCCAACAAATAAGGGAACACCAACATCTAGCATGCTCTAAATCTCGTAGATGAACACTACCACTATGTACGCTTCCAAAGACAACATGAATATCATAACATGAAATCCTCAATAATTACTAACATCATGCTTACATCTCAATCATTATCATGAATATACTAGCATGCATGCAATCTATCAAACATAGATTTAGAGAACCGTCCACCGGTTCTGGAGACGAAACACCCACCTGTAGCTTGACGCTCCGCTGCCCGCTGTAGCTGAAATTTGGCGTGAGTAATCCTTATCCTCCCAGGAGTCCGATGCCGCGAAAATCATCCAAATCCGCCTCACGGATTGGGCGCAAACACAGAAACAATGCACGCGGCGCCATTAAATTCCAGAATTTCAGCAATTGACACTAAGTTAAAGAAGATGTAAGTGCAGCCCCAAATACCTCAAGTTGAAGTTCCTAGCAGTAAAACAAAGATATCCTCTATCATACAAACATCTTCATGTCCTCAAAAATCCACCATTAATTCCCCTTAACATTCAAATGAAGCAAAAATCACAATGCTGTCCAAAACTGTTAACATAAACTTGCTAGCATTTCCAAGCTTAATTAGGGGCTTTTCCAAAGGGATTTATCCACAGATCATAAAAGAGAATTGCTCACCTAGAAGTTAAGAAGAAGTACCAACTTGAATTTCAGAAAAAGACCTTATATCCACAAAGTTATCTGCATTCCAAGGTGCATTGCTCAAATCAAGACTAAAACAGGGACTGCAGTAATCCATATAATAGCACTTAGAAAGATCATTAAAGTTACCTAACCAAAAGTGCTCCAAATCCTGCAAGAGAGGTACCATTGGATTCCTTGTCGAGAGTAGATACAATTTGAGCCAAAGAACTCCAATTTTCATGCTCGGATGAAGGAGAAAACCCATAAACACTTTAACAATCCACCAAGTTCCATCTGTACACGAATGCAGCGAGGTGCTCCAAAGATCATGGATAAACCCTAATAAAAACTCAGATCTGGGAAGAATGATACATACCAATATTTTAGATCTTCGAGTCCTGGAAATTCTCCCACAAAAATCATCCAAAAATTCCACTCCTACACTTCAGAAAAGCCAAAACACCAAAGATTGCTCAAAATCCCAGACTGAAACAAAGGGTTCCAAAGATAGCCTTAAAACTCTGTCAAAACATGAGATCTGGGGGAAGAGTTGAATACAAAGATTGTAGCCTTACCTCTTGTGAAACCGTACAATCAAAAATGAGCTCAAAACTCCAAGAAATGAGTCCTGGGAATTTTTGCACTGAAACGCGACGGTGGAGCTCCGAAAATCCAGCAATGGTGCTTGTGCTCCAACATGGAGAAGAAGATGACCAAGCTAGCTCCAATTAGCTCCCCTCTTCAATACAAAAGTTGAAGGTCTTGAAGTTGTGAAGAGAATCCCGCAAAAATCGTCCCAGAATTCCACTTCTACAATTTTGGAAGTCTCCCGGAAGAAAATGCGACGAAGTGGTCAACTCCAATAGTGAACTTCAAGTTCCAATCGTGGAGTTCTTGGGTGAAGAAGATGATGGAAAACCCCCCTCCAGCTACAAGCAGCAAGCAAAGTACCCACAAGATCCAATGAGAAACGGCTAAACATAATACGAAGAAGAAACAACAAAAGCCCCAAGCCCAAAAACTGTACACACCTGAGAAAAACAACGCGCGCGCCGCGCTCACCGCTCGGCCCCTCGAGGCTCCAAGTAGTTGGTCCACACCACCTCCACCATCTCATCCCTATTTCCACCATTATTTTCCTCTTCTTCTACTTCTTCTCTCTCTTTCTCCCTTGCTTTCTTTCCTCTGTTGCAGGTTGGAGGAGAAGAGGTGGCGTGGCCACCACTTAATTAGTGGTGGCTACTAATTAAGGGTGGAGGGGAATATAATTAAATATTCCCCCACAACAAAAATATCTACACCCTTAATAGAAAATCCATTAAATCCATTCCCCCTTTCAATTAATTCATTTTCTTTCTTTCTTTAATCCAATGCAGGCAAGAAACATGCAACAACATTAAATTAATTAAATAATTAATTAATTCCCTTTTTAGCCAATTTCAAGTCACTTTTTGCCTTCGGAGTCTCCGCACCGGCCCGAAACCTCCCGAACTCCGCTGTAATCTGAAAATACATATGTCCACAGCTTTTTCTCCACAAAAGGCTCAACCGTTGAGTCGGTGTGCTCAATCCAAAAACCGGCTCCAAACTTGCCGACCCCAACTCACTTTTTGCCTTCGGGTTCTCCGCGCCAGTCCGGAACCTCCCGAACTCCGCTGTAATCATAAAGTACACCTGATCCAAGTGTTCCCAATATTTCTGCACTCCACTGTGAAGTCGAGGCTTTCCCCGAAACCAGTCCTCTAACGGCGGACAATGCCCGGAAAACCCCGAATCGACCTGGGGCTTCCGCGTAGATCCGAGTCGACCCGAACTCATCTGTAATCCAATATGAAACACGCTCGAAGCGATTTCTCTGCACCACGCCATCTTGCGAGGTCGATGCGCCATCCGAAATCCCGGTATTCTACAATATATATGTCATATACCTCTAGGGATACAGCTAGATGATGTCGTCGCATGTCAGATACACCTAGATTGGTTATTCCAGCAGTTTCATCATGTCGCATTAGATGCTCCGCCAGCCGTGGTTGCAGCTGCTGCACGTGCTTATATATTATTTCAGATTGGATGCAGCTTGTTCCCAAACCCCACTGGATATCGAGTTCATCTCAAGTGGCTACCGTTACTTAAGGATTTTAATCTATGTGGCGTGCTCGCTTGGGGCGCAGCTACTTTGGCGTGGCTATATCGCCCATTAAGTAATGCCTCGATGAGAGGGAGGGCCGAGTGTTGTGTGTTCGATATATTATTATAGGTAAAATCACTAATTTTCGCATTAGAAATATAATAATCTAAATATTTTTACCAATATTTTAATCATCTATTTTTTGTGTATAGATTTGGGCGTAGGACTATATACATATCGGTCGTCCCGACAGAGTTGGAGCTCCGCCAGATTTTCATGATTGTCCACTCAGTTCTCGATATGTTAAATGTTTAAATACGCTTTAATGATTTTTACAATAATTTGCATTATTGATTTTAGGTAATGTGATATAATATCTTATCGATCATTTTTTGCAGATGGAATATAAGATTATGTTTTCGTGAAAATGTCAGAGCAACTGATATTGAGTTTTATCGGAACGAGCTTGATCAGCAACGGGAGTCTCAAGTACGTAAAAGTTTCTTAAATTACATACATATAAATTAATTTTAAAATTTATATTAATTGAATTTTATTAATCTTTGTGGATTACTTGGATCTTATAGTGAGGAGATTTTGCATGGTCTTTCACCTTTTTTGTCTCGAGGGCTAAGCAGTATGGTGTGCCAGAACTTGCTTGATATGCTTCCATATAGTAGAGTTATGTCTACCTAATCGAGTTTTCTGCCAGTTTGGATTATCCCAGCATATACCAGAGCCTGTGAAGGCTATACGGCGGATTACATCGCATGGTAGATCGGGAGAGGACTGGGCAGCTTTTCATGTTTCTTATATTCTACGATGGGCTAATCGTCTAGATCATATTGCGGAGCAGAGTCCTTTCGTCGACCCAGATCCAGCACGAGCCACCTCCTTGTACATGCAGTGGTACTAGGATATCACAAGGAGGTGGATTTCTCGTCCCATACAGCGACCTCCACTCACTTTTTTACCGCAGAAGCATATCAAGCGAACTTTGGTAAAATCATTTAATATATATATATATATATATATATATATATATATATATATATATATATATATATATGTGGTGTGTGTGTGTGTGTGTGTGTGTGTGTGTGGTGTGTGTGTGTGTGTGTGTGTGTGTGTGTGTGTGTGTTTTATAGGTGGATACTTTGCGTCATACTGTCTGGAGTTTTGGATATTTGATGGATGATCCTCTACAACCGTCTGGATTGATGGACGCTCTATGACATATAAGGTGGGACATCGATAATGTCTTAGAGAGACTCCCATATTAGCAGCTTCAGAATATTCAGAGCATCCAGAGCCCACCTTCATATTTTTATCATCCGAATGATATTCCCTCCACCTCCACGCTTGCATACGATTTTCCATCCGCATCAGTTCCGATTCATCCTTCTGATGTTCCCCCGACATCAGACGTCCTTCATTTCGATTTCCAGTCAGCATTATTTTCTTTCCAGTCGGCATCGATACCTTCATATGATGTCCCATCTACATCCGAGATACATCAGTTTGATATTTCATTTGCACCGATCCCTCCATCGGACGTTCCATCCATATTAGAGGTTCGTCCAGTACATATTACATATTGACGGAGGCGACGGCGCCACGATCCACGATTATATTTCTACTAAGCTTGTACCTGAGACGCAAGAGAGGATGCGGTCATCAGTACTTGATACGCAGAGAACGGATGTAGTTGTCGAGGGCATCTCCATCGAGCATATTGATCAGATACATGGCATTGAGCCTGTACAGCTTGAGATAGAGAATGATGTGCCTATTCGAGTACTGAGTTGGCGGCGCGAACGCGGACGCGGAGGTAAAGGCGGAGAAAAACGTGGACAGTGGCAAGGGCGTGGAGAGTAGTTTATTTTGTTAGAATATTTTGGTATTTTGATATTTTTTTTGTTATTATTATATTTATTCTTTTATAATTCGGATATTTTTTGATATTTTGATTGATATATTTCTTGTCGTGAATTTTGTGAATCCTATATTTGTTGATATTTATTATTATAATCGATATATTTTTGTTGTGATGTAATTGATATATTTATTGTCAAATATTATAATTAAAATGTATGAAAAATTTACAATGTGTTGATAAATTGTTTTCAAAAATTATTAATTTTCACCGCTTTTATATGACAACCGTAAATTCTCTGAAAGCGGTAAATCATTCACCACTTTTCAAAAAAACGGTGAATACTTCACCGCATTTAGGTCCCACTATTCTGCAAGCCTATTTTTATAAATAATTTTTTGAAAAATCTATTTTTATAAAAAAATTTGTTAGAAGTGTTAGATTTGTGAATAACCCAAACCAAACTCTTTACAAATATATACACTGTCCATTAATACAACAAAAATATGCTCAAATACTTTAAAATTACACAGTATATCTCCAGACAGGCACACAATATTTTACATTCGAGATGCAAGACGCCGACTGCGAAGCACGGAGAAGTGCGCAAGGCGCCCGCAGCAAAGTAGAACATATCGCAGGCATAAGAAATCAAAAATATGGAACAGAACGATAAAAACACATCATACAAAGAGTTTGAAAACACACAGCCAGCCTTTCGACAACTACACACAGGCAACTAATCGATACTACTCTTGTATTTGATTAACAATAAACGAGATGAAGATAAAAATTGAAAATCTCTTTTGAAAATCTCTTTTGCTTCATCAGATGGGTTCAAAAATAAGCGGAGCGCCACATACAACAAAATGGGAAGAAAAGTTAGATCTCGCCGAATATGTCCGTCTTAAGTAACGCTGTCAAATGGGTGCAACGAATAAACAGGTCATACAATAAGGCTCTCCGACTAGACGAAACGGAAAACTTAGAACTACAACAAAAACTGATTATTGTGCCAAAAACAAATGATACAACAAATAACAGTTGGCCATCTTTCACCATCATTATCATCATATCCGCAGCGGTTGGTTCCCCACTCTGGTTTGGTCCACCTTCAACTTCATCTTCTTTCGCGCCTTCAGGATAGCGATATCCTGGAAAGGATTCGGCCCATCGAATGATTCCTTACCTCTCTTCACCTTTTTCCTCTTACCGCGATCGTATTCCTCGTCCCTGAGATATAAGAAACTAAATTTACAACCCTTTCGACAAGAATAAGCTGAGAAACACAAAAAATAACTGCAACCACTGTAAAACAGATAAATTAAACTTGAGCATGATTTTCATGTTCTAAATAAAATCTACAGTAGCATATGGTTCTGAGGCAATGATAAAGGGGTGCTATCAGGTCCTAGTTATCGTGGGTTTGAATCACAGAAGAGCACCTCCTTGGATTCTAGGGCAAGTTATCCCATTAGACTCCTCACTAGTCACCCCAAAATTGTGGTCTCTCATATGCTGGACTGCCCTTCAAAAATATTTTTACAAGAATAGTATCGGAAAATTATGCACACCACGAGCTTCTAATTCTTGAATGGAAAGTGGAGATAAACTCATCATAGTGATGCTCCAAATTGATTCTCACGACAAAGAGATTTTCAAATTAGATCTGCTTCATTTATTTTCTTCTGTTGTAGGCTCGGTACAGATTACTGGTTTTACTCTTGCAACTTTTGAAAAATGTTCTAGTTCTTGTGATCTAAAGAATTTGATATGGGGGAACCTAAAAGAGACTCATTGCAGATACCTGGCATGGGTCAGCTGAGAAGCTGATCCAGGCAATCAAATCAACCTATATAGCTGGTATCGGATCGGTCGGCATAGTCTCTTTTCAGCTGTCAATTAATTGAGCATGCACTAGTACCTAGCTGTTAGGGTCGGTGTTAAAGCAGCAGCATAAGTGTCACACCACTACTTAAATTAGGATTTTGTATCAATAACTTGGAAGGCATGATCTCCAATGATCTAAAAGGTGGCAATCATTTGTGAGTAGCCAAGTACCGCATTGAATATGTGGTAGTGGATGTAAATGCTGAGGCACATATAACCAGCATAGCACCCCTTTCACTTGAATTTCAATGGGCTGTATTTACAATGATCCCTTTTACTTAAATTCCAATGACGAGCATGTGAATGCCCCCTTTACCAATGTGCAACGGTGGGATGTTGTATTTACTCCCTCCAGTTTATGTGTAACAGACTCCACTTGAATGCGATTAGGGAGTTCAAAAGATGTACAACGGTGGAATGTGGGATGTATTTACTCCTTTCAATTTTTGTGTAACGGACTCCTCTTGGTTGCATTCAGGGAGTTTAAAAGGAATGTCTCTATTAGTATAAACTCAACCACGTGCCCTGATATTTAAAACCTTTAGCACAATTTCGTCAAACTAACAGCCAATAATGAAGCTTGGCAAGAACCATCTTCTCATGATATTTTAATGAATTTTTTATATATTAGCAAAGTTGTTTATATTTATTCAATTTAGTTTATATTTCAAAATTGTCTACGACTCCCTTTATGGACTTTCTGTTTTTATTTTATTCTTTTATACTACAGCATAAATATATTAAAGAGTGAAAACTTACTTCTTTCCTATCCTCAGAAAGAAAATTCATGTCTCCGTTTATGGAAGTTACACTGGTGCTATTAAATGGAAAAACATTTTTTGTGATTACATCTTAAAGGGAAATTTACTTTAGTCATTTAGAGAATTTATCTTTTCACACTGCTCAAAATGATTTATTTACCAGCTCGTTTACCCATGTTCAATATATCTGTTTGAAATTAACTTTTTAATTTCTTCTCATCAGAGTGATATAAGAAGCAAGGAAATTATTCATAATTGAAATTTTATATAATATCTCTTTCAGATAATTAAATGTTAAAAAAATCCCGTGCGTTGCATAGACAACAAACTTGGCATATTACAACACAGCATTTGTAGAATTGTGCAAAGTATCATCTTTAGGAGTCTAATATTTACTGGCTAGGAAAAGAATTGTGGAAATTCCTATGTCGTGGGTATTAAAACATAAGCATATAACTCATCAGGCAAGGACATAGTTAATTGGCGAGCCGTGTCAAAAGTTTAGCTTTATATCATAATTTTGAACTCAAAAATTATAACTTAAGTTGAAGGTCGAGAAAGTTTACCATTCATCCAGGACATAACCAATGCTTTTCTTTACTGAACTTTCTACCCCATGCAGGCTCTCTGTCTTTGGCAATTCTATATCATCCCACCGTGCAACTGCATGCATTAAAAAAGAACAAAAAGGCCTGCAGTAATACATAAGATTCAGGACAAGTACAAAACACCAACATGAAAGGAAAACAAGACGAGCAAAAATGAACAAAAGCAATTGTTATGCAAATACTAACCAGTGGTTTCAGTTAATCCCCTGGTGAGCAAACTCACCAACTCGTGCCGATGTACATCTCTATCATGTGAATCAGTTTTACTTGATTTGCACAGATCTGATGCAGGGCTCAAGCATCTTTTCGGCTGCTCAGAAGTACCAAGTGTCACAACAACCTTACTGTTTGTCTCATCTAATACTCAATCACTGGTACAATTACCATTAGAGTGATTTCCATTGTCCACTGTCTGCACATTAGAATCAGTTATCAACCGAAACTGCAAGTTTTCGCCATGAGGGTGCTCGGATAAATTTGCACTTATGATACTAGTAGCCTCAGATGTTGATGTTCCTTGATTGCTTACTCTTAAATGATCTGAAAGTCCACTTTTCATGAGGTGTTTGGAACCTAGACATCTTCTTTTGGTTCTCTTGAGCTTCTTTTTTTTAGCCAACTTTAGTGAACTCATAAATAGTTGTTTCCTGCCAAAATACTTGATCTTTAATAGAATTTCTGGAAATTTCTTCGATTTTGTACCCATTTCATGGCAACTACGAATTGAGGTTTCAGGGAGCAATTCTGCAACAAGTTCCTTAGGTAAACCATTTGGAATGTTTTTTTTCTTTGACAAGTCGACAAGTTCTGGTTTCTCCACTTTAAGAAGGCCTTGGCCACCATTCTGGTTTTGTAGATCGCACAAACGAACTTCAGAACCAATTGCCTGGGACAAGCAAAATGGCAAAAACATCAGTTCAGATTTAACAACAAACACTATTAGACACTACAATCTATATTTATCTACCTGATATTTTGCAGTTGATGAATTGCTGGTGCCGTTTTGAATGAATCCATTAATAGGAGCTGACGGACTTAAATTTTCTTTCGAGTCAGCTTTCAATTTCCCCTGGTGGGACACATCATTATTTTCAAATATTCCATTACCAGCAGCATCACTCTAGCAAGGACAAAGGGAGCGGACTTAAAAAAAAAGATAAACTAGCATTCACCCCATTACTCTACCTGAGCGCCAAAAAATAAAAAACTCCCAAAAGGTAAGAAAAATGAAGTTACCTTGCAGATATCAATTTCCGTGACAAGTGTCTTGGCAAGAACCTCAGATGTGTGTTCAAGAAATGCGGAGTTCTTTGACTGGGCATGAAGGTAGTTTGACTTCACCTTCCCGTCAAAACAATTAGAATCATTTTCAGGCTTAAATGAGGTATCTTTTTTATGAGAAGGTGTCGCAATAGGATTGTCCTTTGGTTGATCTTGCTTTGAGCAGTCCTCTGCCACCTTCTAATCAATAGTGTCATTTGCAACCACAGATTCTTTCAAACAATGCCCTGATCCTTTAAACAAAACAACCCCATTTAGTTGCAAGATAGAAGATTGATTGGCACATGACAAGTTTTTGTTTGCAGATTTTGGGGCTTCATCAGATTTTCTTTGCTGCTATTTCGCACAGAAGGCACTGCCTCTTGCGAGGACTGACTAAATTGTATTGTTATCATAGAACTAGATTGACAGCTGATGGTTGGATCTTTTTTCAAATTCACCGAACTACAGATGGAAGTGCTTTATTTTTGTTACTGCCCCACCATTCTGAATTGCTCCTTTAGCGCCGGAGACAATTTCAGAGCTTGCTTTGTTTCCAGGGCCACATTTAGCGAGGTTATCTTTGTAGTGGTCCAGGTCTCCGTGCAGTTTTTCCCGTGAATCCACAGTATGAAACACCTATTATTGGTGTATCGGGCCTACAGTGCATCAAAGGGATGCCACAGATGGACCCAGTGAGGTATTTAGAGCTAGTTTGGCCTTCGACTGCTTTTGCCGAATTTTAGAGAGGGTTTTGGGCCAAACGGAGGTTGGATTTGGATTTAGCGCGGAAAAACGCTTGAAAACGGCTATTTGCTTGTTCATTTATGAGTCCGGATGCCCAAAAACGGACTCCCGGAAGTTTTCTGCGAATTTTGGTGCATGGGGGAGACCGTGGACCGCCGGAGGGACACGTGGCGGCCCGTCATTGGCCGGATCACAACGCGCGGTCCACAGAGAGGCGCGGGGTGGCGCATGAACCCGGCGCGAACACGTGGCACCTCCGGATTGGGCGGGCGCTGGCGCGCGGTCCACGGAGTTGCGCGGCTCGGTGCATGGACCGGAGCGGGACACGTGGCAGCCCAGGAGTGGCGGGTGCAGGAGCGCGCGGTGCACGCAACGCCGGGAGCGGGTGGGGGCAGGTGGCTGGCGCAGGCGGTCAGGCGGGCAGGTGGTACGGCGCCACGTGGCGCCCGCTGATTCGCGGGCGCCACCTACCGGGTTGACCGGTGGTGCGGCTACGTGGCGGCTACCCGCTGGGCTTGCACGGCTGTCCCGTGTTCCGGGGACATGTGTCAAGCCCAGGGCCGGGTCGGACGGTTGCGGGATCTGGTGTGCGGGGCGGGCCGGCCTGTGGGCCGCACTGTGCGCGCCCGAATCGGGGCGGGCCGGGCCGTTGGGCCGCACTGTGCGCGCCCGAAAACCCAATTCGGGCGCCCGAAACCGGGGACATGGAGGTCATTTTCTGAAATGTTTGTTGGGCCTATAAATAGGGCCCGAAACCTCTTTCTTGGGCTTTTTCTCCTCCTTTGAGCCCTCATTTCGCAGAGCCCTCTTCATCAAAGTTGCTCCTCCCACTGTGCTGCATTCACCTGAGGAGTTTTGGGATTTTTGGTGGCACGCACTTGGTTTGCGGCATTTCGGCGCGGTGCGACATTCCTTCACCGGTGACTCCCTTCGTCGCGTTTCGGTGCGCAGACTCCTCTGGCCTACTCCGACCATCGTTTTCGACGATTCTTGCGCCGGTGTGTTCCTGAGAGGTAAGGCTTCGTTTTTCGTGTTGATCGCGCTCTTCTGTTTTAGGTTTTTGGCACGGTTCCCGAGGCACCTTTGTGACCCCATTTCTGTGATGTTTTCTTGGACAGCGCCGGCTTGTTTATTTTATATCTTCGCGCTCAGGCATCGGATGGAGGCGTGTCTATAGTCGTTTTGCATCTACACATCGCAAGGAACGTCCTCGTATTTTTTCTGGATTTTTCTGAGATTTTTCCCGAAGGTAAAAACCCTATTTTTTTGGGTGTTACTATACATATTTTTGGTCCCTGGATTTTTGAGAGTGCCACCTTGTCTATTTTGTAACTTGGCCTACGGGACTCGGTTTGGGACGTGCAGGTACTCGTTTCGATCGGCTCGACGCGAGGATCGCAGCGGTGATTTTTCGAGAATTTTTGGTCTCCATCTCGCAGGTGAAAATAGAGCATCTTTGGGACTGTTTTGGGACAGCGGTTAATTTGGAATATTGTATGTAATTTGGGCACCTTGTGATCATTTTTGCAGTTATCGCGACTTGTGATCTTCACATTGGGCGAGAGGGCATTTTGGACTTGGATTTAGCGATCGAGGTGGGTGATGTTGTGAACTCCTCACTTTTGACTACCCACTAGGAATATTGGAATGTTTCCCTTATAATATGGCAAATTGCACTCTAGATGTAATAATTGCATGCTTGGGTATAGGATATCATGTTAGAACTTGCATTCTGGGAAAATTGATCGCTAAATTGATATACTATGCTAAAGGAAACATCATTTAAAACTTAGGGGATTTTATGCATGTGTATAGGTCGGCATTTGACTTACTAGTACAAGTGGACACTTAAGCGATCACATTACGCACGATGGCATGCTTTATTTCGTGTAAGAATTTGGATACTTGCATTTATTTTGCTAAGTAAAGGACATTTGCATGCTTGTATGGTAATCTAGGTAGGCCACATTTTTCTGCTACACTATCATGCTGGAATTGACTTAGGAGAAACTTTTTTATTATTATTCTTTTCTCCTTTCAGTTGAGGCTCAGGGTATTTGTAGCTCGTGCGCGAGCAGGGAGTCTGGGATAGTGTAGTCAGGTTCTTGGGTTTTGGGACAGGCGAGGATTGAGGGCAGGGAGTTGCGACAACCGCGACCTGTGGACGGTTGACCGGGATGTTACTATTGCATCAGATTGGGGAAAGGGATCAGGCCTTCTTTAGTGGATACTTTTTCCCACTTGACGAGAGTCATAATCCAGTCCTGCTATATCAGGTTACTTTTGGCTACTTACTTTACTCGTGTGGGTCGCTCCCCTCGAGTGCCACTTCGGAGTGTGCGTCAGACAGGCTTTGAGTCTTTGAGGCTCCTTTGCATCGGTGTTATGCGTAGGCTGGCATACCCGATGCGGCAGGCAGAGTAGGCAGTACCAGTGTTGACTGGTGACGGGATTGGGTTTATTCAGACAGGCATTTTTATTCTGATGCATACTTTTAGCGGTTGGCTCGACATTTTAGAGGCATACTAGTGGTAGCATTTCATCAGTAGTTATGTTTATAGCATACCACCTTTATTTCCTTTTTGCCTCTGGTAGACCTAGTGGGCATGTCAGTGTGTGAGGCTTAACCCACTAGGGGAGGCTACTGATTTTATAGTAGTTCTCACCCCTATTGTACTTTTTCCCTTTCCCCCCTTTGTCTTGCAGAGTCTTCTGCGGCTGTTGCTGGACTATCCTCAGCAGATCGAGGTAAGAGGATAGCGGATTAGATAGCCATCTACCCTGTTCGAGAGCATAGTAGTTTCTGATGTATCCCCTTATACACTCAGGCAGTTGTATTTTTCTTTATTTTTGGGCCTGGCTTCTGCCAGCAGGTTGTATTTTATTTGGTGAGCTGGGAGAGACACTTGTATATTTGAGAGTTATGTTGTACTTTATTTTCCAGCTTTCGTCTGAGATGTATTAGTTTTACTTCAGCTCTGTTTTTATGCTCCTTTATATTATCTCTTATATCTGAGTAGGTTACCAGCGCTTCGTGTACACGAAAAAATCTGTGTGCACGGCGGATCTGTGGACGGGCCCGGGTTCTGGTTTACACCCGGGGCGTGACAATCTTTGCGGACCCCATCAACTGATCTCTTCATGATCAAACTTCTATCACGTACATAGAATAGCATGTAGGCCTTTTGAGACAATACAGTCTTCTCGCTGACTTGGTGTACCTATATTTGAATTTTTCAAAGAAAGTCAGCACAAAAACCTAGGGGTGCAAGTACTAAAGGCGAATGTCAAAATCCCTAATTGGCAACTTTCATAACTTGAAAATTTCTTATTTCCCTTTAATTCGATGTCCTCTTTTTTGTGCTTAAAATCCATTATGCACCTACTCGAAAATAATCACATTTTATATATTTCAGACAATTAAATGGACCATCAGTAACTCCTCTATCAGTACTTTCACAGTATACCTGCTATTTAAGTTACAAGAAAGGATATAAACTCCAATCTTAGAATATATATATATATATACACACACACACACACATTTAAATACCTGCTATTTAAGTGTATATATATGCCTGTACAAACTGTTGCGGATTGAATCAGAGTTGTTAGCATGATATACCGATACGATGACAAAGGGAATAGCAGTCAAAATTCAATATTGAGAAATTGTAGGCTTACAAAATGTCCTCAAACTTAACCTGATTATCATCAAGAGAATGCCACATGCCACTTGATGTGCGTACGAAACAATAATAATGACCAGAGTGGGTATTCCAGCCAGCATGAACTAGGACACCATAAAGGGTATATTTCAAGTCTCCCTCCTGCAAAGATTACTGAAGATTAGAGAAGTACGAAAGGCAAATGAAAGAGCAGTCAAAGCAAACCCAACATTACACATGCTTACGTGTATTGAGATCACTAACAAATGGTTTCAAGTCGATTGTGGGCTCAAACTCCACTTTTCTGTCAATCTTTTCACCAGGAATATGAGAATCAAAACGCTTGAGATGAATGGTGACCACAAACGGGGCCTTATTAATTGTAAGCTGTTTATAAGCCCTAACTTTCTGTTTGCACCGCTGGCACAGATATTGCCTCTCCCCACCGTCAAGTTGCTCCAATCCAGTGAAATGTCTAAGTGCTTTACGTAGAGAATCAGCTTTTGCAATTTCCAGACTCAAATCCAAGAATGGATCAAACTTATTCGAACAGTAGGAACATTGCATACATTTTACCTGCAGCAAAAATACAAATAAGCTCAAAACAGATTACAGAGATGGCCTCTTTCCACTACAATATATTTTCAAATAAAAAAAAAAACATAAGGCACCTGACTTCTAAGACGACCGCCAAATATCTTGTAAACTAAACTTCTCTCATATGCACTAGGAGACTCACTTGGGACACCAGAAGGTAAACAACATTTATGCATTGACTAAAGCAAGTTAATCATGTACTCGTGAGCATCTTCCTGTCTGCAATTCTGAAAATTGCGAGATATGCCTGAAAGTGCAGTCCAGGGTTGCAACTCTTAAATAGAGTAAATCAACAGCAAGCAGTACAGAAATAAAAGTGGATCTAATCATATTCAAAAAGGAGGGAAAAAAAATCGAGGCCACGAGTTTACATCGCAAGTTCTTGACAAGATGAGATGGCGACAATATCTTCCCGGAAGATTGTAGAGCATTCGTGACATGATTCTAAAGAGCACACATTGCACAGAAACCAGCAGTACGGCCCAAAAAAGATGATATGAAGTCAAGTTGACAATCCATACCATGCGAAAATGAAAAGCACTATAGTAAGGGAAGCCCATTTTTTAACTTCCATTCAATGTTAGCAAGCACACAAAAAGTTAAGTAGAATGTTATAATCCACATGCAAATATAAATAGTTCCATTGAATGGGAAAAGATGTAGTTAAACATCAGAAGAATTATTTCAACCAAAATCGAAGGCAATCGACAGGATCACATCTACATCTACACAAACTTACATGAAGACTTGTGCTCGCCGCTCTGCAAGTATGCTGCAAAAGGCTCCGTGTATGTCAGGCATTGGAGAACTGAATTCAGAGAACAAGTATTTCTGAGATTCGCCAAACCAGCACCCTGTAAGATGCCGAACCTTTTCCAATTTAGTTCGCCAAAACTAACATTTCAGACTTAGTGCCTCTTTGGACCCACTTGTACTTCTTTCAACAGCACTAGTCTCTAAATAAAGCATTTAGTAAACGAAAAGAAGACAGACAGAGCTTATACTCCAGAAGAGAGCAAAAAAAATAAGAGTTGGGTCCTCAAAAGCAGAAGCTCCAATCTGATAATTCCGACTGTGCTGTAGAAAGAAGCTGCTGAAGGTTTTCATATAACAGGACTCTTTACAAACAGTACTATAACCTACAGCAAGGCCAAACAGCCACTAGCTAAGAGACCACATGAATCAACGTAAAGCCCTAAATTTAGTGAGAATTAAAGCATCAAAACCCTGTTTTAAACCAATCTAAGCATGCAAACGAAGCAATCAAACAAACAAATCGAGGCACACAAAATCCCCACCAAAATCACGAAAAGCTCTTATGAGCCGCAATGAGCAGCTTCGTATATACCTTAAAAGCGGTGAATGATTCACCGCTTTTAAGCCATCCACACATAATGCACTTATAATTTTTTGAAAAAAAAAAATCATCAATACATATTGAAAATTTTGCATACATTTCAATTACAATATTTGACAACAAATATATCAATCACATCACAACAAAAAATATATCGATTACAACAATAAATTTCAACAAATGCATCAATCACAAAATTCACGACAAGAAATATATCAATCACAACATCAAATGCTCTAAATGTCCTGAACATCAATTATAACATGTCCGAATTATAAAAAGAGTGAATATAATAATATCAAAATTATATATACAAAATATGAAATAAATATCAAAATACCAAAATGTCCTAACAAAATCAACTACTCTCCACGCCCTCGCCACCATCCACGTCAGCCTCCGCCTCTACCTCCACATCCGCGCCGCCGACCCAGTGCTCGAATAGACACATCATCCTCCATCTCAGCAGGCTCAATGTCATGTATCTGATCAATATGCTCGATGGAAATGCCCTCGACAACTACATTCTTCCTCTGCGTGTCAACTACTGATGACCGCATCTCCTCCTGCGTCTCAGGTACAGGCTCAGTAGAAATATAATCGTAGCACCGTTGCCTCCGTCGATATGTAATATCAACCGGACGAACCTCCGATGTGGATGGAACGTCCGATGGAGGGATCAGCACAAATGAAATATCAAACTGATGTACCTCGGATGTAGATGGAACATCATATGAAGGTATCGACGTCGACTGGAAAGGAAATGATGCTGACTAGAAATCAAAATTAACGTCTGATGTCGAGGGAACGTCAGAAGGATGAATAGGAACGGATGCGGATGAAAAACTGTATGCAGGCGTGGAGGTGGAGAGAACATCATCCGGATGATAAAAATATGGAGGTGGCTCTGGATGCTCTGAATATCCTGAAACTGCTAATGTGGGTAGTCTCTCTAACGAGTTCTCGATGTCCCATATTATATGTCCTAAAACGTCTATCATTCTAGACGGCTCTGGAAGATCATCTATTAAATGTCTAAGACTCATAACAGTACGGCGTAGAATATCCACCTATAAAAAAAATACATATTTATATAAATGACTACTAATATATAAAAAAACAAAAATAAATGATTTTACCAAAAATCGCTCGATATGCCCCTGCGGCAAAAAAGTGAGTGGAGATCGTTGTACGGGACGAGAAATCCACCTCCTTGTGATATCCCAGTACCACTGCATGTACAAGGAGGTGGCTCGTGCTGGATCTGGGTCGACGAAGGGACTCTGCTCCACAATATTATTTAGACGATCAGCCCAACGTAAAATATAAGAAATATGAAAAGCTGCCCAGTCCTCTCCCGATCTACCCTGCGATGTAATCCGCCGTATAGCCTCCACAGGCTCTGGTATATGCTGTACTAATCCAAACTGGCGGAGAACTCGATCAGGTAGATGTAACTCTACTATGTTGAAGCATATCAAGCATGTTCTGGCACGCCAGACTGCGGAGCCCTCAAGACAAAAAGATGGAAGACTATGCAAAATCTCCTCCGTATAAGGAATCCAAATAATCTGCAAAGATTAATAAAATTCAATTAATATAAATTTTAAAATTAATCTATATGTATGTAATTTAAAAAACTCTTACGTACTTGAGACTCCCATTGCTGATCAAGCTCGTCCCGATAAAACTCAATGTTAGTCGCTCTGACATTTTCACGAAAACGTAATCGCATATTCCATCTGCAAAAAATGATCGATAAGATATTATATCACATTTCCTAAAATCAATAATGCAAATTATTGCAAAAATCATCATGTTGTATTTAAACATTTAATATACCGAGAACCCAACGGACAAACATGAAGATCTGGCGGAGCTCCAACTCTATCGGGACGACCGATACGTATATGGTCCCACGCCCAAATCTATAAATAAAAAATAAATGATTAAAATACTGGTAAAAATGTTTAGATTATTATATTTCTAATGCAAAAATTAGTGATTTTTTACCTGTAATAATGTACCGAATGCACAACACTCGGCCCTCCCCCTCATCGAGGCATTTCCCAGTGCACAATATAGATGGGCCAAAGTAGCTGCGCCCCAAGCGAGCCCGCCACATAGATCAAAATCTTCAAGTAACGGTAGCCACTTTAGATGAACTCGATATCCAGTGGGATTTGGAAACAAGCTGCATCCAATCTGAAATAATATATAAGCGCGTGCAGCAGCTGCAACCACGGCTGGCGGAGCATCTAATGAGACATGATGAAACTGCTGGAATAACCAATCTAGGCGTATCTGACCTGCGACGACATCATCTGGCTGTATCCCTAGAAGTCTATGACATATATATAGCCAGTCGCCAGATGCTCGTCCCGTCACAGGCTCGCCAGATACTCGAAGTCCAGCTATAATGGCGACGTCACGCAGCGTCACTGTCATCTCGCCATGGCGTAAATGGAATGACTCCGTCTCGTGTCTCCATCGCTCCGTCAACGCCCCTAACAGAGCCTGATCGAGCTGAACTCGTTTGAGGCGAGAGACATAGAAAAAGCCAGCCTGTCGTAGGAGGTCCACCACCCCCGGATGCTCCACAGTCCATGAGTTCAGTTTACGGCCATGCTCTGTAAACTGAACTGGTGCGTACCCCTATATAGTAAATATATTAGATTTAAATTTTATAAAAATATATAGTATGTAATTTATGAATATAGTGTGCATGTATAATTGAAATTACCTCAGCTCGTACATAGCTCGAACGGTGACTCGCCTGGTCTGATAGAACAGAAGTATCAACTGGCCCGACCTCCTCGCGATGTTCCATCTGCAAATAAAGTGTACAAACTATTAGCCATTGATTTGAATGTTGTAATATAACTCGGAGAATTTTAAAACTATAAGTAGACAAATATAAATAAACAACCTAATACTCTACGTCTACGGCTTTCAGTTCTTCTATCTTGATTATTGGAATATGTACTCCTATAATATCCTTATTGTTTACAAAAAGAGCATGTAGTCCTTCGCATCCCTTCTGTCTCGTCCATGGCATTTCGAATACGTGTGGATTTGGGACGGCCTTTCTTTCTTCTTATAGGTGGGGGATACGTCCATGGCATTTCGAATACTTGTGGATTTGGGACGGCCTTTCTTTCTTCTTATAGGTGAGGGTGCCAACGGTCATCCTTAAGATCGTGGGCCAACTCCTTTTGTCAGGAACGGTGGAATTGTGGGGCATAAGCATTATGATAATAGTCACATGTATACCATTCAGAACACAAACTATAGTAGTCAATGTTCATATGACCATTACTGCATACGGCTAAAAGATGTGAGCATGGCAATCTAGTTAATTCAAATTGTCGGCACAAACATGTTGAGCTTCTCCTATCAGGAAGAACCTCATACATTACATCTCCGGTATTAACTTGAAATTCTTTTAGGCCGTACCGATGTACAACATGTCCTCTAGCGATTATCATATATTGTCTAACTAGGACCTCTTGTTTTGGTGCCAATATTGTAGAGTATGTCTCACCCTTTTCACGACGCTTTAGAAAGTAACTATTCACCTTATAAAATGTAGCTGCCACAAATACTGTAATAGGCAAACCACGTACACCTTTAAGCACTCCATTTAAACTCTCTGACCGATTTGTCGTCATTATCCCAAAACGCTGACCTCCATCGAATGCCTTCGCTCAATATTCCTTTTCTCCATGAAGCTCGTGCACCAACTACAAAGCTTTCGGATTCAGCTCTTTCAATTGATCCTTTTGCTCATAATATTCTCTTGCGGTTGCAAACATCCTATGTCCATATAAAATTTATTATTGAGCAAATTTTTATTTTTAAACCCTGCTTTTTTTCATATTAGCTTTCAAATGGCGGAGGCACCAACGGTGAGTATGATCGTCGGTTCTCGAAAACTCCTCAGCAACAATCTCTTTTAACCCAGGGAAGCGGTCTGAAATCAGACAAATAGATCGATCGCATGTCACAAAGAACTTTAAATGCCGTAAAAACCAACGCCAACTAGCCGCATTCTCTGCCTCACATATAGTAAAAGCCAACGAGTATAACCCATTATTTGCATCTATACCCGTTGCAATCAATGCAAACGCCCAAAATAAGCGTCCAAACTGCCTAACCCCATTTGGCAGGGTTTTGGAATCGAGACGCCATTTAGTTTCCGGGTTTGCGCGCTGCGGCACGGATAAAAAGCAACCAACATTGGTGTACGATTCCTCCCAACCACCATAAATAATCTGCAAAGCTATTTCTGACCTACCACGCCTTCGAATATGGTATGTCCACGTGTAATTCAGTACGCACTTTTTCTTGTATTTCCGCCGGCATCAAAAAAAAATTGACTCTCAATGATGGAAGAATGTGTGTACATATAAGAAATGAAGTACAGTTTCGATGTGCAGTGTTAAGCACCGGAAGTAAACAAATATGTTGCCCGGCATATGGTTTGACTCAAAAATAATTCGCATCCTTTGGTATCGAAGCATGTAATCTCCAAGGACACGAATCAACCATGCATCTCACAGTATAAGCTTTTGTGGTCGACTTTAACACTTTCATTTGCACGTTGTGAGAACTATGCCATTCCTCAAGAGTATGCAATAAGCTTGATTTATCACGAAACACCCGCCCAACCCATGATCCATCAACAGTAGGATGGGACTCTTCAATTTGCACACGATCAAATTCAATGTGATCGATCTCATACTGGTCCATCCATTCGGCATCTTCTACAAACTGCTCTGGATGATCTATGAACTCCGCACCTTCATCTGGATCATCTACATATTCATTATTGGCGGTTGGATCAGCGACATCAGTGTATATGAAATCTGCAATGACCCCCAGTCCGTCGTCATGATACACATCATAGTAGTGAACTTCCGCCACGGCATCATCATCCTCATAATCAGTATTATTTTGTTCTTCAACTACTTGTTGCACCTCCGTCTGATTTTGTATCCCGTCAAACTCGGTTTCCGCATTACAGGATCCAACGTCATGTACATCTCCCAACGGATAGGATCCAAAGTCATGCACATCGTGAGAAGACGGTTTTTCGCATTTATTTTTTATTATTAATCACTACCTAATGATATACAAAAAATATATAATGAAAATAATTATAGTGTATTGTAACCTATATTCGTATATATCGTTTTGTTATCCACCAAGTGTAGCGTACGATCTGGATGTCGTAGCACGGTCACTAGTACGTGGAAAGGGCGGAGGACCGACAACTACATTCGGAACTCCGTACTCTCTGCAATTGAATAATGAATCAACATAAACATTTGGTATAACTAAATAATTATATAAAGCCATAATTTGCAATACTAACCTAGATGTATTTACTCCACCTCCGATGTCATCACGAAATAGTTCTCTTTCAGCCATAGGAGATAATATATCCGCGTCTAATACAATATTTAACATTCTTAAAAAAAACCCTGAAATGCAACCATCTGCTTCTCAATGTACATTATCAAACATGAACAGTTCCGAGATAATGCCATCATACCACACAATGAGTCATCGTCCGTAACTTCGATCACATCGTATTGATTTTTCCCCATTAGGTATCGAACTTTAATATTTAGACGATACTCATCTCTTCTTATATCAATAATTCTATATACTTTTCTCTCGAAATTCCTAAATGTAATGTCCATTGGGATGCCATTTAATTACTTACGACCTCCAATATATTGTACATTATAATCTTGCATAACAAATTGTCTATTCCAATGAGCACTAATAGCCACATAATTATGAGCCATCCTAATTTCAAAAATATATATATATAATATTCACAAAATAAATACAAATAAAGTTAATAGCATATGATAATCTCGATTTAATTTTACAAATTTGTTCTTTCTCAAATTAGACATTCTCTATATTTTTCGTTATTGAATTCGGTACTCTACATTTTTTCGAAATTAAACCCTATAACCGAAATTACAACCTAAGCCCTATAATCGAATTACAATACAAATTATTCATCATTCACTATTCTTCATTCATCATGCATCATTTATATAAATAATGAGATTAGATAATTTAAATAATTTATATAAATAATGAGATTAAATAATTTAAATAATTCGACATTCTCTATAGTTTTTCAAAATTAAATCCTAAAATCGAAAAACAACCTAAACCCTAAAAGTGATACTAAACCCTAATATAAAATTATTTATAATTTAAATAATCTCATATAATAATTCAAATTATTCATTATATAATATTTTTTAAAAATAATTCAAATAATAAGATTAAATAATTTAAATAATTTATATACATAATAAAATTAAACTACTAAATAATAGTGAAAGAGAGAACACACCTGAAAGATTAAAGAGATAGTGATCTTGGCTTGTAAAGGAGGTAGAGAAAGAGTGAGCTCGAGCTCGAAATGTGGGATGGGAGAGAGAATGAGGTGCTGCCAGGAGAGAGAGAGGTGGGGAAGGTATGTAGTGCGTGAGAGAGAGAGAGAGAACGAGAGAGAGGGTGTGGGGGGAGTTTCGGGTAGAGAATGGGATGGAGGGAAGGGATTCGATGGTAAGGTGGTGGTGGGTCGGGTAAGGAGGACAAGGGATAATTATAAGCATATAATTTTCTCATTACATCAAGGGGATTTTCAATAGATTTTGATTATGGAGAAAGATATTTTAACTCACAACATTTTGATTTCGAGGTGGTTGCTGCATCTAAAGCCATGAATTAACCATAGAAAGACTTGGAAATAAAGTGTACAAACATAAATTGAGGAGCAAAGATAGAAGCATAGAACAAGAAAAAGATGAGAATATGCGAGATGCAATAAGAGCAATAATCCTCTTGTTTTGTTAAACAAGTGTGATTTAAACCAAAATTGACCAAAGGGGATAGAAACATGAACCACAATAGGTGGCACTCCCTATCGTGCAACATACTTTACAAATGTTTTGGCCGTAACAGAAGCTAAAAGAAAATTAATGTGTCAATCGCAATAAGCAATGATTTCGCTCCTAAGAAAAACCATTCAAAGATGGTAACAAGAAAGTAAAAAAAGCAGGTAAACGAAAAGTCCCAACAAATAACAAGGTTATTAAGCAATCAAGAGTGGGGCAGAAGGAGATTTACTTCGAGAAAATGGGAAGTGGAAAGGCTATATATGAATACAAAGGATTAATTAGGAAGGCAATTCTGACCTACATCAATTCATTTACTAGATTTCATTCAAGCCAGCAATAGGGATATCCTTCTTAAGAACTAGATTCATTGTCCACAAAATATATATAAAATAGGCAAATCAGAGGACTTCCTGAAGGATAAGACAGTTTTACATAAGGATTAGCAATAATCTTATAATTACCTGCAAACTGAGCTCTCCAGCTGCATCTTCAGATTCAGTTATTTCTTTCGGCTACATATTATCAAACTCTGGTTGTTTACGTGATGATTCTGTGACACATCCTTGACAGTGGATCCCATTTTAGCTCTACGCGTCCGAGTTTTAGGCTCTGAATAGACTGCACTACCCGCCAATATTTCACCAACCTTTTTGCTTCCCTTCTTACCCGAGTGTCTCAAGGGCTTCTCTTCTGAATCACTCAAATCTTCTGAAGCCTTCTCAGAATCTGAACCTTTAGAAGATGTAAGGAGGTCAGACGACAAGTCACCACCACCTTTCTCGTCTGATATGTCTGACCCAAAAGATCCATCTCTTTTGGTGGATCCGAATCAAAAGTTCCATCATTAGCACTTGCAGGAAGTTGAAGATGATCTTTATTGTCAGTATCCAATGGCACAGGTGACTCTGCATCTTTATCGGATGGACCATCAACTTGTGCGCTATCAGCTTCTCTTCCATGGTCTTCTCTACTGCCGAGTACTAGTGGTGTTTATTTCTCGCTATCAGTCCTAGAACCATCGCTTGTCTTAGTTAATTGAGTAGACAAGTTACAACTGCGGCCTCCGATTTTCTTGCCGTTGAGATCTGATAAAGTATCCGGCTTCGCCACAACTGACTCAACATTGTTGTAATCATCTGTAGTTTCTGGAACAGTACGTTTTGACTAGACACCACGACGAGATTGTTTAGGCTTCTGTTTAGGAGAAGTAGGTTCCACCACAGATTCACCATTACCAACTAGAACAGTATTGTTGGCCATCTTTGATCTTGATGACTTATCCATCGACACGGACCGTATCCACCGTGCCGTACCGTACCAGCAAGATACCGGCACAATACAGCCTCCGTGCCGATGGCACAGTTCAAAATCCTTTTTTCTTAAAATTACTAAATAATTTTCTCAATAAAGTTCAAAATATTTGATAAAGAAACATAATAAGCAATTAAAAAAATTTGTTGCTAAAGAAAATAAATATTTCATGCCATTATGTGTCGGCACACATATATTTTTTATGACCGACACTCATCGGCACGGCTCGGCACGCACCGTGCCGTACCGTGCCGGCAAGTTTTCGGCACGACCCCGTGCCACGGCACTTAAATCCTTGCTCGTTAGCAAGGGTATCAGATTCTTGAGGACAACCTACTTGATCCAACTGTGGAGAGGCCTAACATCAATAATCAATAAAATAGAAAAATGGAAAAGAAAATTTATAAGACATCTACGATTCAACCATAAAGCTGTATGATAGTCCCAGTTACATGCCTGAGGTAGCTCATCAGAAACAGCCCTTTCAGATACTTTACTATTATCTGCCTGAAACACCATCAAAAAGCTTACTCATAAAAATCTCAATCAATAAAGCAACTATAATTACAGTAAGATTTTTAGTGGAGAGTCAAATGGATTATAAATGTGTGGTAGCAAATTACAGATAACAGCTAGATGGTTTAAGGCATCATAATGATCTTTCTCAGTTCAAGAAACTGAGTCTGATCTGAATTAGCAAGTTAGCTCAAGAGTACACAAGATTGAAAAAACTCTGATAATATAACTCAAACAACTAGAGTTAGAAAAAGGTATTTGCATAGTCTTCCCCATTCATTCAGTTAGACTGTACCCAGAATCGATAACTATAAGCATAAGCTATTGAAGATTTAAACTATCTTATGGATTTCCATCATTTGCCACATAAAATGGTGTGTTCCCGTGATGGAGAAATACTAACCACATTCTTCCCAGAATCATGTACATCAGTGCGGTCCGTAGCATCAGAATTCTCTTGGCATAGAGAGCCAACAACCTTGCTATAATTACTTAAGGGAGTGTTTTGGACTAATTTAATCAAAGCTGGATTCAGTTTAACACCACAGTTACTAACAACTTTCTCTGCGAGTCTGAATGCCGTAGGATTGAGCTCCTGTAAACAAGAATAAAAAGAATATATGAAAATTATATAGATGCTTGCAGTTGGAGGGTGAAAGCATTATAAGGATGAAAACCTACTTTGCTGTCCTTTTTAAGACTCTCGAGAAGGCACGAGACAAGTTTTGGTGAGATATCTTCACTCTCCTCGACCACAAGTGTCATTATAGTCTCCATTGAAGAGAAGACATTCGCTGGATGATTCAACCTGAAATAAATTCAATTACCCTTTAGTAATAAATTTAAAATAATTAGAAACAATTGAAAATTGAAGAAAATATAAAAGAAAAATGCTGACAACCAAAAATTTATAGTTTATACAATAACCAGTAAATGGTAAAACCAAACAAAGAAAATTTCGATTAAAGAAATTTAACTTTGGGAAAGCCTCAATTAACTTGATAATTAAAGCTCTAAAAATGTATCCTAGTTGCAATAGTTTAAGTCATGAAATCAAACCACACGAAAAAGGGGGTAGATTTGTATATATGTTGATCTCCACAAGCAATGATGTGCATTTGACCTCCCAAACTATTTTCAAGGAAAAAAATATTCTCAAACACAAGAATTGAATCCAAACAGAGGGTGGTTACATTCCTTCCAATTAGAATTTAATCCTATATAACTCAGAAGAAGGTACAAAGAAGGTACCAAAAATGGCCACATTTTAGCTTTCACTGTGAAAGAATTAGAATCTAATTGATATGTCATCGGATTAAAGTATCCTTGAATATGAAAGAAGTCTTATTTTCAACCAAATTATCGCCACACCTGCATGTCCTGTATGTAAGGACTCAGGAGTTGCATCAATTCACAAGTAGAAGAAATGGTAGATAACGTTGGCAAGGCCTAACCACTAAGCGGTAGCACAAGAAAGAGGCTATTGGCTTCACAGGCACTTTTGACAACGAACAAAAAATTGGTTATAAGCAAACCAAAGATCATTTTATGATAATAATAACAGACACAGCTGAAGATTCAATAATGAGGATTAGATACAGCACCTTAACAAATAACAGAGGATATGATACAGCACCTAAAGTGTGTAACATAACAGTTACCTTTTGGGCTTTTTGTTACAACATCATATAAGATTAGCATTACATATTTGCTTTACCACTTAAATTAATCTCTTTTGGTGGCAGTTTATAAGAAGTTTGCTACTCTCTTCAGTTGTTTACCAGTTAAGCCCCAACAAGGCAGCAAATGGCATTATTTTTTTTACTATTGATCAGCAGCATTCATTGTAGTTTTCCTATTTCTATTGGCACACAGTTGCAATGTCATTAAGTATTAAGAGGGGGACACACTTTGGAGATAGAGCCTGTCAGAAATTTTTCATAGTGGCTAGTCTCAAGACTTAAGCATGCAAACGTCTACATTATCAAGTAATGGTCCTTGACCTCTAATTTGTTTTGATTCATTGTTATGTAGCAGACAATAGACGTTGTTGTTCCTGTCTTGTTTTAATTGAATCCCATGTCCTAAGCGACAGATGTTGCTATTTTTAGATTAACCCAACTGCCTCAGTAATGCCTAGTATTCTGGATTGTCTGCCCAATGGTTGGACCACTTGATAACTTTAGCAGGAACGAAAATGTTAAAATAAAACAGAAAAAAACATTAATAGACCTTATTACCGTATGGTATTCAGGAAATGATGAAACATATGTAGAATTAGGTCATCACATTCTAGATCCAACATCACAACGCATGATCGAAACCTTGCCATAGTTTCAAGAATTGAAACCCTCTTAGAATACAAGGAACTGGACATATCATCCAACTTTTCAAGTGCTTCCACTATTCTCTGAAACACCACCTGAAATTTCAGAAGAAACGGTCAAACAAACTTAGCCAAATGAGTCCAAAATGGCACAGAAATTCCCTGCTGCAATTATGACAGTGCTGACCAAGGTGCTCAATAGTAGAAGCACAAAAATATTAGAAGTTTTAAGAAATAAGTAATTGAACCTTCATTAAATCATCATCATAGGGAGGATCCGGTGCGGTTATTATCGTGATTTCACTTGTACATGAGGCCACAGAAACTCTTACATCAACATTAGGATGTCTCAAAAGCTCATCGGCAACTAGGGCATTCATTGCAGGACGAATTGCATTTATCATCGATTGAGATGGTGATTGCTCCACCTTCAATAACAATCTTTCTGTTCGCTGTATTTAGAATCGAACAAGATAAGATATTTTGCCACAGTAGATGATGTGCGAAAAATAAGCTGATTAACTATAATGGATGCATAAAATAATATATCATAAAAACCTTAAACAAAAAAGTAAAAACCTAACTTCAGAATGTGAATAATAGGCAATTTTACAAGCCTTACTGCTACCGTCAGGCATAAAATATTTAATTCCCAGGCTTTGATCACAAATGTGAAAATGCACAAAAGAAGAAAACAAATTAACATATAGACTAGCAATAGTAAATATTAAGCAATAATTATTTGCTACTCCAGAATAAACATAATAAGAAAAAAGAAAGAAAAGTCTTGACCAAAGCGAGAAAACAGAACTGATTAAAACACATAATAATTGGCAACAAGAATAACAGAAGAAAAATCAGCATCTAAAGATAGATTATCATATCATGTCCGTTATATTAGTTCCCTATTATTGTATTTATTTCCTACTGAGTTTATACACTTGAAAACATCCTCCCTCCATAGAGTCCCAATTGAGCTGAACAAATAACTAACAAAGAATGAGAAAAAATTATTCCTCTGTCTTAACCCAACAATTTGTAGTCACTACAGTTTTAGATGAGATACAACGATAATAGTCCGAGCACAGGTCATCCAATTAAAACACTGGCGCATGCAGTTGTCTTAACTCAACCTCTCATCAGAAAATTTTCTCCTACTTAACAGCGTATATATTGTTCAACAAAGCACAACTAGTAAACCTAGTAATATGTAAGCACACATAAAGTGAATGAACGGCCACATAAAGCATCTCAATACACAGCAATCAACTTTCAGTTTTCGATTTCTTGGCTAGAACAGTGTAATCCATCATCAAATTTTTTAAAAAGTTCTACGATTATAACACCAGGGAAAAGTTTTGCAAAGGCTATAGGATCCTTCCAAAGTGCTAGCTAGTAGATTTAAGAAGTTCTACTTCCTCAGAATAAAACTGACTCCACATCTATCTACTTGCAAAAAATGTAGTACAAATCGATCAGAACACAACAATATTGCACAATATCTGTCTCTATCGCTTTCAATTCCTCCGATAATGAGATCGAGCAAGCACAAAACCACCTCCGCACATGTATAGCACCGCAATGTTATATGCCGGACGATCCGCAGCCGCCGATGATGAGACCACTATGAGGCCGGCTCGGCAGAGAGGATGATGGGTAATTTGAGCAGAGAGAATGTGGGAAAATAGGGAGAAGATAGAGAGAGAAATTGAGGTAGAGAGGGCGGGAAGTTGGGAGAGAAGTATAGAAGAAGAAGTTGGAGAAGAAGATGAGAGTTGAGAGATAAGAGGGGGAGAGAGACAGAGAAGGAGAGAGAGAGAGAGAGCGCTTGGGAAAAAAAAAAAAAAAAAAAAAAAAAAAAAAAGTAGAAAGCTTGTATTAATTTCGAATAATTACCTACTTTAGCTAACTAAGCTACTTGACTCAGCTATAGCATATATCTTAGTTATAGTAATTGGTTCCTCGGTGGGCTGAGCCCGCTCTGATTCAGGTGTTGGGCCTGCTACTCTCTACTGCTGCTACTCCGACCCTGGTGTTGGGCTGCCTTCGGTTGGGCCTGATACTCTGCTGGGCCCCCCTGTGTTTGGTGCCTCCTGCTGTTCAATTGGGCCTGCCGTCCACCTTTCCCCATCTTGACAGCTACACTCCATTACCACTCACTCCCTCTCGACTGGGAACCCTCATCTCTAACACTCTCACCTACTAATGTCTTCTTCCTCTACTCTCAGGGGGAAACTTCTCTGCTCCTCCGGCACCGTCCACCTCCAACCTCCCTGCCGGCTGTTACACGCAACACGGTGACAACACATACGAAACTACACAATAATTGAAACCCTAATACTCTTAAACACAGAAATATGCAAACAATAGAGATCAAAACAGAGCGAAATCATTAATCCAAGAGCAAAAACAAACGAAGAGCGCGCATAGAACGATTCGTGTAACGAAGAGGGCTCACATCGAGAAGAGGGAGGAGCTCATCGACAGAAGTCGGCGGCGAGCGGAGGATATCGCCGATTTTGCGGAGCCGATCCTCAAGTCCGTTATATGCGCTCGTCATCTCCCCTACGGAGATCACAAATCCCCTTCGTCCTCCACCTCCAAACCGATCGAAACCCTAGAAAAACCCTAGGAAACCGGATCCGAGCGCGAATCCACCGATCGGAGTACGCGATCGAGTGGAAGCCACGGAATTAGGGCTCCGATGGATTTAGCCGCTAGGGTTTCAAGAGAAGCTCGCCGTTATTTACCTTCTCCGACCTTTTCTTTTTTTTTTTCTTTTACGCTTTTTGGAATCGCAATGGTGTTTTTCTTTTTTTCTCCCTTTTTTTTTTTTTTCTGGTATTTTTAGATCCGTGTATTTACATTTATTTTTTATTATTAAATATATATTATATATTATATGTGGCAGCATCATCGTACGGGAAGAGTAAAAAGGCGGATTCGGCACGGTTTATTCACTGGATTTTACCGAGTGGCCTCGCGTCCGCGAACGGTTTTTTCTCGGCCCACGGCTCCAGAGGAGAGCACAAATCTTTTCCCTGCACCGAGTCTACGGTTACAATGTATACACCACACATTTAAAATAAGGAAAAAGATACTTGTAATAAAATACCTAGAATTAAATATTATAAAATCGATCTTATTTGTTTGGAATAAGATAAATCACATCTATCTCACAATATTTTAAATATTCAGATTTTTCAATAAGTAAAAATTAATTTTTTTTACTTACAACTATACTAGAAAATAAATTAATTTTAAATAACTTATTATGATATCCAAATAAAATTTTGATATTTATAAAAGGATCACTGATATTTTATAATTTGAAAGAGTATTTATGAAATTACGTCCTTTCACAAGGGTATTGAAGAAATTAACCATTAAAGTAATTTGTGACATAAAGGAGGTATTTAGTGGCCTGTTTTCACAAAAAAATCGGAATCGAAATAGTGAATCGTTTAAATGGAAGTTGAATCCAAACAGAAACAATGCTTTTTATAAAAATATCTCAATTATATTTAAAATATTTTATTTAAAATTAAATTTAATTATTTAACTTTAATTTTTAATTATAATATATATTTAAATTTAGAAATTAAATTTTAAATTCTATATTTTGATTTAGAAATTAAATTAAAATATAAATTCAATCAAGCATTTTTAATTTAATCTATAAATTTAAATTTAAATTTTTGTAAGTTGTAATTTGAATTAAATCAAAAAATAGTTTATATTTTGAATTATCCACTCAATTTTAAATTTTAAATTTTAAATTTTTAAAAATTTATATTTAAAATTTTGGCTTATCATTTCAATATTTGATGTAAATTTTTAATATTTAAATTTTAGTTTGAATTTAAATTATAAATTTAATTTTATGTTTTTGAGGTGCAAACTCAAATTTAAATTATTTTTATATTTTGTATTTTAATTTTAGTTTTATTTTTATTTTAATTATTTTTTGATAATAAAAAATTTATAAATATTAAAAGCATGAATCAATAATATTAATTCTGATTGTCAATCTGAACCAAATATACTGAGAGATTTTATCATTTTAGGTTTTATTATTTTATTTCTAATTTCTATTCATTTTGATTATGATTCTAATTTTATTTCTTATTTTGAACCAAACAACCCACATAACTGTGTGTTAAGTATATGAATAAACCTGGTGTCAGGAGTTTTTCCAGTGAAAACGTAGGAATAGGGATGCAAATGAATCCGCCTTGGTGGAGTTCCAGTCTCCATTCGTCCCCAATGAGTGGAAACAAAAAATATAGAAAAATATAAAGCATGAGGTGAGAGATCTCTTTCTTCCTTTAATTCACCTCGATTCGATTCGACCTTAAAAAAGTAATAAATAAGAGTCAAAAATAAAATTAAAATTAACCTGTCCTAAATCCTCCTGAATCCAACAAAAATATAGAACGGACCCCATCTTCCAACTAAATCCGCCCCGTTTGCATCCCTAGATGGGAAATAGCCCATGCGCAGTCCGATACCCTTTATCCCTTTTAGTATTTTTAAATAAAAATGTATGAAATGAGTAATGCTATTAGAATTGAGTTCCTACGTTTTTAAAAATATCAAGATATTTGTGTTTGTGAATTTTTAGTTTTTTTATAAAAATTTATAGGAATATGATGAGTGGCGGATCTAAAGTTTTTTTTCTGTATATAAAGGAATATATATATATATAATGAATAAGTTATTACTATTGTATATAAAAAAAGTATGTAGCATGTTGGCTTGATGCGTCATTAGCTTCACTATGAGATTGAGCTCCTGGTCTTGATTGATGAAATCCCTTTCCTTTTGATCTGAAAAATTGACCTGCACTTTCCCTGTTTGTATTTTTGTAGCCACGTCCATATCTTTGGCTTATGGAGGCCATGGAGTGGTTTGTTGGGTTACTTTCATGTCCTTTATTTCGTAACTCATGACTTTGAAGTAAAGGAATTAAATCAGAATAGAGTGGTACTCGTAGTTTTAACATAGCCGTGGCAAAAGATTCATACTGTGGTCCAAGTCCACTTAAGAGCCAAAAACTTTGCTTTGATTGGAGACAGGTTTGCCAATAGCATTTAATTTGTCACAAATAGATTTAAACTCTCGTAAATATTCAGATAAAGAAGTCGTACCCTTCTTCATATATTGAAGTTTTGAGAGTAATTCAAATTCACGAGCATGAGAATTTTGAGAAAATGCATCTGCAAAAGCTCGACATACATCTATTGTAGTTTTCACACCCACGACAAGCCCAAAGACTTCTTCGGAAGTGTTTCGGTGATCTATGCGCGTCCATGCTGTAAAATCTGGATTTTGAATCTTGCTTCCGTCGGTTGAAGGTACTTCGTGGTTTAGTGCCTTTGATTCTCCGGTGATGAAACCAAGTACATCTTGACTCTCGATCAATGACATTATATACTTGTGTTTCCAACAATAAATAATTGGTTGTAGTTAATTTGAGAGAAACAAAATTAGCAGCATTGAGGTTGCATGGATATGGATATTTGGAGGCTGAAGTCATTAGGTTTATGTCTTTCGAAAAGTAGATTAAATTTTTTTTTTTTTTTAAATATCATAGTTAAAAGCAATCCAGGACATGAGCAGATCGCCACATGTATTAAAAATTTCCAATCCCCTTGGACTGAGCCTTTTCTATACATGCACGGCTAAGCACTTACAGCTAATATCAGAGTAGTCTAAACTACGTATTTAACTACATAAACAATTAGCCAAATTTAAAACATTATTATATTTATCCTTTACATAAATTATGCGGAAAATAAATTAAACGGCGACACAAGGATTATTGCTATCACGACAGCCTCACCAACACGTCCCGACATCTCAGCACCCGAACGACCTGAAAAATGGTCACCCAGGGGTGTGAGATACATCGACAGTGTATCCCAGTGGGCACGACGGGCCGATAAATAGCTAATCGTACCTACTGTCATACAATAATTAGCGGATAGTAAAAGATTAGTAGGTAAGGCAAGTATAACCAACAGATAACTGTAAACAAGGCTAAGCATGTATATGGGTACAACAATACAGGGCTAAGCATGTATATGGGTACAACAATACAGGGCTATGCATGCTGAATGAGATCTAGTCATGATACTAAGCATGTATACAAAACAGATATGTAAATAAATATTAATGTACCCAACCGTTGCTGCCGTTTTGGTCGCTGGACATCAGGCGAAGATATCAAAGCAGAACCAACCACAACTATACTGGATTCCACCTAGCCGAGCTAAACAGCAACCCCGTACCATTGATATAGCCGCGAGGATCCTCGTACCTAAAGGTACAGCCGAGAGTTTCCTCATATCGGTACAGCCGAGGGGCTCCCCGTACCCAGTGATACAGCAAGAGGGGATTGCTCACGGGTCAACCAGACCCTTTACCGATAAAGAACGCAATGTGGGTGATCAATCCCACAGCGTACGTGAGTGAACAGCAGGTGCACAACGATCACAATACGGATGCTCCAAGCTCACGGTCCACAGACCGGACAAATCGGCACTAAGCCAGAAATCCCAATGAGGATGCAATAACCCAAACCTGTGCAGTACTGAATGCAAGATGTACTAGCTATCTGAATATGTGAATGGCAAATCATACATATGGCATATGTCTAGATAAAAAGCAGAGCAGGATAAATGACTAGGTATAAACTGATAACTACCTAATGTCCAAACAAGCATAGCAATTGTCCATATGCAACAGGTATACTAAAAGCATGAGTATAAGCTAGAAATAAACAAATAATCGCAAAGGCTCAGGGTATAATCTGGGCTACCACAAGAACAATGGTCCGACCAATTAAGGTACCCCAGAGGGTCGAAGATATAAAGCCCGGACCAAAGATAAACCCACCTGTGTGTAGGCGGACCAAAGACTCCAACAGAAGGCTCGTGGGACGGAGTAAGACTGCAAAGACCTGAATCATGAATACTGATCAGGAAATACTCACTACGCATATAAAGCTTAACCTGGATCTTTTCCAAATTTCCGTTCAATGAAAGCCGTCGGATCTCCAACAAAGGCTTAAAAATCATAGGCACACAGTCCAAGACAGCACATGAGGTAACATTTGCATCTAGACCCCTAGGGTTACATAAAATTGCATAAATATATGCATTTTTGAGCCTTTTTCGCTCGTAATAATTTTCGGAGCATTTTTAAATTGAATCGAAACCACCAGCAGGTGGGCCTCGACATTCTGAACGCCGTGCTCACCATTTGGAAGCAGCGCGAAACCCGAGAAAAACTTCGGGCCATTTTTTACATAGGCAACCTAAGCTATTTTGCATTTTTTTAACTTTTACTCGACCATTTGCCAATCTGAGGCAAGCATCCTGTTCAGGAGGTCCAAAAGACCTAGAGGCTCACAATTGCGGAGCCGCAAAGCCATTAGAATAGCCTATGGACCCATAGTAACTATCCAAGGGCTTGGCACACAAGTTCTCAAAATCCCTTCAATTTCTGTTTGAACTGAGGTGAGCATCAAGCTCAGGGGATGTCACAGAGACTAGGGCTCACTTTCTTGATGCTACAGCACTGTTGGTGTCGGATCGTTGGCGCTAACCATTAATCCCAAAAGCTCGAGCTGTTAGAAATACGCAACCAATTCACTTAAAGTGTACAGATACAGCGCCCACGGGTCGAGCTGTTAGAAATACGCAACCAATTCACTTAAAGTGTACAGATACAGCGCCCACGGGTCTCGACCGGACTCAACCCACCTGGACGTTGGGTCTATTGTTGGGCCTCTTGCCGTTAGGTCTATTATGGACCGCAGCCCCACTCAACTTATTTGGCTCACCCAACTCAACTTATTAGTATCCTGGGCCTATTGTCACGAGGCAGGAAGTTGGACCTATTTAACCCATAAATAAATAGCCAACAATCCCCCTCCCAACACCTGCACCGTGTGGGAATCGAACCCGTGCCACTGGCTCCTATACCACTTGTCGGATCGTTGGCGCTAACCATTAATCCCAAAAGCTCGAGCTGTTAGAAATACGCAACCAATTCACTTAAAGTTTACAGATACAGCGCCCACGGGTCTCGACCGGACTCAACCCACCTGGACGTTGGGTCTATTGTTGGGCCTCTTGTCGTTAGCTCTATTGTGGACCGCAGCCCCACTCAACTTATTGGGCTCACCCAACTCAACTTATTAGTCTCCTGGGCCTATTGTTACGAGATAGGAAGTTGGACCTATTTAACCCATAAATAAATAGCCAACAGTTGGAACACTCTCAAACCATCCTAAATTAACATAGAGCTTAACTTGACCCAACTTTCTTTCCACCAGTCATTTTGCAAACTAACTTGAGCATCATGCTCTAGAGGCTGAGAGAAGATGAATGCTCACTGTCAGAGGGTCGCAAGTTGGCCGGAGAAGCCGCCGGAGCAAGCTCGGCCAAGGCTTGAGCACCCAACAATGGCACCCAGCAGAACCTTTGTTCTGGAGGCCATCTGAGGCAAGCACTAGCCTCTAGGGTACAAGGGCACCTCTATGCTTGCGGCTGGGTCAAGAAAAAGGCGCGCGGTGGTCGGAGCTAGGCGGCGTGGCCACGGTTGGAGCTTCGGGTTCGGGCAATCACAGAGAATGGGTTCCTAGGTGCAACCTGTAGAATACCGGGTTTCCGGATGGCGCGCCGACCTCGCAAGATGGCGTGGTGCGGAGGAATTGCCTTGGGCAGTTAGCTTATGGGTTTACAGATGATGTCGGATTGATTCGGATCCACGTGGAGGCCCCAGCTTGATTCGGAATTTTCCGGGCTTTGTGCACCGATAGAGAACGGGTTTTGGGAAGCCCCGACTCTACAGTGGTGAGCAGAAAAACTGGAAATACTTGGAATAGGTGTAAATTGTGATTACAGCGGTGTTCGGGAGGTTCCGGACTGACGCGGAAGATCCGAGGGTGAAAAGTGAGTTGGAACTGGCAGTTATGGAGCCGGTTTTTGGATTGAGCACCCCGACGCAACGGTTGAGCTTTTTGAGGAGAAAAAGTTGTGGACATGTGTATTTTCAGATTACAGCGAAGTTCGGGAGGTCTCGGGCCGGTGCGGAGACCCCGAAGGCAAAAAGTGACTTGGAGTTGGCTTAATTTTGGATTAATTAATTATTTAATTTAATAATTGGGGTTTTTCTTTATCCTGTGATGGGGTTTTGAGGGAGTGAGAAAAAGAGGGAATTAATGAATGAAGGAAAGGATTGGAATTAATGAGCCTATTTAATGCTCAACTACCCTCCACCCACCTTTTGAAGCTAACTTAATTAGCTTGCCACCTCCTCGCCTGCTACCTCCCCTCAAACAGAGGACTCAAGCATAAACAGAGGAAAAGATGTGATAAGAGAAAGAAGAGGAGAAACATGGAAAGATAGAAGGGGAAAGAGAAGGTTTGAAAGGGTTTGATGGGGGAACCTCCTGCATGGAGCCGCGGCGCCAAGTGGAGCGGAGCGCGCGTGCCGAGCTCAACAAGTATGTTGCGGATCTTTTTTTGGATTAGCTCGGTTTGGGTTTTTGTTGTTTCTTTTTCGGTTTGGAGTTGGTGTGGGCTCGGACTGATTGTCCGTGGTGCCGAGGCCGTGAGTGCCGGCTGCTGCGCGGGCTCGCAGGTGAGCGCCGCGCAGCATGTGAATGCCGCGCTAATGGCGGTTGAGGAGCGCAGTGCGCCACTGGGCGCTGCGCAGCGCGCCACTGGGCGCTGCGCAGCGCGCCTGGGCGCTGCGGGGCGGGCCCAGGGCGCTGCGCAGCGCGCCTGGGCGCTGCGCGGCGGGCCCAGGGCGCCGCGCAGTGCGCCCCTGGGCGCTGCGCGGCGTGCCCCAGGGCGCCGCGCAGTACGACCCTGGGCGCTGCGCAGCGCGCCTGGGCGCTGCGCAGCGGCCAGGGCGCCGCGCCGTGCGCGCCTGGCCACCGCGCGTGCGGTCAGGAGTTGCGCGCGGTTGGCGGCAGCGGCACAGAGCGTTGACGGCGCAGCCGCTTCGTGCTGTTGGCGTGTGAGCGGGGGGCTGTGCCGGTGGACTGTGTTGAATTTTTGGGTTTTTCTCTCTTAATTCCTCTCTCCCTTTGTTGTTGCAGCAGGGTTGATGTTGAGGGTGTTGTGGTTGGTGAAGCTGATGATGAAGATGATGGTGATGATGATCGATGTGGATGAAGAATCCTTTTGTGTTTATTGTGAGCTGCATGCAAATTTTGGGAGCTTGTTGAGTGTGGGTGTATGTATGGGATGTGGTGTGGTTTTTGGAATACATCACAGCATATGTGCATGATGTGTGTTGGTACTGTGTATGTGGTATGTGTAAGGTGTGAATTTTTCCTTATGTGTAGGGCAAACTATGTAGCTAGCTTAATTGGAGCTTGTAAAGGGGGTTGTGCAACTAGTGTGCAAATGTGTTTTTTGTTAAGAGAGCATCTAGTTATTAGTGTGCAGTTTTTAATTGGAGGGCTTGAGAGTGTGCTGTGGATTATGTAAATTGGATATAAGTGAACTTGTATTTTTGTTGGCTGAGGAGCGCGCCGGTTGCGCGCCGGATTTTGTAGAGGACTCAAGATTTTTTTTATTCGAACTCCGGGGATTTTTCCAAGTACGCGACAGGGTGCGCGCGCGCGTGCGATTTTCGGAATTTTCGTCAGTTGAGGATCCGGCGCTTCACCGACTTCAGCGATTGCCTGCGGAATGCGTTCCAGGTGGGTTGGAATTTCTTCGAGATTTATGGAATGCCCTCTAATGCTTCTGTAAGCATATTGATCATGCTAGCTTAAATTATTATATATTGATAAATCTGATAGTTGCCTGAAATTTTCCGTAAAATTTATTGGAACCCCGGATTATTTTTAGTAGACTCCTGATATCATATGACACTAGGTTTCATGTTTTGTTTGCATCATATCTGCACCTGAACCGTTTTAAAAATCGAGAAACGCGTTTTTACGGAAAATCAATGATTTCAAAGAGGGTTTTTAAATTATGAGATTGCCAAAGGTATGGCATAGGTTCAGTATGCTTGTTTACTCGTGCCGGGGAGCCGAGTGGATTTTTAGAGCATGTGGCTGAGTTCTAGTGTCCTGTGAGTTCTTCTTCCTTGTTGGGATGATGGGTTTATTCTAGATCATGGATTGTGTTATGATTTAGTGGTAGAGGTAGTTCTCCCACTTAGTTTTGAGGATATTTGGGGTTCTGGCAGATCGAGTCGCGGGGGTTTCCGGCTCAGCCATGGTCGTGCATTATCAGATTGAGTCGTTGAGGGTTCTCCGACATAGCTGTGAGAGTGTTTGGGCTATTCATGTTTGAGTCGAGGTTCTTTTCCGACTGAGTTGTGTTTTCGAGCTTTGAGGTACCGATCTGTTTGATCGTGGATTATAGCCTGCATGTGCCGCATATTTGAGACAGTGAGACAGATGTGATACTGAGTTCGGTGGGGTCGCTCCCCTCGAGCTACGCCCCGGGTGCGATGATGATACCGAGCCTGACGAGGCTACGATGTGGTTATGCGCCTAGTTGATTTACTAGTGGTCGCTTGATACCCCTGGCCGAGCTACCATGGGGTCACTTTGTGTGCGCCTAGTTGATTTACTAGTGGTCGCTTGATACCCCTGGCCGAGCTACCATGGGGTCACTTTGTGTGAGATTGAGATAGTCGGTCTAGGACGCCCCACGTAAATCCCGTCCTCTTGTGGATGCGTGGTAGTGGGCAGGTGCGCTCCTAGACGACAGGCGCGGGCTGGACTGATCCAGTTTTGGGCAGTCTTTGAGATTGGGTGTTATGAGCGGGTTGTTACATACTATGTTCTTAGATGGTTTTTCCTGAGAGCATTGATACTGAGGCATTTTAGCAGTAGCGAGAGTATGCATAGCATGTTTATGATAGACTTTCCTTTGAGCATTATGTTTGCGACATATTAGCTGTAGTTTTCCTTCAGCTTATCTATCTATCTATCTACCTATCTGCATATCTATCTGTTTTGCCTCCAGTAGACTTAGTGGGCATACCGTGGATATTGGGACGGTACCCACTGAGATCTGCCTTCTGCAGTAGATCTCACACCCGCTGCGGTGACAGGTTGAGGTAGCTGTTCCGGCTGGGTTCGCGCGGAGACAGCAGATCAAGGTGAGGACATGGCCGATTAGTTCCTTACCAGCTTTGAGAGTCAGAGGTTGATGTACCCGTTTTTTTATATTACGACTCCACTTTTGTACTGGACATTCTGAGAGACTTGTGAGGATTGTATTATTTTTCATAGCTTATCAGACTTTGTATTGAGGATTTTCATTTATCCAGATGTTCAGTTGATATCTTTAGCTATTAGTTCTTTTTCAGCTCTGATACATGTTAGCTATAGATCTTTCGCAAGTTAGACGCTTCGTCTGTGCGGCAGTTTCCGCACAGACGGCGGATCTGTTGGCGAGCCCGGGTCGCAGGTTCGACCCCGGGGCGTGACAGATTTAGAGTGGTATCAGAGCCTAGGAATATAGGTCATTTGGGACTTAGAGACCCTAGGCTATTGGTTGGACAGTAGGGTGACTGTTGTGAGAGACGTGACTTTAGCGAGAGTCCTGATTGAGTTGTACCTCCCCCAGAGGATTGGGGCGGGTGATCTTACATGTTATTTCTCTAAAGATGATTACGTTGGCTGCAGACAACATAATGCTTTAGAAGGGTTAACATGTTTTAGACTTTCGCTTGATTGGGTCGAGAGAGTTTTGGTCCTAATGTTTGTTCTGTTGCAGTGGTTTTGATGCTTCCGAGACGACGTGCAGCGACGAGGGCGTGTTTGACCTTGGATGAGGAGTCGATCAGCGGGAGGCTATATAGATAGAGCTGAGCGAGGTCTGAGAATTACAGGCCCAAGTAGCCAGACATTTGAGGCGATGCGGCGCCAGGAAGAGAGCATGGAGTGCGTGATGCGCGAGCTTGAGCTGAGAGCATCTCCCGGGGTTTCGCCAGTAGTACTCCCGGCCACGACATCGTCGTTTTCGACCCGGAGTGCACTGTGGATAGTGCAGAAGTAGCGAGAGGTTGCTGATCGGTTGTGTACCGCATCCAGTTCCATCCCTTGTAGATTTCGGGACCGAGTTTGGAGCCTTGGGAGGCCGAGAACTGGATCGCTGCTATGGAAGACTTGTCCGAGGATTTATTCACCCAGGAGAAGCATCGGGGTGCTTGGTTATGCGCTTTTGGATAGGGACGCCAAGAGAGTTGGTGGCGTCGAGTTCGTCCTGTGGGACCATCGGGAGCGCAGTTGATGACCTGGGATGAGTTCCTGCGACGGTTGAGCAGTGTACCCCTTGTCGCCAGGATGAGGCTTAGGTCGAGAGGGGACTGCATCTGGATACCTATCTCCTTGTACATTTTCGGCGAGTGCCGACTTTCGATGCAGCGTTCGGGCATGTTCGATGAATTGACCGAGGAACAGTGACCTGTTCCAGGAGGGACGTTGAGCGAGGGACCAGCTCCAGTGAGAGACGTCCAGCATTGTCGGATTTTGGGATAGTTGAGTGGATCAGGTTGCCATGATTCCAGTCCCAGGATCATGTGTCTCAGAGGAGACAGAGACCTGGAGGTTCTCGGCAGTTGAAGCACCAGTAGCAGTGTCAGGACATTTCAGGCGTAGTATCCCTACGTAGTGCGCTTGGATTTGCCGCTTGCGACGGCACCCCCACTACCCCTTCTGGATGAAGAGGTTCATCCGACTTACCGGTAGGCTGACCGGGCAGCGACACCGAGACAGATAGAGCGATGGCCACCAGCATCTAGTGAATGAGTTTGTACTGCCAGCTGGAGGGCGCCAGGGTTATGGATCGTGTTCTACCAAGCGTGGACTTTCTTATAGTCGTCGGAGTTAGAGCATGTTGATGCCGATACCGCTTGTGTGTGTTCAGTAGAGCAGGGGTAGCTTCATGTTAGCCAGAGATGGACTGTTGGTCTGCACACGTGAGGATCAGGTTCCAGATCACGTTTAGCACATGGATGAGTGTTGCCAGACCCGCCAGAGTAAGTAGGACATTCGATTTGATTCCTTGAGTTTTGGTCCTACATCAGTTTTGAGGTGTTGTTATGGGTTTGGATAGAGTTTGGTTATCCCAATGCTTTGCTACCGTGGATGGCCGAGAGAGGACTTGGACCCTCCGTGGACCTGGTCAGGAGGAATGTGTTGTAGAGGGAGTTAGACCACGGCAGAGTGGAGTCGTGGTCGTATCGCGTTGCTAGCGACTGTAGAGGAAGTGCCTACGGTGGCACCGGGACCAAGGAATATCCTTATCGCCCGTGTGATCCCGGGTAAAAGTCTACCTGGTCTGTTATTGGAACCGCCGCTTAGTGAGATTGAGGTAATGATTGTCGTGGTTTGGAAGCTGCGCCGATTATGGTAGCACCTATTGGTGTATCACCTGCGAGACAAAGAGTGGGAGTTGATAGTTCAGCTGCGGGATTTGATGGATCGAGAGGTCTGTGTGACCCAGTACCACGTCGTGGGAACACGACAGTGAGGATTCGAGAGATGGATACTTGAGTATGATGCCACACCGTGGATACACGGCAGTGATGCCACGTTGTGAATACACAACGGTGAGAGTTCCTTCATGGTTCGAGTACAGACAGACTCGGAATGTGTTACAGCTGATACTTATTTGTGAGGCAGGTATCTTTTTGGAACTATGCAGCCGAGGGCTGTGCCCCGTAAGTGATCAGAACCCGGTAGGGGCATTAGGGACTTGTAGTGCGGTCAAATGGATTGACTAAGGCCCTACCGCTTTTAGGATTTGTGGGATTGTGTGTTCCAACTGAGGATGATGCCAGCATTGATGTGGGTGATTGCCGGTGGTCAGAGATTACCCAAGATATAGGATTGATCTTCTAGTGTTATCCCGGCGAGGAAATTTGGTCAGGCACACCTTGTTTAAGCAAGTGGTGCAACCTTGGATTGAGGTAACTGTTCAGTGGATGCCACCGTTGGAATTGTGGAAGATGGAGTGTTAGTGAAGACAGGAACAACTCCAATGCCCTCTCTCATCTTCTCTTTATGCCGAGGCTTGACGAACTGATCGACGATTTCGGAAGGCTACTGCAGAAATGGAAAAGAGTGCCGGAATCTGTTCTTGTTTGATTGGGGTGAAGGCACTCGCCATTCGGGATTTTTGAACTTTTCGCCGTTGCCGGCTGGTTTTCAAAATCAAGAGTTAGGGGATTGGGGAATGTTCCTAATGTTGGGTTCTTTCTTATTGATGGATACGAGAGCGTATTCCGAGTTTAAGCCGTGGGTGGCTGTTTGGGTAGCGAAAGTGTTATCAGTATTCTGAGGAATGTATGGATTTGATCCCCCGCATATGTTTAGTCCTGCTTCTTTGGAGTTGGACAAGGTTTTGAGTTATCAGGAGCAACCGATGCAAATTCTTACTCGTAAAGTTAAGGAATTTTGCAGTCGAGATCTATCTTTGGTGAAGGTTCAGTGTAGCCATCATGGTGAGTGAGAGTGACCACCTGAGAGCTGTTGATGAGTTGGGGGTCTCCTATCCCCATTTGTTCGAGACACCCTCCTGAGTTATGGATTTATTCTGGTTTCGAGGACGAAACCCTTTTAAGGAGGGGAGAGTGTAGAATACCGGGTTTCCGGATGGCGCGCCGACCTCGCAAGATGGCGTGGTGCGGAGGAATTGCCTTGGGCAGTTAGCTTATGGGTTTACAGATGATGTCGGATTGATTCGGATCCACGTGGAGGCCCCAGCTTGATTCGGAATTTTCCGGGCTTTGTGCACCGATAGAGAACGGGTTTGGGAAGCCCCGACTCTACAGTGGTGAGCAGAAAAACTGGAAATACTTGGAATAGGTGTAAATTGTGATTACAGCGGTGTTCGGGAGGTTCCGGACTGACGCGGAAGATCCGAGGGTGAAAAGTGAGTTGGAACTGGCAGTTATGGAGCCGGTTTTTGGATTGAGCACCCCGACGCAACGGTTGAGCTTTTTGAGGAGAAAAAGTTGTGGACATGTGTATTTTCAGATTACAGCGAAGTTCGGGAGGTCTCGGGCCGGTGCGGAGACCCCGAAGGCAAAAAGTGACTTGGAGTTGGCTTAATTTTGGATTAATTAATTATTTAATTTAATAATTGGGGTTTTTCTTTATCCTGTGATGGGGTTTTGAGGGAGTGAGAAAAGAGGGAATTAATGAATGAAGGAAAGGATTGGAATTAATGAGCCTATTTAATGCTCAACTACCCTCCACCCACCTTTTGAAGCTAACTTAATTAGCTTGCCACCTCCTCGCCTGCTACCTCCCCTCAAACAGAGGACTCAAGCATAAACAGAGGAAAAGATGTGATAAGAGAAAGAAGAGGAGAAACATGGAAAGATAGAAGGGGAAAGAGAAGGTATGAAAGGGTTTGATGGGGGAACCTCCTGCATGGAGCCGCGGCGCCAAGTGGAGCGGAGCGCGCGTGCCGAGCTCAACAAGTATGTTGCGGATCTTTTTTTGGATTAGCTCGGTTTGGGTTTTTGTTGTTTCTTTTTCGGTTTGGAGTTGGTGTGGGCTCGGACTGATTGTCCGTGGTGCCGAGGCCGTGAGTGCCGGCTGCTGCGCGGGCTCGCAGGTGAGCGCCGCGCAGCATGTGAATGCCGCGCTAATGGCGGTTGTGGAGCGCAGCGCGCCACTGGGCGCTGCGCAGCGCGCCACTGGGCGCTGCGCAGCGCGCCTGGGCGCTGCGGGGCGGGCCCAGGGCGCTGCGCAGCGCGCCTGGGCGCTGCGCGGCGGGCCCCAGGGCGCCGTGCAGTGCGCCCCTGGGCGCTGCGCAGTGCGCCTGGGCGCTGCCCGGCGGGCCCCAGGGCGCCGCGCAGTGCGCCCCTGGGCGCTGCGCAGCGCGCCTGGGCGCTGCGCAGCGGGCCAGGGCGCCGCGCCGTGCGCGCCTGGCCACCGCGCGTGCGGTCAGGAGTTGCGCGCGGTTGGCGGCAGCGGCACAGAGCGTTGACGGCGCTGCCGCTTCGTGCTCTTGGCGTGTGAGCGGGGGGGCTGTGCCGGTGGACTGTGTTGAATTCTTGGGTTTTTCTCTCTTAATTCCTCTCTCCCTTTGTTGTTGCAGCAGGGTTGATGATGAGGCTGTTGTGGTTGGTGAAGCTGATGATGAAGATGATGGTGATGATGATCGATGTGGATGAAGAATCCTTTTGTGTTTATTGTGAGCTGCATGCAAATTTTGGGAGCTTGTTGAGTGTGGGTGTATGTATGGGATGTGGTGTGGTTTTTGGAATACATCACAGCATATGTGCATGATGTGTGTTGGTACTGTGTATGTGGTATGTGTAAGGTGTGAATTTTTCCTTATGTGTAGGGCAAACTATGTAGCTAGCTTAATTGGAGCTTGTAAAGGGGGTTGTGCAACTAGTGTGCAAATGTGTTTTTTGTTAAGAGAGCATCTAGTTATTAGTGTGCAGTTTTTAATTGGAGGGCTTGAGAGTGTGCTGTGGATTATGTAAATTGGATATAAGTGAACTTGTATTTTTGTTGGCTGAGGAGCGCGCCGGTTGCGCGCCGGATTTTTGTAGAGGACTCAAGATTTTTTTATTCGAACTCCGGGGATTTTTCCAAGTACGCGACAGGGTGCGCGCGCGGTGCGATTTTCGAAATTTTCGTCAGTTGAGGATCCGGCGCTTCACCGACTTCAGCGATTGCCTGCGGAATGCGTTCCAGGTGGGTTGGAATTTCTTCGAGATTTATGGAATGCCCTCTAATGCTTCTGTAAGCATATTGATCATGCTAGCTTAAATTATTATATATTGATAAATCTGATAGTTGCCTGAAATTTTCCGTAAAATTTATTGGAACCCCGGATTATTTTTAGTAGACTCCTGATATCATATGACACTAGGTTTCATGTTTTGTTTGCATCATATCTGCACCTGAACCGTTTTAAAAATCGAGAAACGCGTTTTTACGGAAAATCAATGATTTCAAAGAGGGTTTTTAAATTATGAGATTGCCAAAGGTATGGCATAGGTTCAGTATGCTTGTTTACTCGTGCCGGGGAGCCGAGTGGATTTTTAGAGCATGTGGGCTGAGTTCTAGTGTCCTGTGAGTTCTTCTTCCTTGTTGGGATGATGGGTTTATTCTAGATCATGGATTGTGTTTATGATTTAGTGGTAGAGGTAGTTCTCCCACTTAGTTTTGAGGATATTTGGGGTTCTGGCAGATCGAGTCGCGGGGGTTTCCCGGCTCAGCCATGGTCGTGCATTATCAGATTGAGTCGTTGAGGGTTCTCCGACATAGCTGTGAGAGTGTTTGGGCTATTCATGTTTGAGTCGAGGTTCTTTTCCGACTGAGTTGTGTTTTCGAGCTTTGAGGTACCGATCTGTTTGATCGTGGATTATAGCCTGCATGTGCCGCATATTTGAGACAGTGAGACAGATGTGATACTGAGTTCGGTGGGGTCGCTCCCCTCGAGCTACGCCCCGGGTGCGATGATGATACCGAGCCTGACGAGGCTACGATGTGGTTATGCGCCTAGTTGATTTACTAGTGGTCGCTTGATACCCCTGGCCGAGCTACCATGGGGTCACTTTGTGTGCGCCTAGTTGATTTACTAGTGGTCGCTTGATACCCCTGGCCGAGCTACCATGGGGTCACTTTGTGTGAGATTGAGATAGTCGGTCTAGGACGCCCCACGTAAATCCCGTCCTCTTGTGGATGCGTGGTAGTGGGCAGGTGCGCTCCTAGACGACAGGCGCGGGCTGGACTGATCCAGTTTTGGGCAGTCTTTGAGATTGGGTGTTATGAGCGGGTTGTTACATACTATGTTCTTAGATGGTTTTTCCTGAGAGCATTGATACTGAGGCATTTTAGCAGTAGCGAGAGTATGCATAGCATGTTTATGATAGACTTTCCTTTGAGCATTATGTTTGCGACATATTAGCTGTAGTTTTCCTTCAGCTTATCTATCTATCTATCTACCTATCTGCATATCTATCTGTTTTGCCTCCAGTAGACTTAGTGGGCATACCGTGGATATTGGGACGGTACCCACTGAGATCTGCCTTCTGCAGTAGATCTCACACCCGCTGCGGTGACAGGTTGAGGTAGCTGTTCCGGCTGGGTTCGCGCGGAGACAGCAGATCAAGGTGAGGACATGGCCGATTAGTTCCTTACCAGCTTTGAGAGTCAGAGGTTGATGTACCCGTTTTTTTATATTACGACTCCACTTTTGTACTGGACATTCTGAGAGACTTGTGAGGATTGTATTATTTTTCATAGCTTATCAGACTTTGTATTGAGGATTTTCATTTATCCAGATGTTCAGTTGATATCTTTAGCTATTAGTTCTTTTTCAGCTCTGATACATGTTAGCTATAGATCTTTCGCAAGTTAGACGCTTCGTCTGTGCGGCAGTTTCCGCACAGACGGCGGATCTGTTGGCGAGCCCGGGTCGCAGGTTCGACCCCGGGGCGTGACAAATAGCACCAAAATCTTTCTATCGAAGCTTTGGGATATTCTGGACTTGTCCCCACCGCCGGAGATGGCCAGATGGCCGGCCGCCATTAATGGCCAAGCTTGGAGCCTTTAATGGCAACTTTTCAACCAATGGGTTTTAGGTGCAAAGGACAGCACCATTACCTTCCTAGAAAGATTTTATGAAGGTTTGGGCTTGACCCCGCCGTCGGCGATGACCGGATGGCCGGCCGCCATTAATGGCCTCGAGCTCGAGCCATCCATGGCCGGTCCCACTCCGGGCTGCATGGGTTGCATGCAAGTGCATGGTTGGACTCCCCTCAGCCACAGAAAGGGTAGTGAGTGGGTGGCCGGCGGTCGGAGGCGTCGCCGGCGCCGGAGCAAAGAGTTCGGCCAAATGGGTCATCTTCCCCAAACTAGGGCTTGATGCCGCGCCTCCCACAGAGCACCAAACTTCACCAAAATTTATGGGAAGCTTGGATTCGGCCAGCAGAACAAGATAGCCATCTTTTTTTTCATCAAAAACCACCCTAAACTTCGGTAGCCTGAGGCGGAGCAAAACGAGTATCCGGCGGGTGCAACTCCCCCGCCGACAACCGGGAGCACCCCAAGGGTCGGGGCTCTGCGTGGAACATTCCTAGGTCATACAGAGACCACTTCCAAAGGTCTTGGGTTCTAAAAACCGAGGGAAAAGAAAAACTCACCTCGCCGAAGTTGGAGAAGAAGAAAGAAGAAGCCGGGTTCTTCTCCCAGCGTCGCACGTGCCTTGGCTCCCTCAGGCGCACTCACAGGAGATAGATGAGCATACCAAAAAGCAGATAGCGTGGCTTGAGGTTCCCTGGTGCACTCTCCTCCTTCCTTGCCCGAGGCTCGGTTTCCTTTGATGGGGTGCGACTCCTTGGCGACCCAGGGCTGAGGGAAAGGCGGTTTCTCCTTCTCGGATGCATGCCAAGGATTAAAGAACCCCTCGGATGCTGTAACTCCCCCCACGAGGAAACCAAGAGCCACCAAATATTTAATGTGTATTTTGTAACAATTTGCTCTTAGGTCCCTGTACTAACACCCTCTAACCCCAAGATCCTTGTTGTGGATCACATTTGCATCCAGAACCCTCTCCAAGAAATCCCAATCCATTTGGTACATAAAATATAGGGCTTTTTGCAAAAATACCATCTTTTCGGTGTATTTCACATATTTCGAGACACACGAGTCGTCAAAATGAAAAACGGACTTCATCACGACGTCCGGCTTGATGAAACCTATCAAGTAGCGTATTTGGTTCCTCAATTTGGTGCCCCTAAAAATGCTCAGTCCATTTAATATAGTAAATTTATACTATATGGCACACATCCTGATACTTCAGAGTCGTCAAACGCAGATTTTGTCAGCCCCACTGCGCTCAGAATGATGAAGCGATTAAAATCGACTACCTGGACCGTCAGGTTCGGACTCCAGACAGTGAATCGACCAACGTTGATCGGCGGAGGATTTAAATCAGGGTTACTATTCACAACTTAAGTTGTGGCCCCACTAGCTTCTTTGCTGTTTTCGAGACGATCCGACCGTCGGATCGAAAATCGATTTATACCATTTTTACTCGATTCGACGAGACGGTCGCACTGGTGATCTCATATTTTCGAGATCAAACTCCGATCTAAAAGATAGGAAATAGTGCTTTGAAAATTGTGTAGTTTGCACACCGATTTTCGACCACTTAGATTTATTTTTGCATTTCCTTCTTCACATTCACATTTGAATTCCTCCAATTCAAATTGAATTTTTCAGGTACTATAGTTTAACAAGGTGGTATTCTCTTGGTATGGGTCTGATACCATAAAGAAAATTTAAAATCGGTGAATTCCTCTCACTGCTTGTGAGGGATAAAACTTTATTAATATATAGAGATTTGTACATGAATGAATAGGAAATATCTTTCTTTATGGTAAAATATTTTTACAATTATGAAATCCTTCAAATTAGGCTTTCTTCCTTTTATATATTCGACAAATCATCTTGTTGTTTTTTTGTGATGAATCCATATCATATCATTGAGTATTAAATTTGAAATGTTGCCTTTTATAGTTTTCTACTGTTAGATATATTTTTTTTGACTAATTTCACCCTTTAGATCATACTATTTCACCAATCATTCATTAAACCAAAATGGCCTATTATCATCTTAACCCCGCATTCTTTCATCCAAGGACTAAAAATCTACAACTGCCAAGTTTTCAGTCTTTGGATAAAAGAATATGCGGTTGGAATTATAGTGGTCCCTTATGATTTTTACTATTCAACCAACCATCCACTAAACCCTAGGGGACCACCATCATCCTAACTGCACATCCCTTAATTTAATGGCTAAAAAATTGGTAGCACCAATGACTTGGTGTTATCGATAGTATTCCGACCTAGTTCATATATATGTATATATATATATATATATATATATATATATATATATATATATATATATAGAGAGAGAGAGAGAGAGAGAGAGAGAGAGAGAGAGAGAGAGAGAGAGAGAGAGAGAGAGAGAGAGAGAGAAACTAGTATAGAATTAGTAGTATACGAATAATATTTACTATCAATTTTTGCTTTCTTTGATTATTACTATTTTACCAGCTTTTACTAAACCCGAGCGCGTTGCTTGCAAGCTGCTTGCACCGTTTTGCGTGCCGCTTTGTTTTGCGCGTTGCTTTGTTTTGCGCGTTGTTCCGGTGCGCAGCCACCTCGCAGCCCACACCCCACCGGAGCCTCCTACTCTGGACTGCCGCTTTTAGCCGCTGTTGTGGTCTCGCTCTCGTTCCGGCCACCCCGGTCACCGGTGACATCGCCGTAAGGGAGCACGGTGTTCCTGAGGGTGTGTAGATCGTCGTGCTCACTTTCGCCAAAATCGATTTCGCCTCATTTTGCGTGTTTGACTGCGTCGCCCCGGCAACAGTGGATTTTGAGGTCTGGCTTGTCCCGGTGCGCTTTCCAATGTTCGTTTTCGCTCCGGACAGCGAGCATCACCTTCAGAATGTCGAAACCTATCGAGCTGTGGTGTTTTTTGTTGAGTTCCAAAGTGTGGGAATTTTTGGTAAATGCTTAATTATTGTATTTTTATGTATTTATCTTGCTTTTTAGTGTATGTTTTGGGGTTTTTGTGCAAGTGTTGCATGAGGGTTGCCTTGGGAAGCGTGTATGAGTGGTGGTTGACCTTCGGACTAGTCGTCCTAGGTTCGTAGATTATCGCGATGCTTATTTTCGGTTTTCGGCGCGATCATCGGCCAAATCGGTCGTCCGATCGCGGTTCTGTTTCGAAATTCAGTTTTGTCAACTTGAACGCTTTCCGTTTGTTATCGAGCCTGGTTGGCTGGTCATCCTTACTTCCTCGTGTGTCCAGAGGCAGTGGATGGGTTGTGGTGGGTTTCGGAGCCGAAATTGGCATCTTTGGGAACCGGTATTGTTCGGTTTTTGTTAGTCGCACCTATTCGCGTCGTTTGTGTGTCTTGCTGCCCGGACACCCAAATCGGTGTGTCTGGGGGCAGCGGGTGGTCTTTGGTGAGTGTTGGATTTCTCTGGGACACTATGTGGGTTCGGTTGTGTTCCAGTGAGTTGCCGGGGATCTCCGGCAGGTTTCGGGAATCGGTAAAAGATACTAATGGCCCGAATGGTTCTCGGAGTGTGAGTCGATGTGTGGGTTACAGTGGTATTTAGTATCGAGAGGTTTATGATTTTATAGTACCTTTCGTAGGTACAGGTGACAAGTTGCATCACTTTTGGCGTTAGGTGCTTCATCGAACTTCAGGTGGGAACTTCGATCCGGAGTTGGTTCAGTGGTGCATGCTCGGTGACATTCCTTCCCCCCGTGTTTCCTTTCTTGATTACACACTTTGCATGTTGAGCACTTGAGCACCACACACTTCATTCATATTTTGCTCTACTCTCCTATTTGCATCATGACTTAGAAATAGAGCGATATCCTGCGATTGCTAGAGTTCATATGACTTGATTATAGCGCATAATCTTGAGACATAGCGGGAGGTGACGGTCGGGACGGTACGTGAGACGACGACATGGCTAGAGAGCTTAGCAGTCCCGAGATTTTGTTCAGTATTCCTTTTTACCCTACTTTTACTTGTCGATAGGTTTAGAGTTGTGGTGGTTCAGTTTATGTCTGGTTGTGTGATTGGTTTAACAATAGGATGGACTAACAGTGGATTCTTGCTACTATGATCTCGTGGTTTTATGTAAAATGTTTTCTATCCCTCGTGGTAGCCGATTTTCAAAAGATTATGTTTCCGTGTGGAAAACCGTTTTAAAAAGATTTTCGGATTTTCATTTCACTTGTAGATTTCTAATAAGGTTTCCGTGTGAGAAACGTTTTCAAAAGGATATGAATGCTTGATAACCTGTGCATATGAATCATCTGCGGTAAGGACGTTATAGAGTATTAAAATATCATGTTTAAGGATCATTTAGCTGTATGTGCATCCTATGTGAATGTGGTGTGTGTGTGAGTTGGAATTGGTGTTTGTGAAACTATACTGTGCATGACGCCGTGCAAATACAGGGGAGGTTCTGTCCGTGTGAACAGAGGGTTATCTGTATTTGTGGCGGGTTTGTATGCGTCTCGGGATGTATCCAAAAAAAAAAAAAAAAAAAAAAAAAAAAAAAAAAAAAAATCTACGGTTTTCCCCTGTTTTCCTTAAAAGGTATTTACAAAAAGAACCCCGGGGCGTGACAGCAACTTCAATATAAATATTACAACTTTTTTTTTTCAAAATAAAACTTAAACATTTAAAGTTTACAATGTTTCTCACATATAAATTTCGCTCAAAATAGTAAATATTCCAAAATAATGCGGGCGACTCTAGACTGCTAGGTCGCTACTCTGCTGGGCCCTTGCCCCTGTCGCGTGCCTCGCTCGATGTATCTGGACCTGTGGGGATATCACCCAAAGGGTGTGAGAACTACAACGAAGTTCCCAGTGGGTTCAACCACCGAGCAAAAATGTCCTGCACCGCTTGGTCTAATAGAAGCAATATAATAGAGAATAAATACAGTATTGAAAACTATACATTCTAACTAATATACTCAAATAACTCTATCTTTGCCATGACACGACTCTATGTCGTTGTAAGGTACCACTATAGCCAAACCTCTTACTTGACCAATCACTTTCTTTCTTTTCTTTGTGCTTTAATTTAAGTTGCTAAACCCTCGGAGAATCTTGCCCAACGGGCCCCAGCCCAGTAGACATACTACCATAAGACAAGATCTCTAAGGTTGCTGATAACACCTCAAGTGTTACCCCGTCCGTCGGGGAACTTGTCATACGGGTCACTGCTCGAGAGAGGGATACTGCCCTTAACTCCGACAAGAGCTACGTTTCACCCCCGAAGGTACGCCCGTTTATTCTTTTCTCTTTTCTTTTCTTTTCTTTTCTTTTTTTTTTTTTTTTTTTTTTTTTTTTTTTTCTCTTTCCTTTCTTTTACCTTGGCTTTTAGCCTTTCTTGCACCTTGTGCCCTTTTCTTTCCCTCTCATTTGAACCTCTAGCTCACATTGCCCCTTGGCAATTTCTCACTCTTTTCAATTAAGCTTTTAGCTTATCTTTTATTTACTCATTTATTTACCTAGGTCCTTGCCTCAAGGTAACCCAAAAGTCCTTTGGACTTTAATTTCTTTACTTTCAATTTTGCTCAGGTTGAAGTTAAAGTGAAGGTACATTAAACCCAACTCTCTAAGACAACACTAGGGATTTTACTCACTTTGCATTCTAACCTCAACCATTCTATGTTCCCTTAGGCTGCGTTTGGTTCGGGGATAAGAAAAATTTAGTTATACCGGGGATAGGTATAAGTTATGGTATTAGCAGGAATTAGTGTAAATTTCTGTTTGGTTGGGTTTAAGAGTTATACCGAGTTTAAAGAAAATTATGTTTGGTAAATTATATAGGTATAAGAAAAATAAGAGAAATAAGAAAAAATTATGTTTGGTTGGGTATAGAGGAATAAGAAGAATTGAGGGGATAAATATTTTTATTTACTATTTTGCCATTTATGATATAATTTAAAATTAAATAAATTTATGGTATTAATCTACCTTATATTTAATTTAAATAAATATTAAAAAATTCAAATAATATTTACAATTAAATATTAAATTGTAATATTAATATTTAATATTTAATATTAAATATTAATATTAATATTAAATATTAATATTAAATATTAATATTAAATATATTTAATATTTAATATTTAATATTTAATATTTAATATTAAATATTTAATATTTAATATTTAATCTTTAAATATTTAATATTTGCTTTATTTAATATTAATATTAAATAATATTAAATATTTAATATTATTTAAAATTTAATATTAAATTCCTATTCCGCTATTCCGCCTGGGGGTGGGAATTGCTAAACCCACCCCTTAGCGGGTTATCCTGGGATAAGCCGCTAAGAATGGGTTTAGCTATTCCCACCTCCCAAAATAGCGTTTGGGGATAAATGGGGGGATAAGGGCTTATCCCCCCCTTAACCCCCTAACCAAACGAAGGCTTAGAGACTTGACTCTAGGTTAAACTTTAACTCTTACTAGTGAAATGCCCGCGCTGCGCTGCGGATATAATTTCTTCAATAAATATTATTTTTTATTTCATATTTTCGATAAATATTACATAATTTTCATTGTTTTCTGGCTCCTATTTCGCAACCTTCGCTTAGTCTCTAAATAAAAGAGAAAATTCTAAAAGTAGTGGCACAAAACAAATGGATGATTAGATCACTCAAGCAGAACAAACAAAATCTCACAGTATGTAGGAGAACAGCGGAAAATAAAAACTAAAATTATAGAGTAATAGAGAAAGACAAACAAAAAAAAAAACAAAAAAATATTTTGCTCAGAGCTTCCTTTTAATCAATTACTGTTAGATTCACGCGAAAACATTTTATTTAGCACCGGTGAGTGATTTGAATTCATCAGAGTCCACAAAATGAAAGCAAGAGCGATGAAATTTAACCAGAAGTATTTAACTGCATGAATGTCTAACCCAGCCGAAAATCAGATTCTTAAGAATGAACACAATCCAAAACACAAACAGCAAAAAAAATGGAAGTTAAATGGGAAGTGATCTGAATCAGATTTTAGAATAACATGAATACAAAACTGAACCGTTTAAAGTCAACGAATAACTTACAACTATCATTTGAGTAGGAATTGTATACTATGTTTATACTTCAAACGACATTGCTCGCTCTGAAGAGTTCAAACTGGGTTACATGTAATAAAGAGATTCCTTGACATACATATCTAATTAATTAAGCAAGCAAGGACTGTTGGCATATTTAATTAGAGGCATGCTAGGAGAAGCCACCAAGCTGCTGGAACCGAGTCGTCGCCGAAGCCGCCTTCGCGTCGTCGCCGAAGTCGCCTTGTCCATCATGAGTGTCTCCACCGAGTCGCTGGCCCGCGCGTCTAATTAGTTTTCAGGAATTTATTCCATAGGACAAATCCTAAAAATCTTAGAAAGAAAACAACAAAAAAAAATTACAAAATCGAATAATTCTGAACATTAGGAAAATAAATTAAAATCTAAACAAATCAATCTCACCCACATTCGATTCTGCATCACAGGAAAGTGTCAATCAATTAGGCATCATAGGCAAGTACTTAAATCAAAAAGAAGGAAATCACAGGCCCACCAAAGATAGAATACGGTCCTAATGTCAAGGAATTCTACAGAAACTGTGTGACAAATTGTAACTCAAATCTAATACCAACTGTTCATATCACATGCTCACTGGACATCACAAGTTGAAATGGCCAATACAGGTTGAGCCTTGTTGCATGAGACTCACAAACTAACATAATACATAAGAATCAGACAAAGCTAGAATGATTTATCAGATGATCTTACTTTTGCCTCATTGTGGCAGTGTCGACAATCAAATATCTCATTACAACAGAGAGCTCGAATCTGGCATCTTCGTCGGTAATGTGAACATCTGTCACTAGGAGTTAAAAGTCAGAACCATAAAAATATAGCACAAACTTTTCCAAGACCCAATGTAGTGATCAAACCCATTTTTGATGCAGTCCTAAATTATAGACAACTGCCATGGATATACCTATTTAACCTATTCAATTGACTGTTGACCTTATACTTTGTCCCTCTCAATGAAGGAGGCCATCAAAACCCATACAATTTAAATTTTATAAACAATTTGACGAAAAAAGTATGTAAACAGTGTATTAGAAAGTAAAAGACTTGAATATTTACCCATACTGGATTAGTCCTTCATCTAGTCGCTCCCTGCCAAAAGAGTTCAAACCATTTGCTACTTCTATTGTTGTGTCATTCTCCTCAGCCAATATAGAGCATAGGACCTGAGTTTTATTCTCATTCCCCATTGGCCCGTGGTGGTCAAAAGGTCGCTCAGATTGAAAGATCATAGCCTCCATTTAATGACTGATGTCTTGCTACCAAAGTTACTCTGGCAGCACAACAAAACAAATGCACCTGCAAATATGAAGACATTTAGCAGAATGGCTCTGAATACAGAATGCAGGGAGACACCCTATCTCGGATTGCCGATTACTGGTGAAGACCAAATTATATCAAGCACAAAAGCCAAGCAATGTTGAACAGCTCCAATCAGCACAACTCCCATAGATTGATTCATCAGAACAAGCACAGGTACAGAATTAATTTTACGCTGCCCTGAAAAGACTTCCGAATCACAAGCTTTGTAAGTAATGACTAATTAATTGATCGTCTTGTCCCTTGAAGAAGTCGGAAAGCAAATTGAACAAAGTGGTGCACCAGCAACAGATCCGTCCAAGGTTCTGGCAAGTGCAACACGCAACAAGAATCAAATGCCAAAAAGGGAAAGAAAAGTGATATGGTGGTCTTGCTGCTCACCAGAAAAGATGAACAATACACCAAAATGCATATAATTATACCATTATTGGATTTCAAGCAATATTTTCCACAAAGCTGGCACTTATAAGCCATTTTGGAGATAATTACAAATGTAAAGGATTCCGCACACAAGTGATTTTCCAAATCTAGAAGTTCTCACTGAATGAGAATGGAATGATGTAAGGAAGAGTGAACTATTGCAACCGAAAAGATGCTCGGCAGCTGCAACTTAGAATCGCGGATATTATCTATGAATTCTTCGATTCATATATATATATATATATATATATATATATATATATATATATATATATATATATATATATATATATATATATATATATATATATGAAATCTGAACAGCGAAGAACAAATAGAAGATATGAGGACGCAAAAAACAAAAACCCCGAAAGAATATTCAATTTGGAAAACAACAAAAGACTAAAAAAAAGATGGGCTCAGATATAGAGCATTCATCAAGTGTAGTGACAGATAATCAACTTATAGTAAAAAATATAAATATAATTGCAAGAAATCTCAATGAGTTGATTGGTTAAGAATAAAAAATTTATTAAGACGGAACCACAACAGAAGGACGAAAAAAAGGAGGGTCAAATATAGCAATTCCATCAAGTGCAGCAGCAAACATTGAACTCATAGTAAGCATAGGATCAAAATTTGGTTCTTTTAGTTAAAGATAACATACCTAAACAGCAAGAACAAATTAGCAAGCAAACTTCATTAAGAGAACAAATTTAAAGAGTGTGAAACGAATATAAAACCTTGGTAGTAAGAAAAAGGAAAACCGGGAACACAGAATTAAAATTTGGCTAATTGGTACCAAAGATCCAAAGAAGTCTGAAACTATTAATAAGTTGGTTGTCTAAGTATTAGACCATCCAGTTCTTTTTTTTTTCTTCGACCTACAACATCATTGCCCCCCACAAAAGAACAAAACAAATAGTAGTAAAATAAGATAGGAGAAACATAGAGTACAAAAGAATCTTTTTACTTGTTCAAAAACAATAAATTCTTTACATGTTGATCAGAATTTCTGAGATTAACTACACTTAATACCAGAATTTCTTTACATATAGACAATAAATTGTCTACATGTTGATCAGAATTTCTGAGATTAACTACACTTAATACCAGTTTCCAATTTTAAAGCATTTGAGCATCCATGTGAGACAAAACGGAGGCAAGAATACTACCTTGGTAGGTAAAAATGCAGCACAATCTGAAGGAATTAATATCAATATGTGACACTCATAGGTATACTATAGTCAATAAGCTTCTCATGGTATGCAAGGAATGTCAACATATTCCAGTTAAGTAATTAATCCATTCATCCTATTGCAAGTAGGTTAATTATACATGCCATATCTTCGCCTAATAACCAAACTTTCTTTAGGTTTAAGGGAATCTAGCTGCAGGAAAACATCAGTCAGTGAGAGAACTTTCAAGCATCAATATCAACTATTCTTTGTAGTAAATATTCACGAAAGAACTAAATGCATGTTAAGTCATTGATATACATGAATATGAATGGCTAGAAGTTGGGCCACACGAAAGCAAAATGAGGTACAAAAGTCGGTTGCATAAGCAAATTCACACGCAAATCAAAATAGACCATATAATGGCATGCAAATCAAATCAAAATTATAGTTAGTTGTAGAGGTACCTCGACATGACAACATTGAAATCGACTGAGAATGACCCTATAGATTATAAGGAGTTTGCAAATAGATTGTCGCCTAGCGATGCAATAATTAAGCAGTGAATTTGTACTTAAGAGAAATTTCATGCATAGTCCTATTTTTTTTTTTAGCAATGTTACCTTGATAAATACATCATTGTGTCTTAAGTTGGAAATATCAGGAAAAAGAGACCACATCCCAACCCCTAAGAACTATGGCGCTAACAATCAAGTAGCAAAAATTGCAAGTAACTAATCAAATTTAAGACGGTCCACAGGATAGTTGATACCTAAATTTTGATAAACTTCAGCTGAATTTAAGGTTTATTTGTGAGGAATGACACTTCCACAAACCAATCCTAGGAATGAGTGCAAAGGGTGGAATTATAATCTAACTTGGAAAAACCCAAAATCACAACCAAAATAAAAAACCAGACCTATAAGACAAAACAATAGGTAGTTTTAATGATTACATGTCTGCAAGGGTGAATGCCATATACCAAAAAAACCAGATAAATGGAATTGAAACAATCCATAGTAGAGTAATATAGACAACAGGGAGAAAGAGGGAACCAAATAAAATATTGGTAGCCTCAGCAAAGGGAGTTCCGTTCTTCCAATAGAAGAAATGATACGTGACCTGAATCATAACGAAATAACAATGAGTCATTGGAATAAGCAGAAAGAAAAGAGATCAATAAAAGAGAATTCAACAAAAATTTCAACCCCCCTTTTTTTTTCCTATTAATTAGAGATCATATACCGCCTTTTGTTTACGAATAGGAAAATAAAGAGAAACCGATTAAGCATCAAAATTAAATAGCCATGCCTAGAAACATATTTTGAAATAGTTGGTTGGCATTTATGATTCATGGTAGTTTTTTTAACACCCCCAAAGTTGTAGTTTAAATTTGAAAAAGAAAATCGCTTTAACGGAGTAGGTGGTAAATTCTCAAGAACCTAAGGAGCTGTAACTCCATAGGAGAAAACAAAGGAGCCAAAATAAAATGAAAGTTTGAGTTGAACCTTTTGTTGACTGATACAAACCTCCAAATCAAATGAAAATGACTGGAACTTTAAAAATAGTAGAGCATTAGAAAAGATTTATCTATACACAACAATAACCTATGATAAAACTATAAATGAAGCAGTATTGGCCAACCTTCTTTCAGGAAAGAAATAAGTACTTGGAGTTAGGGGACTCTAATTAACTTTTCGATGGATTTAGAATAAGTAAACAACCTATAACTTTTCAATGGATTTAGAATAAGTAAAAAACTTTAATAGCAATGCCTTTGCCGCCCTCTTTCATTTAGAATTGAAACAATAAATTCCTAACCAAAATTAGGGAGGGTTCCCAAATTTCAGCCCCCTTTTTTTTCCTATTAATTAGAAATCATATACCGCCTTTTGTTTACAAATTGGAAAATAAAGAGGAACCGATTAAGCATCAAAATTAAATAGCCATGCCTTTTCCACTACATCTCATTTAGGAATAGAGAAATAAAGAGAACCTCTTATTTAGGTATAAAGAAATAAAGAGAGAATATACTCCTAATTAATCAACAGCAAGCCATTAAGCTATAGACAACTATGAGCAAGGGTAATGCATTTACCTCATTAGGTGTGTTTAGTTGCATAGTTTAATTATAGTTGCCAGTGTTTGAGTCCAATACTTCAGACTTACCTTCACTTTCTCCGGATCATAACCTGGGTAAAAAAAAGGAATAAGCATACATGAATCTCCGAGCAAAAGCATTTTGTGTTTCCTCAAATTAAAGAACAATGTAATATACATGAACCTCAAAGTGAAGCATCGTGTGGTTCCTCAGAATCTACAGTAGATTCTCACATCAAAACAATAGGTTGTCACATCAACATCAAAGTTTTTGACCAACAACCAACGGGAACTCTTAGTCAGTCTTAGAAGTAAAATAGATTATTATAAAATCTTGCTAAGTCTTCAGAATGGTTAGTTATATGAAAGTGAAGCTTTGTTTGCCGGGAAAGATAGAGTAAGTCCAATCTTTTTTTTAACTGGCCTATTTGTTTGGTGGTGCTTACTTTCGCCTGTTCAGGTGGTTTAGTTGTTGGCTATGAAGGGATAGGACTATTAACAAACCCTAAAAGATTTTGCATTAGAATTCTTCAAATAGCTTTCGATTGGAGCTAGAAGAAAAAACTTCAAGTTCGCTCATAGATTATTATAAAATCTCTATCTTTCCCGGCAAACAAAGCTAGAACAATTGTATAAGCCAGTGTATTCCTATCTTAATATAATCCAAGTACGTTGATTGTCCTCACTGTGTCTAGCAGTCCCAATTCAAAGGTCAGCTCCATAAAGGTAATACATGTGTCAAATACACGATAGGAACATTTCTTAAATTTTTAAAGGCCTATAGTCATTTAAAAATCTAAGCAAGTCCAAATTTGTTATTCCTTCCAAATCTGTGAATTCTTTCTCACGTAGCACATCTCGTTGACCACATTAATTGCAACAAAAAAAGGCAAAAGAGCATTGCAAGTGTAACCAATAAGAAAGGAACGGATTTGATCGGTACAGGCAATTAAGTAATCTGGAATAAATATGATGTATTCACACATGAAATAAAGATAAAACAAAAGTAAAGAAAGGCTAACAAACAAAATTAACTTACCAAGAATAGCCATGACCGTCCTAGAGTCTGCACAAAAAAGACCAAGAAGTTAGAAGAAATTATCTAAACTCACCCGAATTGAAATTTACGATATATAGTTGTAAAAATGTGTGTCTTTAAACAAAAAGTAATTGAATATCAAGATAAAGTATGAGCAGGAACAAAAGTCAAACAATTTACTTGGTGCAATCTGTGTTCTTCCAGCATCAATTGTTATGTGAGTCGGTAACTTTAATGACTTTGCTCTCCCCTGCCGCAAAATTAGAAGCTTAATGATTTTGCAACATGAAGTCTCAAGGAATTTGTACTTCAGAACGTAACTTTTTAGATTGAAAAAATAATTAAACCAGGCATGGCAAAGAAAGAGTTTTCCACAAAAGAAAAAAAGATACATCTACATCACTTGCATCTGAAAAAGAATGATAAGTTCGTAGATCAAATCAAATTTGACATCAACCTGTCAGACAAAGAATTTCACCGGAAGTAGGAAATGATAAAGCAAGAATGATAAATGTGTACTTAAACATTAAAAGATTCCACAATAAGGCTTGAATAGTGACAGGCTTCTGATTTTATAACTAAAATAATTCTAATATAGAGCATCTTACCAACCTCAAATGGTGACAATAGAAGGATCCCTAAGCATGAATGTAGCTAATGTCAAGTTATCAATTTAGCCTTGCTTTTTTTGTGATCAGCATGAAGTCTTGGGGGGCATACCAGGCCTGAAAAATACAGACAATCCAAAGTCAATCGCCTTCAAGGAGGAAGTTTCCTTCTTGTTGGCAAACAAGAAATTCTCCGGCTTCAACTCCCTATGCATCACCCCGTGCTTGTGACACATCTGTTTAAGCATGAAATTAGGGAAAGAAAAAACAGCAGTTAATCACCACTAAACCTTATCAAATAAAGAAACTACTTCAAATACGACATGCAGACGGATGAGGAGAAGGCAAGCAGTGTGAGAATACAATGAGGAGCTTATAAGTAGTATCAAGTATAACAATCCAACCAGTGGTTAGGATAAAGTTGTGATACGAAACACACAGTGACGACATAGAATTGAACACGTAATACAACAATTATCATCTGCTAGCAACAGATCAGCAGTTGAAGAAAATATTTGCGCATTTATATAAACTGTAAAATTACAGTACACAACATCAGATTTTGAGATCCAAGATATCACGATCATCAAGACAACATTTCGTATTGCACAAAGAAAGACTGTAGATAGTCTCAATTGCTAACAGAGATCTAGAGGAGAGTGTTTAATCTCTACAACGATATGATGATAGCAGGTTGAAACCTCAAAAGTCCAATTTCTATAGATACTAATAAAATAGAGCAACTGCATACATATGCTTTTAAGGAAAGCTAAAAGTTGCATCCAATAGTTAGCTAGGATTAATTGAAGCATAGATACGGAATATCACATAGATCTCTAATAAGAATCTCTGGGAAAGAAGAAAAAAAATTTATGGAATATCCAGGAGAATCCGAATCCGAATCCAAATTCAAATCCAAATCCAAATCTAAGAGGATTAGTCGTAGATAAGATCCGACCTGCACGACCTCGACGATGGTGCGAGTGACGACTGCGGCGGCGCGCTCGGTGTAGTGGCCGCGGGCGACGATACGGTCGAAGAGCTCGCCGCCCTCGCAGAGCTCCATGACGAGGTGGACGGCGTTGTCGTCCTCGTATGTGCGGCGGTGGCGACGGCACCGCCGCCGACGGGGGGCTCCGAGGGGGCGGGGGCGACCTTGTCGTCGCCGTCGATTTGGCTCAGAAGGGGGCTCGATTCCTCCGGATTCGCCATGGGAGGAGCTCTCAAACCCTAGCGAGTAGAAAAAGAGAGAGAGAAAGAGAGAGGAACCACATGAACTCATGTGCCCATGTGCCTGCACATGGCCCATGTGCCTGCACATGGATATGAATAGAAGGTAGTAGAAGGTAGTAGAAGAAAGAAAATCAACTGAGAAGAGAGCAACTCCAAAGCAAACGCACGAAGCACGGAACGCACGCCACGTTGGTTCGGGATGCCTGAGAAGCCTCCACGGAGGCTCGAAAAAACTGTGAATTTATAATCTTTATTGATACACTAGTTGACTCAAGCATAATGCCACTCGTGAAGTTCTAAGGTGAATGCCACTCATTAGAGCCTTAAACTAGGTTTTCTCCTAGGTCATAATTTCTATTTTGCAATAAGACACTACCACAATAACATATAGCATACAACCCTAGTCATTCTATTAACATGCTTCTAATTGAAAGCAAAAGACAAGGGGAGAGGTCACGCTAGAATCCCCCACCTCGATATTTCTCTTTGTTTTTGAAGGAGCCAAAAATTACTCTCTTAATCTCCAAGATTTTTCCTAAAATGAAAGAGAATTATGGAGCAATTATTTTTCACGATTCACTAATCCATAAATTTTATAAGTTAGGACCCCTTCTCAAAACACAAGAAGAGAAATCCTCAATTTACTCTATTTTCTCTTGATGGGCTCTTTTTGGATCAATTTAAAAGAATACGGAAAGAAAATCTCATTCTTAGAATACTTACCAAAGAAAAATTTTGATCTCTTTAGCTTAGGGCAAAATACCCCAAAATGTTGGAGAATTGCCAATTTGCATAATTTTTTTCCTCTATTATGGTACTTGCCAATCGGAGAAGAGAAAAGAAGAAGAAGTTTTCTTCTTTAAAGCTCCGAAGATCCCCCAACTACAGCCAAGACTGCAGGGCAGCTGCTGCCGCCTAGTGCAGCAGCAGCTGCTGAAAATGCTGCTTGAGTAGTAGCTTGCTTTGCAGCTGCTGCAGCAGCAGCATCTGAACCAGTTGCTTGCGCAGCTATTGCTGCTTGTAGCAGCAACAGCTGCAGCTGATTCTGCTGCTGTTGGCAGCTGCTGCTGTTGGCAGCTGCTGCTGCCTAGTAGTGCAGCAGCTGATGCTGCAGTTGCTGGCAGCTGTTACTGCCTAGCGCAGCAGCAGCTGAACCAGCTGCTTAAGCTGCTGCTGCTACAAGCAGCAGCTGCTGCAGCTAATGCTGCTAATGCAGCAGCAGCAGCACAACCACTACTTGGCTGCTGCGCAAGCAGCAGCAGTTGAGCCAGCTACAGCTGGGCCAGCTGCGCAATGCTTGCGCAGCTGCTGTTGCTAGCGGCAGCAGCTGCAGCCGGCATTGCTGCTGCTGGCAGCAGCTGCCAATGGTGCAGCTACTGTCACGCCCCGGGGTCGAAACTGCGACCCGGGCTCGCCAACAGATCCACCACCTATGCTAAAACCCGCATAGGCGAAGCGTCTAACCTGCAAAAGATAGTACTATAGCTACACAAATATCAGAGCTGAAATAAAATGCTGTGAAATAAAATCCAATCTCCGTACAATATGAAATAAAGTACAATATCCATCTCCTCAAATATAGATAATCATCATACAATGTCCTCAGTACAGCATCTCTCAACTATAAAAGGAGATAAACTAAAACTATAGTACATCAGTCTCAACATCAGTCTCTCCAAATACAAAAGATCTCTCTTTCCAAAGTAAACAGTAAAAACCAGCTGACAGCTATAAGGAATCTCCAACCAGGGGATACAGCTATACTCCTCGGGTGGTAAAGATCTAGCTCGTGACTCCCTCGCCTCGGACAACGATCGAAGATCAGCAACTCCCGAAGAGGACTCTGCAAAACAGGGGGGAGAAAAAGAAAGGGAAACAACAATGGGGGTGAGAACCACTAGTAAACCAGTAGCCTCCCCCTGTGGGTAAAGCCTCAAGCTCCGGCGTACCCACTAAGTCTACCAGAGGCAAGAAAAGGGGGTGAGTGGTAAAGCTGTAAACAGAACTACTGAATAAAAGGGAAACCACAACAAGTATGCCTCTAAATGCAATACCGAAAGAAATGACGGTATGAATGCATCAGGAAACAGTATCTGACCAAATAGACCCAATCTAGTGCCACCAGTAAAACTGGTACTGCCTGCTCTGCTGTCGAACTCAAGAACTCAGTAGGGGACCAGCACATAAGGCTCGAAATCCCAATCAGCACTCACAACTCACCATGGTGCCCGGCGCTCGGCACGGTGTAAAGCCTACTCCGGAGTGGCACTCGAGGGGAGCGACCCACACGAGTAAAGTATCTCTGTCATCAGTATCACAAGTATCTCAATATAGCAGGACTGGATCAAGACTATGATCAAAGTGGGAAACTCCGTCCACTAAAGAAACCCCAATCCCCAATCAAATGCAATAGTACTCAAAAGTGGGAAACACCATCCACTAGAGAAAACTGATACCCAATCTGATGCAATAGTAAACATCCGGTCAACCGCCCAAAGTCCGCGGTCACCGCAATAACCCACAACCCGCAATTGGGTAAAATAATCAAGATCCGGTCAACCGCCTACTGTCCGCGGTTGCCGCAGTAACCCACAATCCAACATCAAGTACACCCTATCTCTGACCCTCAGGTCCCGACTACACTATCCCAAACCCCTGCTCGAACCCGAGCAACATGACTCGAAAGTCTAAATAGAAAGGAGAAAGAAAGCAATCATGGTTTCTCCTAAGTCAAATCCAATATGATAGTATAGCAATAAAATAGTGGCCTATCTAGATGTCCAAATAAGCATGCAAAAGTCCTCATGAAATGTGAAAGAGAGAGAATGTCAAATAACAGTTTTACATGTGTAACAATTAATAATATCCACATAAATATATCTATCATGCTAAAATCATCAGTCAACTACACCTGTAAATAATCCCTGATCCATAATAAATCCCAAAGTGGCACCCGCATATGGATAAGTCATCATGTCCCAACAATTAATCCATTTAACTAATTTTCATAAGATTTATGTGCTAATACGGCATGTTAACTATCACTATTAAATTATTCCAATAATATCCCCAACATTCTATATCCACAAAATTAATCTCAGATAATAGGCTCACATTTATATCAGTCAATCATGCATGATACTCAATCAATATGTTCAATAGTGGGGTTTTCTAATAAACTTAGTGAGTAAGTCAGATGTAGAGGCATGCAACAACCACCCACCTCGAAAAGCGCGCACAACACCAAAAGAGACCTCTCGCTGCCCGCTGTCCTCTAACACAGCAATCCACCAAAAACTGTGTCCAACTGCAAAGAACAATGCGCACAATTAATCCCCAAAACTGCACAATTTCATATTGTCCAAAATCAGCCCCAAAAATGGCTAAATATCACCTCTGTCCAGTCCTCAAGAAAATTCAGAAAATTCACAGTTGCGTTCCTCGCGAAGAGTAGCCCTAAAACGACTGTTTAAACACCCAGATCTGATACCTGTAGGCCAAGATAAAAATAAAACACCGCTGCATACTCAAAATCTCCACAACAGAATTCCTGTAGCAATCAGTCCAAGAAAAGCTTAATTATCACCTTCGAAATAATTTCCAAAAATCCCAGAAAAATCACCACTGTGTTTCTCGCGACGAGTAGATCAAAATCGAGTCTTTAAACGCCTTGATCCGATGCTCCTAGGCTGAGATATAAAATCGACAAGCCGGTGCTGTCCAGAATCCAACACAGAAAAATGGGGGTCAAAGATGTCTCGGGAAACATGCCAAAAGTACGAAACGGAGCGAAGCGATCAACACAAAAATCGAAGCCTTACCTCTTAGGAACACGCTGTCGAAGAAATCGTCCAAAAACTTCTTTTGGTTTGCTCACAGTGAATTTCCGACTGAACTGTGACGGTAATGGGCCGAAATGGGGGAAAACCGAGGTGAACTGTAAAATCGATATCGCCGTTGCCGAGCTTCCAGAAATTCTGAGAATCCACCACGAGATCCAGGACATCAAGGGGAACAACTTTCTTATTAAGCTCTCCCTCCCATTCTCTCTCTAACTCTCGAAAAAAGGAAGAAAAGAGGGAGAGGTGGCTGCCTTTTAAAGGCCCACAAAAAAACTTTTGCAGAAATGACCCCTGTGTCCCGGTTTCGGGCGCCAGAATCTTTCGGTCCCCGAAACCCGGGGGCACACAGTGCCCGGCCCAGCCCGCCCACTCCGCGCACGGGATCCGGTCGGACCGCACGGCCGTCCAACCGCCCCTCCCACGACACGTGTCCCCGAACACCGCACAGCTGATCCAGCCAATCCTCACGCGCCGCGTGGCCGCCCCGGAACTCGACACGTGGCGCCGGTCAGCGCGCCGGTCGCGCCTGCGCGTGCCAGCGCGCGTGCCTGCGCGCGCCGCCTGCGACCTTGCCAGGCACGTATCCCGAGGCAGGCTCGACTGCACCGTGGACCGCGCGCATGAAGACCGGCCTACCAGTAGTCGCCACGTGTCCACCTCGGTCCACCGTATACCACCTGACTTTTCCGTGCTCCAAGTCCACTGCACCGGCCAATCAACACCTGCCACGTGTCCAACTCTCATCCAATGAGGAACCGCCACGTGGCACACCACAATCCTGCACCTCCGCGCCTGCCCGCGCACCTGCCGGCCTGCCCGCACAGTACTCCCAACCAATGGAAAACCGCCACGTGTCAGTCACACTGCCTGCTGTACCCGGTGTAGTAAATCCTGTGAACCGATCCAATACGCAACTGCCACGTGTCATGACCTCCGGTGCACGCTGGCCGCGTGTGTGATGACCCGGATCTCCGCAGAGCTGCTACAGTGCGTTGGGGTGGCTTCTAGAGGCCTACGTGGTGTGTTGGAGGTGTTTGGGGCCTAATTGGGCATAAGTGTTGGACTTCGGGCTTAAATCGATCATGTGCGTGATCGGAGGACCACGTGGAGGGTTTAGAAGTGGTTTCGCGCGAAACGGATATTAAAATTGGGCTCCGCGCGAAATTCGGGCTAAGAACACATTTCCGGGTGCCTTCGGCGATTTTTAGAGTTCGAATTTGGCAAAACGGACGTCAAATTCGGATTCAGCGCGCGAAAACGGTCAAAATGGACTACCCACATGTCATTTTTGAGCTCCGGTTACTGTTCACCGCCGGAACAGTGATTCCGGCGATCGCCGGCGGCAGCGGGCAGCGGCGGAGAGCGGCGGCCCGGCCTCGGGCAGGCGGAGAGCGGCGGCGGGCAGGGCGCAGAGCGGCGTGGGCAGGCGCGTGGGGGCGCGGGCAGGTGCGCGGTCCACGCGGCGGGCGTGCACCAGGGCGGTGCCACGTGGCGGTTGGTGGTTGGACGGCTCAGGACGCGCGGTTCACTGAACGTTGAGTGGGTGCACGGTGGACCGGGGTTGACACGTGGCGGAATTTTATTGGTCGGTCTGCATGCGCGCGGTCCACGGTGCAGTCGAGCCTGCCTCGGGATGCGTGCCTGGCAGGGTCGCAGGCACGCGCGCTGGCACGCACAGGCGCGCCGGCGCGTCTGGCGCTGACCGGGTCAGCGCCACGTGTCGACCACCGCGTGGGCCACGCGTCGCGACGTGAGCAGCGGGATCCGGTGTTTGCTGTTATGTGGGCGACGTGGAGGCCCAGGATGGATCCGGGCTTGAACAGTGTTGGGCCGGGCCCAACACTGTAGCAGCCCGGAAGTTCCGGGCGCCCGAAATTCAGGATATGCTGGGTATTTTCTGAATTCTTTTTGTGGGCCTATAAAAGGCAGCCACCTCTCCCTCTTTTCTTCCTTTTTCCGAAGCTTAGAGAGAGAATGGGAGAGAGTGGCCTCAATGAAAAATGTTCCCCTTGTTGTTCTTGAGCTCGTGGTGGATCCCCGGAATTTCTGGAAGCTCGGCAACGGCGATATCATTTTTACAGTTCGCCTCGGTTTTCTCCCCATTTCGGCCCATTACCGTCGCAGATCAGTCAAAAATTCACTGTGAGCTAACCAGGAGGAGTTTTTGGACGATTCCTTCGACAGCGTGTTCCTAAGAGGTAAGGCTTCGATTTTTGTGTTGATCGCTTCGCTCCGTTTCCCACTTTTGGCACGTTTCCCGAGACATCTTTGACCCCCATTTTTTTGTGATGGATTTTGGACAGCACCGGCTTGTCGATTTTATATCTCAGCCTAGGAACATCGGATCAAGGCGTTTCAAGACTCGATTTTGATCTACTCGTCGCGAGGAACACAGTGGTGATTTTTCTGAGATTTTTGGAAATTGTTTCGAAGGTGATAATTAAGCTTTTCTTGGACAGATTGCTACAGGAATTCTGATTTGGGAGGTTTTGAGGTGCAGCGGTGTTTTATTTTTATCTTGGTCTACAGGTATCAGATCTGGGCGTTTAAACAGTCGTTTTGGGGCTACTCTTCGCGGGGAACGCGACCGTGAATTTTCTGGATTTTTTTGAGGACTGGACAGAGGTGATATTTTGCTATTTTTGGGGCTGATTTTGGACAGTAAGAATTGCACAGTTTTGGGATTAATTGTGCGCAATGTTTTGTGCAGTGGGGCACAGTTTTCGATGGATTGCTGTGTTAGAGGACAACGGGCAGCGAGAGGTCTCTTTTGATGTTGTGCGCGCTTTTCGAGGTGGGTGGTTGTTGCATGCCTCTACTTCTGACCTGCTCACTAAGTTTATTAGAGAACCCCACTTTCGAGCATATTGATTGATTATTATGCATGATTACCTGATATAAATGTGAACTTATTATCTGAGATTAATTTTGTTGATATAGCATGTTGGGGATATTATTGGGATAATGTTGCTGTTGGAACATGATCATTGGAATAATTTAATAGTGATAATTAACATGCGATATTAGCACCTAGATTTTATGAAAGGGGATTAAATGGATTAATTGTGGGGGACATAGTGACATATCTAGGTGCGGGTGCCACTTTGGGATTTATTATGGATCAGGGATTATTTACATGTGTAGTTGACTGATGATTTTAGCAGGATTATTATATTTATGTGTATATTATTAATTATTACACATGTAAAACTGTTATTTGACATATTCTCCCTTTCACATTGCATGAGGACTTTTGCATGCTTATTTGGACATCTAGATAGGCCACTATTTTATTGCTACACTATCATATGGGGATTTGACTTAGGAGAAACCATGATTGCTTTCTTTCTCCTTTTTATTTAGACTTTTGAGTCATGTTGCTCGGGTTCGAGCAGAGGTTTGGGATAGTGTAGCCGGGATCTGAGGGTCAGTGACAAGGTGTGCTTGATGTTGGATTTTGGGTTATTGCGGCAACCGTGGACAGCAGGCGGTTGACCGGATCTTGATTATTTTACCCAATTGCGGGTTGTGGGTTATTGCGGTGACCGCGGACTTTGAGCGGTTGACCGGATGTTTACTATTGCATCGGATTGGGTATCAGTTTTCTCTAGTGGATGGTGTTTCCCACTTTTGAGTACTATTGCATCTGATTGGGGATTGGGGCTTCTTTAGTGGACGGAGTTTCCCACTTTGATCATAGTCATGATCCAGTCCTGCTATTATGAGACAGTGGTTACAGAGATGCCTGATACAGTGATACTTTACTCGTGTGGGTCGCTCCCCACGAGTGCCACTCCGGAGTGCGCGGCAGACAGACTTTGAGTCCTAGGGACTCCTTTTGCTTCGGTGTTATGCGTAGGCTGGCATACCCGTCGCGGCAGAGCAGGCAGTGCCAGTGTTCACTGGCGGTCAGATTGGGTCGTTTTGACAGGCTTCTTGATACTGATGCATCCTTTTCCCATCCTTGTTGGTTTATCATGTAGAGGCATATTAGGGGTAGTATTTTATCAGCTGTCATACTTGGTTTCACCCCCCTTTCTTTTTCCTTCACGGTGCCGAGCGCCGGTCACCATAGTGAGTTGTGATACTGATGACAGAGCAGGCAGTACTAGTTTTTACTGGTGGCACTAGATTGGGTCTATGTGGTCAGATACTATTTTCCGATGCATTCATACCGTCATTTCCTTCGGTATTGCATTTAGAGGCATACTTGTTGTGGTTTCCCCTTTCGTTCAGTAGTTCTGTTTACAGCTTTACCACTTGCCCTTTTCTTGCCTCTAGTAGACTTAGTGGGTACGCCGGAGCTTGAGGCTTTGCCCACAGGGGGAGGCTACTGGTTTACTAGTGGTTCTCACCCCCATTGTTGTTTACCTTGTCTTCTCCCCCCTGTTTTGCAGAGTCCTCTTCGGGAGTTGCTGATCTTCGATCGTTGTCCGAGGCGAGGGAGTCACGAGCTAGATCTTTACCACCCGAGGAGTGTAGCTGTATTCCCTGGTTGGAGATTCCAGGTAGCTGTTGGCTGGTTTTTACTATTTTATTGAGAGAGATCTTTTGTATTTAGAGAGACTGATGTTGGGACTGATGTATTATAGTTTTAGTTTATCTCCTTTTTATAGTTGAGAGATGCTGTACTGAGGACATTGTATGATGATTATTTATATTTGAGGAGATGGATATTGTACTTTATTCATGTTGTACAGTGATTGGATTTTATTTTACAGCATTTTATTTCAGCTCTGATATTTGTGTAGCTATAGTACTATCTTTTGCAGGTTAGACGCTTCGCCTATGCGGGTTTTAGCATAGGTGGCGGATCTGTTGGCGAGCCCGGGTCGCAGTTTCGACCCCGGGGCGTGACAGCGTGGACCGCGTACCCGCGCGCCCGCCCGCGCGCCCTGCCCCCGCCCACGCGCCCTGCCCGCCGCCGCACTCCGCCTGCCCGAGGCCGCGCCGCCGCTCTCCGCCGCCGCCGTGCCGCCGGCGATCGCCGGAAACACTGTTCCGGCAGTGAACAGTAACCAAAGCTCAAAAATGACAAGTGGGTAGTCCATTTTGACCGTTTTCGCCCGCTGAATCCGAATTTGACGTCCGTTTTGCCAAATTCCAACTCTAAAAATTACCGAAGGCACCCGGAAATGTGTTCTTAGCCCGAATTTCGCGCGGAGCCCAATTTTAATATCCGTTTCGCGCGAAACCAATTCTAAACCCTCCACGGGGTCCTCCGATCACTCACCTGATCCATATAAGCCCGAAGTCCAACACTTGTGCCCAATTATGCCCCAAACACCTCCAACACACCATGTAGGCCTCCAATAGCCACCCCAACGTACTGCAGCAGCTCTGCGGAGATCCGGGTCATCACAGCTACTGCTGGCAGCAGCAATGCTGCAGCCACCTATTTCTCTTCTTTTTTTTTTCCTGCCTTCCCTGGTGCAATAGAGGGAAAAGAGAGAAAAAGAGATAGAGAAAGGGAGAGAGAGAGAGAGAGAGAGAGAGAGAGAGAAAGGGAGAAACACCTTAATGAGAGGGAGGGAGGGAGAGAGAGGTGCAACCCTTCCTTCTTCTTCTCCTCTTTCTTTCTTCATTCTCTCATTCTTTCTTCTTTCTTTTTTTCTTCTTTCTTTCCTGCTCCAACAGAGAGAGGAGATGGGTGGGTGGGTTATTCAAAGGGGGGAGAGAGAGGGAGTTAATGCCCTGCAGGGGTAGTTGGGGAGGGAGTGTGAATTTACATATTTACCCCAACTTGCAAAAGAAATTTCCAAACAACTCCCATTTCCTACGGTTTGCTCCTGCAGTGAGCAATTTCGGGAACCCTTTTTCCTCTCCGTTTTGTCATCAACTGGGAAGTTAAATTTGCAATTTTCTTTCTTCCCTTTTATCTACATATTTTTCCAAAGCCCTTCAAAGATCCCCTATAATTTTTTGAAAGCTCTAGGCCTATAAGAACGGGCCCTGAAAACGCTTGTCGATAAAATTGCACCAGCAACTACAGTTTTCCAGAATTTTCATCCTTTTCGCTCCTCTTTGTTCTCCTATTTTCTTTTGATCTCAGACCTCAGCTATTCATCCATTTTTATCAGCAAACTTTTCTGAATCTCTCTACGATTTCTTTTTAAATTTTTGACTGCTCCAAGTCTTCAAGAGAGGGTCTCGAAAAAGCTTGCCGTTAAAAAAAATCAGAATTTCTGAAATGTGCTAAGTCCTTGAGTTTCAACTCACTTTTCGACCCGATGCCCTTCACGTCGGTTCAAAACGCACAGAATTTGACTGTAATCATATTTAAAATATGTTACTAGTATTTTCGCCGCACTTCGCCATTTTGCGAAAATCGACGCATAACAACCTAAGCTTCACAACTTGAAGCTTCCACTTCTCAATTCCAATTCACTTTTCGACTCGACGACTTTTACATCGATTCGAAACGCTTCCAATTCACTTGTAATTACATTTAAAATGTGTTACAAGTATTTTTGCCGAATTTCGCCATTTTGCGAAAATCGGTGTACTACACTTTTGATCTAAATTGATCATACAAATTTCTAATTAGAGGTTGGAGAAACACACTCAAAAGAGGTGAGTAAAATTTAGAGTTTCATTTTAAGATCTCTTTTGGATTCAAAGAGAATGAAAACCCTTTTATATAAAATGATCTCTACTTACAGGTTTTCTTTGTAAACCTTTTAAAAAACTCCTTAGAGCATTCTAAAGTGAAGCTCCAACTTCATTTTTGCTTCTCTTTTGATCAAAAGAACATAAAAAAAAAGGTGAGGTCAAATTCTAAGCATTTTAGTTTTTAATCTTTTATGGAATTAAAAGAGCAATGAGATGATTTCTTTATGGTTTTCATTTCAATATAGGGATTTCTTGAAGATCAAAGAGAACAAACCTTTTACTTCTTGCAAAAAAATCACAAGGTGGGGGATTCTATTCGAACAATGGTGACCTTTCTCCTTTTCCGTTGATTTTATAAATTAGAAGCATGTTAATGGAATCTAGGGTTCATGTATAGAAATGAGAATGTAAGGGTTCTCTTATACTAGTAAGATTATGGTAAACCCCTTATATGAGATTAGGGATTTATGTTATTAAGCATTAGAGTTTTATGTGCATAAGAATGAATGAATGTGATAAATTCCTCCTATGTGAATAAGGTTATGTTACAATGCATGCTAAATATTTATTATTAAGAGTTTATGTTACAAGATGGATATAATGACATAGGAGAAAACCTAGAATAAGATTATAATGAGTGGCATTAACTTTAGATCTACACAAGTGGCATATGTTGAAAAAGAGTAAAATAAGATTATGCTAAGAGTTAGAGTTTTAACTTAGAGTCAAATCTCTAAGAAAAAAGAGTACAATGGTTCAGGTTAAAAGAGTAAAGCAAGTGAAATCCTGAGAGTTAGTCTTAGGGAGTTGGGCAAAATGAACATTCACTTTAACTTCAACTTGAGCAAAAGAATGATTGTGAGATGATTAAAGTCCAAGGATCTTTTGGTTACCCTTGAGGCAAGTACCTAGGGTAAGGGATGAGTAAATGAAAGATAAGTTAAAAGCTTAAATGAAAGAGAAAGAGATTTGCTAAATGGCAATGTGTAGTGTCCCAGAATCCCCTATTGTTTTCCCCATGTTTCGGGGTGAGGATCACCTATTATTGGTGTGTTGGGCCCCAATATGTCAAAGAGATGTGTTGATTGGACTCAGTGAGGGTTTGGGATCAAGCCTGACCTTCGGCTGCTTTTGCCGAATTTTAGAAGTGGTTTCAAGCTGATCGGAGGCCGTATTTGGATTCAGCGCGAAAAAACGTTTGAAAACGACAATTTATTTGTATTTTTCTGAGTCCGGATGCCCAAAAACGGACACCCGGAAGTTTTCTGTGCAAATTGGTGCACGGGGGAGCCGTGGACCGGCTAGGACACGTGGCAAGCGCTCATTGGGCCGGCGCATGCCTCCCGGTCCATGGAAGTGGGCCGCCGGTGCACGGTGGACCGGCGGGCCACGTGGCGGCGCGTGGTTGGTCCGGTTCTGTGCGCGCGGCGCGCGGGAACGAGCGCGGGCAGGTCGTGCAGGCGCGGGTAGGGGCGCGCCTGTGGCGGCCCCGGGTTGGAGGGCGCAGGTGCGCGCGGTGCACCCGCGGCGCGCGGCTGCGGCCGTATGCGCACGCGGGCGCAGGCGCGCAGGCGGCGCGCCGGCTGGCGTGCCGGGCGGGGCAGCGCCAGCCACGTGGCGCCGCGCCAGTGGCTGGCGCCACCCACCCCGCCGCCCCGCTGGGGGACACGTGGCTGCGCCCGGTTCGCCGGGCGCCGCTGTCCCCTGTGCGGTGGACACGTGTTGCGCCCGGGTGAACCGAGCGCGAGTGGGCCGTGGCGTGGGCTTCGGGCCGGCCACTGTTTGGGCCCGGTTTCGGCGCCCGAAACTTTCGGGTGCTCGAAACCTGGGACCCAAAGGGAATTATCCCAATTGTTTTTTTTCTTTTTGGGGAGGCCTATATATACACCCCACCTCTCCCTCTTCTCTTCCTTTTTCCGAAGCTTAGAGAGGGAATGGGAGGGAGAACTCTTTAGAGAAGTTGTTCATCTTGCTATTTTACATCTCGTGGTGGATTTCCAAAATTTTTGGAGGCTCGACAGCGGCGATCCGGATTTTACAGTGTGCCTCGATTTTCCCCCATTTCGGCCCGTTTTCGTCACTTCTCAGTCCAGGAAGCCCCCTGCGCAGTACAAGAGGCCGTTTTGGACGATTTCTGCGCCGGTGTGTTCCTGAGAGGTAAGGCTTCGTTTTCCGTGTTGGTGATTTCTCTGGATTCTGGATTATTGGCACGGTTCCCGAGGCATTTTTGACACCCCAATTGCTGTGTGGAATTTTGGACAGCGGCGACTTCATCGATTTATATCTTGGCGTAGGAGCATCGGATCAAGACGTATAAATAGTCGTTTTGGGCCTACTCTTCGCGAGGAACGCAACCGTAAATTTTTTGGGATTTTTCAAGCTCAGTACAGAGGTTAAATGCCTCATTTTTCGTGCTATTTGGAAAAACAGCAAAAGCTGTGTTTTGGGACTTGTATATTTACACCTTGTGCAATGTGTGTTGTTGTAGGGCACTGTTTTCGGCAGACAGCATTTTTAGGGGACAGCGGGCAGCGGGGAGGTTCTTCGGGTGTAGTGCGCGCTTTTCGAGGTGGGTGGTTGTGTTTCCCTCACTGTTGACATGCTCACTAGGATTATCAGAGTTTCCCAATTTAAATGTGACAATCTAATATTTGATGTGAGAACCTAATATATTGATCCCACAAATCAATTGGTAGCTTCTATGTGTTAAAATTGGAACAGTTATGTTGGACGTATGTTATGATGAAGCTTGCGTTCAAGGATGACTTAAAAATATTGGGACACTTAAATTGCTCTCCTAAAAAGAATAATAAGTGTTTTCTCCTCTAGTTTACAAAAGTGAACCTTTGCATGCTTGTATGGACATCTAGTTAGGCCACTATTTATTGCTACACCATCATATTGGACTTGACTTAGGAGAAACCATGATTGTTTTCTTTCTCCTTTGCATTGGGACTTTTGATTCATGTTGCTCGGGTTTGAGCAGGGGTTTGGGATAGTGTAGCTGGGACCTTAGGGTCAGGGACAAGTGGAACTTGATTATGGGTATTGCGGCAATCGCGGATAGTAGGCGGTTGACCGGATATTGTTATCTTATCAGATTATGGATTGTGGGGCATTGTGGTAACCGCGGACGTTAGGCGGTTAGCCAGATGTTGATTACTTTATCAGATTTTGGACTTGTGGGGTGTTGCGGCGACCGCGGACATTAGGCGGTTGACCGGATGTTTACTTATGCATCAGATTGGGTATCAGATTTCTCTAGTGGATGGTGCTTCCCACTTATTGAGTACTATTGCATCAGATCGGGGTTTCATTAGTGGACGGAGTTTTCCACTTTCATCATAGTCTTGATCCAGTCCTGCTATATTGAGATATGTGTGACAGGGTTACTTTACTCGTGTGGGTCGCTCCCCTCGAGTGCCACTCCGGAGTAGGCTTTAGACCGTGATAGGTACCGGTCCATCTGATTGAGATTTCGAGCCTTATGTGCTGGTCCCCTACTGAGTTCTTGAGTTCGACAGCAGAGCAGGCAGTACCGGGTTTCATACCGGTCCATCTGATTGGGTTTATTCAGACAGCTAGCATTATAGTTGCATGCATACAGTTATCTTTTTGGCACTGCATTTAGAGGCATAGTAGTGGTAGTTTTCTTTTTCAGCAGCCTTTATAGCTTACCACTGTTCTTTCCTTTTTGCCTCTTATAGTCCTAGTGGGTGCGTCAGCGTTTGAGGTTTTACCCACTAGGGGAGGCTACTGGTTTATCTAGTAGTTCTCACCCCATTGTTGTTTCCTGTCTCTTTTCCTTTGTTTTGCAGAGTCGTCTGCGGGAGCTGCTAGGCCATCGGCAGCTGATCGAGGTAAGGGGATCGCCGAGTAGATAGATCTCCTGTGAGACTGAGAGTTGTTGTTAGACAGATATTTTACCCTTCACTTAGACTATTATATTCTCCTCTTTTTTTTTGGGTCTGGCTTTAGCCAGCTGGTTGTACTATTTTGGTGAGCTGGGAGATTATTGTACTTATTACAGCTTTATTTTTATTTCCAGTCTGAGATACTTTGTAGTACTTCTATTTCAGCTATGTATTATGCTCTTTTGTTGTATTTCTTATATCTGAGTAGGGTACCAGCGCTTCGTGTACATGGAAAATTCTGTGTGCACAGCGGATCTGTTGGCGAGCCCGGGTTCTGGTTTACACCCGGGGCGTGACAGATTAAGTTGGTATCAGAGCTTAGGGATAGGTCAGTTGGGACTTAGAAAACCCTAGGCTTTTGGCAGACCCTAGGATGATAGGGCGCGAGAGACGTGATATTTTGCGAAAGTTGTTGATTTAATTGTTTGGCTCTTCCTGTGAGTGAAGAGGGATTGACATACCCAATTTCTAGTGAACTGTTATGTTGGCTGCAGACAACATAAAGTCACAGAAATAGGGGGATGTCTTTGACTTTCGCTAGATTGGGTCGTGTGGGGTTTTATTACTGATTTGTGGCTTTTTGTGACAGTATGTCGCCCCGTCGTCGTTTTTTCGCCGGGGGTATCCCCACCGCTTCTGAGGAGCCCGAGCAGGCGGTATCTGTCGAGCTGGGGGAAACTGCGGGCCTTGGTGACCCATTTGGTGGCGAGGAGCTTTCGACAGGATCAGCGCCTGGAGCAGCTGCTGGTGTAGATGGGTGATTCGGCAGTTGGAGAGAGGGCCAGGGCTTCAGAGCAGCGTTTAGAGAGGAAACGCCCAGCCCCGGATGTTGTTGGACAGGCCAGTTCTCGTAGACGGCCACGGCTTCGCGGCAGGTGTGTTTTCTGTAGAGGACAGCATCCATCAGGTACCTGTGACTTGAGGCGGGGTCGATGCTTCCGATGTGGACAGTCTGGCCACATCCGAGCTACATGCCCCCTTCCGACCTTAGTAGCACCTTCTTCAGCGTTGGCCTTTATCGCATCCCAGCAGAGGTCTCAACAGCAGCAGCAGACACGACAATTGCGGGCTCCCGGCAGTTGTATTTTCTGTGGAGGTCAGCATTTTCCCGGCACCTGCGACCAGCGGTGGGGTCGCTGCTATGGGTGTGGACAGCCTGGGCACATGCGAGTTGCGTGCCCCTCGGGGACGGCTGCGGCACCTACTTTAGTGTCTGTTCCTACTACTTCCTAGCTGCGACCAGGAGCTTCACCGACAGGTCTCCGGGCAGACCGAGTTTCGCCTCCATACCTTTCTGGTGAGAGACAGCCGTTGTTGAACGGTCATGATGGCTTAGCGCGGGCGGGGGATTCTGCTACAGCTGACTGTGTGGTGGCAGGTATGGTCTATTTGTGGCATTTGGATTCATATCTTATTTGTTATACGAGCATCGCATTCTTTCATTAGTAGATCAGTTGCATCATCACATGGGTTAGAGGTAGGACTTTTACCACGTGCACGAGAGGTTCAGATTCCCGATCACACTTTGCACGTGGAGGAGTGCTGTTGGTCCTGCCCGATGCAGATCGAGTCCTGGATTATGCCAGCAGACCTGTTGGTCTTGAGACAGCTGAGGGACTTTGGTGTAGTTCTCGGGATGGACTGGCTGGCTCGGTATTTCGTGACTATTGATTGTGCCGCGAGGACTGTCACTTTTAGAAAGCCAGGCCAGGAGATGTTGGTATACCGGGGATGTCAGAGTGCTTTCTTTGCCTCTATGGTTTCGACTTCCCGAGCTAAGCAGATGATCCGCAGAGGATGTGTAGCCTTTTTAGCTAGTATTGTTGAGGGGCCTACGGCGGCACCGGGACTCGGGGAAATCCCTATTGCCCGCGAGTTCCTGGATGTTTTTCCACCAGAGCTGTCTAGCATGCCGCCAGACAGAGAGATTGAGTTCGTGATTGACGTAGTTTCAGGAACTGCGTCAATCTCTAAGGCTCCTTACCGGATGGCACCGGCTGAGCTGCGAGGGCTTAGAGCACAGCTGCAAGATTTGATGGATAAGGATTTTATTAGACCTAGTGTGTCGCCTTGGGGAGCGCCGGTGCTATTCGTGAAAAAGAAGGATGGGTCACTTCGACTGTGTGTGGACTATAAGGAATTAAATAAAGTGACCATCAAGAACAAGTACCCTCTGCCGCGCATTGACGATCCCTTTGATCAGCTGCAAGGGTCTTGCGTCTTCTCCAAGATTGATCTACAGTCTGGTTACCACCAACTGAAAGTGAAGGCCGAGGATATTCCTAAGACTGCTTTCAGATCACGGTACGGGCATTATGAGTTTACAGTTATGCCGTTTGGATTGACTAATGCCCCTGCCGCCTTTATGGATTTGATGAATAGGATATTTCGGCCATTTTTGGATCGGTTTGTGGTGGTGTTCATCGATGATATCCTTGTATACTCCCGGAGCGAGGCCGAGCATGAGGAGCACTTGAGGACTGTGCTGCAACTTCTACGAGAGAAGAAGTTGTATGCCAAGCTGGTGAAGTGCGAGTTTTGGCTTCGGGAGGTAGCTTTCTTGGGCCATGTGATTTTCGCCGTAGGTGTGGCTGTAGACCCGGCGAAGATTGAGGCAGTTCGAGATTGGCCCCGACCGACGACTGTATCAGAGGTGTGCAGCTTCATGGGTTTAGCTAGTTATTATCGTCGGTTTGTGGAAGGCTTTGCGAATCTTTCCACACCCCTCACCCGTTTGACTCGCAAAGGAATTAAGTTTCAGTGGAGTGAGGACTGTCAGAGGAGTTTCGAAGAGCTGAAGAATAGACTGATGACCGCTCCTATCATTTCCCTCCCTATTATGGGGAAAGGATATGTGATCTACAGTGACGCATCACACAGTGGACTCGGTTGCGTGTTGATGCAAGAAGGGAGGGTAATTGCTTATGCATCGAGACAGCTCAAGGATTATGAGAAGAATTATCCTACCCATGGCTTGGAGCTTGCTGCCGTGGTGTTTGCACTGAAGCTTTGGCGCCATTACCTGTATGGAGAGCACTGTGAGATCTACACCGACCACAAGAGCCTAAAGTATCTGTTCACACAGAAGGAGCTGAACTTGAGGCAGCGAAGATGGTTAGAGCTATTAAAGGATTATGATGTAGACATTCTCTACCATCCAGGCAGGGCTAATGTGGTCGCTGATGCCTTGAGCAGGAGAGCAGTACAGAGTTTGTCTATGTTGATCACAGACCAGGCGCCACTATTAGAGGAGATGAGACGGCTCGAGATAGAGGTTGTGTCCCCTGGGGTCTCTGCTAGACTGATCATCTTTAGTCGTGCAGCCCACTCTGCTGGAGAGGATCCGAGAGAGACAGAGTAAGGACCCCTATTTGACCAGGATTACAGATCAGATTCCGAGTGATCAGACTGGGGACTTTATTGTGGGTACATCGGGAGTACTGCGGTACAGGGACCGAGTATGTGTGCCAGTGGATGCTGATATCAGAGAGCGAATATTGAGAGAGGCCCATTATACACCGTATACCCTTCATCCTGGGGGGACTAAGATGTATAAGGATCTCAATGCACACTTCTGGTGGAATGGCATGAAGAGGGACATTGGGAGATTTGTGGCTCAGTGTTTAACTTGTCAGCAAGTAAAAGCTGAGCATCGGGTGCCAGCTGGCAAGTTACAGAGTCTCCCAATTTCCGAGTGGAAATGGGACCACATTACGATGGATTTTGTGGTCGGATTGCCGAGGGCACAGGGAGGAGCAGATGCTATCTGGGTAGTTGTGGATCGACTTACCAAGTCAGCGCACTTTTTGCCTATGCAGACTACTTGGCCACTCGAGCGACTAGCCCAGTTATATGTAGATGAGATAGTGAGGTTACACGGAGTGCCAGCCTCGATAGTGTCAGATAGAGATCCGAGGTTTGCTTCGCGTTTCTGGAGGAGTTTGCAGACAGCCTTGGGGACTAGCTCAGATTCAGTACAGCTTTTCATCCACAGACTGATGGGCAGTCAGAGCGGACTATACAGATCCTGGAGGACATGCTGAGGGCTTGCGTCTTGGATTTTGGCGGAGGCTGGATTCGACACTTATCTTTGGTTGAGTTTGCATACAACAACAGCTTCCAAGCGAGCATACAGATGGCTCCGTTTGAAGCGTTGTATGGACGCAAGTGTCGATCACCGCTTTATTAGAGTGACGTAGGCGAGAGACGGACCTTGGGACCAGATGTACTGCTAGAGGCAGAGGAGAAGGTCCGAGTGATTCGACAGCATCTTCAGACCGCTCAGAGTCGACAGAGGAGCTATGCTGATGTTCGGCGACGAGACTTAGAGTTTCAGGTTGGAGACCATGTATTTCTGAAAGTCTCGCCGTCCAAGGGGATCAGGAGGTTTGGCATCCGCGGGAAACTCAGCCCCCGATACATTGGACCCTTTGAGGTATTGGAGCGTATCGGGCCAGTTGCTTACCGACTTGCACTTCCCCCGAGACTTGCTGGTGTCCACGATGTGTTTCATGTTTCTACTCTGAGGAGGTATGTTTTCGACCCGTCGCACATCATCGACTTCACCCCGTTGGAGATCAGCGAGGACATAAGCTATAAGGAGCGCCCACTGCGGATTCTGGATCGAGAGGTGAGGGAATTGCGCAGTCGGATCATTCCTTATGTGAAGATCCTTTGGGGCCATCATGACGAGCGCGAGGCTACTTGGGAGTTGGAGTCAGAGATGATGGACATCTACCCCTACTTGTTCGAGGCACTGGATTGAGGTATGATCTTCGTTTCGAGGACGAAACTTTTCTTAGTGGGGGAGGATGTAGTGTCCCAGAATCCCTTATTGTTTTCCCCATGTTTCGGGGTGAGGATCACCTATTATTGGTGTGTTGGGCCCCAACATGTCAAAGGGATGTGTTGATTGGACTCAGTGAGGATTTGGGATCAAGCCTGACCTTCGGCTGCTTTTGCCGAATTTTAGAAGTGGTTTCAGGCTGATCGGAGGCCGTATTTGGATTCAGCGCGGAAAAACGCTTGAAAACGGCTATTTATTTGTATTTTTCTGAGTCCGGATGCCCAAAAACGGACACCCGAAAATTTTCTGTGCAAATTGGTGCACGGGGGAGCCGTGGACGGGCTAGGACACGTGGCAAGTGCTCATTGGGCCGGCGCACGCCTCCCGGTCCATGGAAGTGGGCCGCCGGTGCACGGTGGACCGGCGGGCCACGTGGCGGCGCGTGGTTGGTCCGGTTCTGTGCGCGCGGCGCGCGGGGACGAGCGCGGGCAGGCCGGGCAGGCCGGGCAGGCGCGGGTAGGGGCACGGTGCACTGTGCACGGTGGACCGGGGCGCGCCACGTGGCGGCCCCGGGTTGGAGGGCGCAGGTGCGCGCGGTGCACCCGCGGGCGCGCGGCTGCGGCCGTACGCGCAGGCGGGCAGGCGCCGCGCCGGCTGGCGTGCCGGGTGGGGCAGCGCCAGCCACGTGGCGCCGCGCCAGTGGCTGGCGCCACCCACCCCGCCTCCCCGCTGGGGGACACGTGGCTGCGCCCGGTTCGCCGGGCGCCGCTGTCCCCTGTGCGGTGGACACGTGTCGCGCCCGGGTGAACCGAGCGCGAGTGGGCCGTGGCGTGGGCTTCGGGCCGGGCCACTGTTTGGGCCCGGTTTCGGCGCCCGAAACTTTCGGGCGTTCGAAACCTGGGACCCAATGGGAATTATCCCAATTGTTTTTTTTCTTTTTGGGGAGGCCTATATATACACCCCACCTCTCCCTCTTCTCTTCCTTTTTCGAAGCTTAGAGAGGGAATGGGAGGGAGAACTCTTTAGAGAAGTTGTTCATCTTGCTATTTTACATCTCGTGGTGGATTTCCAGAATTTTTGGAGGCTCGACAGCGGCGATCCGATTTTACAGTGTGCCTCGATTTTCCCCCATTTCGGCCCGTTTTCGTCACTTCTCAGTCCAGGAAGCCCCCTGCGCAGTACAAGAGGCCGTTTTCGACGATTTCTGCGCCGGTGTGTTCCTGAGAGGTAAGGCTTCGTTTTCCGTGTTGGTGATTTCTCTGGATTCTGGATTCTTGGCACGGTTCCCGAGGCATTTTGACACCCCAATTGCTGTGTGGAATTTTGGACAGCGGCGACTTCATCGATTTATATCTTGGCGTAGGAGCATCGGATCAAGACGTATAAATAGTCGTTTTGGGCCTACTCTTCGCGAGGAACGCAACCGTGATTTTTTGGGATTTTTGGAGCTCAGTACAGAGGTGAAATGCCTCATTTTTCGTGCTGTTTGGAAAAACAGCAAAAGTTGTGTTTTGGGACTTGTATATTTACACCTTGTGCAATGTGTGTTGTTGTAGGGCACTGTTTTCGGCAGACAGTGTTTTTAGGGCACAGCGGGCAGCGGGGAGGTTCTTCGGGTGTAGTGCGCGCTTTTCGAGGTGGGTGGTTGTGTTTCCTCACTGTTGACATGCTCACTAGGATTATCAGAGTTTCCCAATTTAAATGTGACAATCTAATATTTGATGTGAGAACCTAATATATTGATCCCACAAATCAATTGGTAGCTTCTATGTGTTAAAATTGGAACAGTTATGTTGGACGTATGTTATGATGAAGCTTGCGTTCAAGGATGACTTAAAAATATTGGGACACTTAAATTGCTCCTAAAAGGAATAATAAGTGTTTTCTCCTCTAGTTTACAAAAGTGAACCTTTGCATGCTTGTATGGACATCTAGTTAGGCCACTATTTATTGCTACACCATCATATTGGACTTGACTTAGGAGAAACCATGATTGTTTCCTTTCTCCTTTGCATTGGGACTTTTGATTCATGTTGCTCGGGTTTGAGCAGGGGTTTGGGATAGTGTAGCTGGGACCTTAGGGTCAGGGACAAGTGGAACTTGATTATGGGTATTGCGGCAATCGCGGATAGTAGGCGGTTGACCGGATATTGTTATCTTATCAGATTATGGATTGTGGGGCATTGTGGTAACCGCGGACGTTAGGCGGTTAGCCAGATGTTGATTACTTTATCAGATTTTGGACTTGTGGGGTGTTGCGGCGACCGCGGACATTAGGCGGTTGACCGGATGTTTACTTATGCATCAGATTGGGTATCAGATTTCTCTAGTGGATGGTGCTTCCCACTTATTGAGTACTATTGCATCAGATCGGAGTTTCATTAGTGGACGGAGTTTTCCACTTTCATCATAGTCTTGATCCAGTCCTGCTATATTGAGATATGTGTGACAGGGTTACTTTACTCGTGTGGGTCGCTCCCCTCGAGTGCCACTCCGGAGTAGGCTTTAGACCGTGATAGGTACCGGTCCATCTGATTGGGATTTCGAGCCTTATGTGCTGGTCCCCTACTGAGTTCTTGAGTTCGACAGCAGAGCAGGCAGTACCGGGTTTCATACCGGTCCATCTGATTGGGTTTATTCAGACAGCTAGCATTATAGTTGCATGCATACAGTTATCTTTTTGGCACTGCATTTAGAGGCATAGTAGTGGTAGTTTTCTTTTTCAGCAGCCTTTATAGCTTACCACTGTTCTTTCCTTTTTGCCTCTTATAGTCCTAGTAGGTGCGTCAGCGTTTGAAGTTTTACCCACTAGGGGAGGCTACTGGTTTATCTAGTAGTTCTCACCCCCATTGTTGTTTCCTGTCTCTTTTCCTTTGTTTTGCAGAGTCGTCTGCGGGAGCTGCTAGGCCATCGGCAGCTGATCGAGGTAAGGGGATCGCCGAGTAGATAGATCTCCTGTGAGACTGAGAGTTGTTGTTAGACAGATATTTTATCCTTCACTCAGACTGTTGTATTCTCCTTTTTTTTTTTTGGGTCTGGCTTTAGCCAGCTGGTTGTACTATTTTGGTGAGCTGGGAGATTATTGTACTTATTACAGCTTTATTTTTATTTCCAGTCTGAGATACTTTGTAGTACTTCTATTTCAGCTCTGTATTATGCTCTTTTATTGTATTTCTTATATCTGAGTAGGTTACCAGCGCTTCGTGTACATGAAAAATTCTGTGTGCACGGCGGATCGTTGGCGAGCCCGGGTTCTGGTTTACACCCGGGGCGTGACACAATGTGAGCTAAAAGTTCGAATGAGAAAGAAAGGCAAGTGCATAAAGTGCAAAATAGGCTAAGTGCTAAAGCAAAAAAAGAAAAAAAAAGATGATTGTACCTTCGGGGGTAAAATGTAGATCTGTGTCGGAGAGTAGTGGTGAGGACCATCTCCTAGGCAGTGACCTGTGTGACCAAGTTCCCCGTTGGATGGGGTAGCACTTGTGGGTGCTATCGACAACCTTGAAAAATCTTGTCTTGTGGTAGCATGACTACCGAGCTGGGGCCCGTTGGGCAAGAATTTCTTAAGGTTAAGTAACTTGAATTAAAGCACAATAACAAATTTGAGTTTTGTGTCAAGTGGTTAATGTGGCTAGTATGGTATCCTTGGTAGCGACATAGAGTCGTGTCATGACAAATGGTAAAGTTATATATGAGTATGTTAGATAGAAATTTATACCTTTCAATATTATATTGTCATCTATTATATTACTTCTATTGGACCAAGCGGTGTAGGACATTCTTTCTCGGTGATTGAACCCACTAGGAACTTTAAGTAGTTCTCACACCCTTGGTGACCATCATTACAGGACTAGGTACATCGAGTGAGGCACACGACAGGGGTAAGAGCCCGACAGCTTAGTGACCTAGCAGTCTAGAGTTACTAGTTTACATTTTGTGTTTTATTTTGAGTTAACTTTGTATTTGTGAGGAAATTGATGTAAATTGTAATATTCAGTTAAATGCAAGTTGAGAGATAGAAAATGTAATTAATTTTATATCGTGGTTCACTCATGTGGTTGCTTTCATTTACCGTTTAAACTTGTTGTTTAATGAATGAAAGTGTTTAGTTAGTAGTGGTTTACTCTGATATTATCCCTCATTGATTGATTGTTTTCATTAAGATGAATGTTACCGTTCCTTTCGAGTATAGAGAAGTCATGCCCGATTGGCGGGTCTGTTGGCGTGCCCGAACTGTCCAAATTGGCGATCTCGGGGCGTGACACCTAGTTTGTTGGCTTTGGATCTCGGCCGCCGGCCGTCGCCGTCGCTCCCCGACCCCGGCCACCCCTCTGGTAAGTTTCCTCTCACCTTGGCTGTCCCTCTGGTGCACTTGCATGTGCCCGATAACCCTTGGTATGGATTTCACCATTAATGCTCCAAGGTTGGCCGCAAGTTGGACTCCGACCAACCAGCAACTTCCGACGCCGGCGCTGGGCTTGGGGGAGCTTCTGACATTCCCTGGAGCTTCCTCCTTCTACTACATACTCGTTGGTGGAACCCCTTGCAAGATCCCTCAGCCCGAGCCTTGGTGCAATCTGGTTGGGCCAAGGTTGCTCCGGCAAAGTCTCCGGCCACCCCACAATCTCGGGTGAGTGAGCCTTGATCCCTCCTTACCTTCAGGTGTTTGGGTTGGGTTAGCCGCAGGGGGAAGTTGGCAATTGTCGGGCTCTAGTTTTGGTGTTCTTGGTGGCGGCTGCTACCATTACTGTTCCGGCGATCTCTCGACTCGGGCAAGGTGAGCATCTGAACTCCCTGGGCATCCTGAGCATGATGCTCTCCTTGGATTTTAATTTGGTTGAGTGTTTGTGTGGTAATCTCAACTTAGGTAATTGTTATTCTTGGTAGGTTGAGTTTTTTTTATTCTCGAACTTCGTGCCACTTAGGACTATGAGCATGGACCTCAGCAAGTCGAGGGCATCTAACTGGAACCATTGGATTGTTTCGAAACTCTGCAGATTCAGGTAACGACGCAAAACTTGAGTTGTATGTTGTGTTTATGCAAATTACGAAAAGTCTAGGGGCCTAGTTGCAATTGTGACATCGCGTACTGTTTTGGGCAGCTTTTACATGTTTTCTTAACTCTTTGTTCATGTGATGATCCGGACTTCCGCAGAGGCTTTTGCAGCATTAGCAGTGACTACTGGAGGCTTACACGGTGTAACGGAGGTAGTAGTGTCGAAATCGGACCTCAGAAATGGACCCGGCGCGAAAATCAGATCAAATTGGCTTTTTTGGGGGCTTCCGGCAAAATTTCGGATAGGAATTTGGCGAAACCGACAGCGGATTTGGACTCAGCACACGAAATCGATCAAAATGGGCTATTTACTTATTTTCGGCGCCAAAAAGTTACTGTTCGCCGGAAACACTGTTCCGGCACCGGCGGGCGGCGGAGCACGGCGGAACGCGGCGGCAGAGCGTGGCCGCGGGCAGCGCGGGCAGGCGCGGCACGCGCGCGACTGGGTTGGTCCACGGGCAAGGCGTGCACCGGGAGCACGAAAGATTGAACTTGCCAGATGGCAGCTCATGATTGGTTGGACAGTGTCAAAGGCGGCGGCGGCTGTGACACGTGGCATCCCGTAATTGGCCAACAGATTTCGAAAAACCCGGCACGTAGATCGGAAGCGTGGACCATGTGAACCGCGTGGGGACACGTGTCACGATCCTATTGGCGGGCGCAAGCCACCCACGTGCGCGAGGCATGCGGAGCATGAGGGCGGCGGGGACACATGGCGCATTCTGATTGGACTTGCACGACTGTTTCATGTTCGGGACACGTGTCGCATCCAGGTTGATTCGGGTGCTGATGAAATGGAATCTTTTATAAGATTCGGGCGCCCGAAATCACTATTTGCGCCCGGATCTTGGTGGGTTATAAAAGGCCTACCAACCCTCTTTCCTTGGAGTTTTTTTGGGATTTTTGAATTCTAGAGAGAGAAAGTGAGCTTGTGGCATGAAGGAAATTTGTTCCTCTCTCTATCCTCCACCTCTACAGAAAGTTTCAGAATTTTTGGAGTTTCCGACAGCGAGATCTCTGCAATGCGGCGTGCTTCGACGATTCCCATTTTTCGGCCTGTTTTCGTCACTGTTCAGTCGGAGGAGTGCCTTGTGCTAACCAGGAGGAATTTTTGGACGATTTTTATGACAGTGTGTTCCTAAGATGTAGGCCTTCGATTTTCATGTTGATCATTTTACTCCGTTTCGGATTTTTAATATGGTTCCCGAGGCACCTTTTGACCCTATTTTCTGCGATTATTTTTCGGACAGCGTGGGATTGCTGATTTTCTATCTTGGCCTACAAGCATCAGATCAAGGCATATAAGTACTCATTTTGGATCTACTCGTCGCGAGGATCGCAGTTGTAATTTTTCTAGATTTTTCTGAGGGCTGCGCACACGTGAAAATCTCTTTTTCTGTGCTGTTTTGTGAAAACAGCAAGTGTTATTTTTCGGGGAAGGCCCGTTAATGTCGGGTTCGATTGTTTTGCTGTTATTCGCAGATTCTAGGGTTGCGGGGACAATTTCTGGACTGCTAGGAGTTCTTTTACAGTTTAGGGAGTTGCGTGTACTAGGTGGGTGGTTGTTGCATCCCTCTCTTTCCTGACTTGCTCACTAGGATTACTACAGGGTGAAACCCCTATTTAAAAGCTACCGATTGATCACCAAATTGACCGTTATGCTTAAATTATATTAATTATTAGCCTATCATGTGAGACTATTCTTGTGGACCTATCATGTTGGAAATAGCACTATCATGTTAGTACTTAGCTGATATACAAAAGATGGTTATCTTGGGACATATGTGATGCTTCACTTTTATTCTATCTGAGAACAGTTTCATACTTGTATGGACACCTAGATAGGCCACTATTTACTGCTACACTATCATATTGGGACTTGACTTAGGAGAAACCATGTTTACTCTATTTCTCCTTTTATTCTGATGCATGATTCATGATTGCTCGAGTTCGAGCAGGAGGGTTGGGATAGTGTAGTGGAGGTTGTTCTAGTTGTGGGATTGTGGGGTGTTGCGGCAACCGCGGACATTGGGCGGTTGACCGGATGTTTACTTTTGCATTAGATTGAGGTTTCTTCAGTGGATGGGTTTTCCCACTTGAGCATAGTCATGATCTAGTCCTGCTATTTCGGGATACTTGTGATATAGTTATTTTACTCGTGTGGGTCGCTCCCCTCGAGTGCCACTCCGGAGTGTGCGGTAGGGCCGGGTAGCCGCCGGTCGGTTATTGGATATTATGTTACATCGTGGTGATGCGTGGCTGGCATACCGATGTGGACGGCAGAGCAGGCACTATTGGACTTGTATCAGTTCCTGGATAGGGTTGTTTGCACAGTTATTGGTTATTGATGCATACTCACAGTCATTTTAGCTAGTACTGCATTTGAGACATTGTAGTGGTTGTTTTCTCCTTTTTGCAGTCCATTTAGCTTACTACCTTCTCTTTCCTGTTGCCTCTTGTAGTCTTAGTGGGTACGTCGGATCTAGAGGATTTACCCACTGGGGACTACTGGTTTATCAGTGGTTCTCACTCCCATAGTTGTTTTCTTCTCTCTCTCTCTCTCCTATTTTGCAGAGTCTTCTGCGGGAGCGGCTGGGCCATCGGTGGCGGATCGAGGTAAGGGGATCGCTGAATAGATAGATCTCCTATGAGACTGTGAGCTACTGATAGACAGATATTGTACCCCTTTTTTCTCAGATAGTTATAGTTACTTTTATTTTGAGGTCTGGCTTGGGCCAGCTGGATGTACCATTTTGGTGAGCTGGGAGTTTACTGTATATTTACACTTGTATCATATTTTCAGTCTGAGATACTATGTGGTTTTTCTAGTTCAGCTCTGTACTATACTCTTTTATTGTACATCTTATATCTGAGCAGGTTACCGACGCTTCGTGTACATGGAAAATTCCGTGCGAGTCCGGGTTCTAGTTTACACCCGGGACGTGACAGTTCATGATCTTAGACTTCCGTTGATCGAGAATTGATTATCGACTTGTGAAACGATGAACCGTCGGTTAGCGGCATTTTGGCACGTTTTGGACAGTGGACTTTACTTAGTGTTAGAGGGTTGCCCAGATATCTTAAGTGAAATGTTCTGGGGCAGCACGCCAAATTTCAATTAATTTGGTAGCCTGTAGGCTCTGATCGGATCAATATTATTCGATCGGCGGCTTACCGAAATTTTGGCAAATCCCGAGACCTTGAGTGATCTAGGTGTTATTAAACTGTATTGTATGTGGATTTGGTATGAGTGAGTCTTTTACTAATTGATGATTATGATTCAGGCCGTGCTTTCAGGAACCGCCTCACCAGTCGAGCAACGGATATCGGGAGTCGCCTCGCCAGTTGAGCAGTGGATATCAGGACCGTCTACATTGAGGTGGGTACTCCGATCAGGGTATCGGTATAGTGTAGCCTTGGGTACCGTGATTGAGGGGTCCCATTGGTTGCTTTGCTAATCCTACTTAACGTTATTTACTGCTTGATATATATATATGTACTCAGTGTAGTTGACACTCTTAGTATAGTAGGGTTCCTGTTAGTTCATATGTATGCTTATACCATGCTCAGTGTTTTACTCTTAGACTCTGTTGCTATACATCACCTACTGCTAGACTACACTTGCCAATATTTACAGTTTCATATTGCATGATAGAGTAGGTGGATATCTTGTTATCACAACATATTTGTTGATACACTGTCATACTTGATCCCGGTTGGGAGTTATCGGCTGTTCGCCGTATTTCGGTCTTTTGACCGCGAGCTTAAGCATCTACATTGATATCACCATGCACCAGTTGGACATCTTCACGTACACTAGTGAGCTGATCCCCCATAGTGGTGTTCTTTACCGGTAGAGTGGTCGTTGCGACCCATGAGCCCGTTTTATATGGCTGCACTTATGGGACTGGGCGATATCGAGCCCCTGTTATTCAGCAGACCAGGCGATATTGAGTCCTTTGATAGTCAACAAGTGTGGGGTTCATGTCAGATTTGGTTTGGCACTAGCTTGAGGTCCTAGTGACCAACAATGGCATATGGTTGGTTATAGCTGATTACTGTTTTATATTGCATGATTATAGATGATAGTTATTCCTTCTGCTATTATAGTTGACATGTATCAGTCAATGTATCTGCTTTTATATCTGCTATATACCTGCGTTATATTGTTCCATATTTGCTTTACTGCTTTTCACCCACTGAGATACATTCAGTTGTGTCAAACACCCCCGGGTAATTTTTGCAGGTCAGTCGGGTAGTGAGCATCGGGACGATCTATGAGGATACTGCGATAGTACCGTCCTGTGACCTTGCACATTCTAGTTTATTTCAGTTATTTTATTACATGTTTAAGACTTTTAGTATTGTGGATTTATCTATAATTCATGCTTTTGTTTATACCTTTGTTAGTAAACCCTGCTTTAAATGGTATCTGTTTGTTTTGCCTAGCCGAGCGTGTGTAGGAGAGACACCATTGTGGACAGAAAATCTCTTATGCGCGTGGCGGATCTAGTCGTGTCCTGAAATTACATTTTGAACTCTAATTTAACCCCAAAAAAAAAAAAAATTAAACCGCTTTTAAAATTCGGAACATGACACTTCTATAATTTACATTTTACGGCCGTAGTTCCTTACTGTAAAACAAAAATAAAAACACAATCTCTTCCATATACTACATATATATATATTCGATAAACGCCTGAATGTTTGAGCCCTTTTAACTTTCACAACAAATTCACAAAATTTTTTAAATACTTAACTGCTGTTTTTCCACACTCCAAACAGGCAACCCAAACGCCTCTTTACAAATATATAGAGTGTGTCCATTAATACAACAAAAATACTCTCGAATACTAGAAAATTATAAAGTATATACACAATATTTTAAATTTGAGATGCAAGACGCGGAGACGTGCTCAAGGCGCCAAAAGCAAAGTAGAACATATCACAGCCTCACAGGCATAAGAACTCAAGAGCATATAACAGAAGATAAAACACATCATACAAAGAGTTTTAAAACACACAGCATTTTCAACAAATACACACAGGCAACTAATCGATGCTACTCTTGTATTTGATTAACAATAAACGAGATGAAGATAAAAATTGAATAAACCAAAATTGCAGCTTTCTGAAAATCTCTTTTGCTTCATCAGAGATGGGTTCAAAAATAAGCGGAGCACCACATACAACAAAATGGAAAGAAAAGTTAGATCTCGCCGAATATGTCCGTCTTAAGTAACGCTGTCAAATGGGTGCAACGAATAAACAGGTCATACAATAAGGCTCTCCGACTAGACGAACGGAAAACTTAGAACTACAACAAAAACTGATTATTGTGCCAAAAACAAATGACACAACAAATAACAGTTGGCCATCTTTCACCATCATTATCATCATATCCGCAGCGGTTGGTTCCCCACTCTGGTTTGGTCCACCTTCAACTTCATCTTCTTTCGCGCCTTCAGGCTAGCGATATCCTGGAAAGGATTCGGCCCATCGAATGATTCCTTACCTCTCTTCACCTTTTTCCTCTTACCGCGATCGTATTCCTCGTCCCTGAGATATAAGAAGCTAAATTTACAACCCTTTCGACAAGAATAAGCTGAGAAACACAAAAAATAACTGCAACCACTGTAAAACAGATAAATTAAACTTGAGCATGATTTTCATGTTCTAAATAAAATCTACAGTAGCATATGGTTCTGAGGCAATGATAAATCATGCTCAAGTTTAAAACCTTTAGCACAATTTCGTCAAACTAACAGCCAATAATGAAGCTTGGCAAGAACCATCTTCTCATGATATTTTAATGAATTTTTTATATATTAGCAAAGTTGTTTATATTTATTCAATTTAGTTTATATTTCAAAATTGTCTACGACTCCCTTTATGGACTTTCTGTTTTTATTTTATTCTTTTATACTACAGCCTAAATATTAAAGAGTGAAAACTTACTTCTTTCCTATCCTCAGAAAGAAAATTCATGTCTCCGTTTATGGAAGTTACACTGGTGCTATTAAATGGAAAAACATTTTTTGTGATTACATCTTAAAGGGAAATTTACTTTAGTCATTTAGAGAATTTATCTCTTTACACTGCTCAAAATGATTTATTTACCAGCTCGTTTACCCATGTTCAATATATCTGTTTGAAATTATTTTTTTAATTTCTTCTCAATCGAGTGATATAAGAAGCAAGGAAATTATTCATAATTGAAATTTTATATAATATCTCTTTCAGATAATTAAATGTTAAAAAAATCCCGTGCGTTGCATAAACAACAAACTTGGCATATTAAAACACAGCATTTGTAGAATTGTGCAAAGTATCATCTTTAGGAGTCTAATATTTACTGGCTAGGAAAAGAATTGTGAAAATTCCTATGTCGTGGGTATTAAAACATAAGCATATAACTCGTCAGGCAAGGACATAGTTAATTGGCGAGCAGTGTCAAAAGTTTAGCTTTATATCATAATTTTGAACTCAAAAATTATAACTTAAGTTGAAGGTCGAAAAAGTTTACCATTCATCCAGGACATAACCAATGCTTTTCTTTACTGAACTTTCTACCCCATGCAGGCTCTCTGTCTTTGGCAATTCTATATCATCCCACCGTGCAACTGCATGCATTAAAAAAGAACAAAAAGGCCCGCAGTAATACATAAGATTCAGGACAAGTACAAAACACCAACATGAAAGGAAAACAAGACGAGCAAAAATGAACTAAAGCAATTGTTATGCAAATACGAACCAGTGGTTTCAGCTAATCCCCTGGTGAGCAAACTCACCAACTCGTGCCGATGTACATCTTTATCATGTGAATCAGTTTTACTTGATTTGCACAGATCTGATGCAGGGCTCAAGCATCTTTTCGGCTGCTCAGAAGTACCAAGTGTCACAACAACCTTACTCTTTGTCTCATCTAATACTCGATCACTCGTACAATTACCATTAGAGTGATTTCCGTTGTCCACTGTCTGCCCATTAGAATCAGTTATCAACCGAAACTGCAAGTTTTCGCCATGAGGGTGCTTGGATAAATTTGCACTTACGATACTAGTAGCCTCAGATGTTGATGTTCCTTGATCGCTTACTCTTAAATGATCTGAAAGTCCACTTTTCATGAGTTGTTTGGAACCTAGACATCTTCTTTTGGTTCTCTTGAGCTTCTTTTTTTTAGCCAACTTTAGTGAACTCATAAATAGTTGTTTCCTACCAACATACTTGATCTTTAATAGAATTTCTGGAAATTTCTTCGATTTTGTACCCATTTCATGGCAACTACGAATTGAGGTTCCAGGGAGCAATTCTGCAACAAGTTCCTTAGGTAAACCATTTGGAATATTTTTTTTCTTTGACAAGTCGACAAGTTCTGATTTCTCCACTTTAAGAAGGCCTTGGCCACCATTCTGGTTTTGTAGATCGCACAAACGAACTTCAGAACCAATTGCCTGGGTCAAGCAAAATGGTAAAAACATCAGTTCAGATTTAACAACAAACACTATTAGACACTACAATCTATATTTATCTACCTGATATTTTGCAGTTGATGAATTGTTGGTGCCGTTTTGAATGAATCCATTAATAGGAGCTGACGGACTTAAATTTTCTTTCGAGTCAGCTTTCAATTTCCCCTGGTGGGACACATCATTATTTTGAAATATTCCGTTACCAGCAGCATCACTCTAGCAAGGACAAAGGGAGCAGACTTAAAAAAAAAAAAAAAAAGATAAACTAGCATTCACCCCATTACTCTACCTGAGAGCCAAAAAATAAAAAACTCCCAAAAGGTAAGAAAAATGAAGTTACCTTGCAGATATCAATTTCCGTGACAAGTGTCTTGGCAAGAACCTCAGATGTATGTTCAAGAAATGCGGAGTTCTTTGACTGGGCATGAAGGTAGTTTGACTTCACCTTCTCGTCAAAACAATTAGAATCATTTTCAGGCTTAAATGAGGTATCTTTTTTATGAGAAGGTGTCGCAATAGGATTGTCCTTTGGTTGATCTTGCTTTGAGCAGTCCTCTGCCACCTTCTGATCAATAGTGTCATTTGCAACCACAGATTCTTTCAAACAATGCCCTAATCCTTTAAATAAAACATCCCCATTTAGTTGCAAGTTAGAAGATTGAATGGCACATGACAAGTTTTTGTCTGCAGATTTTGAGGCTTCATCCTGATTTTCTTTGCTGCTATTTCGCACAGAAGGTGCTGCCTCTTGCGAGGACTGACTAAATTGTATTGTTATCATAGAACTAGATTGACAGCTGATGGTTGGATCTTTTTTCAAATTCACCGAACTACAGATGGAAGTGCTTATTTTTGTTACTGCCCCACCATTCTGAATTGCTCCTTTAGTGTCGGAGACAATTTCAGAGCTTGCTTTGTTTCCAGGGCCACATTTAGCGAGGTTATCTTTGCGGACCCCATCAACTGATCTCTTCATGATCAAACTTCTATCACGTACATAGAATAGCATATAGGCCTTTTGAGACAATACAGTCTTCTCGCTGACTTGGTGTACCTATATTTGAATTTTTCAAAGAAAGTCAGCACAAAAAACCTAGGGGTGCAAGTACTAAAGGCGAATGTCAAAATCCCTAATCAGCAACTTTCATAACTTGAAAATTTCTTATTTCCCTTTAATTCGATGTCCTCTTTTTTGTGCTTAAAATCCATTATGCACCTACTCGGAAATAATCACATTTTATATATTTTAGACAACTAAATGGACCATCAGTAACTCCCCTATCAGTACTTTCACAGTATACCTGCTATTTAAGTTACAAGAAAGGATATAAACTCCAATCTTAGAATATATATATATATATATATATATATATACACACACACACACACACACACACACACACACACACACACACACACACTTACTTAAATACTTAAATACCTGCTATTTAAGTGTATATATATGCCTGTAGAAACTGTTGCCGATTGAATCAGAGTTGTTAGCATGATATACCGATACGATGTCAAAGGGAATAGCAGTCAAAATTCAATATTGAGAAATTGTAGGCTTACAAAATGTCCTCAAACTTAACCTGATTATCATCAAGAGAATGCCACATGCCACTTGATGTGCGTACGAAACAATAATAATGACCAGAGTGGGTATTCCAGCCAGCATGAACTAGGACACCATAAAGGGTATATTTCAAGTCTCCCTCCTGCAAAGATTACTGAAGATTAGAGAAGTACGAAAGGCAAATGAAAGAGCAGTCGAAGCAAACCCAACATTACACATGCTTACTTACATTGGGATCACTAACAAATGGTTTCAAATCGATTGTGGGCTCAAACTCCACTTTTCTGTCAATCTTTTCACCAGGAATATGAGAATCAAAACGCTTGAGATGAATGGTGAGCACAAACGGGGCCTTATTAATCGTAAGCTGTTTATAAGCCCTAACTTTCTGTTTGCACCGCTGGCACTGATATTGCCTCTCCCCACCGTCAAGTTGCTCTAATCCAGTGAAATGTTTAAGTGCTTTACGTAGAGAATCAGCTTTTGCAATTTCCAGACTCAAATCCAAGAATGGATCAAACTTATTCGAACAGTAGGAACATTGCATACATTTTACCTGTAGCAAAAATACAGATAAGCTCAAAACAGATTACAGAGATGACCATTTTCCACTACAATATATTTTCAAATAAAAAAAAAAACGTAAGGCACCTGACTTCTAAGACGACCGCCAAATATCTTGTAAACTAAACTTCTCTCATATGCACTAGGAGACTCACTTGGGACACCAGAAGGTAAACAACATTTATGCATTGACTCAAGCAAGTTAATCATGTACTCATGAGCATCTTCCTGTCTGAAATTCCGAAAATTGCGAGATATGCCTGAAAGTGCAGTCCAGGGTTGCAACTCTTAAATAGAGTAAATCAACAGCAAGCAGTACAGAAATATAAATGGATCTAATCATTCAAAAAGGAGAGCAAAAAAAAATCGAGGGCACAAGTTTACATCGCAAGTTCTTGACAAGATGAGATGGCGACAATATCTTCCCAGAAGATTGTAGAGCATTCATGACATGATTCTGAAGAGCACACATTGCACAGAAACCAGCAGTTCGGCCTAAAAAAGATGATGTGAAGTCAAGTTGACAATCAATAACATGCGAAAATGAAAAGCACTATAGTAAGGGAAGCCCATTTTTTAACTTCCATTCAATGTCAGCAAACACACAAAAAGTTAAGTAGAATGTTATAATCCACATGCAAACATAAATAGTTCCATTGAATGGGAAAAGATGTAGTTATTTCAACCAAAATCGAAGGGCAATCGACAGAATCACATCTACATCTACACAAACTTACATGAAGACTTGTGCTCGCCGCTCTGCAAGTATGCCGCAAAAGGCTCCGTGTATGTCAGGCATTGGAGAACTGAATTCAGAAAACAAGTATTTCCGAGATTCGCCAAACCAGCACCCTGTAAGATGCCGAACCTTTTCCAATTTAGTTAGGAAAACTAACATTTCAGACTTAGTGCCTCTTTGGACCCACTTGTACTTCTTTCAACAGCAGTAGTCTCTAATAAAGCATTTAGTAACCGAAAAGAAGACAGACAGAACTTCTACTCCAGAAGAAAGCAAAAAAAATAAGAGTTGGGTCCTCAAATTCCGACTGTGCTGCAGAAAGAAGCTGCTGAAGGTTTTCATATAGTGCTTCTTGTAATAGCATGACTCATACAGCAGTTCACCAAACAGTACTATAATCTACAGCAAGCCAAACAGCCACTAGCTAAGAGACCACATGAATCAACGTAAAGCCCTAAATTTAGTGAAAATTGAAGCATCAAAACCTTGTTTTAAATCAATCTAAGCATGCAAACGAAGCAATCAAACAAACAAATCGAGGCACACAAAATCCCCACCAAAATTACGAAAAGCCGAAAAGCCTCCTACTCACGATTCTCCGGAAGGTGATCCTGAAGCCGAGCTCCGGATCCAACCCGTACTCGTAGAACTCCCCGCCCTCCGATCTCTTCCCCGCCGCAGCAGCCGCCGCAGCCACAGGCCCTGCAGCCGCCGCCGGCCCCCGGCGCGGATCGGCGCCGGGGTTTAGAATTTCAAGGCAAAATCCGCCTCCGTCGCCGATCGCGCCGGACGCCGCGTCGGAGGAGGGCTTCCGCGCGGGGTGGAACTCGATCCTCCTACCGAAGAGCGACTCCACCGTGGGAGCTGCGACTGCGGCGGCGGAATCCTCCGCCATGGGCGCCGAGAAGAGGGGGATCGAAGAGGGGTTTAGGGTTTTGGGTTAGGGTTTGGCGATCGGGGAACGGGGGAGATGGAGATGGAGAGAGAGAGAGAGAGAGAGAGAGAGGGGGGGAGGGGGGCGTTTTGCGCGTTTCGATCCGTCTCTCTCTCTCTCTCTCGATTTGCCGGAAGAGACGGAGATTTTTGGGACGAGGGTGTGGATATAAAACCCTATACCCTCGACAAAATATCTCCTGGACCCGGTTCACCACTATAATTCACCTCTTGCACCGCAAACCCGCTATATTTAAAATTTACCTAGCTATATAATTGTGCCATGTCACTCTGTAATATATAATTTAAAATTTTAAATTAAAATTAAACTCAAAGTTTTTATTTTGAAATGTGCTAATAATTTTATATCATTGTGCAAATTTTATTTTTTATTATATTATATTCTATATGTAAATTAATTACGTTTGATAGATATGCTTTTTAAATTGATTGGAAACCAAATTTAACTAAAATTCAATGACATTAGGAGTAGTATTTATTTGGAAATGAAATTTTTTGTTTTGAAAAAAAGTACTTGGGAGTTCAATTAAATTTTATTCTAAGTAATTATATAAAAAATAATTAATAATTATATAAATATATTTTTAAAGGTTAAATTATAAAAAATTCTCTTGTAAAATTTCGTTTTTTCACTTTTTTTTATTTTTAAAAATCTATACTTTATCCCCTCCGGAATTATACACTTATCCCCAGTCATCATCATTTCATAAGTAATTCTGTAATTTCTGATCACATTTGATGTGTTATATAGTATCATCGTTGTAGTCATTGGAGCTGAAACTTGCTCATCAAAAGCATTAATCCTTCAACCACTTACGAAACGATAACGACAGAAAAATAAGTGTGTAATTCTGTAATTAGAAGAAGATAAAGTATAAATTTTTAAAAGTCAGAAAAAAAAATAAAAAAACAAAATTTTATATGAAAATTTTCTATAATTTAGCTATTTTTAAATAATCTAACAGTATTATGAGATATTAGTCAATGGTTTCAAATATTTAATTAAAAAAAATATGAATTTTAATTCTAAAAAAAAAGTGATAATTTAAAATATCTAAGGGGTCTTATATGTGAAAATTATAACTTTCAAAAATGTATTGTTTAGGTCTAAAATTGTTTTGAAAATTTAAAAGTATAGTATATCTATTTGAAAGCGGCGTTTAAATTTTTTTTATTTGAATTATTTTAAATGATATAAATAAATGTAAAATGGAATTTGGGTTCTCCATGGGAGTATTTTAGAGTACGGTGCACAGTGGACCGGGTGCACGCAACAATCTCTTCCCTACCTTCTTTGATTGGCCCATGCTCCGAATTATAAACGGCGGGGATGGATTTAGGATGTGATCTGAGCCGTCCAATTATCCATGGGTGTCAACTAGCGTAACTGACTCGTTTAAATATGGAACTGAAAAATTCGGCTCATTTTTCGTTTGAACAAGTTAGATTTTTATTCCCATTATTAAATAAAAAAAAATTAAAATCAAAATCTTAATCAAATAATTAAAATTTATAAATAATTAATTTTTTTATAGCAGGTTGACCTAAAATTTAAATAGTAAAATTAACGAAAATATTTCTCATATATAAAATTCGGCCAAGGCGCTTTTCGAAATACTAAAATTTTGACACTATAATATTTTTAATTATTAAATTAATTATAATAATTTTTAAATCATAGACAATGGTTCATAAATAATCATTATTGTTGATTTTTTATCAAATGATCAAAAAGTCAATGCCAATGGCTAAAATTTTTTTGATATTTTTAAAAATATTCTAGCTCAATATAGATAAATGAGCCAGTTTTATAAATAAGTTTTTTTATAAGGAAGCTGAATTTTATATTTAAGTTGAAATAAAAATTAAATAATAAAAAATTATATTATATATATATTTATTCGAGCGGTAATCGAGCCGAACACGAGCGAGCTGACCCCAGCTCGTGTTCAGCTTGTTTATTAAACGAGCTGAAAAATTTAGCTCTTATTCGGCTCGTTTATTAAACGAGCGATTCGATCTCTAACTCATTTCGAGCCGAACACGAACTGGCTCTCGAACAGCAAGCTGGATTGCCACCCCTAATCCTTATATATATATATAATTTTTATTATTTTTTTTTGAGAGGGATAGAGAATAATAAACTACCTGCTTTGTTTTCTTTTTACTTTTTTTGAAATAAATTTAGCCCTTAACTAATTAGGACGAGGATATTTTGTGTTTCGATGTTTATACTAAATTTGTAGGTACAGATATTTAAAATTTTATCTAAATTTTAATCCAAAATTTTATTAGATATTATTGTTTAAAAGTCTTTTGAACTTTAGCTTTTCTATAAATAAGTATTTAAATTTTTAAATTTAGATTATATTTTCTAAACTTTATCAAATAGTTCAATAGGATCCTCTACTTAATTACAGCTATTAATTATATAATTTTTTAATTGTACATATTACACATAGTTTTATAAAACTTTAAAACACAAAAAAAAATTAATTTTCTATTCTAACATACAAAAAGGTGATAAAAATTGAAGTTCGTTCAATCTACTCGTCACTCGTCATATTTAATTATTATAATTGAAAGAGAAAGAGTAAATTTATTTATATTTTGAAATTGCATGTAATGATGTGATTTAGAACAAAATTGTATTTGCATTTATATTTTATGTTTCGGATGCGAGTATGTATCGGATGCTAAATTTTTTTTCGTCATCATATTCACTAAAAACGGATTAGGATTCAAATATTATTCGGATAATAATGTATACTAATATAATATATAAATATGAACTAAAATTTAAAGCACAATGTAATTAAAATTTTTCGTGTTCAAAATTTATATTCTTATATTTTATATAATAAAATCTAATATTATACAAACATAAATATAATTTTAACATTAATCTCATACTAAAATAAACAAAGAATATGATAAAAAATCATCTAATCTCACTACAATATATATTAACATCCTCTCTTACCTCGTAGGAATGAAAAGAATCAAATACAGTGAATTTTAACGAAGTCATATTCATATCTATATCCATACTATTTTTTAATACAAACACGAATATATATATAATTAAGTTAGAATACTATCGATAGTATTAAGCCATTGGTGTTATCAAGTTTTTAGCCGTTGGATGAAAAAATATGCGGTTGGGATTATAGTAGTCCCCTAGAGTTTACTAGGTGGTTGGTTGAATAGTAAAAATCTTAGGAGATCACTATAATCCCAATCGCATATCTTTTCATCCAACGGCTGAAAACTTGATAGCACCAATTGTTTGGTGCTATCGATAGTATTCTAGCCGGACTATATATATATATATATCAAATCAATCCTTGCCAAACAATAGAAAAAAAAACTTAGGGATAAAGGTTTAAAATATCTCATGTTTAATGGTTTATCCAAAATAACCCGGTTGGAATAAGGTTATACCTAGGGGCAATGAATGGAATTTTTTTTTTTTTTTTTTCTTTAGTTTACCTTTCAATCTGAAACTATATTTATTAAAATATACTATTTACTAATTATATTTAGTAATTTTGTTTACTAAAATACACTATAAAATATAAAAAAATATTTTATATTTTGTTTACTAATTATGTTTACTAATTTTATTTACTAATTATTATTCACTAAAATATACTATAAAATATAAAAAATTATTTTGTTTAGGTAAGATATAATTTATTATTTAAAATTAAATTGTAATTTTAATTAATTTATAATAATTAAAATTAATTTATATATATATATATATAGAAAGTAAGGGCAAAGTTGGTATTTTGATAAAAAAATCTAGAGTTAATTGTATACATGTCCCTTCAAATATGTCGAATTGCAAATATATCCCTGTAAAATTCAACTTTTCATATTTATCCTTTCAAAAATCCAAAGTTCTTCAAATATGCCCCTCTGGTTAATCCCCGTTTGGAATCTGTTTATTTTTTAACATATTCGATGTGAAATTATTTTTTTGCCCCCTTACAAATATATCCTCCAAAAGTAATACATTATACTTGTTACAAATAAAGGTATAATATGAAAAGGGTAAATATGTAAATTCAATTTTTAATCTAACCAAGGTTAAGCATTTAACCTAGGGTTAAATCAACTTTTCTAACAGAGATGGACGGTAGGGGTATATTTGAATAACGGTGAATTTTTGAAGGGATAAATGTGAAAAGTTGAATTTTGCAGGAATATATTTGCAATTCGACATATTTGTAGGGACATGTGTGTAATTAATCCAAAAATCTATCATATTTTTTCACTATTTTTTACTATCCCGTAATTGTAACCAAACACAATGTTTTTTTATTCCAGAAAATACCAACTTTCGAACCAAATGCAATTTAATTTTTATACTTGATTATCCCGAAATAGCAAACTATTCCAGATATAAAAAAATTTATATCTCTTAAATTTATACCCGAACCAAACAAAGCCTCAAAGTAAGGGTATAAAAGAAAAATAGAAAAGCTTTAAAGAGGTATATTTACAACAAAATATACTTTTCAAGGGTATACATAGTCAATTATCTTTTAATTTAAACAATGGCCTTTTTTGAAAGAACTATTTATTAACCATTTAATCTTACTATTAACCTTTTAATTCTTTTGATTTGGGCAATTTGATAGTTATTTGTTGATAGAATTCCCAAGTACTTTTAATGAGCTTGATTAGAGTATCTAATGCGACTAATGCAATTATATTTAATTATATTTGAATTAGAGTAGATGTTTGTAGCCAATTTACGCAATAAAAAAAGATAAAATTGAGACTAAATTACACTTTTGATTATCAAATTTTAACATATTATAAATTTTAGTCCAAACTCTGTAAATTATCATAATAAAATTTTATAGTACAATTTAATTAATTAAGTGGTGGTATATTGCTGATATGGGAGTAACATGATAATGTTGCAATTAATGGTATATGGGCAAGTTTCTAATTCTTGTATGTGCAGATTAAAAACTCATCATCAAAAATTAGCTAACTAGGACTTTAAGGCACAATATAGGAGACAAAATTTTAGGGAGGAGCTCTCTAAGGACACTTTGTTGGGAGCTTTCGATCAGTTGTCATGTGTTAATTTTGGCTTTATTCAATAATTTTTTTGAGTGTTCTTTTAATATGAAAAAAAAAAAAAAAAAATCTAGGAGAAGATTATAATTCATGAATAGAGAAATAACTGATACACAACAGCAGAAGACTCCCAAACAAGATGTCATTAGGAAGTTCCTCACAAAGAATCAGTGTGGATATTAGATTTTTATTATATATGCAAGTGTAAATAAAAATAGCGTGAGATATTATTTTTATTAGATTTAGTGAAATAAAAAATAATTCCAGATTAACTTGTGCTGAAATTAGAATGAAAAAAAAAAATTAAAATTTTTTGTGTGGGATAAGGCTTATATTTTAGTTGAAAATTTATAGTGGCATAAAATTAAAAAAATTTATGAGGTTGTTTGTACTATTTTTTTTGAGATCATATTTAAATTTTCACATTTTTCAGATATCCGAACAGTAAAAACAAGCAATCAGAAGAGTCTCAAAAATAAAAACTTAAGATAAATTACTACTATTTGACTTTATTACAGTATGTTTGTCAAATTTGAACTTAATCAGATATTTAGAAGGACTCCGATTGAAAGTAGCATATCAGAACATGACTAAATTATAAGTTAATATTGCCTAGAGACCTTTTAGCATATTGTTACATTTAGTAATTGCCTAAGAGGTTTGTTTCTTCATTCTTCTTCCTTTACTTCTTCTTCGTGTTAGAGAGAGTGTGTTATTGAGAGTAAGATCATAAGGGAGAGAGAGAGAGAGAGAGAGAGAGAAGAGAGTCGGCGAGCAAGTGAGGTGTTTCATAGAGTCGAGCGAGGGCGCGCGCGTGTGGTTTTCCGACTCGCCGACTTCGAGATTAATTTTGATTATTTTATTATTTGTTTAGAATTTTTTTGACGAAATTTTTATAGTAGATATTAGATCGTAGGATTTCTTGGTGTATTTAGGATTTAGAGATTTGATTATGCTTGATTTTAAGAGTCGAATTTTTGAGATTTTGTCGCGGATTTTGTTGGTCGGATTTATTGTGGATCTGACTGTACGTGAGGGGAGAGTATTAGAGCCGTGCGGGTTGGAGATCGCCGCAGAGTGTGTCGTCGTCCCGCCTTCTAATTTTTTCCAGAATTAACAATTCAGGTAGGTTTCATATCGCCGAAAATGACATACTACCTTTTATATATGTTTGGTAGCTTGTAGGTTTATTTGATTGTTTGTAGTTAATTGATAGTAGTAAAAAAATGCATGTGAATAATTATGTGATATTTTATATTATTTGGATTGCATGGGATGAGAATATAATATTAATATTTTATTGCTGGGCGGCCCTATGAAGTATTTTGGGATAGTTGGATTGCGGGTGAATCACTATAATAAAATTATGCTATAGCGACACTTTTAAGTGTTTCTAAAATCTGAAAAAAATACCGATGGCAAAAATACCGACACTTATTATTAGTGTCGTTATAAGTATAGTCGCTAGGGTGTATAGCGACACATTATTATAATGTGTTCCAAAAATGTGTCCCTATAATCTAATTTTGATATAGATGGAATATAAATAGGACACTTACACAAAAGTGTCACAAAAATATGTCACTATAGCCTAATTTGTTGTAGTGAATATTTAATATTTTATTCTTAGGAGATGTATGTCACATTTGGCTAGGCGAGTTGTGGGTAAAAATATAATATTTTATCGTCGTTGGCTTCATAGTTTGGACTCCGGGGTAAATATTATTTATAGTATGATTGGGTTTTATTTTTATTATCAGAGAATCCATGTTATTAACCAATGGCCGGGTTAGTGCATTAGTGGGATATTTTAGTGGGAGGTGATCCGATTTGTATTTTTGTTTTGTGTGGTTGGTTAAATAGAGATTAGTAGTATCGAGATACTGATATTTGTGCTATTTCATCCTGGTATATGTGATGCCATATCTTAGCCTTGGTAATTGTGGACGGTTGACGGGCCATAGGCTAGTGTGTGTGCTTAAGGCATTGTGATCGAGTTGTATATTATGTTTTGAGGTTTTGTCTTTATTGAGTTGTTGGTGATTTGGTGGATTATCATTTTGATCATAGCCTGCATACCACATTGAGCTTTATTAGGGTTCATCGGTATGAGATCGGAGAGAGAGAGATGATGGGAGGCTACTGGTTGGCGGGCGCACCAGCAGTTGTGTGGCCCGAACGGTAGTGTCTGCGATCTCGAATGACTCATCCCGCACGGTTCACCTCTCGGGTGTTTCCCGCGGGATGGTATTCGCGATTCAGATTTATATTTATATGTATGGATGGTATATGTATGTGGGTATCAGGTATTGCGGATCCATGACTTCCAATAGACGCAAGCATCTATTGTTAATTACCCCCTTGTGATTGGGGCACCTTCGATTAAGAGACCTTTGTGAGGAGGATAGAATAAATCGTATCCTAATGATTAGACAAATCCTAAGTATATATGTTAGGATTTAGCTGGGTTTGAAATTAACTTGATCCCAATTATGTGTGTTGAGAACAAGTCGATATTAAACTCTAATTATATGTGTTAGAGTTTAATTGGGTTTGATTGGCTCTAAGTATATGTGTTAGAGTCCAATTATATTTAATTTCACATTTGGTGTATGTTCCAAAGTGGAAATATGACCAAACCCCAAGGATATGTATTGAGGCGGGTCGGATTTGATGCTACTCGAGAGTATGAGGTGGCTAAGTCCTATATGTGTTAGGATTGGCCGAGTTTTGATATGTTCTTTTCATTCTAGTTATATGTGCTAGAATGAGAGATTGACTAACCCTAAGTGTATGTATTAGGATTAGTTGAGTTGATTTGGTTCTACCCTATGTGCTAGAGTAAAAGATTAGCTGCACTCTAAGTATATGTGTTAGAGCCCGATCAAATTTGATTTGACTAAATTCTAAGTATATGATTTTAGAATCTAGTTGGTTTCGATATAGTTTTGCCTTAATTATATGTGTTAAGGCGATGAGATTGAATGGAGTTTAAGTTTTTATTTGTGGGTCGAATAGGTTTTGGATTTTATTTGTGGATCGAATAGGTTTTGGGTTTTTTGTGGATCGAATAGGTTTTGGGTTTTTGGATTTTATTTGTGGACTCGAATGGGTTTTGGGTTTTGGATTTTATTTGTGGATCGAATAGGTTTTGGATTTTTGGATTTTATTTGTGGATCGAATAGGTTTTGGATTTTTGGATTTTATTTGTGGATCGAATAGGTTTTGGATTTTTGGATTTTTATTTGTGGATCGAATAGGTTTTGGATTTTGGGTTTTATTTGTGAGTGGACTGGATTTAAGACCCGTATATGGATTGGGCCTATGTCATATGTGGGTTGGATTTGAGATCCGTATGTGGATCGGATTTATGTCATATGTGGGTTGGATTTGAGATCCGTATGTGTATTGGGCCTATGTCATATGTGGATTGGATTTGAGATCCGTATGTGGATCGGATTTGTGTCATATGTGGGTTGGATTTGAGATCCGTATGTGGATCGGATTTATGTCATATGTGGGTTGGATTTGAGATCCGTATGTGTATTGGATTTATGTCATATGTGGGTTGGATTTGAGATCCGTATGTGTATCGGATTTATGTCATATGTGGGTTGGATTTGAGATCCGTATGTGTATTGGGCCTATGTCATATGTGGATTGGATTTGAGATCCGTATGTGGATCGGATTTGAAATCCGTATATGGTTGGAATGATTAGTCCTTTTTGAATCGGACTTAGACTCCCAGTTGATTAGGACTCATTTGAATTCTTTCTCGATTCAAAGGAATTCCCATTTATTTCAATATCCCCTTTTTTTTTTTTTGTTTTATTTTATTTTGCATCCGAAGAAAATTTTCTAATTTATCTTGGGATTCGCAAAAATCCCTTATTTTATCTTGGGTTTCGAAGCTCCGTTATTTTATTTTGATGGTATGATCTGAATAAATTCCCCTTTTTTTTTTTTTTTTTTCGGGATTCCATCCCTTTTATTTTATGATTTGACTTGGGATCCGAATGAATCCACTAATTTTTATTTTGGGGCCAGGAGAAAATACCGTTATTTTATTTTGATGTGGGATCCTTTTTGAAAATATTTGGGATCCGAGAAAGTTTCTATTTTTTTGAAATTATCGGGAATCTGAAGAAGAAATTATTTGAGATCCGTCAAATAAATTATTTGGGATTCGAAGAGGTCTATTTTATCTTATTTTATTTGACTTGGGATCTGAAGGAAATCCAATTTGGGATCCGAATCCACTTTGACTTAGCCTAAGTTCGGATGTCCGAAGAAATCATCCGAATCGGTTTGGGTCTTTGTTGACTTTCTTCTTTTTTTCTTTTTTTTTTTTTTTTTTTTTTTTTTTTTATTTTTTTTTTTTTATTATTATATTTTTTCTTTTGACTTTCTTTTTTTTTTCTTTTTCTTTTCTTCTTTTTTTTTCTTCTCTTTTTTTTCTTTCATTTTCCTCCTTTGCCATTTTGTCTGCCACCTCGAATGACTCACCTCGCGCGGTTCACCTCTCGGGTGTTTCCCGCGGGATGGTTTTCAATTTTTTTTTTTTTTTTTTAATTTTTTCTTTTCTTTATTTTCTTCTCTTTTCTTTTCAAAGTGAAGTAGGGGCGTCCGAAGAGGTCCCAAACCGGTTTTTCAAAGAAAATATTTTTTTTTTTTATTTTCTTTTTTTTCTTCTCTTTCTTTTCAACCTGAAGTAAGGGGCGTCCGAAGAGGTCCCAAACCGGTTTTCAAAGAAAATATTTTTTTCCCTCTTTTCCTTCTTTCTTTTTTTTCCTTTTCTTCTTTTTTTTTTTTCTTTTCAACCTGAAGTAAGGGGCGTCCGAAGAGGTCCCAAACCGGTTTTCAAAGAAAATTTATTTTTCTCTTTTCTTTCTTTCTTTTATTATTTTTTTCTTTTCTTTTCAACCTGAAGTAAGGGGCGTCCGAAGAGGTCCCAAACCGGTTTTCAAAGAAAATTATTTTTTTTTTTTTATTTTCTTTTTTTCTTCTCTTTTCTTTTCTTTTCAACCTGAAGTAAGGGGCGTCCGAAGAGGTCCCAAACCGGTTTTCAAAGAAATATTTTTTTATTTTTCTTTATTTTTTTCTCTCTTTTCTTTTCAACCTGAAGTAAGGGGCGTCCGAAGAGGTCCCAAACCGGTTTTCAAAGAAAATATTTTTTTTTATTTTCTTTTATTTTCTTCTCTTTTCTTTTCAACCTGAAGTAAGGGGCGTCCGAAGAGGTCCCAAACCGGTTTTCAAAGAAAATATATTTTTTTCTTTTTTATTATTATTATTATTATTATTTTTATTTACCTGAGAAATATGCGGGTGCCGAGGAAGTTGACCGCAGGAGTTGACCGGAGGGAGTTGAGAAAGTTGATCGGGGGAGTCGAGGAAGTTTGACCGGAGGAGGTTGAGGCTATTGACCGGAAGAGTCGAAGAAGTTGACCGGAGGAGGTTGAGGAAGTTGATCGGAGGAGGTTGACCGGAGGAGGTTGAGGAAGTTGACCGGAAGAGGTTGAGGTGATCGGCGCTTGAGGATGAGGGATTTTTTTTCTTTTTGTAGTGGAATATAGGACAATATCGGACGTTCTTTTTTCTGTGGTGGAAAAATATGGAAAAAGTTTCTCTTTTTTTGTGGTGGGATACGGGAGGTTATATATATTTTTTTTTGTGGAATATGGGAGGTTATTTTCAGACCAGTTTTTTTTTTTGGTGGAAAAATAATGGAAAGTTCTCTCCGGGCAAAGGAAGATCTCTCCTTTTTATAGTGGGGAGGGGCAGATAAATATCGTGTGGGATTCGTTGGGTTTGTTGAGGGTTAGCGAGAAAACGTGGTTTCGTTGAGAAACGACGTTCGTTAGTTCGTTGAGGAAAATACGTGGGAACCTCGTTCAAATTTGAGGAAATTCAAATTTCGAATTTTAAATTTCAGATTTGAAAAGATATGTTCAAAATTCAAATTTTAAAATTGAATATGTTCAAATTTTAAATTTCAAATTTCAAAATTGAGAAGATATGTTCAAATTTTAAAATTCAAATTTTAAAATTGAATATGTTCAAATTTAAATTTCAAATTTCAAAATTGAAAAGATATGTTCAAATTTTAAAAATTCAAATTTTAAAATTGAATATGTTCAAATTTTAAATTTCAAATTTCAAAATTGAAAAGATATGTTCAAATTTTAAAATTCAAATTTTAAAATTGAATATGTTCAAATTTTAAATTTCAAATTTCAAAATTGAAAAGATATGTTCAAATTTTAAAATTCAAATTTTAAAATTGAATATGTTCAAATTTTAAATTTCAAATTTCAAAATTGAAAAAGATATGTTCAAATTTTAAAATTCAAATTTTAAAATTGAATATGTTCAAATTTTAAATTTCAAATTTCAAAATTGAAAAGATATGTTCAAATTTTAAAAATTCAAATTTTAAAATTGAATATGTTCAAATTTAAATTTCAAATTTCAAAATTGAAAGAGATGTCAAATTTTAAAATTCAAATTTTAAAATTTTAAATTGAATATGTTCAAATTTAAATTTCAAATTTCAAAATTGAAAAGATATGTTCAAATTTTAAAATTCAAATTTTAAAATTGAATATGTTCAAATTTAAATTTCAAATTTCAAAAGATATGTTCAAATTTTAAATTCAAATTTTAAAATTGAATATGTTCAAATTTAAATTTCAAATTTCAAAATTGAAAAGATATGTTCAAATATGTTGAGAGAGTATGGTTGTATTAAATTTTAAATTTCAAATTTCAAAATTGAGTATGTTATGAGGAAGTTGTTCGTATTTAAATTTCACATTTCAAAATTAAATATATTACATTTAAATTTGAGGAAGTATGTTTGTATTTAAATTTCAAATTTCAAAATTAAATATATTATATTTAAATTTGAGGACGTATGTTTGTATTTGAATTTCAAAATTAAACGGTTAACGAACGAGGGAATTTGTTTGGATTCAAAAAATCAAAACAAGATATAGGTGAGTTTGGATAAGTCAGTTGAGAGATATTTTAAAACGTGGTTGAAGAGTTGGATATATGTGTTTGAGATAATTGACGTATGAGGAATTTCGATTGGATTCAACAATTTAAGTTTGAGAATATGTGGCATTTGAGAAATATTTTAAAATTTCGTTGAAAATTTGAAATTCAAAATTTTAATTTTAATTTGAACATAATTTTTGAAATTGAATCTTTAAACAAGAAATTGACTATAATGTAAGGCCCGTTGGGTAAAAGAAAGGATCCGACTTAAAAAATCGACGGAGCTTTGATGAGACCCATAAGCTTGTGTTCACAAATGGCCTAAGCTTGTGTTCTCAAATGGCCTATTAAAAAATTGAATTCGTTAGACCCAAATTATTAATATGTTAAAAGTTTTGAGCTTATACGGGGTTTATACAGACAAATCAATATTACAGACCAACCATAATCTTTCCCCCCCTTTTTTTTATATATATAATTTTTTTTTACCTCAAACAAATGCCCCCCATCTTTTCGTTGTGCGAGGTACGAGTACAGTGAAAAGATGAACATTCAATTGTTTTTCTCTATTCATTTTTTTTGAAATATTTTTTTTCATTTTTTTTTTTTTCGTACGCATTCAATTTGATATCTCAGTTTAATGATATGGCGGTCAATTGAATATGGCTCGCTCAGTTTAGTGACATGGCGGTCGATTGAATATGGGTCGCTCAGTTTAGTGACATGGCGGTCGATATGGGTATGGGTTGCTCAGTTTAGTGACATGGCGGTCGATATGGATATGGGTCGCTCAGTTTAGTGACATGGCGGTCGATATGGGTATGGGTCGCTCAGTTTATTGACATGGCGGTCGATATGGGTATGGGTCGCTCAGTTTATTGACATGGCGGTCGATATGGGTATGGGTCGCTCAGTTTATTGACATGGCGGTCGATATGGGTATGGGTCGCTCAGTTTATTGACATGGCGGTCGATATGGGTATGGGTCGCTCAGTTTATTGACATGGCGGTCGATATGGGTATGGGTCGCTCAGTTTATTGACATGGCGGTCGATATGGGTATGGGTCTCTCAGTTTATTGACATGGCGGTCGATATGGGTATGGGTCGCTCAGTTTATTGACATGGCGGTCGATATGGGTATGGGTCGCTCAGTTTATTGACATGGCGGTCGATATGGGTATGGGTCGCTCAGTTTAGTGACATGGCGGTCGATATGGGTATGGGTCGCTCAGTTTATTGACATGGCGGTCGATATGAGCATGGGTTGCTCAGTTTATTGACATGGCGGTCGATATGAGTATAAGTCGCTCAGTTTATTGACATGGCGGTCGATATGGGTATGGGTTGCTCAGTTTATTGACATGACGGTCTATATGAGTATGGATTGCTCAGTTTATTGACATGGCGGTCGATATGGGTATGGGTTGCTCAGTTTATTGACATGACGGTCTATATGAGTATGGATTGCTCAGTTTATTGACATGGCGGTCGATATGAGTATGGGTAGCTCAGTTTAGTGACATGACGGTCGATATGGGTATGGCTTGCTCAGTTTATTGACATGGCGGTCTATTTGAATATGGGTTGCTCAGTTTATTGACATGGCGGTCGATATGAGTATGGATTGCTCAGTTTATTGACATGGCGGTCGATATGAGTATGGGTAGCTCAGTTTAGTGACATGACGGTCGATATGGGTATGGCTTGCTCAGTTTTTGACATGGCGGTCGATATGAGTATGGGTAGCTCAGTTTAGTGACATGACGGTCGATATGGGTATGGCTTGCTCAGTTTATTGACATGGCGGTCTATTTGAATATGGGTTGCTCAGTTTATTGACATGGCGGTCGATATGAATATGGGTGTTGCTCAGTTTAGTGACATGGCGGTCTATGTGGATTTGAGTTTAGTTTAATGACCTTTCCGGTCGTTTGGATTTGGATTTAGTTTAATGACTTTTCGGTCGTTTGGAATTTGGTTTAGTTTAATGACTTTTCGGTCGTTTAAAATTTGGTTTAGTTTAATGACTTTTCGGTCGTTTAGAATTGGGTTTAGTTTAATGACTTTTCGGTCGTTTGGATTTGGGTTTAGTTTAATGACTTTTTTCGGTCGTTTGAAATTGAGTTTAGTTTAATGACTTTTCGGTCGTTTGGGTTTGGGTTTAGTTTAATGACTTTTCGGTCGTTCGGACTTGGGTTTAGTTTAATGACTTTTCGGTCGTTTGAATTTGGGTTTAGTTTAATGACTTTCGGTCGTTCGAAATTGGGTTTAGTTTAATGACTTTTCGGTCGTTCGAACTTGGGTTTAGTTTAATGACTTTTCGGTCGTTGGAATTTGGGTTTAGTTTAATGACTTTTCGGTCGTATGGATTAGGTTTAGTTTAATGACTTTTCGGTCGTTTGAAATTGGGTTTAGTTTAATGACTTTTCGGTCGTTTGAATTTGGGTTTAGTTTAATGACTTTTCGGTCGTTTTGAATTTGGGTTTAGTTTAGGGTTTAGTTAATGACTTTTCGGTCGTTTGGATTTGGATTTAGTTTAATGACTTTTCGGTCGTTTGGAATTTGGTTTAGTTTAATGACTTTTCGGTCGTTTAAAATTTGGTTTAGTTTAATGACTTTTCGGTCGTTTAGAATTGGGTTTAGTTTAATGACTTTTCGGTCGTTTGGATTTGGGTTTAGTTTAATAACTTTTCGGTCGTTTAGAATTGGGTTTGTGAGTCGATTAAGTTGACTCAGCAGATTTATTTGGAGTTAGCTCGGTTTGAACTCTTGATTTGTTTCAGTTCGAGTGGAGCTGGTTTGCTTGATTTGGATCATCCCTGAAGTTCGATTTGAACCTTTGTTCAGGTTGGGTTCAAATTGAATTGGTTTGAACATTTTGTATTTGATTTGGGCTGAGCCGGTTTAGGCTTTCACTTGATTTGTCCCTTTTGAATTTGATTTGAGTCGAACCGTTATACTTTGGTTCAGAACCTTTTGAGATATGGTTTAGGTCGAACCCTTATGACTTAGTTCGAGACCCTTTGAATTCAATTTCGGTCGGGCCCTTATAATTCGGCTCAACTTGGACTCTTCTGCAGTTCGGTTTGGTTCGGCTCGTAACCTTATGGTTAGGTTCGAGATCCGTTTGAACTTGAAACTCCATTGCATTTGGTTTAGATTTGATTTAAGACGCCTTCGAGTTTGGTTTGAGTCGCCCTCTTTGCGGTTTGGCTCAAAACCCTTTGACTTTGATTTGGGGTCGAGCTGGTGCGTGGTCCAGTTCATATGATTCCACCTAAATTCGATTTAGGTTGAACTGGCTTATATTTTGGGGGCATTTCATTTTTTTTTCTCCTTTTGAAATATATGAGTTTATTTTGTCTGGGGAAGCAATCGAAATTGTTGTATATAACTGACCCTAAGATCAGTTAGCGTAGATTGTTTGAAAAAAATATGGGTTTATTTTGGTTTATTTTAAAAAATATGGGTTTATTGAAAAATATGGATTTATTTTGAAAAAAGAATGTATTGGTGGCAATCGGGCGCCCATATGGGTTTTCACCCGATACCTTCCCCTAACTTTTGCCCGTGAGTTCGAATTGTGTATTCTCACAGCGGGGATCCCATTTTTGCCTGTGGGGTTATACCACAGCCGGAATTTTTTTCTTTTTTTTTTTTTTTTTTTTTTTTTTTTTTCTACAAATATATTTTTTTTCTTTTTTTTTCTTTTTTTTTTTTTTGTTTTTTTTTTTTTATTATTTTTTCTTTTTTTTTCTTTTTTTTTTTTTTTTTTGAGATCTTTTTGTTTCGTTTTTTTTTTCATTTTTTTTTCTGCTTTTTTTTTTTTTTTTTTTTTTTTTTTTTTTTCTACAAATATATTTTTTTCTCTTTTTTTTCTTTTTTTTTTTTTTGTTTTTTTTTTTTTTTTTTTTTTATTTTTTTGTTTTTTCTTTTTTTTCTTTTTTTTTGGATCTTTTGTTTCGTTTTTTTTTTTCATTTTTTTTTCTTTTTTTTTTTTTTTTTTTTTTTTTTTTTTTTTTGTTTTTTTTTTTTTTTTTTTTTGAGATCTTTGTTTTCATTTATTTTTTTTTTTTTGTGCTTCGAAAATATGAGCTGCCTTTGCCTTTGAACACCATCTTTTTGGATGTAGGTGAGTAGGTGAGCTGTTCACCTACAGGTGGTGAAGAGGATTGGGTGGTGATCCCCATTAGATTATTTTTTCAAGGTTGCACTCGAGGAATTGACCATATTGTGGTGCATTCTTGGAAAAGGGCAGTAAGGTAATCATGCCCCCAGTACAAGCAGCATATGTTGGTGCTATTTCTTCGATTGCAAGTATCGGATTACCTTTACGCTTTTTTTTTTCTTCTTTTTTTTTTTTTTTTTTTTTTTTTTTTTTTTTTGGGA